>OY986065.1:5548805-6167415 GCA_963920205.1 Stenodema calcarata
GTTCGAATGGACCTTCAAGAAGAGCAATTGTCGACTCAAATACTTCGTGAAAACGAAAAAAAGTTGACTTCATATCGACTTGAGGTGTTGATTTGAGTTCGAATGGACATTCAAGAAGAGCAATTGTCGACTCAAATACTTCGTGAAAACGAAAAAAAGTTGACTTCATATTGTCTTGAGGTGTTGATTTGAGTTCGAATGGACATTCAAGAAGAGCAATTGTCGACTCAAATACTTCGTGAAAACGAAAAAAAGTTGACTTCATATCGACTCGAGGTGTTGATTTGAGTTCGAATGGACCTTCAAGAAGAGCAATTGTCGACTCAAATACTTCGTGAAAACGAAAAAAAGTTGACTTCATATCGACTTGAGGTGTTGATTTGAGTTCGAATGGACATTCAAGAAGAGCAATTGTCGACTCAAATACTTCGTGAAAACGAAAAAAAGTTGACTTCATATCGACTTGAGGTGTTGATTTGAGTTCGAATGGACATTCAAGAAGAGCAATTGTCGACTAAAATACTTCGTGAAAACGAAAAAAAGTTGACTTCATATCGACTCGAGGTGTTGATTTGAGTTCGAATGGAACTTCAAGAAGAGCAATTGTCGACTAAAATACTTCGTGAAAACGAAAAAAAGTTGACTTCATATCGACTCGAGGTGTTGATTTGAGTTCGAATGGACATTCAAGAAGAGCAATTGTCGACTCAAATACTTCGTGAAAACGAAAAAAAGTTGACTTCATATCGACTTGAGGTGTTGATTTGAGTTCGAATGGACATTCAAGAAGAGCAATTGTCGACTCAAATACTTCGTGAAAACGAAAAAAAGTTGACTTCATATCGACTCGAGGTGTTGATTTGAGTTCGAATGGACATTCAAGAAGAGCAATTGTCGACTCAAATACTTCGTGAAAACGAAAAAAAGTTGACTTCATATCGACTCGAGGTGTTGATTTGAGTTCGAATGGACCTTCAAGAAGAGCAATTGTCGACTCAAATACTTCGTGAAAACGAAAAAAAGTTGACTTCATATCGACTCGAGGTGTTGATTTGAGTTCGAATGGACATTCAAGAAGAGCAATTGTCGACTCAAATACTTCGTGAAAACGAAAAAAAGTTGACTTCATATCGACTCGAGGTGTTGATTTGAGTTCGAATGGACCTTCAAGAAGAGCAATTGTCGACTCAAATACTTCGTGAAAACGAAAAAAAGTTGACTTCATATCGACTCGAGGTGTTGATTTGAGTTCGAATGGACATTCAAGAAGAGCAATTGTCGACTCAAATACTTCGTGAAAACGAAAAAAAGTTGACTTCATATCGACTCGAGGTGTTGATTTGAGTTCGAATGGACATTCAAGAAGAGCAATTGTCGACTCAAATACTTCGTGAAAACGAAAAAAAGTTGACTTCATATCGACTCGAGGTGTTGATTTGAGTTCGAATGGACATTCAAGAAGAGCAATTGTCGACTCAAATACTTCGTGAAAACGAAAAAAAGTTGACTTCATATCGACTCGAGGTGTTGATTTGAGTTCGAATGGACATTCAAGAAGAGCAATTGTCGACTCAAATACTTCGTGAAAACGAAAAAAAGTTGACTTCATATCGACTCGAGGTGTTGATTTGAGTTCGAATGGACCTTCAAGAAGAGCAATTGTCGACTCAAATACTTCGTGAAAACGAAAAAAAGTTGACTTCATATCGACTCGAGGTGTTGATTTGAGTTCGAATGGACATTCAAGAAGAGCAATTGTCGACTCAAATACTTCGTGAAAACGAAAAAAAGTTGACTTCATATCGACTTGAGGTGTTGATTTGAGTTCGAATGGACCTTCAAGAAGAGCAATTGTCGACTCAAATACTTCGTGAAAACGAAAAAAAGTTGACTTCATATCGACTCGAGGTGTTGATTTGAGTTCGAATGGACCTTCAAGAAGAGCAATTGTCGACTCAAATACTTCGTGAAAACGAAAAAAAGTTGACTTCATATCGACTCGAGGTGTTGATTTGAGTTCGAATGGACCTTCAAGAAGAGCAATTGTCGACTCAAATACTTCGTGAAAACGAAAAAAAGTTGACTTCATATCGACTTGAGGTGTTGATTTGAGTTCGAATGGACCTTCAAGAAGAGCAATTGTCGACTCAAATACTTCGTGAAAACGAAAAAAAGTTGACTTCATATCGACTCGAGGTGTTGATTTGAGTTCGAATGGACCTTCAAGAAGAGCAATTGTCGACTCAAATACTTCGTGAAAACGAAAAAAAGTTGACTTCATATCGACTCGAGGGTGTTGATTTGAGTTCGAATGGACCTTCAAGAAGAGCAATTGTCGACTCAAATACTTCGTGAAAACGAAAAAAAGTTGACTTCATATCGACTTGAGGTGTTGATTTGAGTTCGAATGGACCTTCAAGAAGAGCAATTGTCGACTCAAATACTTCGTGAAAACGAAAAAAAGTTGACTTCATATCGACTCGAGGTGTTGATTTGAGTTCGAATGGACCTTCAAGAAGAGCAATTGTCGACTCAAATACTTCGTGAAAACGAAAAAAAGTTGACTTCATATCGACTCGAGGTGTTGATTTGAGTTCGAATGGACCTTCAAGAAGAGCAATTGTCGACTCAAATACTTCGTGAAAACGAAAAAAAGTTGACTTCATATCGACTTGAGGTGTTGATTTGAGTTCGAATGGACCTTCAAGAAGAGCAATTGTCGACTCAAATACTTCGTGAAAACGAAAAAAAGTTGACTTCATATCGACTCGAGGTGTTGATTTGAGTTCGAATGGACCTTCAAGAAGAGCAATTGTCGACTCAAATACTTCGTGAAAACGAAAAAAAGTTGACTTCATATCGACTCGAGGTGTTGATTTGAGTTCGAATGGACCTTCAAGAAGAGCAATTGTCGACTCAAATACTTCGTGAAAACGAAAAAAAGTTGACTTCATATCGACTCGAGGTGTTGATTTGAGTTCGAATGGACCTTCAAGAAGAGCAATTGTCGACTCAAATACTTCGTGAAAACGAAAAAAAGTTGACTTCATATCGACTTGAGGTGTTGATTTGAGTTCGAATGGACCTTCAAGAAGAGCAATTGTCGACTCAAATACTTCGTGAAAACGAAAAAAAGTTGACTTCATATCGACTCGAGGTGTTGATTTGAGTTCGAATGGACCTTCAAGAAGAGCAATTGTCGACTCAAATACTTCGTGAAAACGAAAAAAAGTTGACTTCATATCGACTTGAGGTGTTGATTTGAGTTCGAATGGACCTTCAAGAAGAGCAATTGTCGACTCAAATACTTCGTGAAAACGAAAAAAAGTTGACTTCATATCGACTTGAGGTGTTGATTTGAGTTCGAATGGACCTTCAAGAAGAGCAATTGTCGACTCAAATACTTCGTGAAAACGAAAAAAAGTTGACTTCATATCGACTCGAGGTGTTGATTTGAGTTCGAATGGACCTTCAAGAAGAGCAATTGTCGACTCAAATACTTCGTGAAAACGAAAAAAAGTTGACTTCATATCGACTCGAGGTGTTGATTTGAGTTCGAATGGACCTTCAAGAAGAGCAATTGTCGACTCAAATACTTCGTGAAAACGAAAAAAAGTTGACTTCATATCGACTCGAGGTGTTGATTTGAGTTCGAATGGAACTTCAAGAAGAGCAATTGTCGACTCAAATACTTCGTGAAAACGAAAAAAAGTTGACTTCATATCGACTCGAGGTGTTGATTTGAGTTCGAATGGACCTTCAAGAAGAGCAATTGTCGACTCAAATACTTCGTGAAAACGAAAAAAAGTTGACTTCATATCGACTCGAGGTGTTGATTTGAGTTCGAATGGACCTTCAAGAAGAGCAATTGTCGACTCAAATACTTCGTGAAAACGAAAAAAAGTTGACTTCATATCGACTCGAGGTGTTGATTTGAGTTCGAATGGACATTCAAGAAGAGCAATTGTCGACTCAAATACTTCGTGAAAACGAAAAAAAGTTGACTTCATATCGACTCGAGGTGTTGATTTGAGTTCGAATGGACCTTCAAGAAGAGCAATTGTCGACTCAAATACTTCGTGAAAACGAAAAAAAGTTGACTTCATATCGACTTGAGGTGTCGATTTGAGTTCGAATGGACATTCAAGAAGAGCAATTGTCGACTCAAATACTTCGTGAAAACGAAAAAAAGTTGACTTCATATCGACTCGAGGTGTTGATTTGAGTTCGAATGGACCTTCAAGAAGAGCAATTGTCGACTCAAATACTTCGTGAAAACGAAAAAAATTTGACTTCATATCGACTTGAGGTGTTGATTTGAGTTCGAATGGACATTCAAGAAGAGCAATTGTCGACTCAAATACTTCGTGAAAACGAAAAAAAGTTGACTTCATATCGACTTGAGGTGTTGATTTGAGTTCGAATGGACATTCAAGAAGAGCAATTGTCGACTCAAATACTTCGTGAAAACGAAAAAAAGTTGACTTCATATCGACTCGAGGTGTTGATTTGAGTTCGAATGGACATTCAAGAAGAGCAATTGTCGACTCAAATACTTCGTGAAAACGAAAAAAAGTTGACTTCATATCGACTTGAGGTGTTGATTTGAGTTCGAATGGACATTCAAGAAGAGCAATTGTCGACTCAAATACTTCGTGAAAACGAAAAAAAGTTGACTTCATATCGACTCGACGTGTTGATTTGAGTTCGAATGGACATTCAAGAAGAGCAATTGTCGACTCAAATACTTCGTGAAAACGAAAAAAAGTTGACTTCATATCGACTTGAGGTGTTGATTTGAGTTCGAATGGACATTCAAGAAGAGCAATTGTCGACTCAAATACTTCGTGAAAACGAAAAAAAGTTGACTTCATATCGACTCGAGGTGTTGATTTGAGTTCGAATGGACCTTCAAGAAGAGCAATTGTCGACTCAAATACTTCGTGAAAACGAAAAAAAGTTGACTTCATATCGACTTGAGGTGTTGATTTGAGTTCGAATGGACATTCAAGAAGAGCAATTGTCGACTCAAATACTTCGTGAAAACGAAAAAAAGTTGACTTCATATCGACTTGAGGTGTTGATTTGAGTTCGAATGGACATTCAAGAAGAGCAATTGTCGACTCAAATGACTTCGTGAAAACGAAAAAAAGTTGACTTCATATCGACTCGAGGTGTTGATTTGAGTTCGAATGGACATTCAAGAAGAGCAATTGTCGACTCAAATACTTCGTGAAAACGAAAAAAAGTTGACTTCATATCGACTTGAGGTGTTGATTTGAGTTCGAATGGACATTCAAGAAGAGCAATTGTCGACTCAAATACTTCGTGAAAACGAAAAAAAGTTGACTTCATATCGACTTGAGGTGTTGATTTGAGTTCGAATGGACATTCAAGAAGAGCAATTGTCGACTCAAATACTTCGTGAAAACGAAAAAAAGTTGACTTCATATCGACTTGAGGTGTTGATTTGAGTTCGAATGGACATTCAAGAAGAGCAATTGTCGACTCAAATACTTCGTGAAAACGAAAAAAAGTTGACTTCATATCGACTCGAGGTGTTGATTTGAGTTCGAATGGACATTCAAGAAGAGCAATTGTCGACTCAAATTCTTCGTGAAAACGAAAAAAAGTTGACTTCATATCGACTTGAGGTGTTGATTTGAGTTCGAATGGACATTCAAGAAGAGCAATTGTCGACTCAAATACTTCGTGAAAACGAAAAAAAGTTGACTTCATATCGACTCGAGGTGTTGATTTGAGTTCGAATGGACCTTCAAGAAGAGCAATTGTCGACTAAAATACTTCGTGAAAACGAAAAAAAGTTGACTTCATATCGACTTGAGGTGTTGATTTGAGTTCGAATGGACATTCAAGAAGAGCAATTGTCGACTCAAATACTTCGTGAAAACGAAAAAAAGTTGACTTCATATCGACTCGAGGTGTTGATTTGAGTTCGAATGGACCTTCAAGAAGAGCAATTGTCGACTCAAATACTTCGTGAAAACGAAAAAAAGTTGACTTCATATCGACTCGAGGTGTTGATTTGAGTTCGAATGGACATTCAAGAAGAGCAATTGTCGACTCAAATACTTCGTGAAAACGAAAAAAATTTGACTTCATATCGACTTGAGGTGTTGATTTGAGTTCGAATGGACATTCAAGAAGAGCAATTGTCGACTCAAATACTTCGTGAAAACGAAAAAAAGTTGACTTCATATCGACTTGAGGTGTTGATTTGAGTTCGAATGGACATTCAAGAAGAGCAATTGTCGACTCAAATACTTCGTGAAAACGAAAAAAAGTTGACTTCATATCGACTCGAGGTGTTGATTTGAGTTCGAATGGACATTCAAGAAGAGCAATTGTCGACTCAAATACTTCGTGAAAACGAAAAAAATTTGACTTCATATCGACTCGAGGTGTTGATTTGAGTTCGAATGGACATTCAAGAAGAGCAATTGTCGACTCAAATACTTCGTGAAAACGAAAAAAATTTGACTTCATATCGACTTGAGGTGTTGATTTGAGTTCGAATGGACATTCAAGAAGAGCAATTGTCGACTCAAATACTTCGTGAAAACGAAAAAAAGTTGACTTCATATCGACTTGAGGTGTTGATTTGAGTTCGAATGGACCTTCAGGAAGAGCAATTGTCGACTCAAATACTTCGTGAAAACGAAAAAAAGTTGACTTCATATCGACTCGAGGTGTTGATTTGAGTTCGAATGGACATTCAAGAAGAGCAATTGTCGACTCAAATACTTCGTGAAAACGAAAAAAATTTGACTTCATATCGACTTGAGGTGTTGATTTGAGTTCGAATGGACATTCAAGAAGAGCAATTGTCGACTCAAATACTTCGTGAAAACGAAAAAAAGTTGACTTCATATCGACTTGAGGTGTTGATTTGAGTTCGAATGGACATTCAAGAAGAGCAATTGTCGACTCAAATACTTCGTGAAAACGAAAAAAAGTTGACTTCATATCGACTCGACGTGTTGATTTGAGTTCGAATGGACATTCAAGAAGAGCAATTGTCGACTCAAATACTTCGTGAAAACGAAAAAAAGTTGACTTCATATCGACTTGAGGTGTTGATTTGAGTTCGAATGGACATTCAAGAAGAGCAATTGTCGACTCAAATACTTCGTGAAAACGAAAAAAAGTTGACTTCATATCGACTCGAGGTGTTGATTTGAGTTCGAATGGAACTTCAAGAAGAGCAATTGTCGACTAAAATACTTCGTGAAAACGAAAAAAAGTTGACTTCATATCGACTTGAGGTGTTGATTTGAGTTCGAATGGACATTCAAGAAGAGCAATTGTCGACTCAAATGATTCGTGAAAACGAAAAAAAGTTGACTTCATATCGACTTGAGGTGTTGATTTGAGTTCGAATGGACATTCAAGAAGAGCAATTGTCGACTCAAATGATTCGTGAAAACGAAAAAAAGTTGACTTCATATCGACTCGAGGTGTTGATTTGAGTTCGAATGGAACTTCAAGAAGAGCAATTGTCGACTAAAATACTTCGTGAAAACGAAAAAAAGTTGACTTCATATCGACTCGAGGTGTTTATTTGAGTTCGAATGGACATTTAAGAAGAGCAATTGTCGACTCAAATACTTCGTGAAAACGAAAAAAAGTTGACTTCATATCGACTTGAGGTGTTGATTTGAGTTCGAATGGACATTCAAGAAGAGCAATTGTCGACTCAAATACTTCGTGAAAACGAAAAAAAGTTGACTTCATATCGACTCGAGGTGTTGATTTGAGTTCGAATGGACATTCAAGAAGAGCAATTGTCGACTCAAATACTTCGTGAAAACGAAAAAAAGTTGACTTCATATCGACTCGAGGTGTTGATTTGAGTTCGAATGGACCTTCAAGAAGAGCAATTGTCGACTCAAATACTTCGTGAAAACGAAAAAAAGTTGACTTCATATCGACTCGAGGTGTTGATTTGAGTTCGAATGGACCTTCAAGAAGAGCAATTGTCGACTCAAATACTTCGTGAAAACGAAAAAAAGTTGACTTCATATCGACTCGAGGTGTTGATTTGAGTTCGAATGGACATTCAAGAAGAGCAATTGTCGACTCAAATACTTCGTGAAAACGAAAAAAAGTTGACTTCATATCGACTCGAGGTGTTGATTTGAGTTCGAATGGACCTTCAAGAAGAGCAATTGTCGACTCAAATACTTCGTGAAAACGAAAAAAAGTTGACTTCATATCGACTCGAGGTGTTGATTTGAGTTCGAATGGAACTTCAAGAAGAGCAATTGTCGACTAAAATACTTCGTGAAAACGAAAAAAAGTTGACTTCATATTGACTTGAGGTGTTGATTTGAGTTCGAATGGACATTCAAGAAGAGCAATTGTCGACTCAAATACTTCGTGAAAACGAAAAAAAGTTGACTTCATATCGACTCGAGGTGTTGATTTGAGTTCGAATGGAACTTCAAGAAGAGCAATTGTCGACTCAAATACTTCGTGAAAACGAAAAAAAGTTGACTTCATATCGACTCGAGGTGTTGATTTGAGTTCGAATGGACATTCAAGAAGAGCAATTGTCGACTCAAATACTTCGTGAAAACGAAAAAAAGTTGACTTCATATCGACTCGAGGTGTTGATTTGAGTTCGAATGGACCTTCAAGAAGAGCAATTGTCGACTCAAATACTTCGTGAAAACGAAAAAAAGTTGACTTCATATCGACTCGAGGTGTTGATTTGAGTTCGAATGGACCTTCAAGAAGAGCAATTGTCGACTCAAATACTTCGTGAAAACGAAAAAAAGTTGACTTCATATCGACTTGAGGTGTTGATTTGAGTTCGAATGGACATTCAAGAAGAGCAATTGTCGACTCAAATACTTCGTGAAAACGAAAAAAAGTTGACTTCATATCGACTCGAGGTGTTGATTTGAGTTCGAATGGACATTCAAGAAGAGCAATTGTCGACTCAAATACTTCGTGAAAACGAAAAAAAGTTGACTTCATATCGACTCGAGGTGTTGATTTGAGTTCGAATGGACCTTCAAGAAGAGCAATTGTCGACTCAAATACTTCGTGAAAACGAAAAAAAGTTGACTTCACATCGACTCGAGGTGTTGATTTGAGTTCGAATGGACATTCAAGAAGAGCAATTGTCGACTCAAATACTTCGTGAAAACGAAAAAAAGTTGACTTCATATCGACTCGAGGTGTTGATTTGAGTTCGAATGGACATTCAAGAAGAGCAATTGTCGACTCAAATACTTCGTGAAAACGAAAAAAAGTTGACTTCATATTGTCTTGAGGTGTTGATTTGAGTTCGAATGGACATTCAAGAAGAGCAATTGTCGACTCAAATACTTCGTGAAAACGAAAAAAAGTTGACTTCATATCGACTCGAGGTGTTGATTTGAGTTCGAATGGACCTTCAAGAAGAGCAATTGTCGACTCAAATACTTCGTGAAAACGAAAAAAAGTTGACTTCATATCGACTTGAGGTGTTGATTTGAGTTCGAATGGACATTCAAGAAGAGCAATTGTCGACTCAAATACTTCGTGAAAACGAAAAAAAGTTGACTTCATATCGACTTGAGGTGTTGATTTGAGTTCGAATGGAACTTCAAGAAGAGCAATTGTCGACTCAAATACTTCGTGAAAACGAAAAAAAGTTGACTTCATATCGACTCGAGGTGTTGATTTGAGTTCGAATGGACCTTCAAGAAGAGCAATTGTCGACTCAAATACTTCGTGAAAACGAAAAAAAGTTGACTTCATATCGACTCGAGGTGTTGATTTGAGTTCGAATGGACCTTCAAGAAGAGCAATTGTCGACTCAAATACTTCGTGAAAACGAAAAAAAGTTGACTTCATATCGACTCGAGGTGTTGATTTGAGTTCGAATGGACATTCAAGAAGAGCAATTGTCGACTCAAATACTTCGTGAAAACGAAAAAAAGTTGACTTCATATCGACTCGAGGTGTTGATTTGAGTTCGAATGGACCTTCAAGAAGAGCAATTGTCGACTCAAATACTTCGTGAAAACGAAAAAAAGTTGACTTCATATCGACTTGAGGTGTCGATTTGAGTTCGAATGGACATTCAAGAAGAGCAATTGTCGACTCAAATACTTCGTGAAAACGAAAAAAAGTTGACTTCATATCGACTCGAGGTGTTGATTTGAGTTCGAATGGACCTTCAAGAAGAGCAATTGTCGACTCAAATACTTCGTGAAAACGAAAAAAATTTGACTTCATATCGACTTGAGGTGTTGATTTGAGTTCGAATGGACATTCAAGAAGAGCAATTGTCGACTCAAATACTTCGTGAAAACGAAAAAAAGTTGACTTCATATCGACTTGAGGTGTTGATTTGAGTTCGAATGGACATTCAAGAAGAGCAATTGTCGACTCAAATACTTCGTGAAAACGAAAAAAAGTTGACTTCATATCGACTCGAGGTGTTGATTTGAGTTCGAATGGACATTCAAGAAGAGCAATTGTCGACTCAAATACTTCGTGAAAACGAAAAAAAGTTGACTTCATATCGACTTGAGGTGTTGATTTGAGTTCGAATGGACATTCAAGAAGAGCAATTGTCGACTCAAATACTTCGTGAAAACGAAAAAAAGTTGACTTCATATCGACTCGACGTGTTGATTTGAGTTCGAATGGACATTCAAGAAGAGCAATTGTCGACTCAAATACTTCGTGAAAACGAAAAAAAGTTGACTTCATATCGACTTGAGGTGTTGATTTGAGTTCGAATGGACATTCAAGAAGAGCAATTGTCGACTCAAATACTTCGTGAAAACGAAAAAAAGTTGACTTCATATCGACTCGAGGTGTTGATTTGAGTTCGAATGGACCTTCAAGAAGAGCAATTGTCGACTCAAATACTTCGTGAAAACGAAAAAAAGTTGACTTCATATCGACTTGAGGTGTTGATTTGAGTTCGAATGGACATTCAAGAAGAGCAATTGTCGACTCAAATACTTCGTGAAAACGAAAAAAAGTTGACTTCATATCGACTTGAGGTGTTGATTTGAGTTCGAATGGACATTCAAGAAGAGCAATTGTCGACTCAAATGATTCGTGAAAACGAAAAAAAGTTGACTTCATATCGACTCGAGGTGTTGATTTGAGTTCGAATGGACATTCAAGAAGAGCAATTGTCGACTCAAATACTTCGTGAAAACGAAAAAAAGTTGACTTCATATCGACTTGAGGTGTTGATTTGAGTTCGAATGGACATTCAAGAAGAGCAATTGTCGACTCAAATACTTCGTGAAAACGAAAAAAAGTTGACTTCATATCGACTTGAGGTGTTGATTTGAGTTCGAATGGACATTCAAGAAGAGCAATTGTCGACTCAAATACTTCGTGAAAACGAAAAAAAGTTGACTTCATATCGACTTGAGGTGTTGATTTGAGTTCGAATGGACATTCAAGAAGAGCAATTGTCGACTCAAATACTTCGTGAAAACGAAAAAAAGTTGACTTCATATCGACTCGAGGTGTTGATTTGAGTTCGAATGGACATTCAAGAAGAGCAATTGTCGACTCAAATTCTTCGTGAAAACGAAAAAAAGTTGACTTCATATCGACTTGAGGTGTTGATTTGAGTTCGAATGGACATTCAAGAAGAGCAATTGTCGACTCAAATACTTCGTGAAAACGAAAAAAAGTTGACTTCATATCGACTCGAGGTGTTGATTTGAGTTCGAATGGACCTTCAAGAAGAGCAATTGTCGACTAAAATACTTCGTGAAAACGAAAAAAAGTTGACTTCATATCGACTTGAGGTGTTGATTTGAGTTCGAATGGACATTCAAGAAGAGCAATTGTCGACTCAAATACTTCGTGAAAACGAAAAAAAGTTGACTTCATATCGACTCGAGGTGTTGATTTGAGTTCGAATGGACCTTCAAGAAGAGCAATTGTCGACTCAAATACTTCGTGAAAACGAAAAAAAGTTGACTTCATATCGACTCGAGGTGTTGATTTGAGTTCGAATGGACATTCAAGAAGAGCAATTGTCGACTCAAATACTTCGTGAAAACGAAAAAAATTTGACTTCATATCGACTTGAGGTGTTGATTTGAGTTCGAATGGACATTCAAGAAGAGCAATTGTCGACTCAAATACTTCGTGAAAACGAAAAAAAGTTGACTTCATATCGACTTGAGGTGTTGATTTGAGTTCGAATGGACATTCAAGAAGAGCAATTGTCGACTCAAATACTTCGTGAAAACGAAAAAAAGTTGACTTCATATCGACTCGAGGTGTTGATTTGAGTTCGAATGGACATTCAAGAAGAGCAATTGTCGACTCAAATACTTCGTGAAAACGAAAAAAATTTGACTTCATATCGACTCGAGGTGTTGATTTGAGTTCGAATGGACATTCAAGAAGAGCAATTGTCGACTCAAATACTTCGTGAAAACGAAAAAAATTTGACTTCATATCGACTTGAGGTGTTGATTTGAGTTCGAATGGACATTCAAGAAGAGCAATTGTCGACTCAAATACTTCGTGAAAACGAAAAAAAGTTGACTTCATATCGACTTGAGGTGTTGATTTGAGTTCGAATGGACCTTCAGGAAGAGCAATTGTCGACTCAAATACTTCGTGAAAACGAAAAAAAGTTGACTTCATATCGACTCGAGGTGTTGATTTGAGTTCGAATGGACATTCAAGAAGAGCAATTGTCGACTCAAATACTTCGTGAAAACGAAAAAAATTTGACTTCATATCGACTTGAGGTGTTGATTTGAGTTCGAATGGACATTCAAGAAGAGCAATTGTCGACTCAAATACTTCGTGAAAACGAAAAAAAGTTGACTTCATATCGACTTGAGGTGTTGATTTGAGTTCGAATGGACATTCAAGAAGAGCAATTGTCGACTCAAATACTTCGTGAAAACGAAAAAAAGTTGACTTCATATCGACTCGACGTGTTGATTTGAGTTCGAATGGACATTCAAGAAGAGCAATTGTCGACTCAAATACTTCGTGAAAACGAAAAAAAGTTGACTTCATATCGACTCGAGGTGTTGATTTGAGTTCGAATGGAACTTCAAGAAGAGCAATTGTCGACTAAAATACTTCGTGAAAACGAAAAAAAGTTGACTTCATATCGACTTGAGGTGTTGATTTGAGTTCGAATGGACATTCAAGAAGAGCAATTGTCGACTCAAATGATTCGTGAAAACGAAAAAAAGTTGACTTCATATCGACTTGAGGTGTTGATTTGAGTTCGAATGGACATTCAAGAAGAGCAATTGTCGACTCAAATGATTCGTGAAAACGAAAAAAAGTTGACTTCATATCGACTCGAGGTGTTGATTTGAGTTCGAATGGAACTTCAAGAAGAGCAATTGTCGACTAAAATACTTCGTGAAAACGAAAAAAAGTTGACTTCATATCGACTTGAGGTGTTGATTTGAGTTCGAATGGACATTCAAGAAGAGCAATTGTCGACTCAAATACTTCGTGAAAACGAAAAAAAGTTGACTTCATATCGACTCGAGGTGTTGATTTGAGTTCGAATGGAACTTCAAGAAGAGCAATTGTCGACTAAAATACTTCGTGAAAACGAAAAAAAGTTGACTTCATATCGACTTGAGGTGTTGATTTGAGTTCGAATGGACATTCAAGAAGAGCAATTGTCGACTCAAATACTTCGTGAAAACGAAAAAAAGTTGACTTCATATCGACTTGAGGTGTTGATTTGAGTTCGAATGGACATTCAAGAAGAGCAATTGTCGACTCAAATACTTCGTGAAAACGAAAAAAAGTTGACTTCATATCGACTCGAGGTGTTGATTTGAGTTCGAATGGAACTTCAAGAAGAGCAATTGTCGACTAAAATACTTCGTGAAAACGAAAAAAAGTTGACTTCATATCGACTTGAGGTGTTGATTTGAGTTCGAATGGACATTCAAGAAGAGCAATTGTCGACTCAAATACTTCGTGAAAACGAAAAAAAGTTGACTTCATATCGACTTGAGGTGTTGATTTGAGTTCGAATGGACATTCAAGAAGAGCAATTGTCGACTCAAATACTTCGTGAAAACGAAAAAAAGTTGACTTCATATCGACTCGAGGTGTTGATTTGAGTTCGAATGGAACTTCAAGAAGAGCAATTGTCGACTAAAATACTTCGTGAAAACGAAAAAAAGTTGACTTCATATCGACTTGAGGTGTTGATTTGAGTTCGAATGGACATTCAAGAAGAGCAATTGTCGACTCAAATGATTCGTGAAAACGAAAAAAAGTTGACTTCATATCGACTTGAGGTGTTGATTTGAGTTCGAATGGACATTCAAGAAGAGCAATTGTCGACTCAAATGATTCGTGAAAACGAAAAAAAGTTGACTTCATATCGACTCGAGGTGTTGATTTGAGTTCGAATGGAACTTCAAGAAGAGCAATTGTCGACTAAAATACTTCGTGAAAACGAAAAAAAGTTGACTTCATATCGACTCGAGGTGTTTATTTGAGTTCGAATGGACATTTAAGAAGAGCAATTGTCGACTCAAATACTTCGTGAAAACGAAAAAAAGTTGACTTCATATCGACTTGAGGTGTTGATTTGAGTTCGAATGGACATTCAAGAAGAGCAATTGTCGACTCAAATACTTCGTGAAAACGAAAAAAGTTGACTTCATATCGACTCGAGGTGTTGATTTGAGTTCGAATGGACATTCAAGAAGAGCAATTGTCGACTCAAATACTTCGTGAAAACGAAAAAAAGTTGACTTCATATCGACTCGAGGTGTTGATTTGAGTTCGAATGGACCTTCAAGAAGAGCAATTGTCGACTCAAATACTTCGTGAAAACGAAAAAAAGTTGACTTCATATCGACTCGAGGTGTTGATTTGAGTTCGAATGGACCTTCAAGAAGAGCAATTGTCGACTCAAATACTTCGTGAAAACGAAAAAAAGTTGACTTCATATCGACTCGAGGTGTTGATTTGAGTTCGAATGGACATTCAAGAAGAGCAATTGTCGACTCAAATACTTCGTGAAAACGAAAAAAAGTTGACTTCATATCGACTCGAGGTGTTGATTTGAGTTCGAATGGACCTTCAAGAAGAGCAATTGTCGACTCAAATACTTCGTGAAAACGAAAAAAAGTTGACTTCATATCGACTCGAGGTGTTGATTTGAGTTCGAATGGAACTTCAAGAAGAGCAATTGTCGACTAAAATACTTCGTGAAAACGAAAAAAAGTTGACTTCATATTGACTTGAGGTGTTGATTTGAGTTCGAATGGACATTCAAGAAGAGCAATTGTCGACTCAAATACTTCGTGAAAACGAAAAAAAGTTGACTTCATATCGACTCGAGGTGTTGATTTGAGTTCGAATGGAACTTCAAGAAGAGCAATTGTCGACTCAAATACTTCGTGAAAACGAAAAAAAGTTGACTTCATATCGACTCGAGGTGTTGATTTGAGTTCGAATGGACATTCAAGAAGAGCAATTGTCGACTCAAATACTTCGTGAAAACGAAAAAAAGTTGACTTCACATCGACTCGAGGTGTTGATTTGAGTTCGAATGGACATTCAAGAAGAGCAATTGTCGACTCAAATACTTCGTGAAAACGAAAAAAAGTTGACTTCATATCGACTTGAGGTGTTGATTTGAGTTCGAATGGACATTCAAGAAGAGCAATTGTCGACTCAAATACTTCGTGAAAACGAAAAAAAGTTGACTTCATATCGACTCGAGGTGTTGATTTGAGTTCGAATGGACATTCAAGAAGAGCAATTGTCGACTCAAATACTTCGTGAAAACGAAAAAAAGTTGACTTCATATCGACTTGAGGTGTTGATTTGAGTTCGAATGGACATTCAAGAAGAGCAATTGTCGACTCAAATACTTCGTGAAAACGAAAAAAAGTTGACTTCATATCGACTCGAGGTGTTGATTTGAGTTCGAATGGACCTTCAAGAAGAGCAATTGTCGACTCAAATACTTCGTGAAAACGAAAAAAAGTTGACTTCATATCGACTCGAGGTGTTGATTTGAGTTCGAATGGACATTCAAGAAGAGCAATTGTCGACTCAAATACTTCGTGAAAACGAAAAAAAGTTGACTTCATATCGACTCGAGGTGTTGATTTGAGTTCGAATGGACATTCAAGAAGAGCAATTGTCGACTCAAATACTTCGTGAAAACGAAAAAAAGTTGACTTCATATTGACTTGAGGTGTTGATTTGAGTTCGAATGGACATTCAAGAAGAGCAATTGTCGACTCAAATACTTCGTGAAAACGAAAAAAAGTTGACTTCATATCGACTCGAGGTGTTGATTTGAGTTCGAATGGACCTTCAAGAAGAGCAATTGTCGACTCAAATACTTCGTGAAAACGAAAAAAAGTTGACTTCATATCGACTCGAGGTGTTGATTTGAGTTCGAATGGACATTCAAGAAGAGCAATTGTCGACTCAAATACTTCGTGAAAACGAAAAAAAGTTGACTTCATATCGACTTGAGGTGTTGATTTGAGTTCGAATGGACATTCAAGAAGAGCAATTGTCGACTCAAATACTTCGTGAATACGAAAAAAAGTTGACTTCATATCGACTTGAGGTGTTGATTTGAGTTCGAATGGACATTCAAGAAGAGCAATTGTCGACTCAAATACTTCGTGAAAACGAAAAAAAGTTGACTTCATATCGACTCGAGGTGTTGATTTGAGTTCGAATGGACATTCAAGAAGAGCAATTGTCGACTCAAATACTTCGTGAAAACGAAAAAAAGTTGACTTCATATCGACTTGAGGTGTTGATTTGAGTTCGAATGGACATTCAAGAAGAGCAATTGTCGACTCAAATACTTCGTGAAAACAAAAAAAAAGTTGACTTCATATCGACTCGAGGTGTTGATTTGAATTCGAATGGACATTCAAGAAGAGCAATTGTCGACTCAAATACTTCGTGAAAACAAAAAAAAAGTTGACTTCATATCGACTTGAGGTGTTGATTTGAGTTCGAATGGACATTCAAGAAGAGCAATTGTCGACTCAAATACTTCGTGAAAACAAAAAAAAAGTTGACTTCATATCGACTCGAGGTGTTGATTTGAATTCGAATGGACATTCAAGAAGAGCAATTGTCGACTCAAATACTTCGTGAAAACAAAAAAAAAGTTGACTTCATATCGACTTGAGGTGTTGATTTGAGTTCGAATGGACATTCAAGAAGAGCAATTGTCGACTCAAATACTTCGTGAAAACGAAAAAAAGTAGACTTCATATCGACTCGAGGTGTTGATTTGAGTTCGAATGGACATTCAAGAAGAGCAATTGTCGACTCAAATACTTCGTGAAAACGAAAAAAAGTTGACTTCATATCGACTTGAGGTGTTGATTTGAGTTCGAATGGACATTCAAGAAGAGCAATTGTCGACTCAAATACTTCGTGAAAACGAAAAAAAGTTGACTTCATATCGACTCGAGGTGTTGATTTGAGTTCGAATGGACATTCAAGAAGAGCAATTGTCGACTAAAATACTTCGTGAAAACGAAAAAAAGTTGACTTCATATCGACTCGAGGTGTTGATTTGAGTTCGAATGGACATTCAAGAAGAGCAATTGTCGACTCAAATACTTCGTGAAAACGAAAAAAAGTTGACTTCATATCGACTTGAGGTGTTGATTTGAGTTCGAATGGACATTCAAGAAGAGCAATTGTCGACTCAAATACTTCGTGAAAACGAAAAAAAGTTGACTTCATATCGACTCGAGGTGTTGATTTGAGTTCGAATGGACATTCAAGAAGAGCAATTGTCGACTCAAATACTTCGTGAAAACGAAAAAAAGTTGACTTCATATCGACTTGAGGTGTTGATTTGAGTTCGAATGGACATTCAAGAAGAGCAATTGTCGACTCAAATACTTCGTGAAAACGAAAAAAAGTTGACTTCATATCGACTCGAGGTGTTGATTTGAGTTCGAATGGACATTCAAGAAGAGCAATTGTCGACTCAAATACTTCGTGAAAACGAAAAAAAGTTGACTTCATATCGACTTGAGGTGTTGATTTGAGTTCGAATGGACATTCAAGAAGAGCAATTGTCGACTCAAATACTTCGTGAAAACGAAAAAAAGTTGACTTCATATCGACTTGAGGTGTTGATTTGAGTTCGAATGGACATTCAAGAAGAGCAATTGTCGACTCAAATACTTCGTGAAAACGAAAAAAAGTTGACTTCATATCGACTCGAGGTGTTGATTTGAGTTCGAATGGACATTCAAGAAGAGCAATTGTCGACTCAAATACTTCGTGAAAACGAAAAAAAGTTGACTTCATATCGACTTGAGGTGTTGATTTGAGTTCGAATGGACATTCAAGAAGAGCAATTGTCGACTCAAATACTTCGTGAAAACGAAAAAAAGTTGACTTCATATCGACTTGAGGTGTTGATTTGAGTTCGAATGGACCTTCAAGAAGAGCAATTGTCGACTCAAATACTTCGTGAAAACGAAAAAAAGTTGACTTCATATCGACTTGAGGTGTTGATTTGAGTTCGAATGGACATTCAAGAAGAGCAATTGTCGACTCAAATACTTCGTGAAAACGAAAAAAAGTTGACTTCATATCGACTCGAGGTGTTGATTTGAGTTCGAATGGACATTCAAGAAGAGCAATTGTCGACTCAAATACTTCGTGAAAACGAAAAAAAGTTGACTTCATATCGACTTGAGGTGTTGATTTGAGTTCGAATGGACATTCAAGAAGAGCAATTGTCGACTCAAATACTTCGTGAAAACGAAAAAAAGTTGACTTCATATCGACTTGAGGTGTTCATTTGAGTTCGAATGGACATTCAAGAAGAGCAATTGTCGACTCAAATACTTCGTGAAAACGAAAAAAAGTTGACTTCATATCGACTTGAGGTGTTGATTTGAGTTCGAATGGACCTTCAAGAAGAGCAATTGTCGACTCAAATACTTCGTGAAAACGAAAAAAAGTTGACTTCATATCGACTTGAGGTGTTGATTTGAGTTCGAATGGACATTCAAGAAGAGCAATTGTCGACTCAAATACTTCGTGAAAACGAAAAAAAGTTGACTTCATATCGACTCGAGGTGTTGATTTGAGTTCGAATGGACATTCAAGAAGAGCAATTGTCGACTCAAATACTTCGTGAAAACGAAAAAAAGTTGACTTCATATCGACTTGAGGTGTTCATTTGAGTTCGAATGGACATTCAAGAAGAGCAATTGTCGACTCAAATACTTCGTGAAAACGAAAAAAAGTTGACTTCATATCGACTTGAGGTGTTGATTTGAGTTCGAATGGACATTCAAGAAGAGCAATTGTCGACTCAAATACTTCGTGAAAACGAAAAAAAGTTGACTTCATATCGACTTGAGGTGTTGATTTGAGTTCGAATGGACATTCAAGAAGAGCAATTGTCGACTCAAATACTTCGTGAAAACGAAAAAAAGTTGACTTCATATCGACTCGAGGTGTTGATTTGAGTTCGAATGGACATTCAAGAAGAGCAATTGTCGACTCAAATACTTCGTGAAAACGAAAAAAAGTTGACTTCATATCGACTTGAGGTGTTGATTTGAGTTCGAATGGACATTCAAGAAGAGCAATTGTCGACTCAAATACTTCGTGAAAACGAAAAAAAGTTGACTTCATATCGACTTGAGGTGTTGATTTGAGTTCGAATGGACCTTCAAGAAGAGCAATTGTCGACTCAAATACTTCGTGAAAACGAAAAAAAGTTGACTTCATATCGACTTGAGGTGTTGATTTGAGTTCGAATGGACATTCAAGAAGAGCAATTGTCGACTCAAATACTTCGTGAAAACGAAAAAAAGTTGACTTCATATCGACTTGAGGTGTTGATTTGAGTTCGAATGGACCTTCAAGAAGAGCAATTGTCGACTCAAATACTTCGTGAAAACGAAAAAAAGTTGACTTCATATCGACTTGAGGTGTTGATTTGAGTTCGAATGGACATTCAAGAAGAGCAATTGTCGACTCAAATACTTCGTGAAAACGAAAAAAAGTTGACTTCATATCGACTTGAGGTGTTGATTTGAGTTCGAATGGACATTCAAGAAGAGCAATTGTCGACTCAAATACTTCGTGAAAACGAAAAAAAGTTGACTTCATATCGACTCGAGGTGTTGATTTGAGTTCGAATGGACATTCAAGAAGAGCAATTGTCGACTCAAATACTTCGTGAAAACGAAAAAAAGTTGACTTCATATCGACTTGAGGTGTTGATTTGAGTTCGAATGGACATTCAAGAAGAGCAATTGTCGACTCAAATACTTCGTGAAAACGAAAAAAAGTTGACTTCATATCGACTCGAGGTGTTGATTTGAGTTCGAATGGACATTCAAGAAGAGCAATTGTCGACTCAAATACTTCGTGAAAACGAAAAAAAGTTGACTTCATATCGACTTGAGGTGTTGATTTGAGTTCGAATGGACATTCAAGAAGAGCAATTGTCGACTCAAATACTTCGTGAAAACGAAAAAAAGTTGACTTCATATCGACTTGAGGTGTTGATTTGAGTTCGAATGGACATTCAAGAAGAGCAATTGTCGACTCAAATACTTCGTGAAAACGAAAAAAAGTTGACTTCATATCGACTTGAGGTGTTGATTTGAGTTCGAATGGACATTCAAGAAGAGCAATTGTCGACTCAAATACTTCGTGAAAACGAAAAAAAGTTGACTTCATATCGACTCGAGGTGTTGATTTGAGTTCGAATGGACATTCAAGAAGAGCAATTGTCGACTCAAATACTTCGTGAAAACGAAAAAAAGTTGACTTCATATCGACTTGAGGTGTTGATTTGAGTTCGAATGGACATTCAAGAAGAGCAATTGTCGACTCAAATACTTCGTGAAAACGAAAAAAAGTTGACTTCATATCGACTCGAGGTGTTGATTTGAGTTCGAATGGACATTCAAGAAGAGCAATTGTCGACTCAAATACTTCGTGAAAACGAAAAAAAGTTGACTTCATATCGACTTGAGGTGTTGATTTGAGTTCGAATGGACATTCAAGAAGAGCAATTGTCGACTCAAATACTTCGTGAAAACAAAAAAAAAGTTGACTTCATATCGACTCGAGGTGTTGATTTGAATTCGAATGGACATTCAAGAAGAGCAATTGTCGACTCAAATACTTCGTGAAAACAAAAAAAAAGTTGACTTCATATCGACTCGAGGTGTTGATTTGAGTTCGAATGGACATTCAAGAAGAGCAATTGTCGACTCAAATACTTCGTGAAAACGAAAAAAAGTTGACTTCATATCGACTTGAGGTGTTGATTTGAGTTCGAATGGACATTCAAGAAGAGCAATTGTCGACTCAAATACTTCGTGAAAACGAAAAAAAGTTGACTTCATATCGACTCGAGGTGTTGATTTGAGTTCGAATGGAACTTCAAGAAGAGCAATTGTCGACTAAAATACTTCGTGAAAACGAAAAAAAGTTGACTTCATATCGACTTGAGGTGTTGATTTGAGTTCGAATGGACCTTCAAGAAGAGCAATTGTCGACTCAAATACTTCGTGAAAACGAAAAAAAGTTGACTTCATATCGACTTGAGGTGTTGATTTGAGTTCGAATGGACATTCAAGAAGAGCAATTGTCGACTCAAATACTTCGTGAAAACGAAAAAAAGTTGACTTCATATCGACTCGAGGTGTTGATTTGAGTTCGAATGGAACTTCAAGAAGAGCAATTGTCGACTAAAATACTTCGTGAAAACGAAAAAAAGTTGACTTCATATCGACTTGAGGTGTTGATTTGAGTTCGAATGGACATTCAAGAAGAGCAATTGTCGACTCAAATACTTCGTGAAAACGAAAAAAAGTTGACTTCATATCGACTCGAGGTGTTGATTTGAGTTCGAATGGACCTTCAAGAAGAGCAATTGTCGACTCAAATACTTCGTGAAAACGAAAAAAAGTTGACTACATATCGACTTGAGGTGTTGATTTGAGTTCGAATGGACATTCAAGAAGAGCAATTGTCGACTAAAATACTTCGTGAAAACGAAAAAAAGTTGACTTCATATCGACTCGAGGTGTTGATTTGAGTTCGAATGGACATTCAAGAAGAGCAATTGTCGACTAAAATACTTCGTGAAAACGAAAAAAAGTTGACTTCATATCGACTTGAGGTGTTGATTTGAGTTCGAATGGACATTCAAGAAGAGCAATTGTCGACTCAAATACTTCGTGAAAACGAAAAAAAGTTGACTTCATATCGACTCGAGGTGTTGATTTGAGTTCGAATGGAACTTCAAGAAGAGCAATTGTCGACTAAAATACTTCGTGAAAACGAAAAAAAGTTGACTTCATATCGACTCGAGGTGTTGATTTGAGTTCGAATGGACCTTCAAGAAGAGCAATTGTCGACTAAAATACTTCGTGAAAACGAAAAAAAGTTGACTTCATATCGGCTCGAGGTGTTGATTTGAGTTCGAATGGACCTTCGAGAAGAGCAATTGTCGACTCAAACACTTCGAGAAAACGAAAAAAATTTGATTCATATCGACTTGAGGTGTTGATTTGAGTTCGAATGGACCTTCAAGTAGAGCAATTGTCGACTCAATCACATCGAGAATAAGGAATTAAGTCGACTTCATATGGACTTGAGGTGTTTGATTGAGTTCGAATGGACCTTCAAGAAGAGCAATTGTCGACTCAAACACTTCGAGAAAACGAAAAAAATTTGATTCATATCGACTTGAGGTGTTGATTTGAGTTCGAATGGACCTTCAAGTAGAGCAATTGTCGACTCAATCACATCGAGAATAAGGAATTAAGTCGACTTCATATGGACTTGAGGTGTTTGATTGAGTTCGAATGGACCTTCAAGAAGAGCAATTGTCGACTCAATCACATCGAGAATAAGGAAATAAGTCGACTTCATATCGACTTGAGGTGTTTGATTCAGTTCGAATGGACCTTCAAGAAGAGCAATTGTCGACACAATCACATCGAGAATAAGGAATTAAGTCGACTTCATATGGACTTGAGGTGTTTGATTGAGTTCGAATGGACCTTCAAGAAGAGCAGTTGTCGACTCAATCACATCGAGAATAAGGAATTAAGTCGACTTCATATGGACTTGAGGTGTTTGATTGAGTTCGAATGGACCTTCAAGTAGAGCAATTGTCGACTCAATCACATCGAGAATAAGGAATTAAGTCGACTTCATATGGACTTGAGGTGTTTGATTGAGTTCGAATGGACCTTCAAGAAGAGCAATTGTCGACTCAAATACTTCGTGAAAACGGAAAAAAGTTGACTTCATATCGACTCGAGGTGTTGATTTGAGTTCGAATGGACCTTCAAGGAGTGCAATTGTCGACTCAAACACTTCGAGAAAACGAAAAAAATTTGATTCATATCGACTTGAGGTGTTGATTTGAGTTCGAATGGACCTTCAAGTAGAGCAATTGTCGACTCAAATACTTCGTGAAAACGAAAAAAAGTTGACTTCATATCGACTCGAGGTGTTGATTTGAGTTCGAATGGAACTTCAAGAAGAGCAATTGTCGACTAAAATACTTCGTGAAAACGAAAAAAAGTTGACTTCATATCGACTTGAGGTGTTGATTTGAGTTCGAATGGACATTCAAGAAGAGCAATTGTCGACTCAAATACTTCGTGAAAACGAAAAAAAGTTGACTTCATATCGACTCGAGGTGTTGATTTGAGTTCGAATGGACCTTCAAGAAGAGCAATTGTCGACTCAAATACTTCGTGAAAACGAAAAAAAGTTGACTTCATATCGACTTGAGGTGTTGATTTGAGTTCGAATGGACATTCAAGAAGAGCAATTGTCGACTAAAATACTTCGTGAAAACGAAAAAAAGTTGACTTCATATCGACTCGAGGTGTTGATTTGAGTTCGAATGGACATTCAAGAAGAGCAATTGTCGACTAAAATACTTCGTGAAAACGAAAAAAAGTTGACTTCATATCGACTTGAGGTGTTGATTTGAGTTCGAATGGACATTCAAGAAGAGCAATTGTCGACTAAAATACTTCGTGAAAACGAAAAAAAGTTGACTTCACATCGACTCGAGGTGTTGATTTGAGTTCGAATGGACATTCAAGAAGAGCAATTGTCGACTAAAATACTTCGTGAAAACGAAAAAAAGTTGACTTCATATCGACTTGAGGTGTTGATTTGAGTTCGAATGGACATTCAAGAAGAGCAATTGTCGACTCAAATACTTCGTGAAAACGAAAAAAAGTTGACTTCATATCGACTCGAGGTGTTGATTTGAGTTCGAATGGAACTTCAAGAAGAGCAATTGTCGACTCAAATACTTCGTGAAAACGAAAAAAAGTTGACTTCATATCGACTTGAGGTGTTGATTTGAGTTCGAATGGACATTCAAGAAGAGCAATTGTCGACTCAAATACTTCGTGAAAACGAAAAAAAGTTGACTTCATATCGACTCGAGGTGTTTGATTGAGTTCGAATGGACCTTCAAGAAGAGCAATTGTCGACTCAAATACTTCGTGAAAACGAAAAAAAGTTGACTACATATCGACTCGAGGTGTTTGATTGAGTTCGAATGGACCTTCAAGAAGAGCAATTGTCGACTCAAATACTTCGTGAAAACGAAAAAAAGTTGACTTCATATCGACTCGAGGTGTTTGATTGAGTTCGAATGGACCTTCAAGAAGAGCAATTGTCGACTCAAATACTTCGTGAAAACGAAAAAAAGTTGACTTCATATCGACTCGAGGTGTTTGATTGAGTTCGAATGGACCTTCAAGAAGAGCAATTGTCGACTCAAATACTTCGTGAAAACGAAAAAAAGTTGACTTCATATCGACTTGAGGTGTTGATTTGAGTTCGAATGGAACTTCAAGAAGAGCAATTGTCGACTCAAATACTTCGTGAAAACGAAAAAAAGTTGACTTCATATCGACTCGAGGTGTTGATTTGAGTTCGAATGGACCTTCAAGAAGAGCAATTGTCGACTAAAATACTTCGTGAAAACGAAAAAAAGTTGACTTCATATCGACTCGAGGTGTTGATTTGAGTTCGAATGGACCTTCAAGAAGAGCAATTGTCGACTAAAATACTTCGTGAAAACGAAAAAAAGTTGACTTCATATCGACTCGAGGTGTTGATTTGAGTTCGAATGGACCTTCAAGAAGAGCAATTGTCGACTCAAATACTTCGTGAAAACGAAAAAAAGTTGACTTCATATCGACTTGAGGTGTTGATTTGAGTTCGAATGGAACTTCAAGAAGAGCAATTGTCGACTCAAATACTTCGTGAAAACGAAAAAAAGTTGACTTCATATCGACTTGAGGTGTTGATTTGAGTTCGAATGGAACTTCAAGAAGAGCAATTGTCGACTCAAATACTTCGTGAAAACGAAAAAAAGTTGACTTCATATCGACTCGAGGTGTTGATTTGAGTTCGAATGGACATTCAAGAAGAGCAATTGTCGACTAAAATACTTCGTGAAAACGAAAAAAAGTTGACTTCATATCGACTCGAGGTGTTGATTTGAGTTCGAATGGACCTTCAAGAAGAGCAATTGTCGACTCAAATACTTCGTGAAAACGAAAAAAAGTTGACTTCATATCGACTTGAGGTGTTGATTTGAGTTCGAATGGAACTTCAAGAAGAGCAATTGTCGACTCAAATACTTCGTGAAAACGAAAAAAAGTTGACTTCATATCGACTTGAGGTGTTGATTTGAGTTCGAATGGACCTTCAAGAAGAGCAATTGTCGACTAAAATACTTCGTGAAAACGAAAAAAAGTTGACTTCATATCGACTCGAGGTGTTGATTTGAGTTCGAATGGACCTTCAAGAAGAGCAATTGTCGACTAAAATACTTCGTGAAAACGAAAAAAAGTTGACTTCATATCGACTCGAGGTGTTGATTTGAGTTCGAATGGACCTTCGAGAAGAGCAATTGTCGACTCAAACACTTCGAGAAAACGAAAAAAATTTGATTCATATCGACTTGAGGTGTTGATTTGAGTTCGAATGGACCTTCAAGTAGAGCAATTGTCGACTCAATCACATCGAGAATAAGGAATTAAGTCGACTTCATATGGACTTGAGGTGTTTGATTGAGTTCGAATGGACCTTCAAGAAGAGCAATTGTCGACTCAAACACTTCGAGAAAACGAAAAAAATTTGATTCATATCGACTTGAGGTGTTGATTTGAGTTCGAATGGACCTTCAAGTAGAGCAATTGTCGACTCAATCACATCGAGAATAAGGAATTAAGTCGACTTCATATGGACTTGAGGTGTTTGATTGAGTTCGAATGGACCTTCAAGAAGAGCAATTGTCGACTCAATCACATCGAGAATAAGGAAATAAGTCGACTTCATATCGACTTGAGGTGTTTGATTCAGTTCGAATGGACCTTCAAGAAGAGCAATTGTCGACACAATCACATCGAGAATAAGGAATTAAGTCGACTTCATATGGACTTGAGGTGTTTGATTGAGTTCGAATGGACCTTCAAGTAGAGCAATTGTCGACTCAATCACATCGAGAATAAGGAATTAAGTCGACTTCATATGGACTTGAGGTGTTTGATTGAGTTCGAATGGACCTTCAAGAAGAGCAATTGTCGACTCAAATACTTCGTGAAAACGGAAAAAAGTTGACTTCATATCGACTCGAGGTGTTGATTTGAGTTCGAATGGACCTTCAAGGAGTGCAATTGTCGACTCAATCACATCGAGAATAAGGAATGAAGTCGACTTCATATCGACTTGAGGTGTTTGATTGAGTTCGAATGGACCTTCAAGAAGAGCAATTGTCGACTCAATCACATCGAGAATAAGGAAATAAGTCGACTTCATATCGACTTGAGGTGTTTGATTCAGTTCGAATGGACCTTCAAGAAGAGCAATTGTCGACACAATCACATCGAGAATAAGGAATTAAGTCGACTTCATATGGACTTGAGGTGTTTGATTGAGTTCGAATGGACCTTCAAGAAGAGCAGTTGTCGACTCAATCACATCGAGAATAAGGAATTAAGTCGACTTCATATGGACTTGAGGTGTTTGATTGAGTTCGAATGGACCTTCAAGTAGAGCAATTGTCGACTCAATCACATCGAGAATAAGGAATTAAGTCGACTTCATATGGACTTGAGGTGTTTGATTGAGTTCGAATGGACCTTCAAGAAGAGCAATTGTCGACTCAAATACTTCGTGAAAACGGAAAAAAGTTGACTTCATATCGACTCGAGGTGTTGATTTGAGTTCGAATGGACCTTCAAGGAGTGCAATTGTCGACTCAATCACATCGAGAATAAGGAATGAAGTCGACTTCATATCGACTTGAGGTGTTTGATTGAGTTCGAATGGACCTTCAAGGAGGGCAATTGTCGACTCAATCACATCGAGAATAAGGAATGTAGTCGATTTCATATCGACTTGAGGTGTTTGATTGAGTTCGAATGGACCATGAAGAAGAGCAATTGTCGACTCAAATACATCGAGAACTTTTCTAAAATCTCATATAAACATGACAATGATGCGGTGTAGTGACCACTAGTACAAGATAAATTGATCCAATAGCGGGAATATCGATACTCGAGGGTGAGTTCAGAGAAGAAGATTCTGTTGTTAGGAACGAGGCTTTCGTTTATTCCCCGGGATGCTTTGCCGCACCTCATCCCCCCCCCCTTCATCACCCCCCTTCATCCCCCCCCCCCTCCAACTCATCGCCTTGCGGTAAAAATGCATTTCCGCATCTGAAGCTGAAGCCGTCGCTCTGACGATCGGCGGTGGGGGAGTCCAAGGACGCTGCTGCAGCCCTCGCCAGAGACCACTCGACGTCGTATTTCTCGAGTCTCCATCTATCGTTGTTCTATTACGAGTTTTTTTTGTTTGTTGTTGTTTGTTAACTTGAGGTTTTCGGAAAATAAATTTGAAAAATATCAAAATTTAAAAAAAAACGTGTACTTTGGAGGGAACATTGTCCGTTAAAGGGTTAACGACACATCTTGGGTTCAAACTCGACTTGAGCGGTCGTTATTGATACCTCAAAATAAGTGAGGTCTTCCAATTGCGGTTCAGGTTCGGTTTGCATTCAGAGAAAAAAAAAAAATCCACTGACACGCAGCATGGCTATAAGAGCGAATTTTCGAACGAAGAACTGGTTTTATGTAAAATATCTCCAATTTACCGGTTTTATAAAAAATTTCGCTCAATGCTGAACACGATGGTGAAGTCAAAATTGAGGCGTTTACTATCAAAACCAGCCGATTCTATTTTTTGGAAATTTTACGGGAGAGCCAAAAAACTTCTCACAAAGCTGAATTTTTAATAAACCGCCAACGTTTTGAGTAGTTTTAGGGAATTTTCGAAGAAAACGTAGTGATTATTCTCGGTCCAAATTGTTAAAATTCGAATTTTCGAAAGATTTTCATGCCGAAAACCGTTTCAGAACATCCTGAATCCACTGCCAAACGACACCAAAAATTATATGTATATTAAATAATTTTTAATATGTTAATTTAATAATTAATATAAATTTTATATGTTTATGTATGTGTCATTCCAGACGATAACTCTCGATAGAATTGAGGTAAAAAGTTCAAATTTGCACAAAAAATCTGTCTTGGCAATCGACTGGCTAAGTTCGTAGATGGGCAGAATCGGACCACTCTAAGGGGGGTGTAGGGGAGTTTTTGGGGGAAAATTCCCCATAAATTCCCAAAATGGAACATTTTGGCGAGTGACACCTTATTTTGAAGGTTGTTTTTAATGCTGAACACGATGGTGAAGTCAGAATTGCGATATCTCATTCCGTTCTCAAACTGGAGCACTTTGAAGATGAAGAAACGTAGGTAGTTGTTACTTGAGATGTTCTTCATGTTAAGTCTGCTCTGATCTGATGACTGAATGAGATATCACAATTCTGAATTCTCTATCGTTTTCAGCGTTGAAATGTCCAATAGCTGAGGGGGGTTTAGGGGAGTTGATGAGTGGGGGGGGGGGATGAATTCCGAAAATGAAACGGTCTGTCAAGTGACACCTCATTTTAAATGTTTTTCAACGCTGAACACGACGGTGAAGTCAGAATAGCGATATCTCATTCCGTTCTCAAACTGGAGCACTTTGAAGATGAAGAAACGTAGGTAGTTATTACTTGAGATGATCTTCATGGTTAGTCTGCTCTAATCTGATGACTGAATGAGATATCGCAATTCTGACTTCTCCATCGTGTTCAGCGTTGAAATGTCCAAAAGCTGAGGGAGGTTTTGGGAAGTTTTTGGGTGGGGGGGGGGGGGAGGTTCACCAATAAATTCCAAAAATGAAACGGTCTGTCAAGTGACACCTCATTTGGTGCGTTTCATTCAGCATTTTGGCCAAAAACATGAACAATTTTTCATGTTTAAACTATGAAAAACAACGGTTCATTATCTTCTTTGTACAGATCACCCTTCTGTCTAGATCACTAGGTCTAAATGTCTAGATCCTAAATGTTAGATTAATTATTATTATCAATTATCACTAATTATTAACAATTTTATCAAGTACCTAGTGAAAATTATTATAATTTATTGTTAGGTATTAATAATTCGTATTTACTATTAATAATAATTATTATTAATTATGATTAATTAATACGATATAATTCTGGGGTTTTTAATACTACGTCGGTAATAATTTTTCTATAAAAGAAGTACCTACCAACAAACATTCGAAATTACCTTCATTTCCGTAGCACGAAACGCACCTCAGAACAACAAACTCGACATCACTTAAGCCATATGATGTTCCAAAGAGCTTGTTAGTATGAAAATGGACCTGTATTTCAACAGTTTGATTCACGATCGGGTTGTGAGGCACAATCTTTGAGCCGTCATTGTGAACGAACGGCTGGTCGTACAAAGCTGCGGATGGTCTTAAAAAATTCTACGGAACAAACTCTATCTAAATATGAAATAAAAAACATACCGTTTGATGGGAATTTTTCGAGATATGGAATTTTCAAAATTTCAAAATTCGTTTTGAACCCCTTCCCCTTGACCTAGGGTTATGAAAAGTTTCGTGGATCATTGTGGGGCTGGTCCAAACCCAGAAACCAAATTTCGTAATTTTAACTCAACGCTAACTGGGCAAAGTGCCTCGGACGGCGGACGGCGGACGGCGGACGGCGTACGGCGGACGGCGTACGGCGGACGGCGTACGGCGGACGGACGGATTTTTTTTTATTCGATTTTCTGAATCTACGTATCTTGAAACGTAAACCAACAAATTTTGAGGGGGGGTTAAAATTTTTTTTTCTTTGGGCGATTCCAATGGTTCATTATCGAAGATAATAAACCAAAAGGTGGTTTTTGCATAACTAAACAACGAGTGTACAGTATATTCGTGATCAGCGTCAAATTCCCTGTAAGAATCCGTCGAGAACGGAATTTCGTCCATCCTCACGCTTTTATGCCTTTAGGCGCCTTCTCTTAGTTCACCAGCTCCTTCACACCACCCCCTTCCTACTTGGAAAATATGTTCAGCCTAACCACATCCACCAGACTGCATCTTATCTCTCAGCATCGATTCCACTCAACCCTTTATAAAAACTCCTTTGCTGTGGAAGGAGCGCGACTTTGGAATGGTCTCCCTGTTCGTTTACGCTCTGTCTCCTCTTTCCGGCAATTCAGCACAGAACTGAAAGCACATTTTGCCGATTTATGACTACACCATTTTCATATTCTTCTCTCTTCTTCTCTTCTTCTTCTCTTTCCTTCTGGTTTCTCTCCAGCACTTCTTTTCTCTCCAGCACTTCTCTTCTTTAAGTAAATTTCGTGTTTCTTACCAGTTAAAAAAAAAAAAAATCTATGATGTAAGTAAGTTTTTTTTTTTGATAATCAAGTATCAATATTTTCAATCTGTATTTTCAATTGATGAATACAGGGGAAAAACGGGCTAACTCGAATTTTTGCGAAAAACGAGTAAAAGACGGTTTGTGATAGATTTTGGCATGGCGAGTTCAATGGTCGCCCCAAATCAGGGGAAAAACGGGTCCTAACGGTCGAGAAATGCGTTTGAAAAAACGTGTACAGGGGAAGAACGGGCCCTGACAAGCGCTTCAGGGGAAGAACGGGCGAAAACGGGGATCTTTTGCGTTTCCACCGGGCGAAAACCCATGAAACCCATGAAAACTAGACCCCTGCGTGAATTAGTGGTCGAAGCCCGTCACCCAAGGTTGGTTTTGACATTTTATGTCTTTGCTATGGCACACAAACAAAAAAATCGTCACGAAAACTGTTGACGAAAAGTAACTTCCTCATTTTCCAACCCATGAAAATCGTTCACCACTCGTTGGAAAGCCCTCAATTTATCGAATATTTCCTTGCCCTGCACACGACCGTGGATGTACGGAAAGCTGAGTTAAACAGAAGACAATGTAGAAGACAATGATACTACAACCGAAACAGTTGTAATATCACAACATGTGTGTTTAATGTACCATGGTTTATTAGGGTGTATATTAGGGTAATGAGGGAGGAAATGGGGGGGGGGTGATGGTGGTGGGGACTAAAGACATAAAATGTCCCAATGTGTTGCAGACTCGTATGCAAGCGTTTGAGTTTCTCCCATTTGCGCTCAAAGCGAATCATCAAGATGGATATCACTGAAATTAAAACCCCTCACAATTGGCATCACAGGCCGACAGATGGTAAGCAAAAATTTGACAATGAAGATCCTGGTCGTCTTCAAATAGCGTGAAACGTACGAGAAATTTCATCACAATTCCTACAACGGAGCATTCTGTAGTTCAGTTGTGATTCCGAACCCCCCCCCCCCCCCCCCAAAAAAAAGCGGGGTGGCGCGAAAAAGAAGAGCTGTGTTGGAGCGAAAACATCAACTAATCTTCCCGAAAATTTATTTCACTTCCCCGAGGTAGCCTGCACAAAAAGAATCAAACTTTCAAAGGAAAAACAGGCCTTAAAACAGTTCTACGGAGCAAAAGCGAAGAAATTCTTCTCCAAACTAACCCGCAATGCTCATTAAATTGGTCTGCTAGCCCGTTTTTCCCCTGCACAAAGGGGGTTTTGAGTGTATTTTGATTTTTTATTTCCATTAAATACGATAGTTTTTCAATTGAGGGGTTTCCCACAAGAACCGAATAAGTCCAAAATTGGAAAAAACCGGGTAACGGCGCCATTTTGCTCAGGATGATATTGTTGAAGTGGTGGAAAGTTTGTCTTGGCAATAACCGAAAAAATCCCGTCCACAGAAGGCTTCCAATAGTAGTTCGATTCAGCAAGAAAAAAAAAACATGTCAATTCTATTCCTACAACAACAAAACAAGTCCATCTCGTGGCAATACTTTATAGCTTACTTTATAGTTTGTTCATTTATTGAACTTCAGTCCTTTCCAGTTTCTTTTCATTTTCTTAAGTTTACCTAAAACAACCACCCTACTTACCTACAAATGAGTTTAGGTTGAGGTATTTAGCAATAAAGTGGTTATAAAAAATCAAAACGAATTTACCTTGCCCAATAACATAAAAACGGAAGTTAAAAATAAAGGAGTGATGTTGGGAGTATCGAGGGTTGGTCGATACAACCCTCGATACTCCCAACATTACTCCTTAGAATACCAGTGGTCAAGAACCTTTAACCTAGTTGAAAATAAAAGTCCAACGTTATACCTAATAAACTAATATTTAACAATATATATAGGTACCTAACTATACCTGATGAACCTATACCTAACAAACTATACCTAATGAGTGTGTGTGATTTAGTTTGACCGTCAGTAAGAATGATGTTGAGGGATGTCGAGGGTCGGTCAACGTCAGTAAGAATGATGTTGAGGGACCCTCGACATCCCTCAACATCACTATACCTAATAATAATGCAATAAATATAGAAACATGTAATATTGAGCTTCAATGGAAAATTCATGCAAGTACTTAAACTTCAAAAAAATTCCAGCAAGAAGAAAACAAGTCACATTTTGGAGCCCGGGGAGCATTTCCCTCTGAGAAGAGCGTTTTACAAAATGCTTGTTTCTGGCGTTTCCCAATTTTGGACTTATTCGGTTCTTGTTGTCATCAACAAGAATTGTTTGTTGTCATCAACATGTTCCCTGATACCTGAAGACCTAATCATTGTTGGAAAAGTCCAGCTTTAGCATTTCAGCTGTTCCCAATAGCGTTTTTGGTACTAAAACCGCCCCCCTGAAAAATTGAAAAACCAGGCGTTAGCCCGTTTTTCCCCTGTATATAGTGTACCTATATATAGTGTATAGTATATATAGTGTATAGTACCTGTATATAGTGTATAGTATATATTCGAGTGTATGTATAGTATATTCGTGATCAGCGTCCAATTCCCTGGTATGTTCGAACGAATGATCTCCATCGCGATCTTAAAGTCAAGATGGCGAACGAAGTTATTAAAAATCGAGCGACGGACCATGAAAACCGTCTCCACAAGCACAGGAATGTTGAAGTACTGAACCTTCTGGACAACAGCGGCGACGTACGAAGGCTGAAAAGGACCAAACCCCTGGACCTAGTTACATCTTACTAAAGTGATGTGATGAGTGGTAGTAGGACCACAATACGAACCACAATACGTTAAAAATTAACTAACAGAGTGAAGTCACTAGATGTATAATATACAGTTGTAACAATAAAAATGATTTAAAAAAAAAAAAAATTTCCTGTAAGAATCCGTAGAGAATTTCCTGTAAGAATCTCTGTATTACATTACTTCTACATATTCTGTAATTGGGCTCGCCCCGTATACTCTAAATAAATAAATAATTAAATAAATAGAGAACGGAATTTCGTCCATCCTGACCACATGGTACACGAAGCACTGTGCGGTGCCTCATCACGAATTCTGGTGGCGTCTCTTCGGGACAGCGGATTCATCTCGTCAAGGCTCGCGATCTGAGGGAGGTTACACTTTCCTGCAAGAATCCGCGGAATCTGCTCCTCCGTGGGAAATCGACGAAGACGAAGAGATTTTTTAAATTATTTTTCTTTATTGTGTCGTATTTACGAATTCAGGAAGTCGCCGGTCGAACCGAACGATTTCAAGAACGAACAGGAATGTACAGGCTCGACCTCGTTCGTAAATGACGTAATTTTTTTCTCGGTGCCGCAAATAGGGCGGTCGCTCAGCTCGACGACTCCGACGACGTTCTATTCTTGGGACCCGGTGAGGAGTCGAAATGGAACGTTCGACTGGGGCGTTCCGAACGGTGAATCGGCGCAGGATTTCAGTCAAATGACGTCATGAGTGTCAAATGACGTCATGAAACGTCGCCTGTTGGATGGGGGGGGGGGGGCGGTAGGGGGCAGCAGGAAGCTTTTTGTAGATTTTCTCAGTTCCAAAAGAGTTTTCCGGAAATTCCGATGAGTCAATCTAACTCAATTTCCTCCCTTAATCTGAATCGATTATAACAATTTTCGACGTTTTTTGAGTCGTTTTTGGTCTTCAAAAGCTCGATTTCATCCTAAATGAACCCCTCAGATCGATTCAAACTCAACCTTTTTCGAGGTTTTTCGACGTTTTCGAGTCGAAGTTCGGAAATTCCGATGAGTCAATCTAACTCGATTTCCTCCCTTAATCTGAATCGATTATAACAAGTTTCGACGTTTTTTGAGTCGTTTTTGGTCTTCAAAAGGTCGATTTCATCCTAAATGAACCCCTCAGATCGATTCAAATTCAACCTTTTTCGAGTTTTTCGACGTTTTTGAGTCGTTTTTGGTCGTCAGAAGGTCGATTTCATCCTAAATGAACCCCTCAGATCGATTCAAACTCAACCTTTTTCGAGGTTTTTTAAGTCGTTTTTGGTCTTCAAAAGGTCGATTTCATCCTAAATGAACCCCTCAGATCGATTCAAACTCAACCTTTTTCGACGTTTTTTAAGTCGTTTTTGGTCTTCAAAAGGTCGATTTCATCCTAAATGAACCCCTCAGATCGATTCAAACTCAACCTTTTTCGAGGTTTTTCGACGTTTTCGAGTCGAAGTTCGGAAATTCCGATGAGTCAATCTAACTCGATTTCCTCCCTTAATCTGAATCGATTATAACAATTTTCGACGTTTTTTGAGTCGTTTTTGGTCTTCAAAAGGTCGATTTCATCCTAAATGAACCCCTCAGATCGATTCAAACTCAACCTTTTTCGAGGTTTTTCGACGTTTTCGAGTCGAAGTTCGGAAATTCCGATGAGTCAATCTAACTCGATTTCCTCCCTTAATCTGAATCGATTATAACAAGTTTCGACGTTTTTTGAGTCGTTTTTGGTCGTCAGAAGGTCGATTTCATCCTAAATGAACCCCTCAGATCGATTCAAATTCAACCTTTTTCGAGTTTTTCGACGTTTTTGAGTCGTTTTTGGTCGTCAGAAGGTCGATTTCATCCTAAATGAACCCCTCAGATCGATTCAAACTCAACCTTTTTCGAGGTTTTTCGACGTTTTCGAGTCGAAGTTCGGAAATTCCGATGAGTCAATCTAACTCGTTTTTAGACGTCGTTTTAAGACGTTTCCGAGTCGAAGTTCGAAAATTCTAACTCAATTTCCTTCCTTAGTCTGAATCGACTGTAACAATTTTCGGCGTTTCTGAGTCGTTTTCGGTCGTCAAAAGGTCGATTCCTCCCTAAATGAACCCCTCAGATCGATTCCAACTCAACCTTTTTCGAGTTTTTGAGAATTTTTCCTAACTCAACCTAACTCGATTTCCTTCCTTAGTCTTAATCGATTATAATAATTTTAGAAGCAGGTTATGACACATTGTGTTCCGATAGTGGAAATGTCAAATTCACACGTAAGAAAACATAAAATAAATAAATAAATAAATAACTAAATAAATAATCGTCATCAAAGCATCGATTGCCTACCAGATTAATCGAACATAACAAACATCGATAAACATACACCAATTATTGCGATTAATCGATTCATGAATACTCACCCCCCAAGGGTTTCTCTCAAATGCCAGTTGCTACCGATTTCTAATCCGGTCGTTACAGGAAAGAAAATCCACAGTCGTGCAGCATGGCTATAAGAGCGAATTTCCGAAGGAATAACAGGTTTTATGTAAAATGTATCCATTGAAGAACATGATGTCCATGAAGGACATCTCAAGTATCATCCGCGTTTCTTCATCTTCAAAAAGCTCCAGTTTGAGAACGGAATGAGATATCGCAATTCTGACTTCACCGTCGTGTTCAGCGTTAAAAATACAATATAAAATGATGTAGGTACGTAGGGATAAATAATATATATACATATAATTTTTGGTGTCTTTCGGCAGTGGATTCAGGATGGTCTGATACGGATTTTGGGATAAAACATTTTGAACCGAGAACAATAGCTTCATTTTCGTCGAAAATTCGCTATAATAATATCAATACCCGAAATATTCGAATATCGGCGGTGCAACATCGATGGTCATCATCCGATCTCGAGCTTGAGAACGGCAGATCGCAGAAATAAAACTCTCGCCAAAAAGGAAAAAAAACCGAACCGAGCGAGAGGGAGACGAAGGAGAAAGAAATCCCTCCCGAGCAGCGCCCGGAGCTCCTTCGGGTCGAGGAATATGGGTCGAGTCGAAGCCCTTGCGTCACCGCTGTTTAGTTGTTTACACCACGAGATGGAACCATCAGCTGATTTTCGAAGCGTGAAAATCGACCGAAAAAACATGATTTGATGATCGAAAAACTCTGCAAACTCTCGACACAAGGGTTTATTATCTTCTTTGTTCAGATCACCCTTCTGTCTAGATCACTAAATGGTAGATTAATTATTATCATGAATTATTAATAAATTATTATTTTAAAGTAGTGTAAATTATTATTAAATACTGTTAGTTATTAATAATTTTATTAATTAAGTTACCTACCTATTAATTAACACGATATCTGAAAACCATGTGGTGAAAATCAGCTGGGTCAGTATGAAAATTGAATCAACAGGCTGCCGCATGACTCACTCTCATGTTGACGACTTTTGGTCTGCTCCAACGTTGAGCCGTCATTGTGAACGAACGGCTGGTCGCATCAACACTAGGGAGATTCCTTCAATACCAGCAAGATATCTTCAATACTAGGGAGATTCCTTCAATACCAAGGAGATTGGATCAATAGTAAATAGATTTCTACAATACTAGAAAGATAATATCTATCTATTGAGATATTATCTTCAATACTAGGGAGATTGCTTCAATACTAGAGATATTGCTTCATCAATAGAGAGATGGATTCTTCAATATTAGAGAGATTGGATCGATAGTAAATAGATTTCTACAATACTAGAAAGATGTCTTCAATACTAAGGAGATTGCTTCAATACTAGAGATATTGCTTCATTAATAGATAGATGGATTGTTTCAATACTAGGGAGATTGCTTCAATACTGAGATATTGCTTCATCAATAGAGAGATGGATTCTTCAATATTAGGGAGATTGGATCAATATTAAATAGATTTCTACAATACTAGCAAGATGTCTTCAATACTAGGGAGATTGCTTCAATTAATAGATAGGCGGATTGCTTCAATACTAGAGATATTGCTTCATTAATAGAGAGATGGATTGTTTCAATACTAGGGAGATTGGATCAGTAGTAAATAGATTTCTACAAAACTAGCAAGATGTCTTCAATACGATGGAGATTGCTTCATTAATAGAGAGATGGATTGCTTCAATACTAGGGAGATTCCTTCAATACTGAGATATTGCTTCATCAATACAGAGATGGATTCTTCAATATTAGGGAGATTGGATCGATAATAAATAGATTTCTACAATACTAGCAAGATGTCTTCAATACTAGGGAGATTGCTTCATTAATAGATAGGCGGATTGCTTCAATACTAGGGAGATCGTTTCAATACTGATATATGAACAGCAAATCGAGGGTCTCACGGCAAATTCCCACATCGTCATTTGGGCGAATTTTCATCAGAGCCAAAAAACCACCTGCCAATTACTACGTTTACTGAGTAATTCAGTAAAGTAAATCGTGAGATTTAGTATTACCTAACTTAGGTAGGTACCTAACTTGCACTTAGTTAGATCGATCCGCCGGGAGGAGACGCTTCGAATGGTGTGCCTAACTCATTTTGGCCAAAAGTGACATTGTGGGGTGTTGCTTCATCTGCTCTAATCTGATAAAGGAATGAGATACCGCTATTCTGAATTCACCGTCGTGTTCAGCGTTGAAAATTTTATAAACTGAGGTGTTAATCGGCGAAGAAGGATTCAAAATTTGTTATAACACATTCACATAAAACCAGTCATTTATTCGAAAATTCGCTCTTGTAGCCATGCTGCGTGACTGTGGATTCTTCTCTCGCATGGTGGTCAATGAGGTCTCGTGACAACATCACAGTTAAGGAATGACGGGCTGTCTCGCTGTCAGTGTCACTTCTCAATGGGGCATCGCCGCAAGTGATGACGAACCCGCAGGCGAAAACGGGTAACGGAACATTTCGTCTCGTCGTATTTCGGGAAAAACGAAAACGGTCGCGTCGAGCGGGAAAGTGATTTTAAAAATAAAACGAAAGTTCGGACGGGACAACGAGAGTTTGGACTGTTGATTACCGGCGGAGAGCGAGAGAGAAAGGTGTCGGTCTCATCTCGTTCGAACACATGGGACGATCGGTTATCTGTACAGAATAGTGATCTAGAGAGAAAGGTGATCTGGACAGAACATTGATCTAGATAGAAGTATGATCTGTACAGAACAGCGACCTCGAGAGAAAGGTGATCTGTACAGAACAGCGACCACGAGAGAGAAAGGTGATCTGTACAGAACAGCGACCTAGAGAGAAAGGTGATCTGTTCAGAACAGTGATCTAGAGAGTTAGGTGATCTGTACAGAACAGCGACCTCGAGAGAAAGGTGATCTGTACAGAACAGCGACCTCGAGAGAAAGGTGATCTGTACAGAACAGTGATCTAGAGAGAAAGGTGATCTGTACAGAACATTGATCTAGATAGAAGTATGATCTGTACAGAACAGCGACCTCGAGAGAAAGGTGATCTGTACAGAACAGCGACCTCGAGAGAAAGGTGATCTGTACAGAACAGTGATCTAGAGAGAAAGGCGATCTGTACAGAACAGCGATCTAGAGAGAAAGGTGATCTGTACAGAACAGCGATCTAGAGAGAAAGGTGAACTGTACATAACAGCGACCTCGAGAGAAAGGTGATCTGTTCAGAACAGCGATCTAGAGAGTTAGGTGATCTGTACAGAACAGTGATCTACATAGAAGTATGATCTGTACAGAACAGTGATCTAGATAGAAGTATGATCTGTACAGAACAGTGATCTAGATAGAAGTATGATCTGTACAGAATGTTATATCGGGACAGAAGGGTGATCTGTACAGAAAAGTTATCTACAATGATCAGTGATCTCAACAGAACAGTTATCTAGACATAAGTATGATCTGCACAGAACATTATATCGAGACGGAAGGGCGATCTGTGCAGAAAAGTGATCAACAATGAAGAGTGATCTGTGCAGAACAGTGATCTAGGGAGAAGGGGAATCTGCAAATTTGAACTTTTTATCTTAATTATATCGAGAGTTATCGTCCGGAATGGCACATACATAAATATAATATATACCTTCCTGAATTCACTGCCAAAAACACCAAAAATCACATGTCTATATAAATAATATTTAAACGGTCTGAAACGGATTTTGGTTTTAGACATCTTTCAGAAATTCGAGGTTTCAAATTTTGGACCGAGAACAATAGCTTCGTTTTCTTCAAAAATTCGCCAAGATCCACCGTCGTGCAGACCGAATTTTCGAAGAAATAACTGGTTTTATGTCCCATGTCACCATTTTTATTGATTTTATAACAGATTTTGATTTGGAAATTTTAAGGAATTCGAGTTTTAAAAATTTTGGACCGATAACAACAACTTCCTTTTTCTTCGAAAACTCGAAAAATCGTCGGTGAAACAGCAACGTGCTATAAATCAATATACAATATCAATTTTTTCGCCAAAATGAGTTAGATATCAAGAAATTTTTTTTATTCAAATTTTCGCGCCGGATCGACTGGAGAAGTCAATTTCTCGAAAAAAAAAAAAACGACTCCCTGAGAAGTTGATAGTGTTGTCAGCAAGCTATACTAATTCAGTTTGAAATCAACATGGTATAAGTCAGTTGTTTTAGTGCAGTTGTGGCGAGTAGGGACGTTCCGATACCTCCGATATATCGGAGTATCGATACTTTGCTCCCGATGTTTCCGATATTTGTATCGATACTTTTCATTCAATACTTTTGTGGTATCGATACTTACGTCCAATAGTATCGATACTTTCCACCGATATTTTGAAATTGAAATTGAAAAAATTTTTATTGTACATAGGACTAGTCCCTCGTAGTGTACATCAAATGACTTAAGAATTTTACCAAGGAAGATGACATTATTGTGAGGAAAAAGGTACTCGTTCGTGCCCACCTATTAATTATAATATGATTATGTAAATACTTGATTTTCGAAAATAGGTAGCTGGAAATGAAGCATAATACCGGAAATGCCAATCTTTCAGGAAAATCGCGATACCTAAGTACCCTCAAGATCTATGCATCGATAAATCGTCTCACCTTTAGGAAGATGGGTACAACCACCTTAGTATAAATGCATAATTATAATAATATGCTGGTCACTTTTAAGGCATCCTTTTCATATAGCAGCAATTTCTCTCAATTCTTTTCCTTTTTTTAAAATTCCATCGAAAGAAAGGGTTTTTTTTCGCCCTTAGACTTGGTATCGGTATCGAGCATCGATACTTTTGATCCGATACTTTTTGACCGATAATATCGAGTATCGATACTTCGGTGAAAGTATCGTATCGAAAGGAGTATCGATATTCAGATGGTATCGTAACGTCCCTACCTAGTGGCGAGGCAACGGCTTGAACTATCGTTAGTTTTGGTTTCCAATATTATCGATAGTCCTATCGATAGTGCAACACCACAACTACTCAGCATGGAAGAAGACGTAAGTTTTGTAAACAGTTTTTCGTCTCTCCTGAAAATTTGGGAAAAATGAGTTTGTGGGGGAATCCACATAAGAGAAAGAGTATTTCGAGAAACGAACGAGATTTTTTATTTGAGTCCGACACAATTGGTAATAATTTTCTACAGTCAGTTGTTGTCAAAGAACACATATGGCCAAAAACATGTGAGTTGATCAATAAAATAATTTTTGAAGCGGTCCAGACGGTAGCTGATGCAAGTGGCAAAAGTTATAGAGCATGTTGCTGTTTCATCGACGAAACATGAATTGAGTTTCGGCGTTTACGACTTGTGTCGTCTTCACCACGCGGGAACCATTTTATTCTACTTTTTCTCCGTGTATTTCAATACCTGAAGAATTTACTGAGCGATTTTTAATCTCCGGAGGTGACGAGAGAGACGAAGAAAATCGGTGTTACACGTCGTAGGTACGAACAGGCCGAGGGGGACAGATAAGTCGGCAGATAAGATTAAACAGGGCAGTTCTCCGACGTATCAACCACTCGACGCGCCTTCGAAAGGAAACTTCCTCATTTTTTGAGAACAGAAAAAAAATGAAAAAAAAAAAAAAAAAATCCAGTCATGCAGCATGACTATAAGAGCGAATTTTCGAGGAAATAACTGGTTTTATGTAATACGTCTTCATTAAAGAACGTGTCCATGAAGAACATCTCAAGTATCAACCACGTTTCTTCATCTTCAAAGTGCTCCAGTTTGAGAACGGAACGAGATATCGCAATTCATATTCCACCATCGTGTTCAGCGTGTAAAAACCTTTAAAATGAGGTGTCACTTGACAGACAGGTTCATTTTTGGAATTTATGGGTGAACCCCCCCCCCCACTCCCCAAAACCCCCCTCAGCTTTTGGACATTTCAACGCTGGACACGATGGTGAAGTCAGAATTGCGATATCTCATTCCGTTATCAGATTAGAGCAGACTAACCATGATGAGCATCTCAAGTATCAACTAGACATGGAAATGTCAAATTCACACGTAAGAAAAAAATAAAATAAATAAATAATCGTCATCAAAGCATCGATTGCCTACCAGATTAATCGAACATAACAAACATCGATAAACATACACCAATTATTGCGATTAATCGATTCATCAATACCCACCCCCCAAGGGTTTCTCTCAAATGCCAGTCGCTACCCATTTCTAATCCGGTCGTTACAGGAAAGAAAATCCATAGTCATGCGGCATGGCTATAAGAGCGAATTTTCCGCATGGCTATAAGAGCGAATTTCCGAAGGAATAACTGGTTTTATGTAAAATGTATCCATTGTAGGGCTTGATGTCCATGAAGAACATCTCAAGTATCAACGACGTTTCTTCATCTTCAAAGTGCTCCAGTTTGAGAACGGAACGAGATATCGCAATTCTGATTTCACCATCGTGTTCAGCGTGTAAAAACCTTTAAAGTGATGTGTCACTTAACAGACCGTTTCATTTTTGGAATTTATGGGTCCCCCCCCCCCCACAACATCGCCAAAACCCCCCCTCAGCTTTTGGACATTTCAACGGTGAACACGACGGTGAAGTCAGAATCGAGATATCGCATTCCGATACCACATTTCAGAAGTGTTTAATTTTTAGAATAATTATTGTTTATGGCCATCCGGAGGTTTGTACCTACAACCAGCCCTTCGTTCGGTTCAATTTATGGTAGGCACCCTCAATTTATAACGAAAAAACTATTTTATGCCATTTTATTCGTTTTGGCAGCCCTTCATCTTCATTAGCCTTGTAATTTAACAATAGGTCGTCACTTATAGACGAAGAAACCCATTGGAAAGCATAATAATCGATGTACCAGATTAATCGACATTGAATAATCGACAGCAAATAATCGATTTTTGAAGTCCTTATTTCATATAATATAATTATGCGTTTGAAATAAGTACTTCAAAAATCGATTATTTGCTGTCGATTAATCGAACATCGATTATTCAATACCGATTAATCTGGTACATCGATTATTAGCTTACGATTAGTCATTTGATGTTATAATCGATTATGTGGTTCCGATGCTGCATTGCATCCCTACCGCGAATGTCTTCTGAACGTTGGAAATACCGCGCAAAAAAAACGGTGTTTTGATTCTTAAAATTTGAGCGCGTAGTGAAATATCCGTGTCAAGGTCGCCAACGAGTTTCTTCTCTCGAGAAACAAAAAAAAAGTGTACGATTCCGGTTGTGACTCAGTTTAGAAAGTTCGTGAGGTCCGTCTCATTTCGCGTTATTAAGCAACAGACGGACGTGGGCGACGTGTGACGAAGAGGCGAAGACAAATCGCTTATCGACGTTTTATATCGAGTCGAAATCACTGGTTGAAAAATCGAAAGGGACTTACCGGAGGTTTTTTTCGACTACGGAGATCACGATGATCTCACGATAGTCGTTCGGTATTCACGTAAAATGAGTGGTGGCGGGGTGGGGTGGGGGGGGGTACCAGCAGAAGCAGTTCTAGAATTGTATTCCGAGGGGAACATTGTGTGAAAGGACATTCATATGAAGCGTTTGCTATCAAAACCGAGGTAGATGGACACACCCCGAGTTCTGCTAGTCGATTTTTAGGGTTTTTTTGCGGCACCATGCGGCCCTTCGTCTTGTACTCCTTCAAAAGGGTCCTGCAGATCAGGAAATCGTCCCTTCCAGAAGACTCCATGAGATGCACCCTTCCAGGACCTTCTTCTTCATTTTCTTCAATGTCAGGACTTGAAAGTTCTTTTAGGGTTTTTCGTCCTCTGCGGCCCTTCGTCTTGTACTCCTCCAAAAGGGTCCTACTGATCAGGAAATCGTCCCTTCCAGAGGACTCCATGAGATGCACCCTTCCAAGACCTTCTTCTTCATTTTCTTCAATGTCAAGACTTGAAGGTTCTTTTAGGGTTTTTTCGTCCTTTGCGGCACCACCGTGCGGCCCTTCGTCTTGTCCTCCTTCAAAGGGTCCTGCGGATCAGGAAATCGTCACTTCCAGAGGACTCCATGAGATGCACCCTTCCAAGACCTTCTTCTTCATTTTCTTCAATGTCAAGACTTGAAGGAGTCTTTTAGGGTTTTTTCGTCCTTTGCGGCACCACCGTGCGGCCCTTCGTCTCGTCCTCCTTCAAAAGGGTCCTGCGGATCAGGAAATCGTCCCTTCCAGAAGGCTCCATGAGATGCACCCTTCCAGGACCTTCTTCTTCATTTGTTTTCTTCAATGTCAAGACTTGAAGGAGTCTTTTAGGGTTTTTTCGTCCTTTGCGGCACCACCGTGCGGCCCTTCGTCTCGTCCTCCTTCAAAAGGGTCCTGCGGATCAGGAAATCGTCCCTTCCAGAAGGCTCCATGAGATGCACCCTTCCAGGACCTTCTTCTTCATTTGTTTTCTTCAATGTCAAGACTTGAAGGAGTCTTTTAGGGTTTTTTCGTCCTTTGCGGCACCACCGTGCGGCCCTTCGTCTCGTCCTCCTTCAAAAGGGTCCTGCGGATCAGGAAATCGTCCCTTCCAGAAGGCTCCATGAGATGCACCCTTCCAGGACCTTCTTCTTCATTTGTTTTCTTCAATGTCAAGACTTGAAGGAGTCTTTTAGGGTTTTTTCGTCCTTTGCGGCACCACCGTGCGGCCCTTCGTCTCGTCCTCCTTCAAAAGGGTCCTGCGGATCAGGAAATCGTCCCTTCCAGAAGGCTCCATGAGATGCACCTTCCAGGACCTTCTTCTTCATTTGTTTTCTTCAATGTCAAGACTTGAAGGAGTCTTTTAGGGTTTTTTCGTCCTTTGCGGCACCACCGTGCGGCCCTTCGTCTCGTCCTCCTTCAAATAGGTCCTACTGATCAGGAAATCGTCCCTTCCAGAGGACTCCATGAGATGCACCCTTCCAGGACCTTCTTCTTCATTTGTTTTCTTCAATGTCAAGACTTGAAGGAGTCTTTTAGGGTTTTTTCGTCCTCTGCGGCACCACCGTGCGGCCCTTCGTCTTGTCCCCCTTCAAATGGTCTTACTGATCAGGAAATCGTCCCTTCCAGAGGACTCTATGAGATGCACCCTTCCAGGACCTTCTTCTTCATTTTCTTCAATGGCAGGACTTGAAAGTTCTTTTAGGGTTTTTCGTCCTCTGCGGCACCACCGTGCGGCCCTTCGTCTCGTCCCCCTTCAAAAGGGTCTTACTGATCAGGAAATCGTCCCTTCCAGAAGACTCCATGAGATGCACCCTTCCAGGACCTTCTTCTTCATTTTCTTCAATGGCAGGACTTGAAAGTTCTTTTAGGGTTTTTCGTCCTCTGCGGCACCACCGTGCGGCCCTTCGTCTCGTCCCCCTTCAAAAGGGTCTTACTGATCAGGAAATCGTCCCTTCCAGAAGACTCCATGAGATGCTCCCTTCCAGGACCTTCTTCTTCATTTTCTTCAATGGCAGGACTTGAAGATTCTTTTAGGGTTTTTCGTCCTCTGCGGCACCACCGTGCGGCCCTTCGTCTCGTCCCCCTTCAAAAGGGTCTTACTGATCAGGAAATCGTCACTTCCAGAGGACTCCATGAGATGCACCCTTCCAGGACCTTCTTCTTCATTTGTTTTCTTCAACGTCAGGACTTGAAGGAGTCTTTTAGGGTTTTTTCGTCCTCTGCGGCACCACCGTGCGGCCCTTCGTCTCGTCCCCCTTCAAAAGGGTCCTGCGGATCAGGAAATCGTCATCTTGCATCCGGAGGGTTCCGCAGATAATTCTTTCTTCTGTATCGCACCTACAACTCGTCTGTGGTTATTTTACTCTTTTATTATTTTTATTTTTTTTTATTTTTCTCGTTCGAATAGTGCGGAGGATGAGGTTCCCTTGGGAAGAGTATTCAAATCGGAGGGTGAAATTATTCTTCGGAGAAAATAAAATGAGAAAGAAAAAAAAAGAGGAGAATGAAGTATTGAAGGGGGACAGGGTTTGTTAGAGTGTGGGACGCAAGAAATTCAACCCTTTGTCGAGAGGTTTTTGTCGAGGGGAAATCAACAAGTTAGGGGCGGTGTTGTGCTGCAGGGTGGACTGTAGTGTACCTGTGTACACGTACACGTACGCGTACACGTCGGCAGATCTTCACATGTACACACACACACACACGCTCTCACATAACATATAAAGACGATAAAGGGAAGGAGTATGACTGGTGTAGGGGAGGTTGTTGTATGAGGTAAATGGAAAAAGGGGGTTTTTATGTGTGTGAGGGGGGGGGGGTCTTTTGATTGTCGAATGCGAATGAGGGGAAAAAAAGGAGAGGCTTTTGTGTGGGTCGGGGAGGTCCGGTTTTGCGCAGGAGGGTTAAGGGCCGTGAATGGGGAGCAGCACATCTTCTAGGGTTCACCTACGACTTCCGAGGTCTCGGAGAAAATGTTTAAGGTTGGTTTTGGTATGAGGAAGGGGAGGGGGGGGGGTGCGGAATTTGAGAGGGTTTTTGAGGGGATCGAACTGTGGACAATGTTATATACGCTACTAGGTATTGACATATAATTTTTGGTGTCTTTTGGCAGTGGATTCAGGATGGTCTGAAACGAATTTTGGTGTCAAAATATTTCGGAAACTCGAGGTAAAAACTCTGCAAATTCTTGACACAACGGTTCATTATCTTCTTTGTACAGATCACCCTTCTGTCTAGATCACTAGGTCTAAATGTCTAGATCCTAAATGTTAGATTAATTATAATTATCAATTATCACTAATTATTAACAATTTTATCAAGTACCTAGTGAAAATTATTATAATTTATTTTTAGGTATTAATAATTCGTATTTATTATTAATAATAATTATTATTAATTATGATTAATTAATACGATATAATTCTGGGGTTTTTAATACTACGTCGGTAATAATTTTTCTATAAAAGAAGTACCTACCAACAAACATTCGAAATTACCTTCATTTCCGTAGCACGAAACGCACCTCAGAACAACAAACTCGACATCACTTAAGCCATATGATGTTCCAAAGAGCTTGTTAGTATGAAAATGGACCTGTATTTCAACAGTTTGATACACGATCGTGTTGTGAGGCACAATCTTTGAGCCCTCATTGTGAACGAACGGCTGGTCGTACAAAGCTGCGGATGGTCTTAAAAAATTCTACGGAACAAACTCTATCTAAATATGAAATAAAAAACATACCGTTCTATATGAATTTTTCGAGATATGAGATTTTCAAATTTTCAAAATTCGTTTTGAACCCCTTCCCCTTGACCTAGGGTTATGAAAAGTTTCGAGGACCATTGTGGGGTTGGTCGAAACCCATAAAAAAAATTTCGTAATTTTAACTCAACGCTAACTGGGCAAAGTGGCGCGGACGGCGTACGGCGTACGGCGGACGGACGGATTTTTTTTTATTCGATTTTCTGAATCTACGTATCTTGAAACGTAAACCAACAAATTTTGAGGGGGGGTTAAAAAAAATTTTTCTTTGGGCGATTCCAATGGTTCATTATCGAAGATAATAAACCAAAAGTTTGGACCGAGAACAGCTCCGTCGCTTCGCAAATTCGCTAATAGGGAATAAAATCGGGTATGAATTCACCCTTCACTATTCACGCCAGTGGGGATTTCAATATTCGTCTGTGGTGGTATTTTTAATTTGAATTATTGGATTAAATTTCAAATTTTGACGAGGTGAGTTTTTAAAAAGTTTGATCACTTTGTTTGTGATAATTTGTTTAAACGAGCGAAAATAAGGCTCCGCGAAACGTCGGGGCGATCAGAAAATGGGCCAACTCGAGTCGGAGTTCAAACTTTCGTTTTCGTGAGACGTGAGCGGCGGTCTGAAGGAGGAGGAGGTGAAGAAGGAGAAGAAGTTATGTCATCGGACGCAAGAAGGTGAGAGACTCAGACCGGAGGGTGAACAGAAGGGTGATCGGTGGAGGAGAACAGGGTGATCTAGAATGGAGGGTGATCTGTACGGGACTTTGATGTAAACATATGGGTGATCTATAACAGAGGGCGATCTATACAGAACCTGAACAATGATCTGAGAGGAGGGAAATATGGACGGGAAGGGTGATCCGTACAGAACAGGAGGGTGATCTAGACCGGAGGGTGATCTGCGGCGAACATTGATCTAAACATAAGGGTGATCAGTGCAGAACAGGTGGGTGATCTGTAGAGAACATTGATCTAAACATCAAAAGGTGATCAGGTGAGAACAGAAGGGCGATCTGAAACGGGAGGGGGGGGGGATCTGGACAGGAAGGGTGATCTAGAACAGAGAACGATCTTTAGCGAACATTGATCTAAACCGAAGGATGATCAGTGCAGAACAGGAGGGTGATCTAGAATAGAGGGTGATCTGTTGACAACATTGATCTAAACAAGAGGGTGATCTGTGCTGAACAAGAGGGTGGTCTAGGACAGAGCTGCCGTGCGAAGGGAGAACGACTCAACTCGAAAATGGTCGAAAATGGGGTTTTTACGTATCCCCAATAATTTCCCCCCCAACTTTCCGATGGACGAGTCAAAATTTTGAAATTCGCCCCGGAAGGAGTTGAAATGGTTAGGGGTATAATTTTAAAATTGCCTAATTTTGAGCAAAAACGTCTGAACTCCATGTTTTTTTGTTTTTTTTTAGAAAAAACACCTCAACTCCTTGATTGAAACACCCTAACTAGCTAGATTTACTATTTATTTGTTGACAAAAAAAGACTCAACTCGCTGAAAACGCCGTTGAGTTGTTTTTCCTCCACATTGTTGGCTTGAAGATCGGGTTGAGACGTTTCGTATGGTTTTCGTGAGTTGTTTCTCCTCCAAACGTGTACGCAGCTGGCCGGATTTGATTTGTTTCTCATGACTCAATCAGGTGTAATTCGGACGTCGTGAATTGAGATCATAATTTTAAAAATTAAATTAAATTTTTACTTTTTCATCCTAGGTATTTGCTAAAGTCTTTGCAGAAACATGGCCCGAATTTTATCGCTCGAAGTGATTTGAATGTTGTTCTGTGAGGAATCTTCTCTCCCTCCACCCCCTTAACATGAAAATCAGGCCGTTCATGACAAAACGTAAAAACGACGTTTAATATTTACCAAACTAGGGTCATAGGTCATTTATCGGCCCATTATTTTTGGCTTATAGGGAATTTATTAGAAATAATACCCCCCCCCCCCCCCCCCCAAAAAAAAAAAACGGTAAATCCAATTTATATTTACATCATTTTTTACCCCCTCTTCTCAGGGGGTTAAGGGATTGGACGAACGGAGTCTTTTGCGAAATTTCAGATTTTTTGGATCAATTTAAAGGCATAAAGTGGCTCGCACGGCGGACGGCGAACGGACATTGCAGTTTTCGAATCTACGCACCTTAAAACGTGAAGTGACGAAGTTTGAGGGGGGGTTACAAAAATGTTTTCCGATACGATCACATAGGCTTATTATTAGAAATAAGAAACAAAAATTGGGTCAGGGTTCCAACCCCCCTCTTATGGAAGAACTCGATAGTATTAAATGATGATAGGTACTTAATGAAGTGTAGGTACAGCAGCAAACGACGTAGGTAACTAACGAAAATGTTGAGTCGTTTTTCATCAAAATCTTACCGAGAAAACAGCAATTTATTGTGGAGGTAAAACGACTCAAGGGGGATTGAGTTGTTTTTACTCCACAAACAATTAAAGAAACAGCCAGGAATAATCGATATTTGACTCAAATGCCATGAATCGATTGAAGGTACGTGTGTAAAGAGGAATGATTGTACTTGAACATCTGAAAAAAAAAAAATGGGGTCACGGGAGTAATCTGGAGTGAATTTATGGCGAGTTTTCCAGAGAAACTTCGATGCTGATTTCTGGGATCTCGAAAATTTTGAGTTGAGTCGTTCTTCCTTCACACGGCAGAGGGGGTGATCTGTAGAAAACATTGATCTAAACATACGGGTGATCACTGCCAAATATAAGGGCGATCTATAACAGAGGTCGATCAGTACAGAACAGAACAATGATCTGACAGGAGGGAAATCTGGACAGGAAGGGTGATCAGTACAGAACAGGAGGGTGATCTAGAACAGAGGGCGATCTGCACAGAATATCGATCTAAACAGAAGGGTGATCAGTGCAGAACAGGAGGGTGATCTAGAATAGAGGGTGATCTGTTGAGAACATTGATCTAAACATAAGGGTGATCTCTACAAAAATATAAGGGCGATCTATAACAGAGGTCGATCTGTACGGAACAGAACAATGATCTGACAGGAGGGAAATCTGGACAGGAAGGGTGATCAGTACAGAACAGGAGGGTGATCTAGAACAGAGGGCGATCTGCACAGAATATCGATCTAAACAGAAGGGTGATCAGTGTAGAACAGGAGGGTGATCTAGAATAGAGGGTGATCTGTTGAGAACATTGATCTAAACATAAGGGTGATCTCTACGAAAGTATAAGGGCGATCTATAACAGAGGTCGATCTGTACGGAACAGAACAATGATCTGACAGGAGGGAAATCTGGACAGGAAGGGTGATCAGTACAGAACAGGAGGGTGATCTAGAACAGAGGGCGATCTGCACAGAATATCGATCTAAACAGAAGGGTGATCAGTGTAGAACAGGAGGGTGATCTAGAATAGAGGGTGATCTGTTGAGAACATTGATCTAAACATAAGGGTGATCTCTACAAAAGTATAAGGGCGATCTATAACAGAGGTCGATCTGTACGGAACAGAACAATGATCTGACAGGAGGGAAATCTGGACAGGAAGGGTGATCAGTACAGAACAGGAGGGTGATCTAGAACAGAGGGCGATCTGCACAGAATATCGATCTAAACAGAAGGGTGATCAGTGTAGAACAGGAGGGTGATCTAGAATAGAGGGTGATCTGTTGAGAACATTGATCTAAACATAAGGGTGATCTCTACAAAAATATAAGGGCGATCTATAACAGAGGTCGATCTGTACGGAACTGAACAATGATCTGAAAGAAGGACAGGAAGGGTGATCTAGAACAGAGGTCGAACTGTACAGAACAGAACAATGAACGGAGGAAAATCCGTAAAGATTAGAGATCGGAGGGGTGATCAGGTGAGAACACAAGAGTGATCTGAAATGGGGGGGGGGGGGAATCTGGACCTGAAGGGTGATCTAGAGCAGAAGGCGATCTGTACCGAATATTGATCTAAACAAGTGTGACCGTCAGTAAGAATAATGTTGAGGGATGTCGAGGGTCGGTCAAATGAGAGGTGTTTTATGTGTCAACGTTTCGAAGAATTCATTTCTTCACCTTCGGGGTTATAAGTGATTTTACAACGGGGAATAACGGACCACCCACACAATGATCCTCGAAACTTTTCATAACCCTAGGTCAAGGGGAAGGGGTTCAAACCGAATTTTGAAAATTTCAAACTCGAAAAATTCACGTGTAACGGTGTATTTTTTATTTCATATTTGGAGAGTTTATTTTTTTTAGAATTTTTCAAGACCATCCGCAGCTTTGTACGACCAGCCGTTCGTTCACAATTAGGGCTCAAAGTTGGAGCAGATCAAAAGTCGTCAACATGAGTGTGAATCGTGAGGCAGCCGGTCGGGTCCATTTTCAAAATAATAAATAGTATTTAATAATTATTATTAATAATGAAGCATAAAAATTATTAGGTAATAACCATCAATAAATATTAATAATTTACAGTACTAGTTAATAATTCTTATTAATTAATGATGATTCGTAATAACAATTAATAAAGAAGATAATAAACCGTTGTGTCAAGAATTTGCAGAGTTTTTTTTTTTACGTTGAACACGATGGTGAAATCAGAATTGCGATATCTCATTCCGTTCTGAAACTGGAGCACTTTGAAAATGATGTGACGTGGTTGATACCTGAGATCAAAAACCAGAAAAATGGAGACAATTTACATTTTTTTTTTTTTTTAATAATATAGCATTTATTTCATTATATAGACAAAAAATACAAACAATTTAAATTGACAAAAAATGCATCAGTTCCCTTTAAGATAAATCTTGAGCTGGGAACTGGAGCGTGTCATGTGCCTCGATTATATTATTAAATTGTAGGTTAAAAAGTAATACAAATCAATTTAGTAGGTAATAAGTACAGAAATTTTAAATAATTACAAACGACAGAAATAGCTACAATACTTCATAATAAGCCAAGAAAATAGTCCTTGATTAGTTTTTTAAATTTATTTATAGGCAATTTTTCTGTTTTAACTAGATCATATGGAGGTAGATTGTACAGTAGTACTTCTTTATGAAAATACAATCTTTGAGCTGCCGTGGTTTTCAATTTTAAAGCTTTCAATGTTACTCTGTCTGCACTCCGCGTTCCAACCTCAACCCTTTCCAATTTATCCTCCAAATATTTTTTATGGGTGAAAATCAAGGTAGTTTTCTCAATTAGGTTGAAAACGTCCATTACTTTTAACTCTCGGAACAACAAATTCGTAGGATATGTTCTTTTCTTTTTTAATAAAATCTTAATTAGTGTTTTTTGCGTAATTGAAATTGGATGAATCTTAGTTTTATAGGCTGACCCCCAAACGGGCGAAGCATAGATAAGTAGCGACTGGACTACGGCGTTGTAAAATTGTCTCTTTAATTTGATGCTCATGAAATTCACCCCACGACAAACTGGGATTAGTTGTCTAAGTTTCGTTAACCCATAGGCGCCTCGCGTTACCATATGGTAACGTAAACTAGGGTAAGTTCAAAGGGACCTGTCGCTCGATCTTTGAAAGCAAAGTCCAAAGTCGACATGTATACATCTTTCCGAGAGCCCCCTCCTCACATCAGTTCACTGTGGAAGTTCGTTCCGACAAGTTGTTATCGGTTATTAGCGATCAGAGTGAGACACTTTTTCTTCGACCTCCCAGACCTCGTTTTTTCAGAAAGGTAAGTTCATAACTTTTGATTACATTGTATTCTAGAAACCACCTTCTGGATTTATCATCTTATTGGTTCAATAAAGAACTAAAAATAGACACATTTCATTTTTTACCTGTTATGCATTTTCTGTGGTACATATGTATAACATAGCTGTTACCATATGGTAACGCTAGGCGCCTGACATACCGTAATTTTGAAATTTTTTTTTTTCAGCTTGATTCGCACATTGAAGTCTGGATAATTATGGAGAAGAATATTATCAATTGCGAAACGTTTGAGGACATCAATCTGCCAGGTGGTCAATCGGAATCAATCGCAATTGGACATGACATGACATGAATATCTCGCCGTCTTCATTGGATAGGAGTATACATTGTCCATTGGATAGGAGTATGTATACTCCTATCCAATGAAGACGGCGAGATATTCATTGAACCACCTGAGCCAAATGCTGACACTGACGAAGATTCTGGTGACGAAGAAGACATGGGAAAAAATGGTATTGGCCACTGCTCACTTGGCTATTTGATGTAGCTAAGAACAACCCAAAGATATAATTTCTGCAATACACACGTGAACTTGCTCTTGCTTACTTGGCAATGTATGGAACGGAAGGGAAGAAAGGTGGAATACCGTCACACTGTACAGGAAGCAATTCATCTAGAGTAACCGATGACATACGACTTCAGAAAAGACACTTCATTGAATACGTACCAGGAAAAAAAGGAGAAGATGTGCTGGGAAAGATTGCGCCACTTCAGGCAGAACAATATGCGGAACTTCTTATGTCGGCCTATGCATTTCCTGATTCAAACCGTTCCATACATTTTTACATCTCCATTCACCGACTCCAGAATTGATGTTTTTCGATACCAATGGCGATTTCCAATAAACAAATATTCAAGGAAATGAGTCCCATTTTGTGAATTCTCCTGCTATATTTTTGTAAAATCCAATACAACAGTAGTTATGTTGTAAGCACTTACCTATTAGAAATAATAAGGATGAGTAATAAACTGAAAAAATACTTACATACTATAATGACATTCAGATATGAATATTTTTAGGATAAATGAGACGTTATTGTTGAGTTCTAGACAGATTATGAAGAAATCGATGAACAGCCAAAACATGGTACCCCAGGCGCCTAGCGTTACCATATGGTAACAGTTCATATTTCGCGAACTAATAATTTTTTTTTCAAATTTCAATTTTTCCCAATTTCTATGAGCTTATCTAAGCAAAATTTAATGATGTGACTTTAAAAATTTGAGAACCAAAAAACTTCGGCGCCTATGGGTTAATGTGCTGCTCCCAGTTTAGGCACTGGTCTATTATGACTCCTAGATATTTCGTTTGGTTCACTTGTTCTATCGATGGACACTCACAATCTTCTCTACAGCCATGCTCTATATGACAAAACATGAAAACATGAAACCAGTTATTGTTTTCTAAAATTCGCTCTTATGGCCATGCTGCATGACTGTATCTAAAACGTTTCAATTTCTAACGTTCTTAACCCTGTAAGAACCCACGGGTTAATTCGTTGTAGAAGGTGCATCTGCTGCAGATTCCGCCGTTCAGAATGCACATTATTCGCGCGCTGCGTGCAGCGTGGAGGGGCGGTCATTCAGAGGGGAAGTGGAGGTGGTTGGTGGCGGGGGGGAGGGGGGATGTTCCGTACTATTTAAAAACCTTTGGACTCGACACTGACCTTGACAATGTCATCCCCCTCCCCTCTCTCACCCCCTCCCCCTCCCCCCTCCACCCCCCACTTCCCCACCAGCGCGAACGGGAACCTAAAAATATATCGAAAAAAAAAGCTCATACGCGAAACCAAAAAAAAAACCGTCTCTTTTGTTTGTTTCTATTTTCAATGCGTTCGAATTCACGCGCACGCGCAGAGCGTTTACAGACGTTGACGACGACCACACGACTGTGAGCTGAGCGAAATATTTTGGCGCGATTGTAGAAGGAGATGATGTTAGGGGGGGGGGGGGGGGATTTCACGCAAATAGTTTTCGTGTGATGATGTCAACGTGACTGCAGCGGTGAGAATTCAAACAGGTTATGGGCGACCACAGTCATGGCTATATGAGCGAATTTTCGAAGAAATAACTGGTTTTATGTAAAATATCTCTATTGAAGAACATGATGTCAATGAAGAACATCTCACGTAACAACCACGTTTCTTCATCTTCAAAGTGCTCCAGTTTGAAAACGGAATGAGATATCGCAATTCTGACTTCACGATCGTGTTCAGCGTGTAAAAACCTTTAAAATGAGGTGTCACTTGTCAGACTTTCCTATTTCGGGTGAACCCCCCCCCCCCCCCCCAACGACCCGTAACACCCCTCAGCTGTTTGATATTTGAACTCTAAACACGACGGCGAAGTCAAAATTGCGAAAACTAAATTTTGATGTTGAGCTAGAGACTTGATATTTTAAATATCGCTCAGAACTGGATGACAGTGCAATAATATTAGTATATATTATTGTATGGTATGATTTGGTGTAGTACAGTATGGTATGGTATGAGTACGGTGAGAATATGGTGGATGATCTGCACGAAGAAGATGGCAAACCGTTGTGTCAAGAATTTGCAGAGTTTTCCGGTAGTGTAAGTTGTAGGTTGTAAGTTTTATTTTGGTAGATTGTAGGTTAAGGTGTGTATTAGAATGATCTACTGATTGGACTCGTGTTTTCATGTCATTTGAATGTTACTAGATTCAGAATGATCTACTTACTGACTTGTCTGATCTAAGGGCCTGCTACTGATTTCGTCTCATGTTCTCGTGTGATTTGAATCTGTTTTGAAATCACCGTTTTTCTGCGTTTTGCATTTCTTTTTGCGGCATTTCAACTTCACGTTGCGGTTCCTTTCAAAAAACTCAACATCAACATGAAACCTCGTGATCAACATTCACACCGTCAAAATAATGTTGTCGAATCTGTTGTGAGGTTCAGAGCGATCTCCTGATTTGGGTTTAAATCAAACTGAAAATCCGCAGTCACGCAGCATGGCTGTAAGAGCGAATTTTAGAAAAAAACAAAAGGCTTTCACGTACAATGTCCCAATTTGATTGTTGAATTTTTCTAGAAAAAAAAAAAAAAAAAACACAAATTTGCCGCCAAATCGCAATAAAAACCACATTCGAAGTGGCTTCACGACATGACGTCATCAACAAAACGGCGTCCGATGAGTGAGAGATGGATGGTGGTTATGACGGTGGGGGGGGGGGGGGGTGTTTTAGAAAGCCATTTCAAACAAAAACCTTCCGAAGGATGAGACATTGACGTTGTTCTAAAGCTCTCAAGGACATTTAACAGCTTTCACTGACTTGTGACTCGGACTCGCCTTCTGCTCCACCTCCACCTCCACCTCCACTTCAACGACCGACCGCCTACTTGAGGGTCCCCTCAGGGCGGGAGCGCAACGTTTGAAACGAGGAAGAACGCGCTGAGGGCGAGAATCACTGGCTGATTGGAATACGATCACAGTGCGAGGATCACAGTGCGAGGGTGGGTGAACGTGAAGATCAGATCGTGTAGATCTGATGTTCTCTACTGATCTCCCTTCTGTGTCGATCACCGTTCTGCACAGATCGCCTTTCTATTAGTTTATGGTTCTGTACAGATCGCCTTTTTGTGTAAATCACCGTTCTGTACAGATCACCTACTTTCTAAATCGCGGATCTGTTCGGATCTCCCATCTATTGAAATACTGTTCTGTACAGATCGCCCTTCTGTGTAGATCAATGTCCAGTACAGATCGCCTTTCTGTGTAAATCACTGATCTGTACAGATCACCTTCTCTCTACATCTCGGATCTTTACGGATCACCCATCTATTGAAATATTGTTCCGTACAGACCGCCTTTCTATTTGGCGAACCAATACTTCTGAAAGTCTACTGATTTGAGCTCAATTTGGTATAGAGGGGTTTTTTATCCGCCATATTGGATCCGCCATCTTGAATTTTGCAAATCTGCCTTCAGATGTTCTTCATGGGCATCATGTTCTCCAATGGAGACATTCTTCATTAAAAAACCCAGTATTTTCTTCAAAAATTCGCTCTTACAGCCATGCTGTGGTTTGAAAATGAAAGTCTGACAAGTGACACCTCATTTTAAAGGTTTTTACACGCTGAATACGATCGTGAAGTCGGAATAATTCAAATTATTGCGATATCTTATTGCGTTCTCAAGCTTTCGTACATTGATGATGAAGAAACGTGGTTGTTACTTGAGATGATCATCATGGTTAGTCTGCTCTAATCTGATAACGGAATGCGATAGCGCAATTCTGACTTCACCGTCGTGTTCAGCGTTGAAATGTCCAAAAGCTGAGGGGGTTTAGGGGAGTTCATGAGGGGGGGGGGGGGGTTACCCATGAATTCCGAAAATGAAACGGTCTGACAAGTGACACCTCATTTTAAAGGTATTTGTATGCTGAATACGATGGTGAAATCAGAATTGTGATATCTCATTCCGTTCTCAAACCGGAGCACTTTAAAGATGAAGACAAGTGGTTGGTACTTGATATGATCTTCATGGTTAGTCTGCTCTAACCTGAGAACGGAAAGGGATATCGCAATTCTGACTTCAGTTCAAGAAATCTATGAATTGAGGTCTAAAATACCAGTTATTTATTGGAAAATTCGCTCTTATAGCCATGCTGCGTGACTGGGGATTTTTATATTATTAGAAATAATCAACCGACATCGAAGGGCCCCGAGAAAAAAATAATAAAGCGATCGTAAAAATCGTCGCGAAAAAAACGCAATTAAAAACAAAAGACCGATCGTAAAAGAAGCGGCGAGTCGTTAAAACGACGAGAGAAATAACTCGAGGAGACGCGAGATCTTTGTCAACTTGTTGGTGCAATCGGCGATGAAAGTGATGAAAACGGGACTCGAGAAGGCGGAAATTCAATAGCGTGCGGATATAAATATAAATAAGATGAATGTGATCTACCCGAACAGGAAGATCGTGTGAGAGCAGATGATTCTGTCAAAATTCTGGAAATTTTTTACGTAACGGTTTATTATCTTCTTTGAGCAGATCACTCTTCTGTCTAGATCACCAAATAGTAGTGTGGTAGCCCCACGAAAAAACCACAGTCACGCAGCATGGCTATAAGAGCGAATTTTCGAAGAAATAACTGGTTTTATGTAAAATGTCTCCATTAAAGAACATCTCAAGTAACAACCACGATTCTTCATCTTCAAAGTGCTCCAGTTTGAGAACGGAATGAGATATAGCAATTCTGACGTCACCATCGTGTGCAGCTAAAAAAAAAACCTTTAAATTGAGCTGTCACTTGTCAGAATGTTTCATTTTGGGGGATTTATGAGGAATTTTATCCCCCTAAAACTCCCCAAAATCCCCCCTTAGAGTAGCCCCTATTCTGCACATTGAGGTTTGAATACGTACAAAGGGAATCGTGTCGTGTTGCCCCGGTAAGTCGCAGCGTAAACATAGAAATTTACCGATTTAGGAGAAAAGAAAAAAGAAAAAAATGAAAAAAAAAATGAAAAAAACGGCTCATCCCGAATTTGGATACGACCGAGAAATGAACGCGGAGGGATTTTCGACGAGCGGCCGGACGGCGCTTGCGCGGACGAGGTTTTTTTTCTTTTTTCTTTTTTTCTTTTTTTTTTTTCTCTTCTCGTCTCCTTCTCCCGCCCGCCGCCGCCGATCCGACGAAACTAGAACATGCACGTGGACCCGAGAGACCGCGAGTTCATCAGCCTCGTGAAAGGGGGCTTTAGGTGGAGCCCCCACGAGAGCCCCCACGTGGATTTTTAAGAGTCTCACGTCGAATTAACGAAAAAAGAAAAAAAAACTCTGCAAATTCTTGACACAACGGTTCATTATCTTCTTTGTACAGATCACCCTTCTGTCTAGATCACTAGGTCTAAATGTCTAGATCCTAAATGTTAGATTAATTATTATTATGAATTATCACTAATTATTAATAATTTTATCAAGTACCTAGTGAAAATTATTATAATTTATTGTTAGGTATTAATCATTCGTATTTATTATTAATAATAATTATTATTAATTATGATTAATTAATGCGATATAATTCTGGGGTTTTTAATACTACGTCGGTAATCCCATGGCCAAATGGCGTATGACCACAGAGGTGCTAAGCTTTTCAATGCTCTCCCGTGGGAACTGCGCGCAACGCAAGAGTGCGGGAAATTCAAGAGGGAGCTGAAAAAGCACTTTGCTGCCTAGCAAAAAAAAATTGAGATGTAAAATTATGTTCTTGAGTTAATGTTTAACCTTTGTAGCAATTAATTAATTTCTTGATTGTCTATTTTTCTTTTTTTTTTTGGCTCTGTGTCACTAGAAGTGTTTTTCCGTTACGTTTTTGATGATCTGGAAATATTAAGCAAAATATGTATAAATAGAAATAAGGTGTTTTTGTTTTGTTATTACAATCATTTTTTGTTTGATGTGGAACTATTAATTGTAAGCTTTTAGTATTAACTACTCCCTTCCACAGCACAAGTCTATGACTTAAAGTGGAGGGTTGCATTTTTCCTGGATTAGTATAGTACAATTGTATGCTTATAAATTTCACTAATAAATGCTTTAAATAAAAATAAAAAAAAAATCATTTTTCTATAAAAGAAGTATAGATACTTGGTAGATCTACCAACAAACATTCGAAATTACCTTCATTTCCGTAGCACGAAACGCACCTCAGAAGAACAAACTCGACATCACTTAAGCCATATGATGTTCCAAAGAGCTTGTTAGTATGAAAATGGACCTGTATTTCAACAGTTTGACTCACGATCGTGTTGTGAGGCACAATCTTTGAGCCGTCATTGTGAACGAACAGCTGGTCGTACAGAGCTGCGGATGGTCTTAAAAAATTCTACGGAACAAACTCTATCTGAATATGAAATAAAAAACATACCGTTCCATTTGAATTTTTCGAGATATGAAATTTTCAAAATTTCAAAATTCGTTTTGAACCCCTTCCCCTTGACCTAGGGTTATGAAAAGTTTCGAGGACCATTGTGGGGTTGGTCGAAACCCATAAAAAAAATTTCGTAATTTTAACTCAACGCTAACTGGGCAAAGTGGCGCGGACGGCGTACGGCGGAACGCGGACGGCGGACGGCGGACGGCGGACGGCGTACGGCGTACGGCGTACGGCGTACGGCGGACGGACGGATTTTTTTTTATTCGATTTTCTGAATCTACGTATCTTGAAACGTAAACCAACAAATTTTGAGGGGGGGTTAAAAAATTTTTTTCTTTGGGCGATTCCAATGGTTCATTATCGAAGATAATAAACCAAAAGAAAAAAATCGACGCGAAAACGAAAAAGAAAAACCCCATTTTCGTAAACATTAGACTTGAGGCATTTTTATTTAACTGGGTAGAATGAAATTAACCATAAAATATGAGTAAATATTGGAGTGGGGTATTTAAGATAATTGGTATTTAGGATAAAAAAGTAATACGTCTTATATTATTCTCAAACGTTTTTTATTACATTAAGCCCAAACGTACGTCTTCCTTATAGGTACTTATATTCTATAGTTAATTTCATTATAAACGATATTTCGCTGCGAAGGATATTGGCCTAAGTTCGTAAAAGGGAGATGAGAGATAGGTCTCACCACATCAAACTATACAACGAAAAAAATCAAGTTTTGGTTTTTTTTTTCCCCCTTCTTTATTGGCATGGTTTTAAACATACAGCCATAGGTACATAGGTAATTACAGCCTAATTAAACATAAATCGCAATCTTATTGTAAAAATGAAAAAATATTTACAAAAACATCCTATTCTACCTTATATTCTAATACAACTTTCCTCTAAAAATGGGGGTTATTGGAATTATTAGATGGATAAGGGAAAAAGTAAAATACTTCTTACATTTTCATATTGTTACAAGAGTTAGAGAAGAGTAGGAACATGCATTATGCTGGAATCAGGAATCCCTAGATACCCTTACCGTTATACCTTGTATTTCTCTCTTAAATGTGGAAAAGCTGACAAAATCCCCTATATTTACGCCATGGTTATAAAAAAACCTTATCACTTTCTCAAACTGGAGCACATTGAAGATGAATCTCTTAGACCATCACTTTCTCACTATTTTTATCTTCAATTTTTGTGTGGTGAACATCTCAAAAATTGAAGATAAAATTGTTCCTAAAACACAAACTGTGGGTACAGCTTTCGTACAAGTACGCAACCACGAGGGACATTTTATGTCTTTGCAGAAACTTATATGAAGCTTGCATTCGTGTTGACAGTATAAATTATTGAGAATGATCACCTGTGTGTAAACAATTATTTAAACAATCACGCTCATACCGCAGCTTGTCGGCCACGCACTCCGCAGTGGTTAACGTAATATGGTTAGGTAAATCGAGAGCTATCCAACGAGTAGTGAACGATTTTTGTACGATCATAACTGGCGACGAATCGGTTGTAAGCGAAAATCATCAGAAATCTTCGTAACGATTTCGTGTGACGCTTTTTGTGTGACGTTTTTCGAGTTATGTGCCAGAGTAAAGACATAAAAAGTAAAAAAAAAACCTTTGAAATTCCACGTGGATCCCTTACGAACTCGCACGCTAGACCATAAGAAAGGATGTTATTAGTTAATGTTATTAGTTTAGGTTTAACCTTCCAGTGGTGGCGCGCACCTCACAGGTGTCACGATTTTTACATTTCTGTGCCAAAGTTGGCAACTATGGTTTGACGCGCTCTCTGGCTCAGTAGCTTCCCAAAATCTGTTTCCCTCAAAGTCTTTGACGGTAGACTTTGTCCGATCACGTCACTCTGCGTGATACCTCATTTCACCCCACAGGTGCTACGCGACAATTCGTTCTATGTGTATGCGGTAGAGTTGATTTGAAAGCCGAATGACGTGGAGGAGAAGTAGGTACCTCACTACGTAGTCGATTAGTAGTGAGAATGAAGTAGGTAACACCTGGTAGGTGTAGCACCACTATTCATTCCATTCTCATTCTTTATTTGCAGTATAAATCATTCACGCTCTGAATTTGACCTTTCCAACCCGCAAGACTGCAGTAGTAGATTGCAGGGTGCTCTATTTGATAATGCTTCCCGAGACTGACAGAGAAGATGACGTTGACGAACGGCTTGAAGATAACTTGAAGATATAACCTACTACTTGTTGTACCTACCTAACCATTTTATTCCTTTGTTTGGAACTTGTTTCGAAATTTTGTAGGCAGGTAGGTCCTTACGTTCGGAAATTCATCCAAGTATTTTCAAGTTTTCATTTCTATCAATTTCAAGATAGTATTTCTCAAATAGTCAAAGTATTCCTGAAATGTATAATAAAGCCAGTTGTTCACATATTTCGACGTTTTTTACTCATTCCCTCACAGTGCAACGCAATTTGTCGCTTGGATTATTTTTTCTTGATGAAAAAAAGAGCCAACACCTCTGAGGTGCAATGCGACTATTGATGTCGCAAATGGGGGAGCCACTAATGGAAGGTTAAAGTGGCACAAAACCGAATACGTAACGACAGAACGCATCCCATGGAACTGTCTTCGCTGTAACGTCGGCGCATCGCTGTAACGCCCAACGTAACTCTCCTAGAAGTAACGTCGAAATTCGCGTGTTGGAAAACTTCAGATTCGTGTTCAGCACCCCAAAAACTATAGAATAAACCAACAAAATCAATTACACCAAAACTTTCCACTTCAAATTACCATTTGATTGGACTAAGTAGACCTTAAGAAATGATTGATATTCGTTTTTATTTCCTCCTACCAGCCCCCATCACTACTCTGTGCCTCTCGTATCTCTTCTGTATGTGTAAACCTTCTATTTCTCGGTATTCACACAATCAATACGACATTCTGACGTCTTTTGTAATCAACCAATTTATCCGAATACACTCGTCATTTTCAGGTCCACATCTCCTCCTACCTGTCCCCATCACTGCTCTGTGTCTCTCGTATCTCTTCTGTATGTCTAAACCTTCTATTTCTCGGTATTCACACAATCAATACGACATTCTGACGTCTTTTGTAATCAACCAATTTATCCGAATACACTCGTCATTTTCAGGTCCACATCTCCTCCTACCTGTCCCCATCACTACTCTGTGCCTCTCGTATCTCTTCTGTATGTCTAAACCTTCTATTTCTTGGTATTCACACAATCAATACGACATTTCGATGTCTTTTATAATCAACCAATTTATCTGAATACACTCGTCATTTTCAGGTCCACATCTCCTCCTACCTGTCCCCATCACTACTCTGTGTCTCTCGTATCTCTTCCCTTTGCCTCCACCTGGAAGGTCATAACACCCTTGCACTCCACGTGTAGCTGCACGGCGAGCTCTGGTGGGGAACTTGCATGACCTTGTCCCTCCTCGAGATCGTACCCCCCCCCCCCCCCTGCATCTATCGCTCGTTCCTTATTTTTACGATTTTTTTTTCTTCTTCTTCTTCTTCTTTTTCCCCACCACTTCCCACTCGGATCGTTCTCTTCGGAACTTCTTATTCAGCCGTCGCGTGGAGGGAGGACGGACGCACCTCTGGACAGCTGTTCGGCCAAGGACGGTCTCCTCCGTACGCTCGAAGGCGGAAGGAAAATCCTCCTTTCGAATAAATAAAACGAAAAAAAAGAACGCAACATCTGCCCCGTTTTTTACGATCCTCTAGATCGCACGATCTGAATACACGATTATTACATATTGTCAACCGTGAATGAGTGATTTAAAGTGTTATTTAAGTGTCAGTACATATAGAAGAGATACGAGAGACACAGAGTAGTGATGGGGGCAGGTAGGAGGAGATGTGGACCTGAAAATGTCGAGTGTATTCGGGTAAATTGGTTGATTATAAAAGACATCGAAATGTCGTATTGATTGTGTGAATACCGAGAAATAGAAGGTTTAGACATACAGAAGAGATACAGAGGCACAGAGTAGTGATGGGGACAGGTAGGAGGAGCAGTGGACAAAAGGGCGATCTGTACAGAACAGTTATCTAAAAACAACAGTGATCGGAAGAGAAGGGTCATGTGTACAGAAGAGGGAACCACACAGAAGGGTGATCTACATACATTTCAGATCAACACAAATTCAGAAGGATGGTCTAGAACACAGAACAGTGATGAATATAGAAGGGTGATCTACACAGAAGGGTTATTCACACAGAACAGTGATCTAGACAGAAGGGTGATCTGTACAGAACAGGGATCTACACAGAACTTGTATCAGAACAGAAGGGTTTTCCGTACAGAACAGTGATCTAGACAGAAGTCACATGTACAGATAACAGTAGTCCAAACTGAATGGTTGTCTGTACAGAACAATGATCTACGCAAAAGGGTTATTCAAACAGAACCGTGATTGGAACCAAAGGATGATCTGTACAGAACAGTGATGCACACAGAAATCTGATTGACATCTAATTGATCCAAATCTGATCTACACAGACATCAAATCTACTTAGAACTTTGATCAGAACAGGAGGGTTATCTGTACAAAACAGTGATCTATCTACACAGGTGATCTACACATAGGTCCGATCTACACATAACAGTGTTTCAAACTGAATGGTTATCCGTACAGTACAGTGATCTACACAAAATGGTTATTCACACAGAACCGTGATTGGAACCAAAGGGTGATCCTCACAGAACAGTCAACTACACAGAATTCAGATCGACACAGAACAGTGATCTACACAGACATCAGATCTACTCAGAACAGCGATCAGAACGGGAGGGTTATCTGTACAAAACAGTGATCTACACCGAAGGGTGATCTACACATAGGTCCGATCTACACATAACAGTGTTCCAGACTGAATGGTTATCTGTACAGTACAGTGATCTACACAAAATGGTTATTCACACAGAACCGTGATTGGAACCAAAGGGTGATCCTCAAAGAATAGTCAACTACACAGAATTCAGATCGACACAGAACAGTGATCTACACAGACATCATATTTACTCAGAACAGTGATCAGAACGGGAGGGTTATATGTACAAAACAGTGATCTACACCGAAGGTTGATCTACACATAGGTCCGATCTACACATAACAGTGTTCCAAACTGAATGGTTATCCGTACAGTACAGTGATCTACACAAAAGGGTTATTCACACAGAACCGTGATTGGAACCAAAGGGTGATCCTCACAGAACAGTCAACTACACAGAATTCAGATCGACACAGAACAGTGATCTACACAGACATCATATCTACTCAGAACAGTGATCAGAACGGGAGGGTTATCTGTACAAAACAGTGATCTACACCGAAGGTTGATCTACACATAGGTCCGATCTACACATAACAGTGTTCCAAACTGAATGGTTATCCGTACAGTACAGTGATCTACACAAAAGGGTTATTCATCCAGAACAGTGATCTACACCGAATTCAGATCGACACAGAACAGCGATCTTCACAGAACAATGATTCTAAGTAAAGAGTGATCTGTACAGAACAGCGATCAACACAGAACACGATAGTGAAGTCAGAATTGCGATATCTCATACCGTTAATCGGTCAGCATTTCAACTGTTATTCATTAAAAAAAACTATAATTTAATTTAATTTAATTTAATTTAATTTAATTACATACATGATTTAGGTACATACATGATGTAGGTACATTTAACGGTAGGTACATACATCGTGTTCCTTTACCTACCGATTGACACTAATGTACAAGTTCTAGGTTCCCCACTATTCATTTATATTTGAATACTGTTTTAAAAATATATTGAACGTTACTGCATCATTTATTCACTGTTTTACACCTGGAAAACCAAATTTATCATAGAAAGGGCACTTGTCCACAATAACTCCCTTGGTGCATGACGTACAAATCTTTGAAATCAGATATGTACAATGAAAACTTCTGTTTGTATAGCAGAATAAAGGTCGATTTTATTCCAAGTTTCTAACTCAATATTTCAGAAGTTATACTGTATTTTTGTTTTTGTTTTTTTTTTCTTTCGATTTCCCAAAAGTAGGGATTTGTGACAAGTGACGTTCCTTAAATTACACATTCAACTATTTAAACGACAAATGAAAAAAGAAAAAGAAAAAAGAAAAGAAATCCGCTCAATCAAAATCGATTCGTCGATAAATCGCATGTCGTATTTGACTCACAATGCGCCGGCGGGGGCTGCGCCATGCGCGAGGGGGTCGGCGCAGGAGTTTGACACACTTTCACTTTTAAACCTCCGACAGACGTTTCGGTTTCAGAGTCGAACGGTTTTTTTCTTTTTTCTTTTTTCGCGTTGGAGTCAAACGAACGAGTGGAAATGTGAAGTCGAAGAGCGATCGTTACGACGAGGACTGGGAAATTTTGACGGTTTTTTGACGGCTAAAAGTGAATCTTCACAATTCTCTGTACAGATCATCCTTCGGTGTAGATCACCGCCATGTACAACACAGCCCTTCTGTGAGCATCACCCATCTGTGTTGATCACTGTACTGTACAGATCACTCTTTACTTAGAATCATTGTTCTGTGAAGATCGATGTTCTGTGTCGATCTGAATTCGGTGTAGATCACTGTTCTGTGTGAATAACCCTTTTGTGTAGATCACTGTACTGTACGGATAACCGTTCAGTATGGAACACTGTTATGTGAAGATCAGACCTATGTGTAGATCATCCTTCGGTGTAGATCACTGCCATGTACAACACAGCCCTTCTGTGAGCATCACATATCTGTGTTGATCACTGTACTGTACAGATCACTCTTTACTTAGAATCATTGTTCTGTGAAGATCGCTGTTCTGTGTCGATCTGAATTCGGTGTAGATCACTGTTCTGTGTGAATAACCCTTTTGTGTAGATCACTGTACTGTACGGATAACCATTCAGTTTGGAACACTGTTATGTGTAGATCGGACCTATGTACAGATCATCCTTCGGTGTAGATCACCGCCATGTACAACACAGCCCTTATGTGAGCATCACCCATCTGTGTTGATCACTGTACTGTACAGATCACTCTTTACTTAGAATCATTGTTCTGTGAAGATCGCTGTTCTGTGTCAATCTGAATTCGGTGTAGATACTGTTCTGTGTGAATAACCCTTTTGTGTAGATCACTGTACTGTACGGATAACCATTCAGTTTGGAACACTGTTATGTGTAGATCGGACCTATGTACAGATCATCCTTCTGTGTAGATCACTGCCATGTACAACACAGCCCTTCTGTGAGCATCACCCATCTGTGTTGATCACTGTACTGTATGTGATGATGACAGTCTTCCTCCATGATGGCAGCCTCGGGGATGGGATCTAGATCGAGTTACCTTAGGAAATCTTGGGGAAAATGTTGAGTGAACATTGGGGAAGGTTTCTGACCAATTTAGGAGGGGGGGGGGTCTACAGGATGCGTTGGGGGTTTGGGGGGGGGAGGGGTTTACAGGCAATCCAAAAACTACTTGACGAATTGGAGTGAAACTTTGAAATTGTGTTGTGTGAACACTGGGGAAGGTTTCTGACCAATTTAGGAGGGGGGGGGGGGGGTCTACAGGATGCGTTTGGGGGGGGGGGGTTAACCGGCAATCCAAAAACTACTTGACGAATTGGAGTGAAACTTTGAAATTGTGTTGTGTGAACACTGGGGAAGGTTTCTGACCAATTTAGGAGGAGGGGGGGGGGGGGTCTACAGGATGCGTTGGGGGTTTGGGTGGGAGGAGGGGGGTTAACCGGCAATCCAAAAACTACTTGACGAATTGGAGTGAAACTTTGAAATTGTGTTGTGTGAACATTGGGAAGGTTTCTGACCATGTAGTCAATGGGAGAGTCCTTAGTGAGTTTGTGGAGGGGGGGGGGGGGGGTTCAGGGCTTTCAAAACTACCGTTGCGAAGCGCGGGTACACAGCTAGTAATGTATAAATTATATAGGTACATATTATGGTTTTTGGTGTCTTTTGGCAGTGGATTCAGGATGATCTGAAACGGATTTTGGTATGAAAATTTTTCGAAAATTCGAAAATTCGAGTTTTAAACATTTTTTGGACCGAGAACAATAGCTACATTTTCTTCAAAAATTCGCTAAAACGGAAAAAACTGCTTGTAAATTAGTTGAAATTAACGAAATGGGAGTCTGTGTTGGTACCACTGATTTGCTGCAATCGCATGAAAACTGAAATAATGTCTTTTAGAACTGAGAAAATCTGGTGGGGGGGGGGGGATTCCAAACAATCAGTAATTAAAACCCAAAAAAATCGAAAAACTCTAATTAAACAACTGAACGCAAGGGCGATAATGCTGAAGGCAGTTAAAACAGTTAATTTCCGTGTCGAAATTAATCGACGGGCCATTAAATTTCGCCTTCTGGCGGGTTCCCCTCGTGACGGCGATTAATAAAAACAAATCTGAGTTTTAAAAATCACCCGAGTTTCATCGAAGGGGAAATAAAGCGGCGGTTGAGTACGTCAATGGGAATCGATGCGGTTCCATTTTCGTACGAACGTCAACTGAGGGTTAAATTGTAGAATGAAAAGAAAAATCTCTGACGATCGGATCGAAAAATTGAAGAAAACTCGACACCCCCTTCTTGTTAGCGAATTTTCGAATAAAAGGACGTGAGTTCTCGGTCCAAAAATTTTAAAACTCGAATTTCCGAAAAAATGTCACCCCAAATCTGTTTCTTGTACAGAACAGTTATCTAGAAAGAAAGGCGATCTGCACAGATCAGTGATCTACACGTAAGAGTGATCTGTACAGAGCATTATACTCGTACCTAGAGAGAGGGTCGATCTGTACAGAACAGTTCTCGACACGTAAGAGTGATCTGTACAGATAAGTGATCTACACGTAAGGGCGATCTGTACAGAGCATTATACTCGTACCTAGAGAGAGGGTCGATCTGTACAGTACAGTTATCTACACGTACGGGCGACTTGTACAGATCAGTGATCCACACAGAAAGGCGATCTGTACAGAACAGTTCTCGACACGTAAGAGTGATCTGTACAGAGCATTATACTCGTACCTAGAGAGAGGGTCGATCTGTACAGAACAGTTATCTACACGTACGGGCGACTTGTACAGATCAGTGATCCACACAGAAAGGCGATCTGTACAGAACAGTTCTCGACACGTAAGAGTGATCTGTACAGAGCATTATACTCGTACCTAGAGAGAGGGTCGATCTGTACAGAACAGTTATCTACACGTACGGGCGACCTGTACAGATCAGTGATCCACACAGAAAGGCGATCTGTACAGAACAGTTCTCGACACGTAAGAGTGATCTGTACAGAGCATTATACTCGTATCTAGAGAGAAGGTCGATCTGTACAGAACAGTTCTCGACACGTAAGAGTGATCTGTACAGAGCATTATACTCGTATCTAGAGAGAAGGTCGATCTGTACAGATAAGTGATCTACACGTAAGGGCGATCTGTACAGAGCATTATACTCGTACCTAGAGAGAGGGTCGATCTGTACAGAACAGTTATCTACACGTACGGGCGACTTGTACAGATCAGTGATCCACACAGAAAGGCGATCTGTACAGAACAGTTCTCGACACGTAAGAGTGATCTGTACAGAGCATTATACTCGTACCTAGAGAGAGGGTCGATCTGTACAGAACAGTTATCTACACGTACGGGCGACTTGTACAGATCAGTGATCCACACAGAAAGGCGATCTGTACAGAACAGTTCTCGACACGTAAGAGTGATCTGTACAGAGCATCATACTCGTATCTAGAGAGAAGGTCGATCTGTACAGAACAGTTATCTACACGTAAGAGTGATCTGTACAGAGCATTATACTCGTACCTAGAGAGAAGGTCGATCTGTACAGAACAGTTATCTACACGTACGGGCGACCTGTACAGATCAGTGATCCACACAGAAAGGCGATCTGTACAGAACAGTTCTCGACACGTAAGAGTGATCTGTACAGAGCATCATACTCGTATCTAGAGAGAAGGTCGATCTGTACAGAACAGTTATCTACACGTAAGTGTGATCTGTACAGAGCATCATACTCGTATCTAGAGAGAAGGTCGATCTGTACAGAACAGTTATCTACACGTACGGGCGACCTGCACAGATAAGTGATCTACACGTAAGGGCGATCTGTACAGAGCATTATACTCGTACCTAGAGAGAGGGTCGATCTGTACAGAACAGTTATCTACACGTACGGGCGACCTGTACAGATCAGTGATCCACACAGAAAGGCGATCTGTACAGAACAGTGCTCGACACGTAAGAGTGATCTGTACAGAGCATTATACTCGTATCTAGAGAGAAGGTCGATCTGTACAGAACAGTTATCTACACGTAAGAGTGATCTGTATAGAGCATTATACTCGTACCTAGAGAGAAGGTCGATCTGTACAGAACAGTTATCTACACGTACGGGCGACCTGTACAGATAAGTGATCTACACGTAAGGGCGATCTGTACAGAGCATTATACTCGTACCTAGAGAGAGGGTCGATCTGTACAGAACAGTTATCTACACGTACGGGCGACTTGTACAGATCAGTGATCCACACAGAAAGGCGATCTGTACAGAACAGTTCTCGACACGTAAGAGTGATCTGTACAGAGCATCATACTCGTATCTAGAGAGAAGGTCGATCTGTACAGAACAGTTATCTACACGTAAGAGTGATCTGTACAGAGCATTATACTCGTACCTAGAGAGAAGGTCGATCTGTACAGAACAGTTATCTACACCTACGGGCGACCTGTACAGATCAGTGATATACACGTAAGGGCGATTTGACTGGCGTTTTTCTCGTATTCTTCCGACTCTTACGATCACGCTCGACTCAGATCCTCCCGTTTCGTCTCTTCCACCGCTTCATCGCTTCTCTTTGTTCCTCACTCGACCGACTTCTTCTTCTTTTCCTTTTTGTTTTTTCCTTTTTTCTTTCTTATCTTTGTCTCCGTGTTTTCATCCACTCGCCGCAGGTGCGTCCATAAGTCAAATCGCTCGCATTCTCGCGTCGTCGCACCGTCGACCACCTGATTAACAACTAAAAATACCTCGTTTTTCTACGTAACAAACGCACCTCGACCGACGACGTGAAACCTCGTTCTTCATCTTCATCTCACAAAGACGTCGTAAATACGCAGAACCCCGTCGCACTGAAGACTCAGCTTGGAACTGAAATGAACGACCAATCAGAAGGCAGCCCCGAACTACCCTTCAAATTCTACCAGAATTTCAACTCATTTCCCCTCGAAATTCTGATCTCTGTGGTGTTGCAGTGTTGAAAATTCATGCAGCATGACTATACGAGCGAATTTTCGACAAAAATAACTGGTTTTATGTAAAATGTCTCCATTTTGCTGGTTTTGTAATAAATTTTGTCTCAGTTTTGACAGAGTAACACCTCAAATTAAAGGTGTTTTTTCGGTGAATACGATGGTGAAGTCAAAATTGCGATATTTCAGTCCGTTATCAGATCAGAGCAGATTTACCGTGAAGAACATCTCAAGTAACAACCACGTTTCTTCATCTTCAAAATGCTCCAGTTTGAGAACGGAATGAGATATCGCAATTCTGACTTCACCATCGTGTTCAACGTTACAAACCCTTTAGAGGTGTCACTTGTCGGACTGTTTCATTTTGACAATTTATGAGGAATTTCCCCCCTAAAACTCCCCAAACCCCCCCCCCCCCCGCCCTTAGAGTAGCCCGATTCTGCCCATCTACGAACTTAGCATTTCGATTGCCAAGACAGATTTTTTGTGCAAATATGAACTTTATCGGTGTCTTTTGGCAGTGGATTCAGGATGGTCTGAAACGGATTTTGGTATGGAAATTTTTCGAAAATTCGAGTTTTAAAAATTTTGGACCGAGAACAATAGCCTCTTTTTTCTTCAAAATTTCGCTAAAATGAAAAAAAAATCAAATAAATAAATTAAAATTTTTTTATTGTCAAGATCACTGTTCTGTACGGATCGTCCTAATGTGTAGTTCACTGTTCTGCATACGACATCCTTGTGAGTCATGAGGTGAAGTATCGTGTGTTTTTTTCTGAACGGTGACCAGATATTTTAACATACTGAATGAGGGAAGTCGGTAACTAGCTCTCTGATGGTCTCACCAACAATTCAACCACAATCCAAACATCCTAATGATACATACAGGGTGTCTCACTTATGATCCGGAAATTTTTAACCACGTGTTCTACAACCAATTTCCAACAAAAAGTGTCCCTTTAAAGTTTTTTTTTTTAACCACTAAAAACCGGAGTTTTTTCAATGTTAAGATTTTTTTCGTGTTTTCGACCTTTGGTCACTGAAAAGGCCACAACTCCCTTAATATGAAGAGTAAAACCAAATCTAAGTAAACCGTTGGAAAGAGCGTTAAATTTTCCGTCTATTCAGCCTCTAATAATAATTTTGTGAAGGGAACTTGAGAGTGAAAAATGAGCCCGAATAGTTAATTTCGTCAATTCTTGAAAACTGCCTGTTTTTCAAACGATTATTAGTGCTCCATAATTCTGGTGATTGGTCATAGCCTGTAAGCCTAAAAAATGCGCAAAAGCCTCAGCTTTCCAACGGTATAGTCAGTTTTTATTTTTTAGAGGGAACTTTTTTGAGAAAACTGAGTTTTTATGCGGAAAAACGTGTGTTTTCAGGCACATTTGAGGGTTTTTTCTTGGGGGGGAAAAAGTACCTACTGCATGACTAACAGGATTTGGAGGCCGTCGCTAAAAAATAAATTTCCAAAGTAATGCCGTTGACTTGACATTCCCTACACCCTGAAATGGAAATTCCCTACACCCTGCAATGAAAATTCCCTACACCCTGAAAAAACACGTGTAATTATTGGTGTAGTTTTAAAATTTCCGGATCATAAGTGAGACACCCTGTAGGTACCTATATATATATATTTTTTTTTTTTTTTTCTTCTTCAATAAATGATAAACATACGATTTTTGGTGTGTTTGTGCTGTGAATTTAGGATGATCTAGAACGGATTTCGATTCGAAAATTTTTCAAAATTCGAGTTTTGGTTTATTATCTTCGATAATGAACCATTGGAATCGCCCAAAGAAAAAATTTTTATAACCCCCCCTCAAAATTTGTTGGTTTACGTTTCAAGATACGTAGATTCAGAAAATCGAATAAAAAAAAATCCGTCCGTCCGCCGTACGCCGTACGCCGTCCGCCGTACGCCGTCCGCGGCACTTTGCCCAGTTAGCGTTGAGTTAAAATTACGAAATTTTTTTTATGGGTTTGGACCAGCCCCACAATGGTCCTCGAAACTTTTCATAACCCTAGGTCAAGGGGAAGGGGTTCAAAACGAATATTGAAAATTTCAAAATCTCATATCTCGAAAAATTCATATTGAACGGTATGTTTTTTATTTCGTATTTAGATAGAGTTTGTTCCGTAGAATTTTATGAGACCATCCGCAGCTTTGTACGACCAGCCGTTCGTTCACAATGACGGCTCAAAGATTGTGCCTCACTACAGGATCGTGAATCAAACTGTTGAAATACAGGTCCATTTTCATACTAACAAGCTCTTTGGAACATCATATGGCTTAAGTGATGTCGAGTTTGTTGTTCTGAGGTGCGTTTCGTGCTACGGAAATGAAGGTAATTTCGAATGTTTGTTGGTAGGTACTTCTTTTATAGAAAAATTATTACCGACGTAGTATTAAAAACCCCAGAATTATATCGTATTAATTAATCATAATTAATAATAATAATTATTAATAATAAATACAAATTAATAATACCTAACAATAAATTATAATAATTTTCACTAGGTAGGTACTTGATAAAATTGTTAATAATTAGTGATAATTGATAATAATAATTAATCTAACATTTAGGATCTAGACATTTAGACCTAGTGATCTAGACAGAAGGATGATCTGTACAAAGAAGATAATGAACCGTTGTGTCAAGAATTTGCAGAGTTTTTTACAAATTTCTCCGAAAATTCGCCAAAAAAAAACGTTTTAAGTCGTTTCGGCCGAAAAAAGGGGGTTCGTTTCGTTGTTTCGTTCGTCTGTAGTCCGTACGGGAGGTTCCTCGGGCGATTACGTCGGCTCACGACTCCGCCGAAGACACCCCCCCCCCCCTCCTCCACCCCCCCGCATCGCCCTCCTTGACGGCATCAGGTTATATAACAGTCACTTTCCCTTCTCATTGTGCAACCTTTGAGTTCCCTCCCGACAGGGATACTGTGAGGGGGGGGGGGGGGGTGAAGGGGGTTCGAAATGGGGTCATTGGGCTAGGGGAACCAAGTTGGAAAAGTCAAGAGCCGTCACGTAACTCGCGTTCCATTTTTGTATTCGTTTTCGAGGGGGATGATGATTCGTCGAGTCGAAACGGTATATCGGAGGTGCGGCATGGAGATTAAGAGCGAATTTTTCGGAAAATACCACACATTGAAGGCCCCTGAATCGATACACAACGTTTTTTCCACGTTTTTCGGGGGGTTTTTCGCTAAAAAAACGCCTGAAATCTTATTCTAGTAAAAAATGCTTCGAAATAAACCTTGTGGTAAATAAAATTCCTCGTTCAATGAGACCATTTGCAGCTCTATACATCAAATCCACGAGTTCTGAATAATTTTAGAAATTTTGGTAAATCGACAAAAACCCTATTTTTCGACGTATTTCGAGAGTTTTTCCGCCAAAAACGCCTGAAATATTAGTCTAGTAGAAAACGTTTCGAAATAAACCTTGTGGTAAATAAAATTCCCCGTCCAATGAGACCATTTGCAGCTCCTAAGATCGAATCCACAGGATCTGAATAATTTTAGATATTTTGGTTAATCGACAAAAAAAACCCTATTTTTCGACGTAGGTATTTCGAGAGTTTTTCCGCCAAAAACGCCTGAAATATTAGTCTAGTGAAAAATGCTACGAAATAATTCCGCGGTATATCGGAGGTGCGGCATGGCGATGAAGAGCGAATTTTTCGGAAAATACCACACATTGAAGGCCCCTGAATCGATACACAACCTTTTTTCCACGTTTTTTGGGGGGTTTTTCGCCAAAAACGCCTGAAATGTTATCCTAGTAAAAAATGCTTCGAAATAAACCTTGTGGTAAATACAATTCCTCGTCCAATGAGACCATTTGTAGCTCTATACATCAAATCCACGAGTTCTGGTTAATTTTAGATATTTTGGTTAATCGACAAAAACCATATTTTTCGACATATTTCGAGAGTTTTTCCGCCAAAAACGCCTGAAAAATTAGTCTAGTGAAAAATGCTTCGAAATAATTCCGCGGTATATCGGAGGTGCGGCATGGCGATGAAGAGCGAATTTTTCGGAAAATACCGCACATTGAAGGCCCCTGAATCGATACACAATGTTTTTTCCACGTTTTTCGGGGGGTTTTTCGCCAAAAACGCCTGAAATCTTATTCTAGTAAAACATGCCTCGTTCAATGAGACCATTTGCAGCTCTATACATCAAATCCACGAGTTCTGAATAATTTTAGAAATTTTGGTAAATTGACAAAAACCCTATTTTTCGACGTATTTCGAGAGTTTTTCCGCCAAAAACGCCTGAAATATTAGTCTAGTAAAAAATGCTACGAAATAAACCTTGTGGTAAATAAAATTCCCCGTCCAATGAGACCATTTGCAGCTCCTAAGATCGAATCCACAGGATCTGAATAATTTTCGATATTTTGGTTAATCGACAAAAAACCCTATTTTTCGACGTATTTCGAGAGTTTTTCCGCCAAAAACGCCTGAAATATTAGTCTAGTGAAAAATGCTACGAAATAATTCCGCGGTATATCGGAGGTGCGGCATGGCGATGAAGAGCGAATTTTTCGGAAAATACCACACATTGAAGGCCCCTGAATCGATACACAACCTTTTTTCCACGTTTTTTGGGGGGTTTTTCGCCAAAAACGCCTGAAATGTTATCCTAGTAAAAAATGCTTCGAAATAAACCTTGTGGTAAATACAATTCCTCGTCCAATGAGACCATTTGTAGCTCTATACATCAAATCCACGAGTTCTGGTTAATTTTAGATATTTTGGTTAATCGACAAAAACCCTATTTTTCGACGTATTTCGAGAGTTTTTCCGCCAAAAACGCCTGAAATATTAGTCTAGTAAAAAATGCTACGAAATAAACCTAGTGGTAAATAAAATTCCTCGTTCAATGAGACCATTTGCAGCCCCTAAGATCGAATCCACAGGATCTGAATAATTTTAGATATTTTGGTTAATCGACAAAAACCCACTTTTTTTAACGTTTTTTGAGTGGTTTTCCGCCAAAAACGCCTGAAATATTAGTCTAGTAGAAAACGTTTCGAAATAAACCTTGTGGTAAATAAAATTCCTCGTTCAATGAGACCATTTGCAGCTCTGTGAATTGAATGCACGAATTTTGGTTAATTTTATAAGTTATGGTTTGTAGTCGAGCTTAGTGAAGATCGATGCTCGTATCATGACTACAGGGTGATTACCAAAGAAAACCCAATAACTTGGAAGTCTTAAGAGAAATTTTACGCTGAACCCGCATATAGACACCTTGAGGGCCCCTGAAGTGATACCTATTAATCGTGTAGTCAGGCGAAAACCCTATTTTTTCGACGTATTTCCGCCAAAAACGCCTGAAATCTTATTCTAGTAGAAAATGTTTCAAAATAAACCTTGTGGCAAATTAAATTCCCCGTCGAATAAGACCAATTGCAGCTCTTAAGATTCAATACACGATTTTCGGTTAATTTCAAAAGTTTTGATTTGTGGTCGAACTTAGTAAAAGCACGTGTATCAGCACTACAGAGTGATTCCGAAAGGTCACCGAATAACTCGGAAATTTTGCGCTAAACACGAATATACGATATCACTGAAGGTATATTAATCGTGTTATCGTCCAAAACTCTATTTTTTCGACGTATTTTGAGTGTTTTTCCGCAAAAAACGTTCTGAAATGTTATTCTAGTAGAAAACGTTTCGAAATAAACACTGTAGAAAATAAAATTCCCCGTCGAATGGGACCATTCGCAGCACTCTAGATCAATTCCACGATTTCTGATTTATTTTAGAAATTTTGGTTAATCGACAAAAACTCTATTTTTTTCGACGTTTTTTGAGTTTTATTCCCCCCAAAACGCCTGAAATCTTATTCTAGTGGGAAACACGTCGAAATAAACATTTTGCCAAATTGAACACCCCGTAGAATGAGACCATTTGTAGCACTATAGATCAGTTCCACGATTTTTGGTTAATTTTAGAAGTTTTGGTTTGCGGTCGAACTTAGTAAAAATGAAGGCGCGGAATTCCAGAGGCTTATTAAAACCCGATCACCTAGCCAGCCAGCCCTCGGACGTCATAGGCTCTTACGGCATAGGTTGTGACGTACTAGTTGGGCTCCTGCCAGCCGTCTGACGTCATACGCTCGTGCGTCATAGGCTCTGACGTACTAGTTGGCCTTCGGCCAGCCGTCTGACGTCATAGGCTCTTACGGCATAGGTTGTGACGTACTAGTTGGGCTCCAGCCAGCCGTCTGACGTCATACGCTCGTGCGTCATAGTCTCTGACGTAGGTACTAGTTGGCCTTCTGCCAGCCGTCTGACGTCATACGCTCGTGCGTCATAGGCTCTGACGTACTTGTTGGCCTTCTGCCTGCCGACTGACGTCATACGCTCGTGCGTCATAGGTGCGTCTGACGTAGTGGCCCGCCTGTCGCTTGTGTTCTGACGTGATCTGAGGGAAAGGGTGAATCAAGGAAACAAATTTTTCCCGTTTCAGTTTATGTGCCAAAGCAAAGACATGAAAATGTCAAAAGAATGCCAACTCCATCCTGTTGTTGATACAGTCGAGAATTAAATGCTTGCATACGAGTCTGCAACACATTGGGACATTTTATGTCTTTAAAGAAGTGATTCAAGAACCTTCGAACAATGCTACATCACCTACCCCAGTAGCGTAGTTGTTATACTTAATTGTAGGGTTCATAATAAATTATGAAGCTTGCATTCGTATAGACAATATAAATTATTGAGAATGATCACCTGTGTGTAAACAATTATTTAAACAATCACGCTCATACCGCAGCTTGTCGGCCACGCACTCTGCAGTGGTTAACGTAATATGGTTAAGTAAATCGAGAGCTATCCAACGAGTGGTGAACGATTTTTGTACGATGATAACTGGCGCAGATAAAGTTCCGTAGCAACGAATCGGTTGTAAGCGAAAATCATCAGAAATTATCGTGACGATTTCGTGTAACGCTTTTGTGTACCTAACGTTTTTCGAGTTATGTGCCAGAGTAAAGACATAAAATGTCAAAACACATGAAAACACATAAAATATCAGCACTACAGAGTGATTCCGAAAAGTAACCGAATAACTTAGAAATCTTAGGAGAAATTTAGCGCTAAACACGAATATACGACACATTGAGGGTCCCCGAAGTGATATTAATCGTGTAGTCAGGCGAAAACCCTATTTTTTCGACGTATTTTGAGTGTTATTCCGCCAAAAACGCCTGAAATGTTATCCTAGTAGAAAACGTTTCGAAATAAACATTGTGGCAGATTAAATTCCCCTTCGAATGAGACCATTCAAAACTCTTCCGATCAAATCCACGATTTTTGACGAATTTTTGAAGTTGTGGTTTTGGTTTGGATCTTTTGACAATCGAATTTGGTGAGCGGCTCAGGACTGCGAACTTTTTTATTTATTTTATTTTCAAACTTCCTCAATCCGTCGGATAGATTCAAATGTAATTATACCGTTGGAAAGAGCGTTAAATTTCCCACCTCCCTGGTGCATAGTCAAAAATTTTCAAGCGAGTTTAATGCCTTAAAAACGATACCAAAGTCCAAATTTTGAGATTTTGTTAATATTTGACGTTTTTATATCGTTTGTCACTCTTTTAGTAATTTTTCTTTCGGTGAGTCGTCTACGGGAAAAACTAGGTTGAAATCTCACCTTTCCAACGGTGTACTCAAAATAAACTAGCGACAGAATTGAAGGCAGAAAATGACGTTTTAATGCAAAAAACGGTAGATTTTTCAACAAAATCGATGTTTGCCTTCAAGATAGCATTTGGTTCGCCTGGTTGGCCTGGTTGATAGCATTGAATTCTCTGAGACATTTGATGAGTCACCGTTGACACACCTTGTACGAATTTGGATTTTTCGAGCATTTTTGGTGTATTTTTGGGTATTTTTCTCTGTATCAGCGTTCCGGTGCGTTTCGAAATTTGGGGGCGTTCAAATCGTTCTACGGACTCATTCGAGGTTCTGGGGTTCGATTCCCGTCTCCGATTTAATGAAAAATGTAATGAAAAATATTAAAATTATATGTTGTTAACCGAAACAAAGCCTGTTGATGTGGTCAAAAATTGAGTCACAGTTGGAATTTTGACAAAGAAAAGTCTTTTGATTCCCTTTTGAAATGTTCCAGTGACATCATCAAGAAGTCGGGCTGGGAGTAACGAGGACCCAGAGGCCGACGAGGGTTAATTTTGAAATTTTGAAAAACTTCGCTAACTCCCTTGGTATAATTCAGATGCATTGGTCCTGTTTGGGTTAAATTTTTAGGCTAAATTTCCCTGGTTTCGAAATTTCGGTGGTTTTCGGTGGTTCTGGGGTTCGATTCCCACACCCTCGATATCACTCCCCCGTTCCACTCTGAATACTCTCATCCCACGGCCCTATAACAAAAAAAACCTCCTTTCGGTGACTTTTCTAGCGTTTTTTTTTTTTCTCTTTTTTTTCCCTTCTGTCCAGTGACGCAACGCACGGTTAATGGACGGAACGGGGTACGTGGGAAGCCCCCCTTCCCCTCCCCTCACCTTCATTACGTCATCAATGTCAGGAACCCTCCTCCATCCTTCTCCTTCTTCTTCTTCTTCCCCTTGGCCCGAGGGAACGCTCCGGTGGAACGGCCGGTTTATTTTCAGGGAACTGGAATATCAGGAGTACCAATGTCAGGATATTAAAACCCCGCAGCACCTCGGATATATTACGTAAAAATAAAAAAATAAAATAAAAATTTCGAGTCGGGGTGAACTTTTGAAGAATACTGACCACCTGCCTTCAACGAAGGTTTTTGGTTAAAGTACAAAAAAATTAAATAAAATTAAATAAATAAAAACTCTGCAAATCCTTGACACAACGGTTTATCATCTTCTTTGTGCAGATCACTCTTCTATCTAGATCACTAAGAGGTAGATCAATTATTGCTAATTACACAGCCCCACAAACAATAATATTGTTTATAATATTATGTATGTACCGATGTTATCCGAAGTAATTTCGCCTCCTGAACACGAATTCGCTGTCGGAATTTCGCTATGACGTCACAGTTTTTTTTCTAACCTCAAAAAATCGTGTTTTTTGAAAAAATGTCCATCTCTTTGAGCCAAATTTGGTACAGAGGGTTTTTTGAGATATTGAGTCAGATTTAGAAAACTCAAGATGGCAAATAATCCAATATGACGGATCCATTATGGCGACCAAAACCAAAGATAAAACCGTGAAGAATTGTGTCAGATCATTTTGCTTTTTTTCTTACCTCGAAAAAGAGCTCGATACAGTGATTTTTGGAAATTCTATCAATTTGAGCCAAATTTGGTACAGAGGGTTTTTTGAGTCACTCGTCACAAATCTGAAGTCAGATTTGCAAAATTCAAAATGACGGATCCAATACGGCGGACCGAAACCCAAAAAAACCCTCTATACCAAATTTGGCTCAAATTGGTTGACTTTTGAAAGTTTTGTCCGCCATATTGTATCCTCCATTTTGAATTTTGCAAATCTGACTTCAGATTCATAATCAGCGGCTCGAAAAATGCCTATATACCTATCAAATTTAGCTTAAACTGTATGTTTCCAGATATGAAAATAATTTTCATGATTTTTTTTCTCGGATTTTCAGGAGTGAATTTTCACGCATTTTCAACTATTTTGAGGTTAGGAAAAATGGTGACGTCATAGCCAAATTCTGATATCGAAAACGTGTTCAGGAGGCGAAATTACTTCGGATAACATAAATTGGCAGAAATGGCCTACTTCACTGTTTTCTGAGGCTGCGTTATCGATCATTATTATCAAGCAGAGTAAATCATGATGATCTATACAAGGGCAATCTATACCTAGAATTTTGCAGAATATTAAATGTTCAAATTTTGAACATTTTGAACGATTTGGACAATTTTGGAGCGGTTTGTACTCGTGAATTCGATCATCTAGGTACATAACCCACGAGTAACTGAGGAAGTGATTGAGTTAGTTTGATATATTTTCCGAGTGAGGGCTTAAATTTTTGTACAAATCGGTTCTTAACTAATGTATTACTCGCCTCCTCTTTATTTATTAAGAAGAATACGATTTTATTTATTTATTATTATTATTTTTTTTTTTTTTTTGTTCATATAATCGACGGTGGTGAGAGGAGTTTTGGGGCTTGAGGGAGTGGGGGAGTGGGGGGAACGAGATCATATTTAACACGTGGAGTGCATTTCGTCGTGAGATCGTAACGAAGGGGAAATAGCGGTGGTGGTGGAGGTTGGAGGGTGGAGGGTGGAGGGGCCTAAACTATACTTAGGACCTTCCCCCCTCCCCTCCTCCCCTCAGAACTAAATATAATTCCACTAGGTCACATTGGGAACTAAAGCGATAACCGTTCGGTCAGGACTGAAGCCAATTGAAGGGACTTGTCGGACGAGTCACGAGCGGTCGGTTACAGCGTCCAAGTCACCTGACGAAAAATTTCGATGAGATTCCGTTCCATTGAAACGGAATTCGACGTTATCAGTGATTATGTTTGGTTTCTTAAAGTTTCTTAAAGTCAGTTGGGTGACTCGGTGTTTAAATTTAAAATGTCAAAAATATTTCTAACACTAAGCTCCAGCTTCGATGCCCTAAAGCGTGGTAAAGCTCTGGGAATCGAACCCAGGACTACTCCGAGGCGTTGACTGCTGGAACACTTCAGGACCTCTACTGGAGCACTGCAGGGTTAAAATATCAAATAAATATCTAACACTAAGCTGTAGCTTTAAGGTCCCCAAAACCTGGAAAAGCTCTGGGGATCGTCCCGGGGATCGATCCTGGGGCTGCCCCGAGCTTATGACTGCTGGAACACTTCAGGACCTCTGCTGGAGCACTGCAGGGTTAAAATATCAAATAAATATCTAACACTAAGCTGTAGCTTTAAGGTCCCCAAAACCTGGTAAAGCTCTGGGGATCGTCCCGGGGATCGATCCTGGGGCTGCCCCGAGCTTATGACTGCTGGAACGCTTCAGGGCCACAGCTGGACCACTTCAGGACATCTCCTGGAGCACTGCAGGGTTAAAATATCAAACAAATATCAGATTCTAACACTAAGCTGTAGCTTAAAGGCCTCTAAGACCTGGTAAAGCTCCAGGAATCGAACCCAGGACTGCTCTGTCCCTATGACTGCTGGAAGACTTCAAGGCCACTGCTGGATTACTGTAGGGTCACATCTGGATCACCATAGGGCAACAGCTGGACCACTTCAGGACATCTACTGGAGCATTGCAGGGTGAAAATATCAAAAAAATATCTTACACTAAGCTCTATAATTAAAGCCTCCAAAACCTGGTAACCCAAAAAATGAAAGTCTGACAAGTGACACATCATTTTAAAGGTGTTTACACGCTGAATAAGATGGTGAAGTCAGAATTGCTATATCTTATCCCCCTCTCAAACTTGACTACTTTGAAGATGAAGAAACGTGGTTGTTACTTGAGATATTCTTCATTAAAGGAGACATTTTACACAAAACCAGATATTTCGTCGAAAATTCGCTCTTATTATAATAGCCATGCTGCATGACTGTGGTTTTTCATGCATTTTGATCCTGAACCCAATGTTGCGCATCGATTCCGCTACTGTACATAGTGGAAATTCGATAGCGTGCGGATATAAGTAAGATGAATGTGATCTAAGTGAACAGAAAGATCGTGTGAGAGCTGACGGTTCTGCCAAAATTCTGGACATTTTAGACACAACGGTTTATTATCTGCTTTGTGCAGATCACCCTTCTGTCTAGATCACCAAATGGTAGTGTAGTAGCCCCATGAAAAAACCACAGTCACGCAGCATGGCTGTAAGAGCGAATTTTCGACGAAATATCTCGTTTTGTGTAAAATGTCTCTATAGAAGGACTTGATGTTGATGTCCATGAAGATCATCTCAAGTATCAACCACGTTTTGAGTTGTTTTTTGTTTATTTTATTATTATTATTATTTTTTTTTGTATTCCTTCTGCGTGGAGCATATCTACTCGGAGCGTATCGAGGGCTTGAGGTCTTTCAGTACAAGAACAGGATCTTGAATGGGGGAAAAAGGGGAGAACCGGACCCCCAAGAGACCCTCGTCCCTCTACCCCACTGGCCTACACCCTCTTGCTTCAAACGTTACACAACTCTCTCGACGCTTTGAGGTCCCCATATCGGGGGAAGGGGTTCGATTCAACCCTCGAGAACAAGACGAAGAAGAAGAAGAAAAATCCACAGTCACGCAGCATGGCTGTAAATGCGAATTTTCGACGAAATACCTGGTTATCGAATGGACCTTCAAGAAGAGAAATTGTCGATTCAAATACGTCGTAAAACTCGAAAGAAGTCGACTTCAAATCGACTCGAGGTGTTTATTTGAAATCGAATGGACCTTCAAGAAGAGCAATTTTCGATTCAAATACGTCGTGAAACTCGAAAGAAGTCGACTTCATATCGACTCGAGGTGTTTATTTGAAATCGAATGGACCTTCAAGAAGAGCAGTTGTCGATTCAAATAAGTCGTAAAACTCGAAAGAAGTCGACTTTGAATGGACTCGAGATGTTTATTTGAAATCGAATGGACCTTCAAGAAGAGCAATTGTCGATTCAAATACGTCGTAAAACTCGAAAGAAGTCGACTTTGAATGGACTCGAGATGTTTATTTGAAATCGACTGGACATTCAAGAAGAGCAATTGTCTACTCAAAAACGTCGTGAATCTCGAAAGAAGTCGACTTCAAATCGACTCGAGATGTTTATTTGAAATCGAATGGACCTTCAAGAAGAGAAATTGTCGATTCAAATACCTACGTCGTAAAACTCGGAAGAAGTCGACTTTGAATCGACTCGAGATGTTTATTTGAAATCGAATGGACCTTCAAGAAGAGAAATTGTCGATTCAAATACCTACGTCGTAAAACTCGGAAGAAGTCGACTTTGAATCGACTCGAGGTGTTTATTTGAAATCGAATGGACCTTCAAGAAGAGCAATTTTCGATTCAAATACGTCGTAAAACTCGAAAGAAGTCGACTTTGAATGGACTCGAGATGTTTATTTGAAATCGACTGGACATTCAAGAAGAGCAATTGTCTACTCAAAAACGTCGTGAATCTCGAAAGAAGTCGATTTCAAATCGACTCGAGGTGTTAAGGGCATGCAGGACCTTGGTCGGGAAGTTGTTGAAGGAAATCTCGGGCTGTGATTCACTTAGAGTTTTGAAATAAATTTCTAAATTTACTGTATTAGTAAGAAATTGCCCCTACGTTGTCCGATTTCTGAAATTCATAAAATAATTTTTTTCAAATTGTGGCTAAATTTTTTTTAATTGAAAAAACGAGACAAGGGGGGCATTTTTGGAGGGCTAATAGACCGAAAAATGCAAACATCGCAGTTAAAACATGTAAAATGAGCGAGCAGGATCTCAAATAAATCTCGATTTTTTTTATCGATTTTTCGATAAATGTCTCGTAACCTTCTTCTTATTGGATGTCTCGGCGCATCCTAAGATGTCCTTCAAAAACCTTCCAACCCAGGTCCTGCAGACCCTTAAGAACCACTTTGTAGGTATATATAAGTATATAAGTATCCAAAAAGTAGTTTTTTATTATTTTTTACGCTGAATCACGTGGTAAAGTCCGTTCTCTGATTTTCATGCATTTTGATCAAAATTCAACGAAAAATCAACTTTTTAAAAGGAAAAGTGCATTTTTTAAGGGTCAAAACCAGCGTGTCTACTTGGAAACCTGGTCTACGGGGTGCGCAAATATGATATTTGAGATCCTTGCAAAAACAAATATGAAGATTCAAAAACAAAATTGTTTGTTTACTCCCATTTGGACGATTTTAGGAAGAGGGGGGGGGGGGGGACAACTCGTGGGACACCCTGTATAATATTATATATACAGGTACAATACTGTATAATATACAGTTATATATATTATATATAATGTATAATATTGCATAAACATGGACAGGATCAGACCGAGAGAAGGTTTCGTTTTTGTTTCGGAGCGAGCGGGGCGTTTCGGCTTCTCATGGAAAGTGAGAGTTAATCGCGGGTTATGACCCAGTTCACAGTCGCGGCGAGGAGTTGCCGCCTGAGGGTGCGATACCGGAGGTGGAACGATGACGATGATCGATACTGTAATCGAAAGCAAATAATCGATACTGGTGTTATATCTCAAATATCATACCATGCGCAAGTGACACTAACTTTCTTATTAGTTTTGATGCGATATGTCATATCCGTAGTATGTTTGACATATCTGACATGCTATGTCATATCCATGAATCTGACATATCTGACATACTATGTTATATCCGTAGTATGTCTGACATATCTGACAATGATCGCTGATTTAGGTATGTTTAGCAGGTATGAATCCTATAGGTTAAAATGTAAGAAAACATTTTTATTTTCGATGTATTTTCCACGATTTTCTCTGTTTTTAACTCATTTTTTGAGGTTAGAGAAAAATCGGGACACGATGGCTCAATTCTTGTCACAGATTCGTGCTCAGCAGGCCGAAATACTACGGATATGACATATCGAGGGTCTCACGGCAACACCCCACATCGTCATTTGGACGACTTTTCAGCAGAGCCAAAAAAAACCACCTGCCAATGACTATGTTCACTGAGTAATTCAGTGAAATAAATCGTGAGATACCTAAATCGTGTTACCTAACTTGGGTACCTAACTTGTACTTAGTTAGATCGATCCGAGGGGAGAAGCCGCTTCGAATGGTACGCGTTTTGGCCGAAAGTGACGATGTGGGGTGTTGCCATGAGACCCTCGATATGATAGTTTTTATGGTGGAAGCGCTGAGTTTGTGGAACTCCATTATCATGTGAGTAGGTTGAAAAAGGACTTCAGTTCCACAATCTTTGTACTTTAAATCACAATATATATTTCAGGCACTTTATGCCCATCATCAGGTGTTATTTTTATAGGTCTTAAAACAGTTGAAACACAAGGGAAAACATAAACATAAAACCTAAAGTAGGTTTTATGTTTATGTTTTCCTAAAGTAGGTTTTATGTTTATGTTTTCCTAAAGTAGGTTTTATGTTTATGTTTTCCTAAAGTAGGTTTTATGTTTATGTTTTCCTAAAGTAGGTTTTATGTTTATGTTTTCCCTTGTGTTTCAACTGTTTTAAGAACTATAAAAATAACACCTGATGATGGGCATAAAGTGCCTGAAATATATATTGTGATTTAAAGTACAAAGATTGTGGAACTGAAGTCCTTTTTCAACCTACTCACATGATACCCTCGATATGACATTAAAAGTAGGTATACCCCACTTTTTTTTTTTTTTTTAAATTTTGGAAGTGAAATTGCCTTTCATTGCCTCATTGAAATTCCCTTTCAATTCAACACTTTTCCTCACTGTTCTCGCCCTACAAACGTTTTTTTTTTTCTTTTTTTTCTATTCGTTCGTTTCATATTTGAAGATTTTCCGACGTTCAAATCTCAACGAGAGAAACGAAAAGTCGATGACGACTCCGAACATCATTCAAAACCTCATTAAAACGAAACTCGCGCAATTAAAAACGTTTTTATTTCGCCGAACATTAAAAATGACGCTCCGAACTGAACCGCGTGTGATCTCAATGATCGAATTAAACGACGATCTAAAACAGGTTGTACCGATCGACTCAACAAATCGACGATTATCAGCGACGAGAAATCGGTAGGAGAACGATATAAAAAACGAAATATTTGTGAGAAAATAAACGGTTTCCTGCCATAAAATCGAATGCGGGCGTATAAAGTTGATTGGGGGGAGAGCGAGCGTTGATAGCGTTATATTGCGTTTGGGAGGCGTCCTGGATTTTTTTTGGTTTATTATCTCGTTGTTTTTATTGTTTCGTACTTAGTTTTATCGAAACGTCGGGCGCCGATTCGGACGTTTTGAAGTATGAGGAGGAGGACGAATTTTTGGAAAATGCCACTTTCTGACTGATGGAGTTTGAGTGAAATAATCGAATATTGGCATATTTTGAGTGATGTTTAAGTGAAACCACCATTTGTGGGAGGAAAATCCACGAAGAACGACACCAAACACGTCGTGTTTACAAGGCGTCACCATTGACGCCACACTGGCGCAACCGCGGAGCCATTAATTAGCTGGTCTGCAAGAATTCGCTGGTACCGTCATTTGTCCTAAGTTAATGGGTAAGGTTAAGGAGAAAGACGTGGTTTGTGGTGAAAGCCGGTTCAAGCTGTTCTAACTCAAAGGACACTGCTGATTCAGCCGTGTATGCTGTATCAGTGTAAAAGCTTTCTTGAAAGAATGAGTGATATTATTAACTTCATCTTATCTCGATTTATTGTACGAGTACTTTGAAGAGTTTAAACAAAAAATTCAGATGTTATAGTGAAATTAGCCCCAAGTCAAAAAAAAAATTTAAATCTATTGTAGGGGACCCACGTACTTAAAAGTTATTTTAACTTTCAAAATTGAAATTTCAAAACGCTCACCTGAGAAATGTCACATTTTGAGTTGTGACAGTCGTCTTCTGGGCCAGCGAATTGTAGTGTATTTTTTAGAGTTTCCACGGGATGCTACACAGAGTGTGAAGACCCTATGAGCTGTCTCCGGAAATTTGAAGTCTCTACAGCCATCAGTTGACTTGTTACCTTATATTGACTGATTTCACGGAATTAATCCGGTTTTTGAGTGATTTTTAAGTGATATCAGTACCTACAAGGGCTCATTTTGGTTCGAAAATCGATTCAGAGGTCGAAATTCCATGGAGAACGACACTAAACACGACGAATTTACGAGGCGTCACCATTGACGCCACACTGGCGCAACTCGTACGATTTGTCCCCTGTTATTACGAATCCTACAGCCACTCGTTGGGCCCTGTCCTGTGATCATGATGTAGTATCAATTAATGAGCGAATTTCCAAGGTGACCCACATCTATTACGAGTATTATATTCGTATTATATTCCAAAGGTTTTCAAAGGGTTTTGAGATGAAAACAACAAATATTATATAAATAAATACATTTAATTTGTTTTTTATTTTTCTTTTTATCTGAAAAATGTATTATAAATTTTGTACATCTACACAAGAATAGAGTCCTTAAAGTGTTCCCTGTACAACACTGAAAAATAACGTGTTATCCAAAAAAAAATTTTCTTCCTTTTAAAAAGTTGTAAAATATACAGTAGTACCAACCAATAGAGTGTCATTCAACATAAAACTTATTCGACTTCACAAATTGAATAATTTTGTTTCTTCCTCAAAAATCTGTGTATTAATAGGTACGAGTACATGACAAAAAAATTCTCTCTCTTCATTTTTTCAAAATGATAAGTACCTCAATTTATATAAAACAAAATAATCTAGTTATAACCATTAGGGCACTATAAAAATATATACACTGGTAAAAAAAAGTCGATGTTTTTTTTTGTTTTTTAAAATCAATTTTAAGTACATACAAGTAGGTACTTACACACTAATCTTTTTAATATATTTTTTTTGTTTTTTTTCTTTGTTTAAAAAAAAATGCAAGTTTTTTGGTAACTAATCGTATTGGTAACATTTTTTCGTATTAAATTAATTTGTCTAAAAAAAACAAAAAGTCCTAAATAAAGGAGAAAAAGCACATTTTGTGGTTTAAATTTCAAAAATTTCAAAATAAACAAATCGAAAAAAAGGAGGTTCCACGGTCGTAAGGACGACAGATTCAATTGGTCCGTGGAAACTCCTACAAATACAATGTTTTAATACATAAAAAAATCTATGTAAATATATAATATGGATATATAAAATGAAATATGTAATAATATACTTTTTTAAAAACGAGACTTCTAAGAAGTAAAAATTTTATTTAATTTTTTATACAAAATATAGAACAAAAATATATCACTTTTTTTCATTTAATTTCTCACCTCGTATTTCGTTTCTTGTTTGTTATCACTCCTCTGCCCTCATCGGCGTGAATTATATAATTATACTGCTATATAATTGTACAGTTGTATGTATTTTGTAATAGTTTAAAGAAGTGATTATGCACGACGGTAAGTTTTATTGGTGATAAATAATATTTAAAGTATTTAATTGGAGGAATTGGAGCTTTCTTAGAGGTTTTTGGAGGTTGGCTTGAATTTTGGTGAATGGGCGGTTTTTGGTTGTGAATTCAATGTTGTATAATGGTTTAACAGCGTTGACAAGGCGGTTTTTTGTACGGCAGTATCATTTTTGGCTCTGAAAAGGGGTTTCAACGCGATGATTTGGTGGTCGTTCGTGTTTTGACAGGTTTGAGGGGGCGAAGGAAGAGGGCGTGGCGAAGGTACAATCAACCCCAAGACGCTCTCAGTACAGTCACAACTCGATAAAGGGCTATCGAACGCTCTTCCCCTTCGCAACAATGACGTCATGAAAGGAGAAGTAGGTACAACCATCCGGAAAATTCCCTCAAGTACAGAAAGATCACTAACGATGACGTCATTGAAGGTGGAGTACAATCACCCACAAGACAAGAGTCTATTTGGCCTGAAAGCTCACATCTCTAGAGAAAAATGTACGTCGCTCTTTCCCCTCACAATTATGACGTCATGAAAGTACAATCACTCGCAAAATGATCCCTCTAGTACAGTCAGACCCTTTATTGTTTTTGTGGACATGTTGAAACTGGCCGTTCCCACATGTGACACCTCTTTGGACACCTGACGTTCTTCACTTAGCAAACGATGACGTCATGAATGGGGTGTGGTTTAGGTACAACCAGCCCCAAGACGCTCTTCCCGGTACAGTCGGATTCTCTTCAGTCCGGCTGACAGACAGCCCGCTATGTAACCCATCAAAAAACGATGACGTCATGAAAGGGAAGTGGTTTTGGTACAATCAATTGCAAAAACCGTCTAGAACAGTCGGATTCGCTGACAGCTCACATCTCGATAGAACATTACTGGACGCTCTTCCTCTCACAATGATGACGTCATTGAAGGGGCATAGTTATGTACAGCCACCCAAAAGACTCTCCCTCTCGTACAGTTGGTTTCTCTTGTCTAGTGGACTGGTTCAAACATGCATTTCTCCCGTGTACGTTCCGTCTAATAGACAGACTCCTCTTAGGTCACTATTTGACGCTCTTCCACTCACAATGACGTCATTGAAGGGGTATAGTTAAGTACAACCACCCAAAAGACTCTCCCTCTCTTACAGTTGGTTTCTCTTGTATAGTGGACTGGTTCAAACATGCATTTCTCCCGTGTCCGTTCCGTCTAATAGACTGACTCCTCTTAGGACACTATTTGACGCTCTTCCACTCACGATGACGTCATTGAAGGGGTATAGTTAAGTACAACCACCCAAAAGACTCTCCCTCTCGTACAGTTGGTTTCTCTTGTCTAGTGGACTGGTTCAAACATGCATTTCTCCCTACGTCCCGTCTAATAGACAGACTCCTCTTAGGTCACTACTAAACGCTCTTCCACTCACAATGACGTCATTGAAGGGGCCTGGTTAAGTACAACCACCTACAAGACTCTCCCTCTCGTACAGTCAGGTCTCTCTTTTGCCCGACAGGCCGCCCACGATTCGACGCCCTCCCTCCCCACAAAACAATGACGTCATTAATTCTTAACGTCCCCCCCCTCACCCCCTCATCCCATCGCCAAACTAACATTAAAACTCCATTAAATCCAACATTTCACAACAATTCACAACCGACAATTGAATAAATACACAACCACCACCCCGAAATCCACTCAAAATCCAATCCACCCCTTACAAATTACATACAAAACCCAACTAAAAAATGTCTACCGTGTCAATATTGTCAATGTCAATAATTTGTAAATAAAAGACACTTCAAAGCCACATTTTGTTGTTTTGTTTTTTTAAACATAACCTTAAAATCTACAAGTAAATTCGTTGTCATAAACTTGTTTCAGTTCCACCCTGGTATTATGGTAACATTTTTTTTTGTATAATTGGTGTTACATACTTGTACTACATATATTACACACATATAAAAATACACGTATATAGTAGGTAGGCCATTTTATTTTATTAAATATATTTCTTTCGACGTTAGTTTTACGTTTTTTTGTCGAATTTAATAATTCATTTCACGCCCTCAGAATCGACGTTCGACTGGATGGACAAGATTTTAAGTACGCAATTTAGTTTATTCTTTAATCAATTTCCCGTCGTATTCGACGAAATTCAAATTTGGTTCAGTCCCCCTCGGCAAAGTACGTGAAAATGAAGTACGTGCGTGGTACGGGTAGTGGACGTATTCACGTGAAATTATCCACAAAAACCAAAACAAAACAAAAATTTAATTTTTTTCCAATAATTTGTTTGGTTAGTGGTATAAAAACATTTTTATTTAATTTTTATTTAATTACTTAGGTATTTATTTATTTAATTTTTATTTATTTTATTTTATTTTTTTTAAGTGAGTATTTTCTCTGGTTAAGTTTTTACGGTTACGAATGAAAAGATACACAAAACGTTTTTTGTCATTTTCTAAAAGGAGACGTCGGAAATGTCGATTTTTTGTATTTTTGTTTTTTTTTTGGTTCGATTTCTGTTGGTTACTGTTCGACTTCCGGCGGTCGTTGGTGTTCGTTCGGGGTGATGGCTCGGGCGTAGAGGTGAGAAGGTGTGGAGGATCTGAAACAAGAAGAGAATCAGTTGAAGATCACTTGTCGGTGAAGATGAAGAAGTTGTAGGTTGTGTAGACTATACATGTTTTTAGACTATACATTGTATAGTATACAACCTATATATAGACTATACAATGGGACATTCTGACAAGTGACACCTCATTTTAAAGATTTTTTAACGTTGAACACGATGGTGAAGTCAGAATTGCGATATCGTGGGCATAGGGCCATTGTAGGGGGGGGGGGGTAGTTTTAGGGTGGTAAGTTCCAAAACAATTCGCAGTCATGCAGCATGACTGTAAGAGCGCAGTTTCGAAGAAATAACTGGTTTTATGTGAAATGACATCGTTTTACTGGTTTTAGAGCAAATTTTGACTCTTTTTTTGGCCGAGTAACACTTCAGCTTATAGAACTTTCAACGCTGAACACGATGGTCAGAGTAGAATGATCTACTTACTGATTTGTCTGATCTAAACGCCTGGCACTGATTTCGTCTCATGTTCTCGTGTGATCTGAATCTGTTTTGAAATCACCGTTTTTCTGCGTTTTGCATTTCTTTTTGCGGCATTTCAACTTCACGTTGCGGTTCCTTTCAAAAAACTCAACATCAACATGAAACCCCGTGATCAACATTCACACCGTCAAAATAAAGTTGTCGAATCTGTTGTGAGGTTCAGAGCGATCTACTGATTTGGGTTTAAATCAAACTGAAAATCCGCAGTCATGAAGCATGGCTATAAGAGCGAATTTTCGAAGAAATAAAAGGCTTTCACGTAAAATGTCCCAATTTTACTGGTTTTATGACAAATGTTGTCGTATTTTTTGTCGAGTAACACCTCAGATTATGGAATTTTCAACGCTGAACACGATGGAGAAGTCAGAATTGCGATATCTCATTTTGTACGGCGTTGATCGGGGTGAGGAGACGATTCCTGGGCAAAGACCAATATCAGACGGGAGGATTATTTAAGAATGCTAAAATTTGAAAACCCCAGTTTGATCAAATACTGTTCAGTGGCTTGGAATCTCAGATGTAAAGCGGTGGTAGAATATGGACTTGCGTAGAACCTTAATTGAGAACTGAAACCCACAAACAATTCTACATAATAATAATGATAATGAAAACAAAACCCAATGTATAGAAATACTGTACATTTATTTGTTTATTTTTGGTGTGAATAATTCAATTAGGGAATATCTTGATTAGACCAAGGAGTAGGAATTAAATCGAACAGTCGCAGGCAAACTCATGGAACGGTCGCATGAACATGATTATTGCATGTATCTTTGTAGGAAAAAAACTCTGCAAATTCTTGACACAACGGTTTATTATCTTCCTTGTGCAGATCACCCTTCTGTCTATACCAGACTGTGTAGCAAATCGGCACCATACCATATTCTCACCGTACTCATACCATACCATACGAATTTCTTTCCTATCATACGATACTGTACTATACCAAATCATACATACAATAATATACCATACCATACTCATACCATGTCATACAAACCGAGTGAATATTGAAATGTCATCCATTTCTGACCTATATTTAAAATTTCAAGTATCTAGCTCATCATCAAAATTTAATTTGTTTAAACAAATAGGTATTATTTAAACAAGTTTACAGACAAGAAACCGAGTGAATATTGCATTGTGATCCGGTTCTGAACTATTTTTAAAATTTCAAGTCAATAGCTCATCATCAAAATTTAATTTGTATTATTACAAAAAGGTATTATTTAAACAATTTTACAGATGAGAAACCGAGTGAATATTGCAATGTGGTCTATCCCCGACTCACGGTTAAAATTTCTAGACTGTAGTTCACTGGGAAGATGAAAAAAGGTAGTTTTATTCTGGGCGTCTGGGGGTTGGGTCACATAACGGCCGTTTTCGACGCGAAAGTTTAGTGTTTTTCCTAAACATTTGCGCGCTCACTGTGAACAAACGGCTGGTCGCACAAAAATCCAATTGGTCTTAAAAGATTCGTAATTTTTCAGGTCATTCAAAAGTGAACTAAAAATTACACCATTTCATGAGAAGTTTTAGAGATATGACATTGTCGAAATTTCAAAGTTCGTTTTGAACCCCTTCCCCTTGACCTAGGGTTCTGAAAAGTTTCGAGGACCATTGTGGGGCTGGTCCAAACCCAGAAACCAAATTTCGTAATTTTAGCTCAACGTTAACTGGGCAAAGTGGCGCGGACGGCGTACGGCGTACGGCGTACGGGTGACGGACGGATTTTTTTTAATTCGATTTTCTGAATCTACGTATCTTGAAACGTAAACCAACAAATTTTGAGGGGGGGTTAAAAAAAGTTTTTCTTTGGGCGATTCCAATGGTTCATTATCGAAGATAATAAACCAAAAGTGTAACCATGTTTTTCTTCTTCTTCTTCTTCATCTGCTCTAATCTGAGATACCGCTATTCTGACTTCACCGTCGTGTTCAGAGTTGAAAATTCTATAAACTGAGGTGTTACTCGGGGAAAGAAAAAAAAAAAACGCTACAAAATTTGGACAAATTTTACATAAAACCAGTCATTTTTCGAAAATTCGCTCTTATAGCCATGCTGCGTGACTGGCGATTTCTCGTTTTATTTTATCGTTACGGCGTTTTGCCGTCGTCAAATTTTCGTCCGGGGGGGTCAAAAACGTTCGCTCTTTTCGGTCATACCGCACACAGAGAATGCGAACCTGCACGAAAAATCGGACGCCACCGAACTTTCCCTTCCAACACCCCCCCCCCCTCCCCCTCCGCCAATCGGTGACATGAAGACTGACCTACTTTTACCGTCTAGCGGCAACACAACAGAAGGACCCCTCGCGCCAGGACCCTCCCCAGCGCCGCCACCACCACCGCCACCACCACCACCGCTAGACAGCTCTGACACAATGGACTTGTAACGAGCTCCGGTCAAGAGCTTGCGTCCAGCGGAATCCTCAGTTTGTTTTGGAGAATTTTCGAACCAAATTGTAGCTATTGTTCTCGGTCCAAAATTGGTAAAATTCGAAATTCCGAAAAAAAATTTGAACACCCAAGATTTAGCCTGTAAACCTCACCACCACCACCACCGCTAGACAGCTCTGACACAAGGGATGGCAAAAAAATTGAAACATCGATGTATCGATGTGCTGATGCATCGAAACCCCGACATCGATGTTCCAAAATCAAAGACACAGGAAACATCGATGGAAAAACATCGATGTTTCCCGCAAAAACATCGATGTATGATTGCCATCCCCTGACACAATGGACTTGTAACGAACTCCGGTCAAGAGCTTGCGTCCAGCGGAATCCTCAGTGTTTTTGGAGAATTTTCGAACCAAGTTGTAGCTATTGTTCTCGGTCCAAAATTGGTAAAATTCGAAATTCCGAAAAAAAAATTTGAACACCCAAGATTTAGCACGTAAACCTCACCACCACCACCACCGCTAGACGGCTCTGACACAATTAGGGATGGGAAACAAAATGAAAACATCGATGCATCGGTGCATCGACAGGCCGGCATCGATGCTCCAAAAACATCGGACCCCAAAAACATCGATGTATCGATGGTTTTCAATCAATTTTTATTTTATTTCTATTATTTTATTTTTTATTTTTTCATGCAAGACGGAAAGAAAAAATGATAAGCTCAGAAAAAGAACAATACTTTTATTTTCAGTTTTATTTTATTTGTTACCATTATAATTCAGTTTCAAGAAAACAAAATCGTATACCTAACGTGAACGTACGGGGTAGGAAACGGAATCGATGCCAGAAACTCGAAGGAGAATCGAAAGCGAAACCATGCGATGCCTTGACAATAAAAGTGGAAAAAGAAGATGTGAATCACATCATGTGATGGGAAGTGAAGGTTATTATAAGGCTACAGCCTCAGGACAAGAAAAGAGAAGAGAAGAAGAAGGTTATTATAAGGGACGTCACGAGACTTCCGAACCATCGGAGATATCCCTATCGATACTATTCGGAAGAAATATTGGAAGTATCGATACTTTTCAGCCAACACGCCGCGATATTTTCATTAAAAGGAAATAAAAATTCAGAAATAATACTCCTAGGTATGTGAGAAAAAATGTTAGAATTACTATGAATTACTATGTAGAATGTTACTATTCGTTAGAATGAAACATTCAGCAGCCTATGGCAAAAAAATTGAAACATCGACGTATCGATGTGCTGATGCATCGAAACCCGGACATCGATGTTCCAAAAACATCGATACAGGAAACATCGATGTTTCCCGCAAAAACATCGATGTATGATTGCCATCTCCTGACACAATGGACTTGTAACGAACTCCGGTCAAGAGCTTGCGTCCAGCGGAATCGTCAGTTTTTGGTTTTGTTTCTTTGGTTTTTGCCTCCGATAGGACCGGTAGGTTTTCGGGGAACGGCTTCCGGTCGTTTCGAGACGAACGTCCGAAGAAGGTAAAAAAAAAACTCTGCAAATTCTCGACACAACGGTTTATTATCTCCTTAGTACAGATCAACCTTCTGTCTCGATCACTGAATGACAGATTAATTATTATTATGAATTACCATTAATTATTAAAAATTATTATCAAGTAGGTACCTAGTGTAAATTATCAAGTTATTGTTGGTTATTGTTGGTTATTAGGAGGAGGGCATTTTGAAAACTTTTTGTGAACCCTATTCGCCAATAAATGAAATACCAAAAAATGAGTTTTTTCCTAATTGGGGAGGCACGAGTGTCACCATTCGATTCAGCGTAGAAGTGTGCATGAATTGCGATATCAAACTAATTTTCTTGGAGCAAGTCGGCTTTTGGTGGAAAACGTTGATTTTCACCTAAAACCCCACGTTTTTCAGGACTTAAACGTCATTTTCTCCGCCAAATTCCACTGTGAAAAGTTGTTTTCTTATACCGTTGGAAAGCTGAGATTCTGGGCAAGTTTTTCGTAATGAGTGCCCGCCGAATGACCTCCGTAATAACAAAGCGAACTACTAAAGAAAAAACGGTGATTTTAAGAAAATCTTCAAAAGTTTCAAATTTCGCCATTTTTTTACCAGTTAGGCCAGACTAAAAGAATCGAATTTTGTATCAAAGAGATAGGAAATTTAACGGTCTTTCCAACGGTATCCTCAGATTTCATTTTACATAATATTTCAAGGGATTTAGGTCCGTTTTACAGCGACAAGGTCGAGAAGACGAAAAAAATCTTAAAAGTGAAAAAAGTCGGATATTTAGTTGAGGCATTTTTAGATGAGGCATTTTAGATGAGGCATTTTAGATGAGGCATTTTTTTGTTGCAAATTACCTGCAGAATCGATTCCCTGAGTTTGTCAAATAGTTACACTAGACACCCTGTATTGCTTTTTTTCAGTTTCCCAAAAAACGTTCTAAGTGGATATAAGTCCGTTTGAAAGAAGCCTCCTTAAAAAAACGCCTCGCCGAACAAAAAAAATGAAAAAGAAAAAAAGAAAAAAGAAAAAAGAAAAAAATTCGTCCTCCGTAATTGGCTTATGACAAACGCTGCTTTTTCCTCGGGCGACTGCCTGTTTCGCGTTATTATTATTATTATTTCGTTTTTTTGGTTTTTTTTTGGTTTGGTTTTGTTCTTATTTAGGGACCCCCTTTGGGTCACCCGGGGGGGGGGGGGGTGTTCCCTCGCAGTCCTGACCCAGTTTTCACCTTCCGCCGATCGTTTCGTTATACAACACCGTCACACTCTCCCTCTCGTCTTGTGGGGGGGGGGGGGGGAGACCGCCGATGTAACTGACGAGATGAATAAGTTACGACGGGAGAGCGTTCGAATTTTGATTTGAAATTCGGTCTCGACGAGAGATTTCGGAAGGTTCGTTACGTTACGACCACGAGGGGGGGGGGGGAGGGGGGGGGGAGGTGGTTCCAAATGGGAAAACTAGAAAAAAATCCACAGTCATGCATGGCTATAAGAGCGAATTTTCGAAGAAATACCTGGTTTTATGAATATTGTCTCCAACCCCTACACAAGTTTTCTTAGAGGGGTTGTAGCATTTATGATTTATTTTCAAAGAGTGTAAATACCTATTTTTGTTTTGTCAATAAATGCATTAAAAAAAAAAGAAAAAAATTGAAGAACATGATGTCCATGAAGAACATCTCAAGTATCAACCACGTTTCTTCATCTTCAAAGTGTTTTAGTTTGAGAACGGAATGAGATATCGCAATTCTGACTTCACCATCGTGTTCAACGTTAAAAAATCTTTAAAATGAGGTGTCACTCAGATTGTTTCATTTCTGTAATTTATGGGTAATTATTCCCCCCTTAACACACCCCAAAAACCACCCTTAAAGTGGCCCGATTCTTCTCATTTACGATTTTTTAATTGATTGGCTTTAGATTGTGATATTTGAAAGCTAATAACTGGATTTAAAATTGGGATGCGAATTACGAAACAAATAAAACTGAAAAAAAAAAGCGATTATTGGCTTTTAATCGATCGCATCGATTAGACCTTCGATTTAGCAGTCGATTTTTGTGTACTTATTTGACCTCCCTAATTGAGTCACATAGAAAATTCGTTCATCATTTGGTGCTGCGCAACTCTGACGAATGAAATGACTGTCATTTGTCTTTCATTCGTGGGACTGAATTTCGGCGTGAACGAAACCAGGTGGCGCAGCATGACCAAAACGAGCAAAGTTTTGGAAATGAAAAACGGCTGAACGACACCCACCCACTCGTCTTTAACTTTGAAATGACGACGAGAAATTCGCTCGCTATTCCACGACTCATTTTAAAGAGAGAACGAATACTCAAATTTCACATCAGAATCACTCGTAGTTCGTTGTTCAGACCCAAATAAAAACCGTTCCTTTCGTGTTCAGCGTGAAAAAACCATTAAAATGAGTGGTCAGATTGTTTCATTTTCGGAATTTATGGGTTATTCCCCCCCCCCCCCAAACTCCCCAAAACCCCCCTTAATGGCCCGATTCTGCCCATTTACGAACTTAGCCTACATAATATGTTCAAAACTCGAATCTCCGAAAATGTTTGTGTACTAAAATCCGTTTCAGACGATCCTGAATCCACTGCCAAAAGAGACCAAAAATCATATACATATAATATATATATTATAATGGATTATAATGGATTCAGGATGGTCTGAAACGGATTTTAGTACAAAAACATTTTCGGAGATTCGAGTTTTGAACATTTCGGACCGAGAACAATAGCTACATTTTCTTCCAAAAATTCGCTAAAAAATACATTTTGAGAGCAGCTACGTAGATGTTAAACTGCAACTTCGTTTCGTTCAAAAAACCAATAAAATTGTCGTAACGCGATCTCAAGAATTCGCTCATCTAGTTGACATGTTCTCCAAATATGCGAATAAATATTAAATATTAAAGCGTATTTTTGAACTTACATTTCGGCGGAGGTGGTGGTCTTGTTTTCCGGTTGAGAGAAGAAAAAAAAATTGTCGAAAAAAAAGTTTCGTCGAAAATGTCGAAATTTCTTTTTAAAAAACGAGTCGAAATTTCGATATTTGTCGAATTTTTTTTTTTTTCTTCTTTTGGTTGTTGTTGTTTTTTGTTCTTCTAAATCGGCCAAGTGGGAGCGCCAGGAGTCCATTTGGCGTTGGGGCGGGTTTTGGTGTTATCTTGAACAAAACAAAAGGTGGGAAGAAACACACAAAATTAAATTTCTCGCTTGTACTAAATACATAAATAAATAAATTGGATCGATGAAATAACATTTATTTGTTATTAAAAATAAAGTGGGGTTGTTCGAATTTGATCGTGGAGTCTCAAGGATGATCCACGACACTATTCATGACCCTAAGTCAATGAGAAAAAGTGCAAAATAGGGGTTGACATCTTCAAGACACTGTGCTTAACTCAAATTTGAGGTTTTTCGAGTCGAATTCGAGGTTTTGCAAGTGAAATTTAAGGTTCTTATAGTCGAACTCAAGGTTTTTCGAGTGAAATTTAAGGTTCTTTTATTCGAATTCAAGGTTCTTCTAGTCGAATTCGAGGTTTCTCGAGTGAAATTTAAGGTTCTTCTGGTCGAATTCAAGGTTCTCCTAGTCGAATTCGATGTTTTTCGAGTGAAATTTACGGTTCTTTTATTCGAATTCAAGGTCCTCCTGGTCGAATTCGACGTTTTTCGAGTGAAATTTAAGGTTCTTTCAGTCGAATTCAAGGTTCTTCTAGTCAAAATCGAGGTTTTCCTTGTCGAATGCAAGATTCTCTGAGTCTAATTCGATGTTTTTCGAGTGAAATTTATGGTTCTTTTATTCGAATTCAAGGTCCTCCTAGTCGAATTCGACGTTTTTCGAGTGAAATTTAAGGTTCTTTCAGTCGAATTCAAGGTTCTCCTAGTCAAAATCGAGGTTTTCCTAGTCGAATGCAAGATTCTCTTAGTCCAAATCAATGTTTTCCGAGTCGAATTTAATGTTTTCTGAGTAAAATTCAAGGTTCTTCGAGTCGAATTCAAGGTTCTCTCCAAAAACCCCCACGATGTCACTCGTATCATCCACAACATCTCAATATCTCGTCCATTTTCGCGCGAGAGAACACTCATCGATATCCGAATTTCGGTTCAATATTGGCACACGATATTATTATTAATGGTTCAATATTATCTACAATTTTGTTGTATTCTTCCTGTAGATGAACCAAAATTTGCCCCACAAATATAATCCCATCCAAGTCTTTCCATCATGTTTATGTTGCATATAAGGGCTATGAAAATCCAAAATATCGCCAAGTCTCTCCCAAACATCCCAAATTTGGCTTTGTAATGTACAATTTAAACAAAAATTGTTACCATACGTAGGTTATTGTTACCTACTTGACTGGGAGAACCTACAATTTAACTCAGGAAACCTCGAATTCCATTTGGGAAACCTTAAATTTGACTCAGAAAACCTCGAAGTAGGTAATAAAAAACCTCAAATTTGAATCTGAGAACCTTGAATTCGACTCCAAAAGCGTTAAATATGACTCAGAAAACCTCGAAGTACAATCCCAAGGTTTTCTGAGTCAAATTTAAGGTTTCCCGAGTCGAATTTGAGGTTTTCCTAGTCGAATTCGCGGTCTGAGTCAAAATGAAGGTTTTCCTAGTCAAATTCGAGTTTTCAGAGTCCGATTCAGGGTTTCCAGGGTCGTAGATTCGACGTTCCCCTACACGAATTTAAGGTGCTCCGAGTCAAATTCAAGGTTGCCACAGACACAGGAAGGTTTTGGGACTTTCGGGTCTGATTTTGGGATTTTGGGTGATTTTGAAATTTTTAACGCTCGAGAGCTCACTGAGATTTACAACGGCATTTCAGTACGTATGTCAACTATTTTTTTAATGTACAAAGCCAAATTTGAGATGTTTGGGAGGGAGTTGGCGATATTTTGGATTTTCATAGCCCTTCCATACAACATAAATATGATGGAAACACTTGGATGGGATTATACTTGTGGGGCAAATTTTGGTTCATCTACAGAAAGAATACAACAGCATTGTAGATAATATTGAACCTTTAATAATAATATCGTGTGACAATATTGAACCGAAATTTGGATTTTGAAGAGTGTTCTCTCGCGCGAAAATGGACGAGATATTGAGATGTTGTGGATGATACGAGTGACATCGTGGGGGTTTTTGGAGAGAACCTTGAATTCGACTCGAAGAACCTTGAATTTTACTCAGAAATTAAATTCGACTCGGAAAACATCGATTTGGACTCAGAGAATCTTGCATTCGACTCGGAAAACCTCGATTTTGACTAGAAGAACCGAGAATTCGACTGAAAGAACCTTAAATTTCACTCGAAAAACGTCAAATTCGACTAGGAGGACCTTGAATTCGAATAAAAGAACCATCAATTTCACTCGAAAAACATCGAATTAGACTCAGGGAATCTTGAATTCGACTCGGAAAACCTCGATTTTGACTAGAAGAACCTTGAATTCGACTGAAAGAACCTTAAATTTCACTCGAAAAACGTCGAATTCGACTAGGAGGACCTTGAATTCGAATAAAAGAACCACAAATTTCACTCGAAAAACATCGAATTAGACTCAATCTTGCATTCGACTAGGAAAACCTCGATTTTGACTAGAAGAACCGAGAATTCGACTGAAATAACCTTAAATTTCACTCGAAAAACGTCGAATGTTGTGGATGATACGAGTGACGTCGTGGTGGTTTTTGGATGAAATTTGAAGTTTGGAATTACGGAAATGGATTTCGCGTATTTTTGGTGGTCGACTGGAGGGTCCAGAAAGTGGACTTTTTGAGTGAAAACAAATTGCTGGATTTCATGGAGGCGTTGTGGGTAGAGGTAGCATGATTTTAGAGCTGTTTTTAGGGTTTTCCCGAGAGGATTTTTGAGTTTTTTGAAAGGAGATTTTGGGTATTTTGGTTTTTAGAGTTATTTGAGATGAGGTTTGGGGGTTTTCTGCAGAGGAGTTTTTAGTGTTTTCTGAAGAAGAATTTAGGGATGTTCTGAGAGGTGGTTTTGGATTTCTCTTAGCGACGGCGTTAACTCTGACGCCCGGAGTTTAACGAGCATCACTGCGATTCACCTTTCACCAACAACGAGTTGACGAGAACCTAACGAAACGGGCTGACGCTTTCGTTAGAACTCTCGTCAAAGTTAACTGGTTAACCCTCGACGAATTAAGGGTTTGACTGCCATTCAACTGCCATTTGTATTTTGTTATAGGTAACACACACGTGTATATTACGTATAATGTATAAATTAAATAATGTATTATGTTTAAACATAGGTATTATGTTTTATATATCTGACGGCCGTTACGATTTCGTCAGCATTGACGGGCGTCAACGGTAGTTAACGAGCGTTTGGTGCAAGTGGGCATTAGGGTTTTTCTGCTGAGAGGAGGTTTAGAGGTTTAGAGGTTTTAGAGGTTTTAGAGGTTTAGAGGCGTCAACGGTAGTTAACGAGCGTTAGTGCAAGTGGGCATTAGGTTTTAGGATGTTCTGAGAGGAGGTTTAGAGGTTTTCTGAGAGGTGGTTTTGGGGTTTGGGAGGATTTTTGAGTTTTCTGAAGGAGAGTGTTTTGGGTTCGTTTTAGATGAGTTTTACTGAGAGTTTTTCTGAGTTTTCTGAGAGGACTTCGTGGGGTTCTCTTGTGATGAGATTTCTAAGATTTCTGAGATTTCTATTAGGATTCTTTTGGTTTTCTGAGAGGTGGTTTTGGGGTTTTGGGAGGATTTTTGAGTTTTCTGAAGGAGAGTGTTTCGGGTTCGTTTAAGATGAGTTCTACTGAGAGTTTTTCTGAGTTTTCTGAGGGGACTTCGTGGGGTTCTCTTGTGATGAGATTTCTAAGATTCTAAGATTTCTGAGATTTCTAAGAGGATTCTTTTGGTTATCTGAGAGAGGTTTTAGGGTTTTTGGAGAAGAGGTTTAGGTGTTTCCTGAGAGGAATTTTTAGGGTTCTCTGAGAAGAGGTTTTATAGACTACTGAGAGGAGGTTTAGGGTATTACTGCAGAGGGGATTTTACGGAGTTCAGAGAGGAGTTTTTGTGGGTTTTCGCGAGTGTAGAGGGGTTTTGGAGTTTTCTGAGAGAAGTTGTTAGGGTTTTCTGAGGGGAATTTTGGGGCTGTCTTAGAGGAGTTTTTGGGGTATTGTAGGAGGTTTTTGAGTTTTCTGAGAGCAGGTTTTAATGTTTAATGTTTTTGTTGAGGGGAGGTTTTATGATCCAATGAGAGGAGTTTGTACGGTTTTCAGAGAGGAGGTTTAAGGTTTTTTAAGAAAGAGTTTGGAGTTTAGTTAAAGGAAGCTTTAGGGTTTTCTGAGGGTGTTTCATTGTTTTCTTAGGGGAGTTCTTATGATCCAAATGGAAGGAGTTTTTATGATTTTCTTGAAGGAGTTTCTACGGTCTCAAGGGGTTTTCTTAGAGGGGATTTAGGGGTTTCCTGAGGGGGATTTTGGGGCTTTCTTAGAGGTGTTTTTGAGAGAGATGACTGTAGTTTTAAATGAAAGGCAATTCTGGTTCAGAGTGGCATTGTTTGGCCACTATGCCTGGAAATACAGACTATCACTGGTCGCGGAGTTTAACTGGTGAGTGGCCAATGGACCTTAGATGCATGTAGGTAGTGGTGGGTGCACAGTCAGGAATTAGTGATCGCCCCATAGGATTTAAATATAAATAAAATAATAATAAAAACATAAATCAAAATAATGTAGATTTTTACAAGGCTGGCTCAAACCACCCGGCAGACGGACGACACGTCCATGCCTGTCATGTTTTTGTTTCATTAGTTGTCTGTTTGTTGTAAAATTTATTAATATTGTACCTACTCTCTGACGGTATAATTTACATTTATTGTCTGCTCAATTATATTTTGTATTGATGTAGGTTACATTAATGTATTTTCATCAAATTCTATGTACTTATACAAGTTATATGTTAATAAACATGTTTTCTATTCTATTCTATTCTATTCTAGAGGTGTTTTTAGGGTTTTCTGAGGGGGATTTTTGAATTTTCTGAGAGTATGTTTTGAGCTTTGCTGAGGAGAGGTGTTATGAACCAACGAGAGGATTTTATTCGGTTTTCAGAGAGGACATTTGGGGTTTTCAGGAAGAGGTTTGGAGTTTAGTTAGGGGAGGTTTTAGGGTTTTCTGAGAGGAGGTTTTGAGATTTCTTGAGAGCTTTTTTTAGGGTTTTCCAACAGGAATTCCATGGCTGTTTCAGAGGAGTTATTAGGGTTTTTGGGGAGGATTTTTGAATTTTCTGAGAACAAGTTTTAAGCTTTGCTGAGTGGAGGTTTTATGATCCAATGGAGGGAGTTTTTACGATTTTAGAGAAGAATTTGGGGTTTTTAGAGGAGATTTTATGTTTGGTTAGAGGAGGTTTTACGATTTTCTGAGGGTGTTTTAGTGTTTTCTTAAGTGAGTTCTTGTGATCAAATAGAAGGAGTTTTCTCAAAGGGGTTTTGGGTTGGCCTGAGAGGTTTTTATTCAAATTGTTTTTCAGAGGATGTTTTGGGATTTCGTGAGCTTTTTTAGGGTTTTCTGAGAGGAGTTTTGGGGTTTTTTTTTCGACGAGTTTTTAGGATTTTGTGGGAGGATTTTTGATTTGGCTGAGAGCAGGTTTTGAGCTTTGCTGAGGGAGGTTTTAAGGGTGGCGTTTAGTTAGAGGAGGCTTTAGGGTTTTTTGAAGGTGTTTTAGTGTTTTCTAAGGGGATTTTATATGATTCAATGGATGGGGTTTTGAGGATCTTCTTGGACAAGTTTCTAGGGTCTTAGAGAGGAGGACAAGGGGTATTCTTAGAGAATGTTTAGGGGTTTTCGTGAGCTTTTTTTTAGGGTTTTCTGAGAGGAGTTTTGGGGTGTTCTGAGAGGATTTTCGAGTTTTCTGAGAGCAGGTTTTGAGTTTTGCTGATGAAGGTTTTAGGGTTTTCTGTGGGTGTTTTAGTGCTTTCTTAGGGGAGTTTTTATGATCAAATGGAAGGAGTTTTTATGATTTTCTCGGAGGAGGACTTGGGGCCTTTGAGAGGAGGTCAAGGGGTTTTCTTAAAGGAGTTTTGGGGTGTTCTGAGAGGAATCGTTAGGGTGATCTGTGGGGATTTTGGGGGCTTTTTTCGAGGAGATTTTAGGGTTTTCTGGGAGGATTTTTGAGTTTTCCGAGGAGGTTTTAGTGGTTTCTGAGGCTGTTTTAGTGTTCTCTTAGGGGATTGTTTCTGATCCAATGGAAGTAGCTTTCAGGATCTTTGAGAGGAAGTTGAGGGGCTTTCTTAGAGGCGGTTTTTAGGTTTTCTGAGATGGATTTTGGGTTGGACTGAGAGGTTTTTTTTTCAATTTCTTTTGAGAGGATGTTTTGGGATTTTTCTGAGCTTTTAAAGGGTTTTTTGATAAGAGTTTTAAGGTTTTTTCGAGGAGGTTTTAGGGATTTCTGGAGGATTTTTGAGTTTTCTGAGAGCAGATTTTGAGCTTTTCTGAGGGAGGTTTTAAGAGGAGGTTTCAGGTCTTTCTGGGGGTGTTTTAGTGTTTTCTCATGGGAGTTTCTATGATCCAAGGGGAAGGAGTTGTTATGCTTTTCTTGGAGAATTTTCTAGGGTTTTTGAGAGGAGGTTACGGGGTTTTGGCCCGAGAGGTTTTTTTAGTGTTTCAAGAGGATGTTTTGGGATTTTAGGTTTTTTGAGGAGGATTTTTGAATTGTTTGAGAGCAGCTTTTGAGCTTTTCTGATGGAGGTTTTAAGAGGAGGTTTCAGGGCTTTCTGGGGGTATTTTTGTGTTTTTTTAAGGGAATGTTCATGGAGTTTCGGTGTATTGAAATGGTTAACGTATGTTGGGGACTTACTGGTGGTTGTAGGTATCCAAGTGCTTGTTCAGCTCGCGGTGCAGATGCTCCGGCAAGACGCCGACGTTACTGAACAAGCTCCTCAAAACGTTCAATTCTTCCGTCAACAGTTCGATCCTCTTCTGCAACCTCTCGTTCTCCTTCATCAACAGCTTCACCTTCTCTTCCGTCTCGCGGGACCGCATCTTCGCCTTCTCCCGCGACTTTCGAACCGCAATGTTGTTCCTCTCTCGTCGCCTCTTGTACTCGTCCGTGTTCTTGTCGACCGACTTCCCCGATTTTCTCAGCTGCGTTTTGAGGAGCGGCGACTGGTAATTGTACCGGAAGTCGTCTCCGGGGAGCGGCTCTTCTTTGACGCCCTCGAAATGCACAGGTTGCGGCATGTACGCCAACGTATTTCGGTTATAACGCGGTTTCGGGGCCGTCAAAATATCCTGGAAAATCCCGTCGGAAAACTGCGAGTCGTCGATCAAATTCTGCAAGTCCAACGAGATTTCAGGGGCCGACAAATCGCTCAATTCCGTGTACCTTTTCTGTTGAACGACTCCGCCAGCGAGAATCGCCGGATTCTTCTTCAGCTCCGGCGTATCGTACAACTGCGGCGAATCCATTTCGTACGAAATCGTCTCGAATTATTTCCCAAAAAAACACCACAAAAATCCACAAATCCAAAAATCACTGTTCCGACAAATCCATGTGAGTCCGTTTTTTGGCTCTTCGGGTTTTTTGCACCAAAATTCAGTCCACGAAATGCACCGAAAACACCATTAAACAATTTTGGTTCACTTGGGTTGGTATCGTTGAATCTTCACGCCCCCTTTGCGGGGTTATTCGACGAGTGACGATACCGGTGAATGTTGTCGACTTTCAAAATGGTAATAAAAAAAAACGTCAAAATTCACCGTTCAAAGTGTCGAGATTTTTGTGTTTTTTTTTTTTTTTTTTTAAGCAAACAAAATCGAGTTGTCGACGGTTTTACCGATTTTGAATTTCACTGTTTCGACGCCGTTTGAAATTTTGTGGGAGACAAAAAAAAAAAATCAAAAAATTAACGAAGAAAAACCGCGGAAAAAACAAAAACTTGTTACGACTTACGTAGAGGCCCCTCGACTATCACCTACCAGAGTCGAGGTGTAGCGCGACTGAGCGAGTTGATGCAACAGTTGGCGGGTCCGGGGGGGTCCTTCGGTGCAGTGGGGGATGGTGGTGGGGGGGGGGGGGGTGATGAACGGTTTCCCCTCCCGAAGAGTCACAGGGAAGAGGGAGGGGACGGGAGCCGTTACGTGGAGCTGTTATTTTGGAACGGTTCCTACGGGTGAAAGGGTTTTTTCTGTTGCGGCGAAATGATATTCGTCGGATACAGATCGTTGATTGACAATTGAGAAAACCATTACCATTACTTGGAATTGGAATAAGTAATTATCGTATACTTATAACCCATTATCTCAACCCAAAAAAAACTATGGACAAAAAACTGAAATTTAGGTTAATTTAGGCTAATTGTGGTCATATCTCGGCTCCTATTTGACCGATTAACTTGAAATTTAGTACGGATCTTTTTGGTGTGGATAATAGAAAGCCCTGAAAGTTTCAAGTCGCTAGGTCTAAAGGGAGCCGAGTTATATAACTTCAAAAACCAATTACCATGTTTTTTTTTTTACTTTTTTCAGTTGGTCAAGGCTGCAGCCTCTCCACCTTCGCCGATTGACTTGAAATTTTGCACAGAGCTTCGTTTCAAGTGTAGCAAGTGCCTTTTGAAAGATTCAAGTCGATAGCTCTAAAGGGAGCCGAGTTATATAACTTCAAAAACCCGGTTTTTCACCCTTACCTGTTCTTCTTCTCCTTAATCAGTTAGGCCTTTCCACCTTCACGGATTGACTTGAAATTTTGCACAGAGCTTCGTTTCAACATCAGTCAGTGCCTTGTGAAAGGTTCAATCAATCAATCAATCAATGGTTTATTTGCTGTTATGGGTAGCAGCGACCCTTACAACAAAGGAGTTTGCAGACATGGTACAATATTTTGCCACAAAGACACGAGTAACAAACAGATGAAATTAAACTAAGTACTTCATGAATAAACATAAACTTTCAAAGTGGATTTTTAATGTAGTAAGCCTATGTCCACCAGCAATTCTTCTAAAAACTTCCTACGCTTTAAATAAGTCATTGTGAAATTATATAGTCTAAAGACGAGGTCCTTATTCAGACAGCATAATAAGCACTTTTTCAGATATTCCTCACTTAACCTGGCCGAACCAAAAAATTGAACTCTTTCGTTTTTTAAGTGAGGGCAGCCGCAAAAAATGTGTTCAACATTTTCGAGCTCCTGTGTATTACACAGAATGCATGCGGAATCTGCGTCAACATTCCACACAACCCCTTTATGATAAATGCGGAGACTAGTCTCCCTCCTCGGCTCTTTCTGATATGAATTCTGAAGAAATTTCTAGGCTCCAGAAAGCTCAAAATATCGCGATTCGCTTCGTGGCGCGCCTGAGGTTGGACGAGCATGTAACGCCTACTTATAAAAAAATTTGGCATAGGTACTCAAGATCAGGGAGCTGAGAAAATTGCAGATTGCTGCCATGGTATTCAAAATTCTTAAATTCAAACGACCCGCGTATCTTTTTGAGGCGTTTACTTCTATGTCTAGTGTTCATAGTCTAAACACGAGGAACAGGGAGAATATTTTTCAAATCCCGCCACACAGGACAGTAATTTTTGAAAGAAGTTTAGTTGTACAGGGTACGAAGATTTTCAATGAACTCAATGACTATTTCAAACTAGAGCAGCGACCTGAAACTTTAGGTTTAGTTTAAAGAAGAAGTTTTTAGAAGAATACTGAATTTATGTTTGTTTATTTCTAAGTTTAAAGTTTCTTAGTTTAGTTTAGAGAAGAAGTTTGTAGAAGAATACTGAATTTATGTTTGTTTATTTCTTATTTATATTTCAAACGATTGTAAGAGGATATTTTACTGTATTTGTAATTATTGGATCCAGGGAAGGTGGAAGAGAGGGCCACTAGGCCCTAACCTTTCCCTGGTGGATAAATAAAGTATTACAATCAATCAATCAATCAATCCTCAGTCTTAGCTGGGCAATCACACGTTTGACGTCGAAAGGGATGTCCCACTTCAGGTAACTCAGCAGGGACGAGTAGCCATCGATAGTGGAAAGGTAAGTCTGGCTGTACGACGAACAGATTACCCCGTCGTAGTCTTCGTAAGCCACCATCGTTGCAAAGCTGTTGAGTACGGCTTGTTTTTTCTTGGCAACTTCCTCCGCGTTCTGGCATTCCCACAGAGAGGCATACCCAAGCTTTAGAATTACTTTTTTCAAGTGAGTGACCCAGTTAAATCTGTCGTTGCTCTTAGCCACGTTAGAGGTAGCATGGAGTCGGCTATAGCATGCACGAGGATATCTTTTCGGACTCATACGCAGCAAAGCCTCCCACCAACCGAGCGCCCTATCAACGACGAAAACTCCCAACTTCAGTCTTCCAGTCTCAGCTCGGACCATGTAGTTTGGGGTAGACATCGGGGGAGTCGAGAGATTCTTGAAAATCCTTGTTTGGACTAAATCCAGTTCGTCGAGATAGCGTAATGCCCAAATTTCGCTGCTGTACAGAACAACCACCATAGACCACGAGACCATAGTATCCACCAACCTGCACGTGGATTCCCAACTACTGCACCTCCCCATCGCCAAGACCTGACGGACGCTACCCCAAGCTCTCAATCCTTAAGGATCAGTTACTTTGACTAGTGACAGTTGAATCGGAACCATGAACATCATATCCATATCAAGTAACAACCACGTTTCTTCATCTTCAAAGTGCTCCAGTTTGAGAACGGATCAAGATATCGCAATTCTGACTTCACCATCGTGTTCAGCGTAAAAAAATGTATATTCTGCGAAGCAATTGACTTCCACAATTTCCCAGTGATCTAACGTCACAACAACTGCTTAAAGTCCTGAAAAATCCACTTTTCATCCTGAAACGTCTCTCGTTTTTCGCATTGAATTGTCACTTACTTTTTTAAGCTCAGTCTTAAATTTATTCTGAGTACACCGTTGAAAAGGGGAGATTTCAAGCAAGTTTTTCCCATAGGCGAGACACCGAAAGAAAAATTACTAAAACAGAGACAACCGGTAGAAAAACGTCAAATTTTAGGAAAACCTCAAAATGTGAAATTCCGTCTCGTTTTGTGCACATTGAACCCGATCACAAAATTTCAGTTGTGCATTGACGAGATGTTAAATTGAACGCTCTTTCGAATGGTATTATGTATTATATTTGAATTTATTTTACAGATTAAGGAAGTTATGACCATTTTAATGACTTAAGGTCGAAACAACGAAAAAAGTGAGTTTTGAAAGTTTTTTCGTCCTTTTGGAAAAAACCCGATCGCCCAGCCAGCCAGCCCTCTGACGTCATAGGCTCTTACTGCATAGGCTGTGACGTACTAGTTGGCCTTCTGCCAGCCGTCTGACGTCATAGGCTCTTACGGAATAGGCTCTGACGTAATAGTTGGCCTTCTGCCAGCCGTCTGACGTCATACGCTCGTGCGTCATAGGTGCGTCTGACGTAGTGGCCCGCCTGTCGCTTGTGTTCTGACGTGATCTGAGGGAAAGGGTGAATCAAGGAAACAAATTTTTCCCGTTTCAGTTTATGTGCCAAAGCAAAGACATGAAAATGTCAAAAGAATGTCAACTCCATCCTGTTGTTGATACAGTCGAGAATTAAATGCTTGCATACGAGTCTGCAACACATTGGGACATTTTATGTCTTTAAAGAAGCGATTCAAGAACCTTCGAACAATGCTACATCACCTACCCCAGTAGTGTAGTTGTTATACTTAATTGTAGGGTTCATCATAAATTATGAAGCTTGCATTCGTATAGACAATATAAATTATTGAGAATGATCACCTGTGTGTAAACAATTATTTAAACAATCACGCTCATACCGCAGCTTGTCGGCCACGAACTCCGCAGTGGTTAACGTAATATGGTTAAGTACAACGAGAGCTATCAAACGAGTGGTGAACGATTTTTGTACGATGATAACTGGCGAAGATAAAGTTCCGTGGCAACGAATCGGTTGTAAGCGAAAATCATCAGAAACTATTTAGAGTGGATTTTTAAAAACCGTCTACAAAATACTTTTTGTTGCAAATTAGTTGTAGAATTGATCCCTGAAGTCCTTCGGATTTAAGGTCTACATTGAACAGTGATCTCATAGAAGGGTGATCTACACAGAACATTGATCAAGACAGAAGGGTGATCTACACAGAACTGTAATAACAGCTCGAGGAACAGCTCCGTGTAGCAGTTCAACGAACGAGTGGAAATCGCTCCCACCGAACTTCAATCTCAATTCAATTTGGACACCTTCTATTGTACCAGCCCCCAACTACCCTTAAAGTATTTCTCTCCGAGCAACGCCCGGTTCATCTGAACCCGCCAAGTTCTCCTCACCCTCCACCGTCCATTCTCATTTTCACTCCCCCCGAGCGTCACAAAGTGAACCAAAATTCTCTCAAATTCGGCGTTTCCGACGTTTAAATTTTTTCCAAAATTCGCTCTAATCTTCCAGAATTTTGAACAGGAGAAAATCGAATTGATTTATTTATATTAGTTTTTGTTAATTTAGACGGCGACGAGTGGCTGTGGTCCATCTGTTGATCTTCACCGCCTCCGGGAGAGGCAACACTGAAATCCTCTTCCTTGAAATCAATACCGCGTCTCCTCGTCTTCGTCGCCCTTCAGTCGATTTCGATGTATCGAACCCCTTCGACACATCGAAATCCAACGATTTCACATCAACCCCGCGATTTATCTCGACTTGTGTCACAAGAACGCTCACAGGTTTTTAGAGAATTGTCAAAGAAAAGGAAGATGTTCGCGGTCCAAAATTTTTAAAACTCGAATTTCCGAAAAATTGTTAAAAGGAAATTCGTAATCGCAATTCTGACTTCACCATCGTGTTCAGCGTTGAAAAATCTATAAACTGAGGTGTTACTCGACAAAAAAAAAGATACAACATTTGTTATAAAACCAGTTATTTCGTCGAAAATTCGCTCTTATAGCCATGCTGCATAACAGTGGATTTTTGTTGGTGATTTATTTACTTCAAAAAATCGACATAAAAATTGGTTTTTCGGCACAGAAACGGAAAAAATGAAAGATAACCCAAATTTCCAATTTCCACAATTTGGTAGGAATTCTGGTTAATTAAAAATACCTAAACGAAAAAAATGTTAAAAACACGTTTTAAACTCGAGGTTTAACGGGAGACGTCAAAAATTGGCTCATTTTGAATTCGGTTTCAACGAATCATTCGAAATTTCAACTTGAAAACTATTAGTATCAGCCGTGTTACACTACAGGAGCAGTGAGCGAATTTTCGACGTGAACCAAATTTGGCTGTTTTCGAAGGTAATTTTAAAGTGGCCCTCAAAAACTCCCATTGTCGACGTTTGAAAAACCAAAAATGTTGCAAAAAAAATCCACAGTCTTGCAGCATGGCTATAAGAGCGAATTTTCGGTGAAATAACTGGTTTTATGTAAAGTGTCTCCATTTTACTGGTTTTATAACTAATTTTGTCGAGTAACACCACAGTTTGTGGATTTTTCAACGCTGAACACGATGGTGAAGTCGGAATTTCGATATCACAATTTGTTCTCAGATTAGAGCAGATGAACTGTGAAGATCATCTCAAGTGACAACCACGTTTCTTCATCTTCAAAGTGCTCTAATTTGAGAACGGAATGAGATATCGAAATTCCGACTTCACCATCGTGTTCCGCGTTCAAAATTCGATTTATAAACAGATTTTCGGAAATTATGGGTCATTCCCCTCCCCCCACCACCGCTAAAACTCCCCAAAAACCTCCGTTTTGTAACATATGATCCCCCCAAAAACAACTCCGTTGTAAAAACTGGCCCGCCAAAAAACCTCAGCCGCAAAAAGGAATGATATCCATTTTGCCCGCCAGCCACATATATAGGATGCTCAGTGCTTCGCACCTCGCTGTTGAGTGTGCATATAGAAACCTGATCCTCCTACCCCTAACCTCCACCGTCAATGTTTTCCTGTTCCCTGTCACCTTCCCACAACCCCCTCTCACCCTTAGTCACCCTCGGTTTCACCTAATATGTTTCCTCTGTTACACCAGCAGGGAGCTTTACGCTTCTTTCAATGCTGTTGGCGGGAGCTTTTTGCCAGATGAACAAGCTAACATAAGTATTACTGGTGGTCACGAGTAATCAGCGGTGGTACAACTGTAATGAAGTAATGCTTCAATTCAGGAATTAGAAATTTTTTGAAAATTGGTTGCATTTTTTCTTGGGGATTGTGCAAATTTTTGTTGTTGAGAATCATTACAATAATTGTAATTATTGGTGTCGAAGAGAAAGAGGAAAGAGAAAGTTTGCAACTGGTAAAACGCACGTTTTTATACCAAAAATCGCGAATAACTCGAGAACCGTTGGGAAAAGTGCCAAAGTGCGCTACCCTCATTCGAAAGCCCATTAAATTTCCTATCAATCCTTAAACAGGCGCCACTCTACGACAATTTTTCTGACCACCGTTCAACTTTGATGTTTTCGGAAATTAGCCAAATCAGTAGATGTGGAATTTATTCACGTATTTTTGGCTGTGGATTAGTCAAATCGATTGAGATTTAGTTCAAAATTATTGAGCATATTCTAGACAACCTAGCGGACATTTTAAGACCAACCGCACCAATTTTCATCAATATTTGCGGCAGTTGTTGTTGAAAATAGAAAAATCACCATAACTCCTTTATTTTTCCTTTTAGGAAGCATTTTTTGATCTCAAATTAAACAGTTTGAAAAGCTGAACACAACTAAAAAAGAAAATCTGAAAAAGCTTCAATTTTGAAGGAGTTATGACCATTTGAAATTCCTAAAAAACACTATTTCCCCCCTAATTTGGGGTGAAATGGGGGGAGAGAGAAAAAATGGTCAAAAGGCACTCCCTTGGAGCATAACAAACGTGTGTGCAAAATTTCAGCTCGATCCGATTTGTCTGCTGGGCTGTAGCCCCGTCAATGAACAACAACAACAACAACAACGAGAAGAAGAAGAAGAACACGAAAAACGTGAAAAATAGTGGTTTTAAAATTGTTATACCCCCGACACCTGATGTTCCCGAGAGCTGAATTTTGGTTTACGTCCTCACGTGCCCCTGGAGAGTTGGTGTACAAAAAATCAACTCTCGAGACACTCAGGGGACCGAGCTATGGTAGGGTGAAAACCCCAACTAGTTCCGTCGCGTAATCAGTGTCTCAGTCGCTTCGGTTTTCAGGGCTTCGGTTTTCTTGGCGGGCGGGACGCTCCCGCGTCCCTAGATTTTTGGTGTCTTTTGACAGTGGATTCAGGTTGGTCTGAAATGGATTTTGGTATGAAAATTTTTGGAAATTCGAGTTTTTAAAATTTTGAACCGAGAGCAGTAACTTCATTTTCGTCGAAAAATCGCAACAAAAAAAACCAGTTTGAAAACTGGACGTTTCGAGTACACTTTTGACGTTTGAAAACCCAAAAAAGCCTTGTTATTTTTTCTCAATAAGTCAAAAATTTGATGTTGGCTCAAATTGGCTCATTATGCCATTCTGCCGAGAAAACTTTTTTTTTTAACTTATTTAAATTTGAATTTTCGTGGATCTGCAGAAAACGAATTCAGACTAAACGGGCCGTCGTAGATCCGTTACACCCAAACTGTCGACCAACGACCCAAAAACGCCACTTCTCGATCTTCAGTATCGATTCTATCGAACCAACACAATCGATTCTCCCTCCCCCTCAGGACCTCGCCAGGACACCGATCGAAAAGGACGACAAAACCCTCCGGAAAAGCTCCCTCCCCCCCGCGGCAACGCCTCCTCGTTCCCCTCCTGGAGAAAAACCCCCGCCGACGGAGGACGTTTTCACCGTATTTTTTTTTACGTTTGTCCTTCGGCGTTTGTCCTCGTTTTTCGCGACTTGTCGGACGCCGCCGTTCCGAAATTTGAGGTTTCGTCCGAGTATTTTTAAACATTTTTGGTCGTGTGGTTCATACCGAATTTCAACCAGTTTTCGAGGTGTTTCAATCGTCCGACGCGACCACGTTTTCTGTTCCCGAATCGAAAAATCCACTTTCGTCTACTTTTCGGTCGAATTCGATTTTTTTTCTCGATAAGTTGAAAATGTCGACGTAATTGTCATTCGACTTCGACTGCAAATTTGTCGTTTCGTCCGCCGTCTGAGCCGTTTTTCAACTCGAAAACCCCTTCTCAACCCGACGCTCGTCAAAAATGGTGAGTTTGACCTTATTCAATAAAACCCACCGATTTCAACTCGAAATAAGACCGAAAAAATGGATAAAAATCCACAGTCATGCAGCGTGGCTATAAGAGCGAATTTTCGGTGAAATACCTGGTTTTATGTAAAATGTCTCCATTAAAGAACATGGTGTCCATGAAGAACATCTCAAGTATCAACCACGTATCTTCATCTTCAAAAGAATGTGTGTGATTTAGTTTGACCGTCAGTAAGAATTCCATTCCATTTCATTAACTGCCCTGAAGATGAAGAAATATATTCTTCGAAACGTTGGCACATAAATCAATTTTCATTTGACCGACCCTCGACATCCCTCAACATCATTCATCTTCAAAGTACTCAAATTTGACAACGAAATAAGATATCGCTATTCTGATTTTACGATCTTATTCAGAGTGTAAAAACCTTTAAAATGAGGTGTCACTTGACAGACCGTTTCATTTTTGGGATTTATGGGTGACCCCCCCCCCCCAACCCCCCTCAGCTTTTGGACATTTCAACGCTGAACACGATGGTGAAGTCAGAATTACGATATCGCATTCTGTCAGCCGATTAGAGCAGACTAGCCATGAAGAATATATCAAGGATCAACCACGTTTCTTTATCTTCAAAGTAGTCAAGATTGAGAACGAAACAAGGTATCGCAATTTTGACTTCACGATCGTATTCAGCGTGTAAAAATCTTTAAAATGAGGTGTCACTTGTCCGACTTACCTACATTTTTTTGGGTGGACCCCCCCCCCTCCCACACACACACCCCTAAACCCCCTCATCATTTGGGAATTTCAACTCTAAACACGAAGGTGAAGTCAGAATCGAGATATCTCATTCCGTTCTCAGATTAGAGCATAGTTAACATGAAGATCATATCAAGTATCAACCACGTTTCTTCATCAGCAACTCATACTTATCACCCCGCATCACGTGACCAAAATATCTCGTTTTCCGCTCTTTAAACGTCAGAAGCAGCTCCCTCTGTTTGCCCATATTTGCCAAGACCTCTTCACTGATAACCTTCTGTACCCAGGAGATTCGGAGCTTCAGGAGATTCAGGAGATTCATCCTCTCCTCCAGGACGGGATCAAGCGTCCAGCTCTCGCAGTCATACAGAAACACCGAGAATGTATAACACCTCAGCATCCTGACCCGAGGGCTCAAACTGATATCCGATCGGATGAAAAACTCCCTAATCGAATAAATATAATAATTATAATATTATATATGGTACTATATAAAGAATTTAAAATACTTTTAGGGAAAAAATCCCCTCATCTTGAGGAACGCCTGTCTGGCAAGTCCGATTCTGGAGTGCAGCTCCTTCTTAGGGTCACAGAACTGGTTGACAAGGGCCTCAAGATACCTGTAGCTTTCAACTTGCTCCACCTGAGAACCATCCACGAGTATGATGGCCCGTTTCGGGGATTTGGCAAAAACCATCACTTTAGTCTTGGCAAGAATCATGAATAAGCCCCATCGAGCACTGTTACAGTAGTGAGCTACCGCTTCCACCATAAGCTGCAACTCAGCTTCGCTACTCATCTGTACGCGATCGGTCATTAAGGGTCCATTAAAAACAGAATTTGGCAAAAATTGATGATACGTGGTATTAGCATGAGGGTATCCATACGTACTCTTCAGCTGTGTATAAGTTTGGCACTGTACTTCTTGAACTCGAATCAAAACTTACTTAATATTTTGAAGATTCGCACGATACTGACAATTACTATTATTTACAACGCAAAGTAGTGTGTTGATGTTGATTTTGTTTGTTGTCGACAGGTGAGCGAGTTGTGCGGGATGCGGATTCCGCATTTGGCCGCGGGAGTGAACGTGGCGAGGGAGACCCTCAAGTCTTCAATACCGGAGCCCTGTATCGACCTCTACAGGTACACAGTTACGATCACGTTATTAACAATTAAAGAGTATAATTAGTTATATTACTTCTGTACCGTGCGAGCGTCTCTTCTCCAAAACGGGACTCATTTTGACTAAAGAGCGCAATAGGCTCAAACCCTGTCTAGACTGGTATTCCTTCAGAGCGTTGGGGGGATAAGTACCTATAGAATTTTGTTGAAGTACATTTTTTATTGGCCTTAATAAAACATTTTGACATGGGTATGTCTATTGTCTGGGGGTCAGTCAAAAATTTCCGTCATCAAAACAAAATTAAAAAAAAGTAAAAAATAGAATAAAATTAGCGACAAGATGATGGATTTTTCAACGTGAAGATGTAAATGAATGCAAAATGAAGGCGCGGAATTCCAGAGGCGTATTAAAACCCGATCACCTAGCCAGCCAGCCCTCTGACGTCATAGGCGCTTACGGCATAGGCTGTGACGTACTAGGTGGCCTCTTGCCAGCCGTCTGACGTCATGCGCTCGTGCGTCATAGGCTCTGACGTACTAGTTGGCCTTCTGCCAGCCGTCTGACGTCATACGCTCGTGCGTCATAGGCTCTGACGTACTAGTTGGCCTTCGCCCAGCCGTCTGACGTCATAGGCTCTTACGGAATAGGCTCTGACGTAATAGTTGGCCTTCTGCCAGCCGTCTGACGTCATACGCTCGTGCGTCATAGGTGCGTCTGACGTAGTGACCCTCCTGTCGCCTGTGTTCTGACGTGGTCTGAGGGAAAGGGTGAATCAAGGAAACAAATTTTTCCCGTTTCAGTTTATGTGCCAAAGCAAAGACATGAAAATGTCAAAAGAATGTCAACTCCATCCTGTTGTTGATACAGTCGAGAATTAAATGCTTGCATACGAGTCTGCAACAAATTGGGACATTTTATGTCTTTAAAGAAGCGATTCAAGAACCTTCGAACAATGCTACATCACCTACCTCAGTAGCGTAGTTGTTATACTTAATTGTAGGGTTCATAATAAACTATGAAACTTGCATTCGTGTTGACAATATAAATTATTGAGAATGATCACCTGTGTGTAAACAATTATTTAAACAATCACGCTCATACCGCAGCTTGTCGGCCACGCACTCCGCAGTGGTTTACGTAATATGGTTAAGTAAATCGAGAGCTATCAAACGAGTGGTGAACGATTTTTGTACGATGATAACTGGCGACGATAAAGTTCCGTAGCAACGAATCGGTTGTAAGCGAAAATCATCAGAAATTTTCGTGACGATTTCGTGTAACGGTTTTGTGTAACGTTTTTCGAGTTATGTGCCAGAGTAAAGACATAAAATGTCAAAAAACATTGTAACGTTTTTTGGGACACTTCCGGTGGTTGGAGAAAGAACAAGCCGAAGGAAGCGATTGAGCAGTTTGGTTCGGAGGGAGATTCAAGTTTCTTCTTGGATGCGTTGTTTTCTCACCACCTAAATATACGATGGTTTTGTTCGTCAATTACTGGAGGTAACGACCTATTGTTAAATTTTAAGGCTAATGAATTTGACTTTCAAAACGAATAAAATTGACCGTAATAGTTTTGACGTGGGTATAACTTATGCCAGGCGGCCACTCAAAAATTGGTGCAATCAAATTTGCGTGACAGGAAGAATGTGAGGGTTTTTTTTGGCGCAATTCCTGTAGTGGCACAGACTTGAAAATTGTCATGTAGCCGCCTTAGGATGTACACTTTAAGCAGCATAGGGCCTTGGATCAGCTGAGTGGCTCCTAAAGCTAATTTCTATGCTATCCACTCAATGAAGCTGTCATTTGGTATGTAGCCTCCTTAGGAATTACAGGCCCTTAAAGCTAAGAGACATATCCATGATCAGAGGTTTTTCCCAGTAAGGGAGAAATTAGTTTATTTTCGATCATATCTCAAAAACTACGCATCCTAGCGATAAAACCGCTCAGTACGAAATTCAAGCTGACAAAATTCCCTACAATATTGACTCTATTCATATTTACGATATCTTGTATAGATTCCGAGATATCTACCCGCGAAAATCGCCAATCCTCGAAGACAAAAAACAATCAATAATTATTTACAAAAACCAATCAATTATTGACAATCGTTTTTCGTCAAACTTTCGCCTACCACTTTGAAGATTTTCAATTGTCAAAATGGAGTCATTGGGGTGATTTTACACCGACGATTAACGCAAGAACCACCCGAAAAAGAGCGTTTTTTCTCACTATTGTTCATGTGTGCAGCATCCCTTTAGGTACCTATTTGTGTTTTACTGGTTTTAATGGCTACCCACCTCTTGTCTACTCAATTTTAAGGGGGAAAATGATAAAAACAGCAGTAAACAAAGTTTTTTTTTAGAGAGAGAAATAATTTCTCTCTCTAAAAAAAAAACTTTGTTTTGTAGGAAATTGGCAAGCGTCGATGTGTTATCGGTGTTTTTGGTTCGATGTTTCACTCACATCGATGGTTAACGTCCGATGCCGACATCGATGTTTTGCTATCGATGTTGCATCCCTACTTCTGATAAGAACATCGATATCGATATTGACATCGATGTTTCCTGAATGTCGTCCGATATTATGTCGGTATCGATGTTGAAATCGACATCGAATATCGATGTTTTCTTTCGATGTCCCACCCCAACAGGGGAACCCTAAAACGGGGGGAGCGATCAGACCTGATCTAAGAATCTGTACCATCCCCTAATGGAACCTTCCATTAGGGGATGGTACAGATTCTTAGATCAGGTCTGATCGCTCCCCCCGTTTTAGGGTTCTTCTCAATTATTTAAATCATTTCTTTCTCCCCGCAGGAAATTCACGGGCGCTTCGAATCCTCCTGAAGGCGAGAAAGTGCGGCGAAGCTCGACTGAAATGCAAGACTACGGAACACGAGGTGATGGCGAGGGGTCGCCTGACGAGTTCGGGAACGGCGGCGGTAAGTGGAGATTCGTGACAACAATAATTGTATTTTTAACAAAAAAAATAATAATTAACACGTAGTGTAATAATAATAATCACTTAGTATAATCATCATCACTTAAAATGATAATTAACATTTGAAGTGATAATAATATAGGTATTATTCAAGTGATAATTATTTTTATTTTTTTATCAAGTGATAATTATTATCACTCGAAGAGTTGGTGGATCTACAAGTTTTCTCGCAAAGTTGATAGATCTACAGGTTTTCTCATAGAGTTGGTAGATCTACAGGTTTTATCATACATTCAGCGGATCTATAGGTTTTCTCATAGAGTTGGTAGATCTACAGGTTTTCTCATAGAGTTGGTAGATCTACAGGTTTTCTCATAGAGTTGGTAGATCTACAGGTTTTCTCATGGAGTTGGTAGATCTACAGGTTTTCTCATAGAGTTGGTAGATCTACAGGTTTTCTCATAGAGTTGGTAGATCTACAGGTTTTCTCATAGAGTTGGTAGATCTACAGGTTTTCTCATAGAGTTGGTAGATCTACAGGTTTTCTCATAGAGTTGGTAGATCTACAGGTTTTCTCATAGAGTTTGTAGATCTACAAGTTTTCTCATAAAGTTGGTAGATCTACAGGTTTTCTCATAGAGTTGGTAGATCTACAGGTTTTCTCATAGAGTTGGTAGATCTACAGGTTTTCTCATAGAGTTGGTAGATCTACAGGTTTTCTCATAGAGTTGGTAGATCTACAGGTTTTATCATACATTCAGCGGATCTATAGGTTTTGTCATAGAGTCTGTATGTAGATCTTCAGGTTTTTTCAAAAAAAAAAAAAAAAAAAACGCTAGATCTACCAGTTTTCTTGTGAAGTTGGTAAATCTACAGGTTTTCTCATAGTGTTGGTGGATCTACAAGTTTTCTCGCAAAGTTGGTAGATCTACAGGTTTTCTCATAGTGTTGGTGGATCTACAAGTTTTCTCGCAAAGTTGGTAGATCTACAGGTTTTCACATAAAGTCAGCAGATCTACAGATTTTCTCAAGAACGCTAGATCTACAGGCTTTCTCAAAAGTTGTTAGATCTAAGGGTTTTTTCATAAAAATCTAGATCTTCAGGTTTTCCCAAACACGCTAGATCTACAGGTTTTCTTGTGAAGTTGGTAAATCTACAGGTTTACTCATATCTACCTTATTAATTGTACAGGTTATATAATATATTATTATTTATTATTAATGTAGTTAATGTATTATTTATTGTTAATGTATTTCATAATATGTTTAGGTCAAGAGTTCGACGCTGAGGGAAGGAGGACGGGGAAGATCAACGAGTGGCAGGCAGCTTGGAACGTCACTAACGCCATTCAGGTACCTACTGACCACCACAGCCTCCTACTTCTACCTTCACCTATTTAGTACTTACTACCTCCTTGGTTCGTCAGATAAATTATATACTGCATTTTCTATGAATTGGGATGTTAATTAAACATTTAAAAAAAATGAAGAAATGAAAAAGAAAAGTCCTGGAGGACTGACTTTCAAGGGCTGTTCCTTCGAGTTCCAAAGACTTGTTCCTAAAAAAAAAAAAACAGTTCCCGTAACGGTAATAACGCCGACATTTCACGTATTTTCAGGGGATGTTCATCGTCTCTTTGCCCTTTGCAGTCCTCAGAGGCGGTTATTGGGCCATTCTGGCGATGGTCGGCATCGCTCACATCTGCTGTTACACAGGTACCAATCACCAAAATGCTAAAGATCGTCCAAAGAGGTATAAATGAGTAACGAAATGATTTCTCATAGAATTGCTAGATCTACAGGTGTTCTCATAAAGTTGGTAGATCTCCAGGTTTTCTCATAAAACGCCAGATCTACAGGTTTTCTCATAGAGTTGGTAGATCTCCAGGTTTTCTCATAAAACGCCAGATCTACAGGTTTTCTCAGAGAGAGCGAAATAAATCTTCATAAAACGCTAGACCTAAAGGTTTTCTCGTAAAACGCCACATCTACAGGTTTTCTCATGAAGTCGGTACAACTAAAGGTTTTCTCATAAAATGCCAGATCTTCTGGTTTTCCCAGAAAGTTGGTAGGTCTACAGGTTTTCTCGTAAAGTTGGTAGGTCTGCAGGTTTTCTCATAAAATGGTAGACCTACCGGTTTTCTCATGAATCACTACATCTAAAGGTTTTCTCATAAATCGCTAGATCTTCTGGTTTTACCATGAAGTTGGTAGATCTAAAGGTTTTCTCAAAACGTTGGTAGATCTAAAGGTTTTATGAAGTCGGTAGATCTAAAGATTTTCTAATAAAGTAGTAGATCTACAGGTTTTCTCATAATGTCTGTAGATCTACAGGTTTTCTCATACAGCTAGTAGGTAGACCTAAAGGTTTTCTCAAGAAGTTGGTAGATCTAAAGGTTTTCTCAAAACGTTGGTAGATCTAAAGGTTTTATGAAGTCGGTAGATGTACAGATTTTCTAATAGAGTAGTAGATCTACAGGTTTTTTCATAATGTCTGTAGATCTACAGGTTTTTATATACCTAGCTGGTGGATCTAAAGATTTCTCATAAAACGCTATAAGTATCTAGAGGTTTTCTCATAAAGTTGGTGGATCTAAATATTTTCCATGAAGTTGGTAGATCTACAGGTTTTCTCGTGAAGTTGATAGGTCTGCAGGTTTTCTCATAAAATGGTAGACCTACCGGTTTTCTCATGAATCAGTACATCTAAAGGTTTTCTCAAAACGTTGGTAGGTCTAAAGGTTTCATGGAGTCGATAGATCTACTATTTTCTAAGAGTAGTAGATCTACAGGTTTTCTCATAATGTCTGTAGATCTACAGGTTTCTCATATAGCTAGTAGGTAGACCTAAAGGTTTTCTCAAGAAGTTGGTAGATCTAAAGGTTTTCTCATAAAACGCCAGATCTAGAGGTTTTCTCATTAAACGCCAGATTAGAGGTTTTCTCATAAAGTTGGAAGTTCTACAGGTTTTCTGCCGTTGACAAGTGGTTTCATGTTTGTTCCTGTCCGTTTGCAGGGAAGATCCTCGTCGAGTGCCTGTACGAGATCGACGAACAAGGGCGAAGGGTCCGCGTCAGAGACAGCTACGTCGCCATCGCCTGCGAGGTCAGAGCTTTTACATTTAATACGTCATTTATAAATTAATAAATTATTAATATTCGATTAATAATATAATAAATAATATTATTAATCCCACCCTCGACCCAGTCGAACCTCTACGACGTGGTCTTCGTTATTTTTCGCCTGCTCATTGTATCAAGTAAAATCCTCAGTCATGCAGCATGGATATTGGAGCTAATTTTTGAAGAAATTCGCTAAAGCTATTTTGGTGCATTGTAGAACGTCTGACTCAATTTGGCCACAAAAAAGGAGTTTGTCATGTTGCTACGTCGCCCTTGATTTGACAATTTGATCTGTCTCAGGTAGATCATCAACAGATTAACCCCTGGTGTGCGCAGATGATACAGACATTTTTCTCTTCAGAGATTTGATATTTACGCCAACTTAACCTGAAGTTCAGCATACTTCAGCCAACTTCACCATAGTTTGTGCAGATTTGGGCTCTGGAAACGACATTAGCTCTTTGTAGAAGAACAACCACGAAATACTCCGTGCAGGCAGATCATACGCCCCTGATTTACTATAATTTCCTGTTACAGATGATAGAGGCATCAGGTTGTCGGGCTGCATCTTCTGTCAAATCAGTTGTTTCACAATTTGGCTCAGAGTCTTTTTGTCGGTCTGTCAGTCTCAGGCGGAACCACGTCACAATCCGTCAAGATTCTGGTCCTATCCAAGAAATATTGTACAGATTTGGCCTCTGGAGAGCAACGATCTACAATGACTACCAGTTACCGGTGATGCTCGTAACAGACATAACCAGATTTTGTTCTGTTTCAGGCTTTCGGGCCGCAGATCGCCTACAAGGCCGTCAACAGCGCTCAGCTGATCGAGCTCCTGATGACCTGCATCCTCTACGTCGTCGTCTGCGGCGACCTCCTCGCTGGAACGTTCCCTGACGGCCCGGTCGACACGCGATCTTGGATGCTCATCGTCGGTACGTTTGGACAAATTTTGAAAATATCAACTTTAACAGGAAATAATCTACAGTTTTGTATAAGTATTATTGATACCAAAAAGTAATATAACACTCAATCCTACCACTTTCAAGATCCACAAGGTTTATAAGGAAATAAGTGGAAATATATAAATGAGGTCCCCATAAACTAAATGAAGAAATCAACTTGCATCTCGATTTTGGGGGTTTTCTGGCAGCTGGTGTGCATTTACACAGCAGTCGCGAGTCCCTGTGCTGCATCAGTAAGAGCTGAAGACTCTGCTGCAAAGCTGCTATCTGCTGCTTTTAGAGTATTTGAATGTCTTGAAAACGAGCGTTGGTCTATTCTGCAGTTCCTTCAGTCTGTATCTGTAAATCCAGACTGCCAAGTGCTGCTCTTACCATTGGCCTCCCTCAGATATCAAAGGGACCCCAGCAGGACCTCGGCAGCCTTCCAGTGCTATTCAACATGGCAGAAGTTAAACTGGGGAATGAAAGGAGGATAACGGCCTCAATATACGTCTCTACCACTGCTGCACCAGCAAGAGCTGAAGACTCAGCTGCAAAGCTGCTCAGGGCTGCTATCTGCTGCTTTTAGAGTATTCGAATGTCTTGAAAAACGAGCGTCGGTCTATTCTGCAGTTCCTTCAGTCTGTATCTGTAAATCCAGACTGCAAAGTGCTGCTCTTGCCATTGGCCTCCCTCAGATATCAAAGGGACCCCAGCAGGACCTCGGCAGCCTTCCAGTGCTATTCAACATGGCAGAAGTTAAACTGGGGAATGAAAGGAGGATAACGGCCTCAATATACGTCTCTACCACTGCTGCATCAGTAAGAGCTGAAGACTCAGCTTCGAATTTGCTCAGGGTTGCTGTCTGCCGCTTTCAGAGTGTTTGAATGTCTTGAATACGAGTGTCGGCCTATTCAGCAGTTCTCCCAGTCTGCATCCAGACTGCAAAGTGCAGATTTTACCATTGGCCTTGCTCAGATATCAAAGAACCCCGCTCAGCACCCATCCAATGCTGTTCGTCATGGCATTCAAATTCTCTGGAGCTGCGATTTCTTGGGGAGAGAAGGAATAGACAGCAGCCCTGGGCAGCCTTGAAGCTGATTCTACAGCTCTCACTGATGCAGCATAGAAACAGACGTATTTCAAGCCCCAATTCAATAACTGCCATAGATATGAGCATTAGAAGCTGCTGAGCGGGTCCTTGGAGATCTGAGAGAGGCTGGTGGTAAGAACTCCACGTTGAAGTCTGGATATCAAAATGCAGACTGGGGAAGCTGCAGGACAGACTTACGCCTGTATTCCAGGCATTCAACTATCCTGGAAGGCAGCGGTTCTGAGTTCTTGAAGAGTCAATCTGGTTTTATTTCACTTTTATCAACTGATCCCACTAGATCGTTCACTCTGTAGCTTGTCATTCAATCTCGCGTATATTTCCAGGTGTTTTCCTCGTCCCGCTCGGCTTCCTCAAGTCCCTCCACGCCGTCTCAACTCTCAGCTTCTGGTGCACCATGTCTCACCTCATCATCAACTTCGTCATCTTCGCCTACTGCCTCAGCGAGATCAGCGACTGGGGCTGGTCCAAAGTCAAGTGGACCCTCGACTTCGAAAACTTCCCCATCAGCTTGGGCGTCATCGTTTTCTCGTACACGTCGCAAATCTTCCTTCCGACCCTCGAAGGCAACATGATCGACCGCTCGAAATTCGACTGGATGCTCGACTGGAGCCACATCGCCGCCGCAGCCTTCAAAAGCCTCTTCGGCTACGTCTGCTTTCTGACGTTTCAGAACGACACGCAGCAAGTCATCACGAACAATTTGTCGTCTCCGAGCCTTAAAGCGATCGTCAACCTTTTCCTCGTCATCAAAGCGATCTTATCGTACCCTCTGCCCTACTACGCCGCCTGCGACCTCATCGAGAAAAGCTACTTCCAAGGAGACCCATTTCCAACTCTGTGGCATCTCGACGGGGAGCTCAAAGTGTGGGCACTCGCCTTCCGCGTTGTCCTCGTCCTATCGACTGTTCTAATGGCCGTCACCATCCCCCATTTCGCGATCCTCATGGGCTTCATCGGCTCGTTTACAGGGACGATGCTCAGCTTTATATGGCCCTGTTATTTCCACATAAAACTCAAAGGGAATCAAATGCAGTGGTCCGAATTGGCCTACGACTCGTTCATAATATTTTTGGGTTTTCTCTTCGGCATAATCGGCATCTACGACTCGGGGTCGGCTCTCATCAACGCCTTCAAAATCGGTTTGCCCTTTTAAACGCCCTCAAAAACGATTGGTTTCAACACTTTCGAATCACAAACCCCAAACCTGAAATGGGCTCAAAATTTGGGCTTTTGTACCCTCAAAAACGTCAAAGCTCCACTCAATTCTAATCCAAAGGCTGTAAAAGTTACAAAAAATTGGCATTGTGACTAACTTCACCTGTGAGTATCAAGACTTTTTCGGGGCTTCTTTGGATTCAGGTATAAATGGATTCAAAATTCAGTCCATACATTAAATTCAGCCAAATACATTAAATACAGTAAAATAGGTACAGTATGCACTTTTTTAGGTAAAATTTTGAGTTGAAATGCTTTACTCCGTGCTCAACAGGGGGTGTCCATAAATACCTCTACAGTTTGCTGGTTGTGCAAACTGCCACTGCTGAACTGGTGAATTTGTGGTCTCGTCACAGAGACAGGACTGCAGACGTGTATTTGGTTCTGTTTCCACAAGCTGAAATCCATAGATATCCCTTAGAATCACGGGTTGTGCTCAATGCGCACGGCTGTGTCTCAAGACCCAGTGAATCGTTCCAGCTCTGTAAGCCGTTCCACATAATATGGGCTTTTCAATATACTACATTACAATTACGACCGAATCGCAATATTGGGTCTCTGGTTGTGCATACTGCGCACGTTGAGTCACAAGGCCGTTTCCAGTTGAACCATTCCAGCTCCACAAGCCGTTCCTCATGTAATTACGACAGAATTTGCGGTCTTTGCAATTTTATCCTGAGGGACAAGTCTGCACACGCGCATTTTCCACTATTTTTACAGAAACGGGACTGTGCATGTGCATTGGTTTCAGTTTCTACAAGCTGAACTCAATGGATATTCTTTGGGATCACTGGTTGTGCACAATGTGCACTGCTGAATCCCAAAATATTTGGTCTCGTCCCAGGAACAGGTCTGTACACGTGCATTTGATACCATTTCCACAAGCTGAAATCCATGGATACCCCTTGGGATCACTGGTTGTGCACAATGCGCACTGCTGAATCCCAAAATATTTGGTCTTGTCACAGGAACAGGTCTTTAGACGTGTACTTGATACCATTTCCACAAGCTGAACTCAATGGATATTCTTTGGGATCACTGGTTGTGCACAATGTGCACTGCTGAATCCCAAAATATTTGGTCTCGTCCCAGGAACAGGTCTGTACACGCGCATTTGACACAATTTCCACAACCTGAAATCCATGGATACCCTTTGGGATCACTGGTTGTGCACAATGCCCACTGCTGAATCCCAACCTGTTTGGTCTTGTCACAGGAACAGGTCTGTACACGCGCATTCGACACAATTTCCACAACCTGAAATCCATAGATACCCCTTGGGCCTTGCACTCAAACCAAACTCGAAAGTGTTGAAACCTACCAAACCCCCCCCCCCCCCCCCCCACCGTAGAACTCCTCACAAAACTGCACCCAAACTCGTAGTTTTTTCAACCATTTTGAACGCACCCACGCCTCATATTCCAAAAACAAATTTCACTATTCGCACAAAGGGCCTACAAATATTATAATCGAGTCCAAAGAAATTTAGCTGAATAGCCACAATTTGCAATAGCTACAGCTGATGGCGATAACGTCGATTTTTGACAATATTTTGAGATTGAACTTGAACCGGAATTCAATCTCCTGCTGACTTAAGCAGCGGTAGACTGTATCAAATATTTTATACAAATATTTTGTAACAGGTGTAAGTTTTGAAGAATGGAGAGGGGATGAGGAGCAGAAGGGGGATATTGAGGTTTTTTTTTTCAGGAGAGTTCTGTGCGCGATTTTGTGCGCAAAAAGTGTGGTTTTTGTGCTGTTTGAGACGCGGAATTTCGAAAACGTCTAATTAGTTGACAAATTTTGAGAAAAACACAACCGGATTAGAAAGGTACCTAAGGAACGGTGTTCACCATCGGAATATGGTGAACACTATATATAGTCTGTTTAAAACTGCTTTAGTATTGGGGCGGGTAGGCTGTAGGGGAGCCTCTCAGTACTAAAGCAGTTTAAAACATAGTTCAAATAGACCAATCCACAGTCGTGCAGCATGGCTATAAGAGCGAATTTTTGAAGAAAACTTTTTTTATGTCAAATGTTTTATAACAACTGGTTTTATAACAACGTTTGTATCTTTTTTTTGCCAAGTAACACCTCAGTTTATAGATTTTTCAACGCTGAACGCGATGGTGAAGTCAAAATTGCGATATTTCAGTCCGTTATCAGATTAGAGCAGATTTACCGTGAAGAACGTCTCAAGTAACAATCACGTTTCTTCATCTTCAAAGTGCTCCAGTTTGAGAGCGGAATGAGTTATAGCAATTCTGACTTCACCATCGTGTTCAGCGTAAAAACACCCTTTAAAATGAGCTGTCACTTGTCGGACTGTTTCATTTTTAGAATTTATGGGTAATTTTTTGGGCAAATTTGATCTTTTTATCTCAGTTCTATCGAGAGTTATCGTCTGGAATGACACATGAATAAAGGAATATATATACATAATATATTATCATATTATGATTTTTGGGGTCTGAAAAGAATTTTGATATGCGTATTTTTCGGAAATTTGAGTTTTAAAAATTTGGGAGCGAGAACAAGCTTTCTTTTCTTCAAAAATTCGCTAAAAAGCTAATTTTGAAGTGGAAACTGAAAAATACTAATTTTGAGATAAAAACTTCCGAGGGATCGCTGATTGTGCATACGCGCAAGCGCAATTTCCCCCACTTTCACTCGATACAACCCCCTTCTCCTCCTCAAACCTCCCATTCTTCACACCGCAGCCGCAACTGCGCTGCTGACTGTGCTGCTACCACACAGAAAATCCAAGTCTTCCATATCCCGCACAGAAAACCAAGTCTTCCAAAGGAAACAAAAAAAAAACGCGTAAGTACTCGTAGAAATAAAAATAATAAATAGTTGTAATTATAATTAAAATAGCTCTACAAAATATCGATGTGATCAAAGTCTTCCATTCAAAAACACAAAAATACCAATTATTACCATTGAAAAAAAGGTCTTCCATTTGTACCTAAATATTGAATTTTAAACAAAATAGTTGCTATAGCGGTTTTTTTTATTTCGTGTGTTTAAAAAGGTGGAATTTAGAGATTTTTATCAGCTGAACAAAGTTTTAGATTGTAAAGGAAAAAAAACTGCCCTGATGTGTAATTTATTTATTTTTTAAAAATTATAAATAATAATAAATAACGCTATGTATTACGTGTAAGAAGTGAAAAGGTGTACTGTTTTGAAAATGTTGTACAGTTGTCGTTATCGTCGTATTATACTTAGAGTCTTGTTTTTTTTGTGTTTATTTAATTTTTGAATTGTTGTGTGACGTCATTTAGACCTTGTGTCCAGGCGTTTTGTCCATAAAAACAAGGACGTTTGTTTTTTTTTCGGATCAGGACTCGAAGATATCGATTCGAAGAATCACGAGTGTCAGGTTTGGAACGAGATGAAAAAGACGAAAATTGATATATTCGACTGGGGAACGGAAGAAAATACCGTTCCAGGGATATTATTCCCGTTGGCATTGGAACAGCTGTGCCAGAGATGCCGTTCCAGGTGGAACAAAACCACTGTTCCAGTGATATCGTTCCAGTTGGAACAAAACAGCTGTACCAGTGGTAATGTTCCAGTTGGAACAAAACAGCTGTTCCGGAGATATCGTTCCAGTTGGAACAAAACAGCTGTACCAGTGCTAATGTTCCAGGTGGAACAAAACAGCTGTTCCGGAGATATCGTTCCAGTTGGAACAAAACAGCTGTACCAGTGCTAATGTTCCAGTTGGAACAAAACAGCTGTTCCAGTGATATCGTTCCCGTTGGAACAAAACAGCTGTACCTTTGATATCGTTCCAGTTGGCACAACACAGCCGTTCCAGTGATATCGTTCCAGTTGGAACAAAACAGCTGTACCAGTGCTAATGTTCCAGGTGGAACAAAACAGCTGTTCCGGAGATATCGTTCCAGTTGGAACAAAACAGCTGTACCAGTGCTAATGTTCCAGTTGGAACAAAACAGCTGTTCCGGAGATATCGTTCCAGTTGGAACAAAACAGCTGTACTAGAGATATCGTTCCTGTTAGAACAAAACAGCTGTTCCGGAGATATCGTTCCAGTTGGAACAAAACAGCTGTACTAGAGATATCGTTCCTGTTAGAACAAAACAGCTGTTCCGGAGATATCGTTCCAGTTGGAACAAAACAGCTGTACTAGAGATATCGTTCCTGTTAGAACAAAACAGATGTTCCAGAGATATCGTTCCAGGTGGAATAAAACAGCTGTACCTGTGATATCGTTCCAGTTGGCACAATACAGCCGTTCCAGTGATAAGATCGTTCTAGTTGGAACAAACAACTGTCCCAGAAATATCGTTCCCATTGGAACAAAACAACTGTTACAGGTGTTCCAGAGGGATCGGTAGTACTATTCGTTCCTGAACGCTATTTTCTGAAAAGACACATTTCCGTTCCTGAACGATATTTCCAGAGTCAATTATTTCGTTCCTGAACACATATTTTTCGTTCCAAAACGATATTTTCAGAAAAGACATCATTTTCGTTCCTGGAGACAAGTATGACTTTCTGGAACGATGTTTTCTGAAAAGACACATTTTTCGTTCCTGGAACGATATTTTCTGTTCGTTCCAACCCTGAACAACTCGTTACATCCTACCAGGGACACATAACCCTGAAATTATGTAATACCAACTAACACGTTATTCCTGCGCAACGCACGGGTCTAATTTAGCTAGTGTGAAGTGAAATAATAAATTATATACCGTCATGTATGCGACTATAATAGCACCAGCCTACTTATTTTTAAAAAGTAAAAAACTCACTATTTATCGAGGAAAAAGAAATCCAAAGCAATATATTTAAAAAAAATATATATAATTAAATTAAAAATTGTTAATTTCCGAACGGCGCGTTCTTCAGCGACGTTTTTATAAATAATTTTTTTTTTGACAACTTTGTAAATAAATTATTAACGTGTAAGTGATTTGTTGAAATTTCAAGGGCATTTAGAGATTCCAATTATAGCGAACATTTAATTAATTATAATTAATTATAGACGCGTTAAGGTAGTTTTTCGTTTAGCGTGTTCGACACGTGGGAACGCCTTGGACAGTTTGGAAATGTAGAGTGTCAGTATGTTCGACTTCCCCCTCTGTATAGTGGATACCTCTGTATAGTAGAACCGGACTTGGTCATAGTCACAGTCACTCTGAACCCCCCCCCCCCCCCCCACACACACAGAAGTGATAGGAATTGGTCGGGAATATTAACGATAGATCGATATATTCTCTCCTATTATTATCATATCTACCACATGTATCGATAATCTGTGGTTTTCGATTGTTATTGATTTTCGTTACATAGTAATTGTTGGTACCTACATAGTTACAGATTTATCGATTTTTGATGTTTCATCAACGATGTATTGCAGAAGGGGTGGAAATCGGTAACGTCGTATCAATAATTGCTCGCCGATTATCGATATGTTTACATCGATATTCTGTTGTTGATAGTTAAAAATGTTCTACATTTATCAGTTTTTTGTTAGATACTTATTAATTTTTGGTAGTTATCATATCAAACTCTGTTTCTCGTTAACTTTTGATATTTCATCAACCATAGATCGCAGAAGGGGTGGAAATCGGTAACAACGTATCGATACTTGCTCAGTGATTATTGATAGTTATCAATTTTTGTTAACTATAGATTTTTGATAGTTACCAATTTTAGATATCAATCTTTTAGTTATCATGTCAATCTTAAAGAAAACAAGCAAAGTTTGGTTCTTATTAATTTTTGATACTTATTTTTGGTTTTGACATTTTCTTTATAATATAAATATTATTTGGTTTTCGAAATTTATGAAATATCGATCGATTGTCTATTGTTGATAGTTAGGTATCATTTTTCCACAGTTATCGATTTTCGGTAGATATAGGTAAATGTTTGCTAGTCATCATACCTATCAATCTGTGTTTCTCATTAGGGAATCGGTGACAACATATCGACACCTGAGCGCACAAAGGGCCAAACTGCAATTTTTGGTGCAAGGGGCCAAACTGAAAACGGTCTCAAGGTCACAAGTTCAAAGGGCCAAACTGAAAATTTCAAAACTTGTTACTAGGGCCAAACTGCATCCACCTTAAAAGACCGAGGGGCCAAACTGCAAACGTTATCGCCGAAAAGCGTTCGTAAACTACTCTAATGTCGATTCTTCTTGTCTAAGGGACAATGAATAAACATAGAACCACCACAACTAACAACAATCGTGAACATTGACCTCTCCGGTGCTTCACACTCCGCATTTGTTAATTTGTGCTTTTACTGCTTTTACTTGGTAATTTGCATTTTTCCTCCTCCCCGTCTCGTTTTCTTTTCGAATTTCGTGTTGTGTCGGTTGCCAAAGATGGCTAGAACCCGTGGGGGGAAACCCCGAAATGTTATTTTTACAAGCAGATCCCAGCTCATGGTTGATCGAGCCCTTCAACAGCTACGGAAGGAATCAGGTAAGTCGTGATGTTTCCACTTCTCTACCGCATTATGTATTAATATTGGAGCAACCTAAACGTCCTAGTTATCGCTCTTGATTTAGGCGACTCACAGTCTCAAACTGATGGCTTCAAAGATTTGCAATTAGGTCAGATGGCATCGGCTTCTGGACCAGACTGGTTCATTTCTGGTGGCATTTTGATCATTATTTTTATTTTTTTACCAACCTATATACTTGTTATTTGGCTCACTGAAACAGACTGTGATTTTCCCCTAAGATCCCACTAATTATTATTCAATTTCAGTTGAAAATGACATTGAAAAATCTGAACCTAATCAAACGACGCCACCAATGCAGCTGTTGGTCCAAAATGGTGAGTAGGTCCCTACCAAGAGCAATGTTATGATGCATTTCCACGTTATTTTGACCTATGAAATTTTTGTAGTACCTAGCTTATTTCCTCTCCTTATTTTGACGTCCTGCATTCTGCCCTTGATACAGTTGATTCTGAGGCGCAACAAAAGCCAGTTTTCGAGCCAAGCTCAAGCCAGTTTTCGAGTCAGAACGGTAGGTACCAGCCCCTTTTTTGGTATTTTTTATTCCTGTTGGTCCTCCTCATGGTCTCTCCTTGTACAATCTACCATAAATAGGTGCTTACGATACCGTTGCAGAACCCGAGACGGAGAGTAATGTGGGTGCTCCAATGCCCATAATAGATTTGGTGATAACTGCATAGGACGGTGTCATTCCAAGTTCTTCGAAAGTGACAGACAACTGATGAACACCCACTTTTGGAACTTACCATCGGTTCAAAAAAAAGAATTTGTTCTCAAGCACATCCAAAAAAATAATAAAGGGAGAACCACGACGGTGAGTGGCAGCAAGAGGCAGTTCACTCGGAAATACTACCTACCTAAAGGCAACTCAAAGGAAGAAGTCTGTCGCTCTTTCTTCGTTGCCACGTTGGACGTTGGAGCAAAGTTCTTACGGTACACGGAAGAACATTCAACACTGGGCAGCGCACGATCTGAAAGCCGTGGAAAAGCTGGACCAACAAATAAAACACCTCCGAGGACCAAAAAAATTATCAAAAATTACATTGAAAATTTACCTGCCGTGCCGTCTCATTACTGCAGGGGACGGACAACAAAGAAATACCTGCCACAAGAATACGAATCATTATCCAATTTGTACCGTCTGTACAAATCGCATTGTGCATCGGAAAATTATCTCCCTGCGTCGGAATTCGTTTTCAGAAAGATTTTCAAAAGCGAATACAATATCGGGATTCACTGTCCAAAAAAGGGCAAGTGTACCTCTGTGTGAAGTTCGCAGCACAAGACGAACATACTCAGGAAGAGGAGCGTCTCAAAGAGCAACACGACCAAGAGAAAGATGCGATTAATAAGAAGTATGCCGAAGACCAAGCACGAGCTGCCGCCAATAGTTCATTCGAGTGTACGTCATTTGACTTACAAAAGGTGCTGAATACCCCGTCTGGCAAAAGTATCCTGTTCTTCTATGCTAGAAAGTACGCTGTATTCAACCTCACCTTCTACGAAAGTTCCACCAGAAATGGCTTTTGTTAAGTTTGGGGAGAGAGCGATGGGAAGCGCGGGTCAAATGAAATTTGTTCAATAATGGAAATGTACCTCAACCAGCTGGATGCAAGGAAAACAACAAAGGAAGTTGCCCTGTACTGCGACAACTGTGCAGGGCAACAACAAAATAAAGCCATGTTGACAACAATTGCATACTTTTTGGAAAGAAGTGAGACTATTGAAAAGGTTAGTTTGAACTTCCTACTCGCCGGCCACTCAATGATGACGGCAGATTCAATGCATGCCGTCATTGAAAGAAGCGTAAGGAACAAGACAATCTACGCCCCCAGCGAATGGCCCACCATTATAGGCAACGCCAGGGTTTCGCCGTTTCCTTATTATGTATCCAAACTAAGTTTCGCCCATTGGAAGGACTGGAAGTCGCTCTCTGACGAAAAACCTATCAGCAAGAGAAATGGCGATGGATCAAAATTCAAAGTGAGTAGCGTTCAAAAAGTTGAGTTTTATAAAAGTTCGCTGTTTGATGGCTCATTCAAGGTCTACCACAGTGCTAGAGAGGAGGGGACGACGGCCCAATTTTGTGACAAAAGGAGCAGACGCGCCTTACCTCTGCACCCGAAACAGCTCTACTCCTCCAAGCTCCCGATCCCGATGAAGAAGTACAAAGATCTGACAACTCTATGTACCAAAGAGGCGATTCCTCAGCAGTACCACGCTGAATATTTCCGAATGAAAAAATCAGCCCAACATCCGTGACGAACTCATTGAAACGGACGAAGAAGATTGAATACCTACCTACTCAAAACAAGTTCCTTCCACAGTTTGATAAGTAGTACGCTTCCTTCGTTGACAATTTCCCATTTTGAACGAATTACAATGAGATGAAAAGTTTTTTTGCAGTATTTATTGAGTGAAAGATGGATGCCCACCCCGCATATCTTAGTTTAAATGAGGTTCAAACTAAGATGGAACCAAAAGTAATGGTAAACACCTAAGTATATAGTACTACAAGTTATCTCTCGTACTTGGAGAGATGGAAAAATAATTTTTTATTATGTTCATCAACTATGAACTAATTTCAAGCGACTTCTCGGTGCGGAAAAAAGTTGTGAACACTAGGGCTAAACTGGCAGTTTGGCCCTTTGTCGCTCAAACATCTCAAGGTCAAATCGAGCTCAAAGGGCCAAAGTGGCTATCTTCCTAGTTATTATTTTTTCATAATAACACTGATTGCTGAAAGTACAAAAATGTTTTGGAGATCGATTCTACATAGATCATTCGATCAACTACAAAAGAAATCGCGTGGATACAGCTCAAGGGGCTTCGTTATTATTGGCTAGAGTTTTAGAAACATTATTTCCAAAAGCAGTTTGGCCCTTTGTGCGCTCAGGTGTCGATATCGATACTTACTCACCGATTATCGATATTCTGTTATTGATAGTTACCTAGTAATTTCCCATATTTATCGATTTTTGTTAGGTATCAATTTTTGATGGTTACCATATCAATCTTTGTTTCTAATTATTTTTTTATATTTCACAGTACTGCAAAAAAAGAGTGGGAATGTGTAACAACTTATCGACTGCTTACCAATTATCGATGTTTTTCCATCGATATTCTGTTGTTGATAGTTATGAATTTTCCATAGTTACCGATTTGTGTAAGACGTATTTGTATTAAATACAAATTTTGTGTGTGTAGTCAATTTGTCTATGATGTATGATACCTATCAACAATTAATATCTGACACAAATGGATACCTGTATCGATATCATACTCATTAACTTTTGATGTTTCATCAACGATATATTGCAGAAGGGGTGGGAATTGGTAACAACGTATCGATATTCGCTCACCGATTATCGATATTTTTACATCGATGCTCTGTGGTTGATTATCGATTGTCCATAGTTATCGATTTTGGGTATACATCAATTTCTTGATATTGTATCAATTCTTAAGGAAGGGCCGTTTTTTAAAGCCAGTTTTTGTCCAAAAACACTAGGATATTGCTTAAAAATCTCTACTGTAAAATTCAGCCTAAAATCACTTACCGTTGCCCCCCCCCTCCCCTGGATGTCCACTATAGAGAAGTCCGCCTGTACACACATCGGGTGTCCACTACAGAGAGGTATCTTCGTATCCGAACCAGATGTCCACTACAGAGAAGGTCCCATTGTACCCACGTCGCTTTTAAACTGCCAACGCGACGATTTTCCACCATTTCCCCCCACTCGAAATTCGATATCAAAATTCCCCTCCGGATCCAACTGGCGCAGTCGGTTCTTAGCCGCCATGACAGTCACGACTCATCCACAGCCTTCGATATAAACATTCCCTGGACACCAACAAAATCGAAATATAGTGCAACTTGAATACGGCGTTTTACGTGTTGAATATGCGATTCATTTGTTAAATATGATGTTAAAATATAACAAACAAATTGCGTTATTAAAAAAAAAAAAAAAAAAAAATGCAGCTTCACCGCCTGTGTAATTGTGAAAACTTAACAAAATGTGATTTCTACTGAGAACATCCACTCGTACTGTTGGATACTCAAGTACCTACAGAAAACAAGTGGGTATTTTTTGAATTTTTTTTTCTTTGCTAGGGTGGAACTTTAGGTTTTAGGGTGATTATGTGAAGGTTTTTAATGAGAAATAAAATTTTTAAATTGTATAGAAATTGTTGATGTACGGACACAATTAGCTTCTGGTCGGTGTAAAATGTATTTAAAAAAAATATAAAAATTAAATAAAGTGGTTAAGAAGAAAGAATGTTGTTGTGTATTGAATGTGCCTGGTAGAGGGTTATTGACGTACTCAATAAGGAGGTGATCTAAAAGAGGTATGTGAGATCTTCTTGAGGAGGTGATCTGGAAAAGTAGTACAGGAGGCAACTTCATGAGATGATCAAGAAGAGAGATGTAAAAGGTTCCTAAGGAGGTGATCAAAAGTAGAGACGTAAGATCTTCTTGAGGAGGTGATCTAAAAGAGGTATGTGAGATCTTCTAGAGAAGGTGATCTGGAAGAGATGGGTGAGATCTTCAGGAAGAGAGATCTAAAATCTTCTAGAGGGGGCGATATAAAATATGTACCTATGTATGATCTTCTTGAGGAGGTGATCTAGAAAAGATACAGGAGGTGACTTCTTGATATGATCAAGAAGAGGTATGTAAGATCTTTTTGTGGAGGTGATCTAGAAAAGGTATGTAAGATCTTCTTAAGGAGGTGATCGAAGGTAAGTTGTAAGATCATCTTGAGGAGTTGATCTGGAAGAGAGATGTAAGATCTTCCAGAGGAGGTTATCTAGAACAGTTATGTAAGATTTTCCTAAGGAGGTGATCGAAAGTAGAGACGTAAGATCTTCTTGAGGAGGTGATCTAAAAGCGGTACGTAAAATCTGCTAGAGGAGGTGATGAGGAAGAGGTAAGTGAGATCTTTTTGAGTAGGTGATCTAAAAGAGGTACAGGAGGTGACTTCTTGAGATGATCAAGAAGAGGGAAGATCTTCTAGAGGAGGTGATCTAACATATGTATATAAGATCTTCTTGAGGGGGTGATCAAAAGTAGAGACGTAAGATCTTCTTGATTGTTATCGATTTTCGTTACATAATAATTGTTGGTACCTACATAGTTTCAGATTTATCGATTTTTGATGTTTCATCAACGATGTATTGCAGAAGGGGTGGATTCGGTAACGACGTATCAATAATTGCTCGCCGATTATCGATATGTTTACATCGATATTCTGTTGTTGATAGTTACAAATTTTCCACATTTATCGGTTTTTTGTTAGATGCTTATTAATTTTTGGTAGTTATATCAAACTCTGTTTCTCATTAACGTTTGATATTTCATCAACCATAGATCGCAGAAGGGGTGGAAATCGGTAACCACTTATCGATACTTGCTCACTGATTATCGCTATTCTGTTGATAGTTATCAATTTTTGTTAACTATAGATTTTTGATAGTTACCAATTTTAGATACCTATCAAGAGGGATGTAAGATCTTCTAGAGGAGGTGATCTAAAATATGTATATAAGATCTTCTTGAGGGGGTGGTCAAAAGCAGAGACGTAAGATCTTCTTGAGGAGGTGATCTGGAAGAGGGATTTAAGATCTTCCAGAGGAGGTGATCTAGAACAGGTATGTAAGATCTTGTAAAGGAGGTGATTGAAGGTAAGACGTAAGATCTTCTTGAGGAGTTCATCTGGAAGAGGTTAGTGAGATCTTCTTGAGCAGGTGATCTAGAACAGGTAAGATCTTCTTAAGGAGGTGATCAAAAGTGGAGACGTAAGATCGTCTTGAGGAGGTGATCTCGAACAGGTATGTAAGATCTTCTTGAGGAGGTGGTCAGGAAGAGGTACACGAGGTAAGTGAGGGTTTGACGTGATCAGTCGGCCTTCTTTGGTACCGGTTATTCCAAAGAGTATTCTTCTGAAATCGCGAGTATAATATATTGTTATATATTAAATGATATATAATATATATTATAATCATTTAGTTTTGCACACTTTTTAAAACAATATCTACCACGCTTAAGGGGATTTCCGAGATCAGTAACGTCTCTAATTAACGTGAAGTTCAATAAAGTCTAGAATGAGATCTATCAAGTTGTACGCCCTTTTTCCTGAACAATATCTTGGAGTTCTTAACTGAATAACTGAGGATTTTCTCTATCAGTCGCCTCTCTATCAAATAATCCTAGGCTTCTGAAAGGAGGAGATCGTTCTAATGATCCTAGACCTGTGGGAGGAGATCTATCAAATGATCATAGTCTTTTAGCAGGACGTCTGTCTTTTTCCGAAAAATATCTTAAAAACTCTGCAAATTCTTGACAGCCTTCCGTCTAGATCAATAATTATTATGAAGTATTGTAAATTATTATTACTAATCTGCCGGCTGAAGCAAAAAACGCCTTATCTCCGAAAACCACGTATTTCAGAAATCGCTTTTTAAGTTTTCTATAGAAATCAGGCTGTAGTTCTCCAGTTTGTGCTATCGAACCCATTTTTTTTAGAGACACATCGATAACGCTTGAATTGACAAAATTATCGAGAAAACAAAAATCGATTTTGAAACCAAAAACTCTACTTAAGGCGATTCATTTTCAAAAACAAGAGGGTTACCTACTGACCTCAACTCTACGAATTTCGCAATGTCATTCGATATTGCCGATATCGATATTTTGTTGCGATGATATCGCTGTATCGATAACGTTGAATATCGTTATCGGTATTAAATATCGGAAGATCCTCGATATCGGAACAACCCGACTGGTCAGTGCTCACTTCACTTGGCGAATGGTTCAAAACCAGCAGAGAGAAAAAAAAAGTCAAAAAACCAATTTTGAGTCAAATTTTCTCTTTTATTTTTAAAGAACAAAACCCGCCAGCGTCCACCGTTTTTATAAAAAATCGGAAAAAAACAAAACTTTTCGAAAATGAAATGTTTGTGTTTAAAAATACGTTATTTTTGAAGAGGCGGTTCGATTATTCGGCGATGGTGACTTCGACTTCGACGCCGGGCTCGAGGGAGATGGAGGTGATCTGCTTGACGACTTCCGAAGGGGAGTGAAGATCGATGATCCTCTTGTAGACCCTCATTTGGAACCTGAAGATAAAGACGGGGGATCGGTTAGATCATGAAAACTCAAGAGGAGATCTATAGAATGATCTTAGTCTTGTGGGAGGAAATCTTTCAAATACTCCTAGTCTTATGGGACAAGATCTATCAAATGATCATAATCTTATGGGAGGAGAGCTATAGAATGATCTTAGTCTTATGGGAGGAAATCTTTCAAATACTCCTAGTCTTATGAGACAAGATCTATGAAATGATCATAGTCATATGGGAGGAGACCTATGTGACAAAATAGGTGACCTATGTGTTAGTCGTCTGGGAGATCTATGAAATGATCATATTCTTATGGGAGGAGAGCTATAGAATGATCCTAGTCTTATGGGAGGAGAGCTATAGAATGATCTTAGTCTTATGGGAGGAGAGCTATAGAATGATCCTAGTCTCATGGGAGATCTATGAAATGATCATAGTCATATGGGAGGAGATATGTCACACGATCTTTGTCCTATGTGACAAAATCAATCGAATGATCCTAGTCGTCTGGGAGATCTATGAAATGATCATAGTCTTATGGGAGGAGAGCTATAGAATGATCCTAGTCTTATGGGAGATCTATCAAATGATCATAGTCATATGGGAGGAGACCTATGTGACGAAATCTATCGAATGATCCTACTCGTCTGGGAGATCTATGAAATGATCATAGTCTTATGGGAGGAGAGCTATCGAATGATCCTAGTCTTATGGGAGATCTATCAAATGGTCATAGTCATATGGGAGGAGACCTATGTGACCAAATCAATCGAATGATCCTAGTCGTCTGGGAGATCTATGAAATGATCATAGTCTCATGGGAGGAGAGCTATAGAATGATCCTAGTCTTATGCTAGATCTATGAAATGATCATAGTCTTATGGGAGATTATGGGAAATCTTTCAAATACTCCAAGTCTTATGGGCCATGATCTATTAAATGATCCTAGTCTTATTTATGGTAGGGAAGCTGTCAAATACTCTACTCTTATCGGACAAGAACTATCAAAATTTGATAGATCTTGTTCGATAAGACTAGAAGCATTTAATGCTTCTTGTCTTATAGCAGATCTGTCAAATGCTCCCAGTTGCATGGCGTCTGGGAGATCTATAAAGTGATCCTAATCTTATGGGACGAGATTTATCAAATGATCCTAGTCTTATAGCAGGAATTCTGTCAAATACTCCTAGTCTTACGGCACAAGATTTATAAAATGATCCTGGTCAAATGGAACGAGATCTACCAAATGATCCTAGTCTTAAGGGATACCTACCAAATGATATTAGTCTTAGGGTATGATATTTCTCAAATGATCCTAGTCTTATGGAAGAAGATATATCACATGATCCTAGACCTGGAACAAAATCAATTGAATGATCCTAGTTCAATGGGAGTTCTACCAAATGGTCCTATACTTATGGAACGAGATCTACCAAAAGATCCTAGTCTTATGGGAGGAGGAGATCTATCAAATGCCCCTAAACTTATGGGACAATATCGATCGAATGGTCCAAGTCGTCTGGGAGATCTGCCAAATACTCCTCCTAGTCTTATGGGACATGATCTATAGAATGATCCTGGTCTTACGGGAGATCCGTCCAATACTCGTATTCGACCGGATCTATCAAATGATCCTAGTCTAATGGGAGGGGATCTATCACATGATCCTAGTCCTATGTGACAAAATCAATAGAATGATCCTAGTGGTCAGGGGGATCTATAAAGTGATCCAGATCTTATGGGAGGCGATCTGCCAAATACTCCTAGTCCATGAGACAAGATCTATCAAATGATCCCAGTCGCCTGAGAGGAGATCTGTCACATGATCCTAGTCCTACGTAACAAATTCAATCGAAAGATCCTACTCGTCTAGGAGATCTATAAAATAATCCTAGTCTTATAGCAGGAATTCTGTCAAAATTTAATGCTCCTAGTCGAGTGGGACAAGATCTATCGAATTATTTTAACTAGTCTTATGGGGGATCTGTCAAATGCTCATAGTCTTATGGAAGGAGATCTATAGAACGATCCTAGTCTTATGGGAGGAGACCTATTGTGCTACAATTATTGTCCCCCAGCTCCAGTTGCTATGATATTTTGTTTATACCGAATTCCCTGAAAACCAATTTCATTTCTCGTCAAGATTTTCACTATCGTAAAGGTTTATCTCACCTATAAAATGGTACAAGATCTATGGAGTGATACAAGTCTCATAGAAGGAGATCTATCAAACGATCCTAGTCTTCTGGCAGGAGATCTGTCAAATGCTTCTAGTCGTGTGGGAGATCTGTCAAATGCTCATAGTCTAATGGGAAGGAGATCTATAGAACGATCCTGGTATCGTGGAAAGAGATCTATTGAACACACCTTGTCTCATGGAAGACATCTACAAAATGGTACAAGGTCTATGGAGTGATACTAGTCTCATAGAAGGAGATCTATCAAACGATCCTAGTCTTCTGACAGGAGATCTGTCAAATGCTTCTAGTCCTATGAGACAAGATCTATCAAATGATCCTAGTCTTATCGCAGGAGATCTGTCACATCATCCTAGACCTATGTGTCAAAATCAATCGAATGATCCAAGTCGTCTAGGAGATCTATAAAGTGATCCTAATCTCATGGGAAAATATATACCAAATGATCCTAGTCTTACAGCAGGAGATCTGTCAAATGCTCCTAGTCTTATGGGAGGAGATCTATAGAACGATCCTAGTATCGTGGGACGAGATCTATTGAATACTCCTGGTCTCATGGAGGACATTTATAAATTGGTACAAGATCTATGGAGTGATACTAGTCTCATAGAAGGAGATCTATCAAATGATTCTAGTCTTATAACAGGAGATCTGTCAAATGCTCTAATAACATATCTGTCAAATAACATCTATCCGACGATCCTAGTTTTAAGGGACGATATCTCATGGGAGGAAGTCTATCAAATGATCTCAGTCTCCTAGGACAAGACCTACAGCATGGTTCAAGCCTTACTAGATGAGATCTAACAAATGATACTAGTCTTCAAAACAAGATCTACAAAATGATCTTTACAATCAGTCTCAAACCCGCCATGATCTCAACACACACCTGTCCCACGTCTTGGAACCTTCTCCGCAGGGAGTCTTCCTCGTGGTTATCCTCAGGATCTTCGTCGGCATCCTGATCGGCCCCTTCACCCTCAACTTCTCCTTCTTCGAGCCGTTGATCAGATCAGCGCACACTGAAAGTTACAATCATAACATTATTAATAACAAAACTCAGTGAAAACAGACCAGGACAACCCTCTGGGTGGGCATAACTTCCTAAACTCCCCGGGTTACAGGGGAACTCAGCAAACCATTCATTTCAAATTTAAACTTAAACTTTTTTTGTTATGCCCTTACCAATTGCTGTGGTTAGGAACTAGAGCCATAGAACAAAAAAATCCCTAAAATCAGTTATTAAAGCCCGGTTTAGGACTTAATTATTTATTTATTTATTTTTTTAATGAAAATTTCAAAATCGATTGCCTAAAAGTAGCAATTTTGAGAAGTCCCCGGTCAATTTTAGATATACAAACTGATCCTACTGACCAAATACCAATAGGTACAGTTGTACAGTCAAGGCAGCTCGTAGTTTGAAAAGGGAAATTTGGAAACAATCAGACGTTAGTGAGAATCTGGGGGTTGTTTGGGGATGGTAGAGGGGGTATGTTACCTGAGTTCGAACACTACGAGCTTGAGCTTGTTACAAGGGGGAGGGGGGCGAAAAAACGCGAAATTTTCACAATTTTTCCCGTTTTACGCTCATAACTGGAAAAGTACGCATCCTACAGAAAATGTTACTCTTTTCTTTTTTAAAGAGCATCAAATTCCGCGTCAAATGGCGTTTCGAACATTGAAATCGGTTCAGCCGTTCAGCCGCAATCGTCCATCGAAAACAGGCGATTTTGACCAACTTCGTCAATAAGTTGACAACCCTAAACTTCTAACGTCCGCAGGTCGAAAATGACTGCTCCGATTGAAAAATGTCACAGGACCAAAGTTGTAGGAAATCTTATTTTGTATCAAATGCGTTTTTTAAATTTGAAAGTCGCTCTCTCCAGTGCTGAGATATGGATTATAAACAAAAAAAAAGGTCTTAGCGTTAAATTTCCCCTTTAGTCCAGGGGCCTTGTAGAACAAAATCGTGGTGTGCTGGCCACAATTCCAAAATTAACGAAAATTTGAGGTATTAGCAAGTTTGGTTAACTTTGGAATTTTGGCCAACACACCAGGATTTTGTTCTACAAGGCCCCTGGACTAAAGCGGAAATTTGACACTACGACCTTTTCTGGTTTTTGAACCGTATCTCAGCACTGGAGTGAGCGAATTTGACATTTAAAAACGCATTTGATACAAAATCAGATTCCCTACAACTTTCGTTCTATGAGATTTTTCAATCGGAGCAGTCATTTTCGACCTGCAGACGTTAGAAGTTCAGGGTTGTCAACTTTTAAGCGGTGTTGGTCCAAATCGCCTATTTTCGATGGACGATTGCGGTTGAACGGCTGAACCGATTTCAATGTTCAAAACGCCATTCGACGCAGAATTTAATGCTCTTTAAAAAAGAATAGACTAACATTTTCCGTGGGATGCGTAGTTTTCGAGTTATACGGGAAAAACTGAACAAAACGCGCAAATTTCGCGGTTTTTTGTTTCCCTTATAGAGAGCTTGAGGTCCTCGTATTCGAAAACTCCGTACAAGGCCTCTGAACTTGTGATCGTATCGTCAAATACCTTTTTCCAAACTCTTCATGTTTTTCGAAGTGAGAGTGATCCGGATCCTGTGGATCGTCCTGTCCTCCGTCGCCGGCTTCTCGGGGTCTTTGAATTGACTCTGAAAAACGCAATAGACAACATAAATTATCAACGAATTTCAAATGACGGAAACACGTTCAAATTGTGTGTTTAGAAGCTGTGGAAATACTTCCGAGATGAAGTTTTTGTGAACTAATTTGGGGAGTTTTCTCCTTCAACGCCCAATAATTCACGAACTGTTGTTAAATATGGGAGTTAAAACTTCTCCAATGCCTTTTAGATCCACTCAAGTCGAACAATTGATTGTACAACAACAACACTTGTGCCCAAGCCTTTTCGGCCATTGTTGTCTCTCATTCTCGCTTACTGTTTGTTCTGAATCAATATACGTTCAATGTTTTACAATTTGTTTTCAATCATTCCGACCTGCGGCCTCGAATAAATCTATCAGGTTATGGGCCCAGAAACGTTTGTTGGAATGTGAAGTTCGTATGTGAAAGTGTAAGTTCGCGTAAGTTCCGTTTTTTCGTCCGTCCGCACCAGCACCCAGGTAACCTCTTTGCATCTCACATTTTATTCGTCCTCGATTGCAATCCTTCTCGTCTGTTGATCTAAAGTATATTCAACGATGGCTCAAAATAATTACCGGATTGATCCTCTCAGGAAAGATAATTACGATGCATTTTATTTTATTTTATTTTATGAGTAGAAACATCTAAACGATATATGTTAGCCTTAGCTGCTGAGCAAAATTTAAAATTATATCATTTAGATGTTTCTACCGCCTACCTCAATGGGGAAATCGACAAAACCATTTACATGGAACCACCAGAATCACTAGAGAAATACCTCAGTGACATTATGATAGACGAAAGTGAAAACCAAAATCAAACCATCTTCAATAAAGCTAGAAAGATGCTGGAAGAGCTGAAGAAGAGTGGAACTAGAAAGGTCTGTCTACTTCAGAAAAGCTTATATGGACTGAAGCAGGCTGGAAGATGTTGGTTTATAAAACTTAATCAGAAGCTGACAGAATTGGGCTTTAAATCTTCTTATGCTGATCCCTGCATGTATGTAGCTGAATCAGGGGGAGACAAAATTCTAATTTCAGTATACGTTGATGATTTAATCTGCCTGTCAACCAATCAAGCCAAATTGATGACTATCAAGAAGAATCTTATGAAGGCCTTCAGCATGCGGGACTTGGGCGAACTCTCATACTGTCTTGGGATTGAGGTCAAAAGGGATGGAAATACCATCTATGCCTCTCAAACCAAATATATTGAAGACATGATCCAGAAATTTAAAATGCAGGATTGCAACCCTGTTACCACGCCAATGGTTACTGGCTTGAAACTTGAGAGATGTACCAATGGAGATGATGGGAAAAATATCCCTTACCAAAGTCTCATCGGGTCTTTAATGTACTTGGCTGTAGCCACCCGACCAGACATTTCCCACGCTGTTAGTTTCCTAAGTCAATTTAATTCTTGCTATGGGCAGGAACACTGGATCGCAGCAAAGCGTGTTCTGAGATACCTTAAAGGTACAAAACACGTTGGCCTTAAATATTTGCAACATGGTAAACCTTTGCATGGCTACACGGATGCAGATTGGGCATCGTGTTTAATAGATCGCAGATCCTATACTGGGTACTGTTTCAAGTATGCCAATTCAGTTATCAGCTGGGAATCAAGAAAACAACGTACTGTTGCCCTTGCCACCACCCATGCAGAATACATGGCTCTGACTGATGCTGCGAAGGAAGCCATCCACCTAAAACTCTTGTTCAAGGAATCCGGCCATCCAATGACCAGCCCGATAATAATTTACAATGACAATGAGTCTGCTGAAAATTTGAGTAAGAACTACGTGGTCAGCTCTCGCAGTAAGCATATCGCTGTAAGAGAGCATTTTATTCGGGAGACAATCCAGAATAAAGAGATCAACGTCGTTCACGTTCCCTCTGAGGAAATGGATGCCGACATACTGACGAAGGCTCTACCAGGACCTCTCTTCGCCAGATTTCGTCAACGCCTAGGGCTTGCGGATGTTCGATCATCGTGAGGGGGAGTGTTAAATATGGGAGTTAAAACTTCTCCAATGCCTTTTAGATCCACTCAAGTCGAACAATTGATTGTACAACAACAACACTTGTGCCCAAGCCTTTTCGGCCATTGTTGTCTCTCATTCTCGCTTACTGTTTGTTCTGAATCAATATACGTTCAATGTTTTACAATTTGTTTTCAATCATTCCGACCTGCGGCCTCGAATAAATCTATCAACTGTACGTTTTTCGACAAATGGCACTTAGTACTTCTTTAAAGTTCATTAAACTTCCAACAATTCAAGACCAACTTCAGCTCTGTAGGTCTTATAGGGACCAAGTTATGCCCCTTCAAAGACAGGCCATTTTTGTACAGAAACCACGAAATTTCTAGCCTTTCTTTCAATAATTGTACAATAATTCAAGAACTGTACGTTTTTCGACAAATGACACTCAGTACTTCTTTAAAGTTCATTAAATTTCCAACGATTCAAGACCAACCTCAGCTCTGTAGCTCTTATAGGGACCAAGTTATGCCCCTTCAAAGACAGTCCATTTGTATCCAAAAAACACGAAATTTCTAGCCTTTTTTTCATTTATTGTACAATAATTCAAGAACTGTACGTTTTTCGACAAATGGCACTCAGTACTTTTTCAAAGACCATTAAATTTCCAACAATTCAAGACCAATCTCAGCTCTGTAGCTCTTATAGGGACCAAGTTATGCCCCTTCAAAGACAGTCCATTTGTATCCAAAAAACACGAAATTTCTAGCCTTTTTTTCATTTATTGTACAATAATTCAAGAACAGGGTTCGTGCCGATTTTCAATTTTCAATTTCCCTGACTTTTCCCTGATTTCCAGACCAAAAATTTCGATTTTTCCCTGACTTTTCACAACGTTTCAGGATCCTTTAAACAGTAACGTTTTGCATGAATCGAAAATTTTAGATGCGCAAATGAAGAAAAACAATATAAGGAACAAGTTTTTTTATTCATAAAAAAACGAAGTTTACTTAAAACAAAGTAAGAGATAGAATCACAAGATAAAACACATAAAAGTTTTCAGTACGTGGTTTACATAAACCATACCTTACAAAGGTAAAGGGGTTTTCGACGCGTATCATGGATTTTTCGCAATTCTGCACCCGATTTGAGATTTTTCCCTGACCAAAATCCAATATCCCTGACTTTTCCATGACTTCCAGTGCCCATTTATATTTCCCTGACTTTTCCATGACTTCCCTGACTTCCCTGACCGGCACGAACCCTGAAGAACTGTACGTTTTTCGACAAATGGCACTCAGTACTTTTTCAAAGACCATTAAATTTCCAACAATTCAAGACCAACTTCAGCCCTGTAGGTCTTATAGGGACCAAGTTATGCCCCTTCAAAGACAGGCCATTTGTATCCAAAAAACACGAAATTTCTAGCCTTTTTTTCATTTATTGTACAATAATTCAAGAACTGTACGTTTTTCGACAAATGACACTCAGTACTTTTTCAAAGACCATTAAATTTCCAACAATTCAAGACCAATCTCAGCTCTGTAGCTCTTATAGGGACCAAGTTATGCCCCTTCAAAGACAGTCCATTTGTATCCAAAAAACACGAAATTTCTAGCCTTTTTTTCATTTATTGTACAATAATTCAAGAACTGTACGTTTTTCGACAAATGACACTCAGTACTTCTTTAAAGTTCATTAAATTTCCAACAATTCAAGACCAACCTCAGCTCTGTAGCTCTTATAGGGACCAAGTTATGCCCCTTCAAAGACAGTCCATTTGTATCCAAAAACACGAAATTTCTAGCCTTTTTTTCATTTATTGTACAATAACTCACGAACTGTACGTTTTTCGACAAACGACACTCAGTACGTTTTCAAAGTTCATTAAATTTCCAACAATTCAAGACCAACTTGAGCTCTGTAGGTCTTATAGGGACCAAGTTATGCCCCTTCAAAGACAGGCCATTTTTGTACAGAAACCACGAAATTTCTAGCATTTCTTTCAATAATTGTACAATAATTCAAGAACTGTACGTTTTTCGACAAATGACACTCAGTACTTCTTTAAAGTTCATTAAATTTCCAACAATTCAAGACCAACTTCAGCCCTGTAGGTCTTATAGGGACCAAGTTATGCCCCTTCAAAGACCACCCATTTTTGTCCAACAACCACGAAATTTCTAGCCTTTCTTTCAATAATTGTACAATAATTCACGAACTGTACGTTTTTCGACAAATGGCACTTAGTACTTTTTCAAAGTTCATTAAATTTCCAACAATTCAAGACCAAATGCAGCTCTGTAGGTCTTATAGGGACCAGTTATGCCCCTTCAAAGACCAGCCATTTTTGTACAGAAACCACGACATTTCCAGCCTTCTATTCAATAATTGTACAATAACTTACGAACTGTACGTTTTTCGACAAATGACACTCAGTACTTTTTCAAAGTTCATTAAATTTCCAACAATTCAAGACCAACTTGAGCCCTGTAGGTCTTATAGGGACCAAGTTATGCCCCTTCAAAGACCAGCCGATTTTCACTATTTCACGTTTTGCTCTCGTTTGGGGCAATATACTGGCAAAACCACTCATCCTACAAGAACATTCATTGAGATTGAAGTTGTAGTAAATTTAATTGGCTTTCATTTAAGCCCAAAACGAAGTCTGTGAGGTCAGTAGTTCACTCACAATTTCGAAAAAACCAAAACAAGGTTATAAAAACGATGAGTCAGGAAATGAGACGAACCGCGGTCACATTGAGATTACGTTTTCACAAAGTACTCGAATTGTTGGAAATTTAATGAACTTTGAAAAAGTACTGAGTGTCATTTGTCGAAAAACGTACAGTTCGTGAGTTATTGTACAATTATTGAAAAAAAAGGCTAGAAATTTCGTGGTTTCTGTACAAAAATGGCCTGTCTTTGAAGGGGCATAACTTGGTCCCTATAAGACCTACAGAGCTTCATTTGGTCTTGAATTGTTGGAAATTTAATGGTCTTTGAAAAAGTACTGAGTGCCATTTGTCGAAAAACGTACAGTTCGTGAGTTATTGTACAATAAATGAAAAAAAGGCTAGAAATTTCGTGGTTTCTGTACAAAAATGGACTGTCTTTGAAGGGGCATAACTTGGTCCCTATAAGACCTACAGAGCTGAAGTTGGTCTTGAATTGTTGGAAATTTAATGAACTTTGAAAAAGTACTGAGTGCCATTTGTAGAAAAACGTACAGTTCGTGAGTTATTGTACAATTATTGAAAAAAAGGCTAGAAATTTCGTGGTTTCTGTACAAAAATGGCCTGTCTTTGAAGGGGCATAACTTGGTCCCTATAAGACCTACAGAGCTTCATTTGGTCTTGAATTGTTGGAAATTTAATGGTCTTTGAAAAAGTACTGAGTGCCATTTGTCGAAAAACGTACAGTTCGTGAGTTATTGTACAATAAATGAAAAAAAGGCTAGAAATTTCGTGGTTTCTGTACAAAAATGGCCTGTCTTTGAAGGGGCATAACTTGGTCCCTATAAGACCTACAGGGCTGAAGTTGGTCTTGAATTGTTGGAAATTTAATGGTCTTTGAAAAAGTACTGAGTGCCATTTGTCGAAAAACGTACAGTTCGTGAGTTATTGTACAATAAATGAAAAAAAGGCTAGAAATTTCGTGGTTTCTGTACAAAAATTGCCTGTCTTTGAAGGGGCATAACTTGGTCCCTATGAGACCTACAGAGCTGAAGTTGGTCTTGAATTATAGATTTTTCAACGCTGAATACGATGGTGAAGTCAGAACGGCGGTATCTCATTCCGTTCTCAGATTAGAGCAGACTAACCATGAAGAACATCTCAAGTAACGACCACGTTTCTTCATCTTCAAAGTGCTCTAGTTTGAGAACGGAATGAGATATCGCAATTCTGACTTCACCATCGTATTCAGCGTTAAAAAACCTTTAAAATGAGGTGTCACTTGTCAAAATTTTTCATTGTAGGCATTCTCGGGTAATAGAAACCCCCCAAAACACCCCCTTAGATTGGCCCTAAAGACGGAATTTGTAAGCGTACAAGGCACCAAATTATGTCAACAGGGAAAATTGTGGTTTGAAACACGATGACGTGAGAAATAACGACGTGTCGTCGAACCGACGATATCGACGTCGTGGGTGTAATCGATAGAAATCAACCGATTTCGTGTCGTCCACCAATCGAAATCACGAAGTATTGTAAACTCACGTAAGAATTGTATTACAATAGTGAAGGTCTCTTACGATCACACATCGTACGAAACAAACCCACGTGGAGTTTGTGGCGTTCTCGGCCGCATTTGCGGTTGAGGTTAGTGCCACATCGTCGGAAAGTCGAAACACAAATCAGACTGTCAAATTGAAACGAAAAATCGACTCACCATTTTTTTTGGAGTGTTTTCTTTTTTTCTGAAAATGAAAAATCACTTGACGAAAAAACCGCCGCTGGTCGAGATAATCGTCCTGAAAACGCGATTCGCAGGGCGATCAGCGCTGTTCCAGCAATAGGTGACGAAGGGATGGTCGAAGAAACGGGAATGAACGATACTGATCGATATGTGAAGTATCGATATATGTCGTTTGATATCGATACTGGGGTCGAACTTCGCAGTATTGCAACTGAGTAGAAAACGAAAATTCCCTCTACGTTCGAAAAAATTGATTTATTTAAAATTTATTTAATTTTAAAAAAAAGTTTGACCTAATGTCGTTTTTTCATTGAGTTTAGTACCAGTACTGGTTGACATCGATACTTGACTGGTATCGATACTAACATCGATCCTCAGCTGGAATTGTTAAACCCAACGTGACGTCAGTGTTGCTGAGTGGGGTGAGTTGACGGTTTTCAGAAGTCGGTAGAAGGAGGTGAAAAAGTCTGTAGAGCGATCATGGATGCTATAAATCCTGTTGAGTAGTATCCATGCAAATACAGCGTAACGTTCAGTTTTAAGAAGCCGATAGAGAGCGGTAGTGTCCTGTGAGCTCCCAAAGTGTTCAGGAAGGGCTTTTAACCCTTAGCCTGGCAGTGAGTCACCTGAGGCACAAAACTTGTACGAATCCTACGAAATGTCAAAAAAAAAAAAAATTGAAACTCGACTCTATTAGAAGTCAAAAAATGAAAAAGTCGAGAAATGAAGAAAAAGAAAAAAATGCCAAAAATTTGATAGCTAGCTAGGATAGGGGTTAACATAAGGCCCTTACAGTTGGGAAATCAGTGATATAAGAAAAAAATATTTTTAAATGAAATAAAATCAATGTATTTTCAAAAATCCATCCCAGATTGACTTTTTTTTTTTTTTTTTTTGACTTGGACAATTGAACTTTCTGTGAAACAACAAATTGGCCTTCGCTCATGGGGAATTCGGGTGTTTTATTTGATAACAAACATAATATTATTCACTAATTTGATTCACTAATTTGATTCAACCTTCTAACATAACCCTTTAATATCATTACCTAGCGTCCTACACGTATCCTTGCCATTCCCAATAACCCCCCAAAACCCCCCCTTTAGAGTGGTCCGATTCTGCCCATCTTCGAACTTAGCCTGTCGATTGCCAAGACAGATTTTGTGTGCAAATTTGAACTTTTTATCTCAATCCAATCGAGAGTTACCGTCTGGAGTGACACATACATAAATATATATATATTTGTGCATTATATATTTATAAATATAATTTTTGGTGTGTTTCGGCAGTGGATTCAGGATGGTCTGAAACGGATTTTGGTATGAAAATTTTTCGAAAATTCGAGTTTTAAACATTTTGGACCGAGAACAATAGCTACATGTTCTTCGAATATTCCCTATAAAGGAAGGTAGCTGATATTCCAGTAGCTGACATGTCAGGCACTGAAAAATGAAATCTGTGTCGAAAGTCACGTTCATTGGCATACAAGGTGCAGCTACTAAGAATGATAAAATAAGAAATAGGAAGGTTTGAAGAAAACTGTCGGATCTACCAGTTTTCTGACAGGGCCTGTCAACTACTGGATAAATGAAATTTCGGTACTCCTTTTATTATTTTCACAGTAATTCGTAAACTGTGAGTTTTTCGATTACAAGCACTCAGTAACGTTTTCAAGCTGAATAAATTTCCAACAATTCAAGACCAACCTCAGCTCTGTAGGTCTCATAGGGACCAAGTTATGCCCCTTCAAAGACCAGCCATTTTCGTACAGAAACCACGAAATTTCTAGCCTTTTTTTAATAATTGTACAATAATTCACGAACTATACGTTTTTCGACAAATGACACTCAGTACTTTTTTAAAGTTCATTAAATTTCCAACAATTCAAGACCAACTTCAGCTCTGTAGGTCTTATAGGGACCAAGTTATGCCCCTTCAAAGACCAGCCATTTTCGTACAGAAACCACGAAATTTCTAGCCTTTTTTCATTTATTGTACAATAACTCACGAACTGTACGTTTTTCGACAAATGGCACTTTGTACTTCTTTAAAGTTCATTAAATTTCCAACAATTCAAGACCAAATGCAGCTCTGTAGGTCTTATAGGGACCAAGTTATGCCCCTTCAAAGACCAGCCCATTTTCGTCCAAAAATTAACTATTCCACGTTTTACTTTCGTTTGGGGCAATATACTGGCAAAACCACTCTTCCTACAAGAACATTCATTGATGCTGAAGTTGTAGTAAATTTAATTGGCTTTCGTTTAAGCCCAGAACGAAGTCGGTGAGGTCAGTAGTTCACTTACAATTTCGAAAAAATCTAAACAAGGTGAATAAATTTCCAACAATTCAAGACCAATCTCAGCTCTGTAGGTCTTATAGGGACCAAGTTATGCCCCTTCAAAGACAGTCCATTTTTGTACAGAAACCACGAAATTTCTAGCCTTTTTTTTTCAATAATTGTACAATAATTCACGAACTATACGTTTTTCGACAAATGGCACTCAGTACTTCTTTAAAGTTCATTAAATTTCCAACAATTCAAGACCAACTTCAGCTCTGTAGGTCTTATAGGGACCAAGTTATGCCCCTTCAAAGACCAGCCGTTTTCGCCCAAAAACCACAAAATTTCTAGCCTTTTTTCATTTATTGTACAATAATTCACGAAATATACGTTTTTCGACAAATGGCACTCAGTACTTTTTCAAAGTTCATTAAATTACCAACAATTCAACACCAACCTCAGCTCTGTAGGTCTTATAGGGACCAAGTTATGCCCCTTCAAAGACCAGCCCATTTTCACTATTTCACGTTTTGCTCTCGTTTTGGGGCAATATACGGGCAAAACCACTCGTCCTACAGGAAAGTTTGTTGAGAATGAAGTTGTAGTAAATTTAATTGGCTTTCATTTAAGCCCAGAACGAAGTCGGTGAGGTCAGTAGTTCACTTACAATTTCGAAAAAATCTAAACAAGGTGAATAAATTTCCAACAATTCAAGACCAACTTCAGCTCTGTAGGTCTTATAGGGACCAAGTTATGCCCCTTCAAAGACCAGCCGTTTTCGCCCAAAAACCACAAAATTTCTAGCCTTTTTTCATTTATTGTACAATAACTCACGAACTGTACGTTTTTCGACAAATGGCACTTTGTACTTCTTTAAAGTTCATTAAATTTCCAACAATTCAAGACCAAATGCAGCTCTGTAGGTCTTATAGGGACCAAGTTATGCCCCTTCAAAGACCAGCCCATTTTCGTCCAAAAATTAACTATTCCACGTTTTACTTTCGTTTGGGGCAATATACTGGCAAAACCACTCGTCCTACAAGAACATTCGTTGAGATTGAAGTTGTAGTAAATTTAATTGGCTTTCGTTTAAGCCCAGAACGAATTCGGTGAGGTCAGTAGTTCACTTACAATTTCGAAAAAATCTAAACAAGGTTATAAAAACGATGAGTCAGGAAATGAGACGAACCGCGGTCACATTGAGATTACGAATTCACAAAGATTTGGTACCTTGCACACAAAAAGGTACCAGAAGGTGTCTATCGTCATTTGTTGAACGAAAATGGCCTGTCTTTGAAGGGGCATAACTTGGTCCCTATAAGACTTACAGAGCTGAAGTTGGTCTTGAATTGTTGGAAATTCAATGATCATTTTACTGCCGTCCAAACATGATAAAGAAATGCTTCCAGAACCTCTTTATGGTACCAAATCTCGGTGAGACCGTGTTCTGCCTGATTTTTTCAATGATTTTTATTTCAACTTTGATTCGGGTTTTTTCGAAATTGTGAGTGAACTACTGACCTCACAGACTTCGTTCTGGGCTTAAATGAAATCCAATTAAATTTACTGCAACTTCATTCTCAACGAATGTTCTAATAGGACGAGTGGTTTTGCCAGTATATTGCCCCAAACGAGAGCAAAACGTGAAATAGTCAATTTTCTGACGAAAATGGTACAGAGCTGAAGTTGGTCTTGAATTGTTGGAAATTTAATGATTTTTAAAGAAGTACTAAGTGCTATTTGTCGAAAAACGTATAGTTCGTGAATTATTGTACAATTATTGAAAAAAAAGGCTAGAAATTTCGTGGTTTCTGTACAAAAATGGACTGTCTTTGAAGGGGCATAACTTGGTCCCTGTAAGACCTACAGAGCTGACGTTGGTCTTGAATTGTTGGAAATTTAATGGTCTTTGAAAAAGTACTGAGTGCCATTTGTCGAAAAACGTATAGTTCGTGAATTATTGTACAATTATTGAAAAAAAAGGCTAGAAATTTCGTGGTTTCTGTACAAAAATGGACTGTCTTTGAAGGGGCATAACTTGGTCCCTATAAGAGCTACAGAGCTGACGTTGGTCTTGAATTGTTGGAAATTTAATGGTCTTTGAAAAAGTACTGAGTGCCATTTGTCGAAAAACGTACAATTCGTGGGTTATTGTGCATTAAAGGAGACAAAGTGACTAGAAATTTCGTGGTTTCTGTACAAAAATGGTTGGTCTTTGAAGGGGAGACATTTTACACTAAACCAGATATTTATTCGAAAATTCGCTCTTATAGCCATGCTGCGTGACTGCATTTTTTTTTTTTTTTTTTTTTTGGGGAAATTGAGAGTGATCTGTACAGACCAGTGATCTGCACTGGAGGGCGATCTGTGAATCTGCGACGTTTCGTTTTGATCTCACGCTCACGTGGAGCCGCTCCTCGTCGCCGTGTGCTGTCATGCGCGTCCTGTCCGTCGGTTATTCAGCCCGTGACCGACGATTTTTTCTTTTCTCAGTCGTTAGTTGTGCGCGTGCGTGTGTGTTTGTTACGGGGAGAGGGGGGTGGGGGGTTGTGAGCTGTGACGTCTCCGACGGTTCGTCCGATCGCCAGTTTCCCGCACGGCGGTGATTTACTCGTTCGGTTTTTCTCTCGAGGATCGCGGATCCTTCGAAATCGGCGCGTACGAAATTTTCGCTCGTGCGCAGGACGTTCGTATCGACCGAACGACTCGATCACGGGTCAATTAACTGAACGAAACGTAACGACGAAACAGTGACGTGAAGCTCGCGTTTGTGTCAAGTGTCGCTGGATTCACGTACGGACAAAACACGTCACGTAGGGTAAGGCCGTGTACCAATGTAGCTATTGTTCTCGGTCCAAAATTTTTAAAACTCGAATTCTCGAAAAATTTTCATGTCAAAATCCGTCTCAGACCAACCTGAATCCACTGCCAAAAGACACCAAAAATTATAATATAATGTCTCGTGATCACGGCCACCAGCCGAAATATTGAGGTATATTTTTCTATGATTTTCGCTTTGAATGTGATCTACATTTCATAATCTATTTGCAAAATATATTTATGTATGTGTCATTTCAGACGGTAACTCTCGATAGGATTGAGATAAAAAGGTCAAATTTGCACAAAAAATCTGTCTTGGCAATCGACAGGCTAAGTTCGTTGATGGGCAGAGCAATTGTCGATTCCAATACATGTCGACAATTGCCCTCCTTGAAGGACCATTCGAACTCAATCAAACACCTCGAGTCGATATGAAGTCGAGGTGTTTGATTGAGCTCAAATGAACCTTCAAGAAGAGCAATTGTCGACTCAAACACTTCGTGAAAACGAAAAAAAGTTGACTTCATATCGACTCAAGGTGTTCATTTGAGTTCGAATGGACCTTCAAGAAGAGCAGTTGTCGACTCAAATACTTCGTGAAAACGAAAAAAAGTCGACTTCATATCGACTCGAGGTGTTCATTTGAGTTCGAATGAACCTTCAAGAAGAGCAGTTGTCGACTCAAATACTTCGTGAAAACGAAAAAAAGTTGACTTCATATCGACTCGAGGTGTTCATTTGAGTTCGAATGAACCTTCAAGAAGAGCAGTTGTCGACTCAAATACTTCGTGATAACGAAAAAAAGTTGACTTCATATCGACTCGAGGTGTTCATTTGAGTTCGAATGAACCTTCAAGAAGAGCAGTTGTCGACTCAAATACTTCGTGAAAACGAAAAAAAGTCGACTTCATATCGACTCGAGGTGTTCATTTGAGTTCGAATGAACCTTCAAGAAGAGCAGTTGTCGACTCAAATACTTCGTGAAAACGAAAAAAAGTCGACTTCATATCGACTCGAGGTGTTCATTTGAGTTCGAATGAACCTTCAAGAAGAGCAGTTGTCGACTCAAATACTTCGTGAAAACGAAAAAAAGTTGACTTCATATCGACTCGAGGTGTTTATTTGAGTTCGAATGAACCTTCGAGAAGAGCAGTTGTCGACTCAAGTACTTCGTGAAAACGAAAAAAAGTTGACTTCATATCGACTCGACGTGTTCATTTTAGTTCGAATGGACCTTCGAGAAGAGCAATTGTCGACTCAAATACTTCGTGAAAACGAAAAAAAGTCGACTTCATATCGACTCGACGTGTTCATTTGAGTTCGAATGAACCTTCAAGAAGAGCAGTTGTCGACTCAAATACTTCGTGAAAACGAAAAAAAGTCGACTTCATATCGACTCGACGTGTTCATTTGAGTTCGAATGAACCTTCAAGAAGAGCAGTTGTCGACTCAAATACTTCGTGAAAACGAAAAAAAGTTGACTTCATATCGACTCGACGTGTTCATTTGAGTTCGAATGAACCTTCAAGAAGAGCAGTTGTCGACTCAAATACTTCGTGAAAACGAAAAAAAGTCGACTTCATATCGACTCGACGTGTTCATTTGAGTTCGAATGAACCTTCAAGAAGAGCAGTTGTCGACTCAAATACTTCGTGAAAACGAAAAAAAGTTGACTTCATATCGACTCGACGTGTTCATTTGAGTTCGAATGAACCTTCAAGAAGAGCAGTTGTCGACTCAAATACTTCGTGAAAACGAAAAAAAGTCGACTTCATATCGACTCGACGTGTTCATTTGAGTTCGAATGAACCTTCAAGAAGAGCAGTTGTCGACTCAAATACTTCGTGAAAACGAAAAAAAGTTGACTTCATATCGACTCGACGTGTTCATTTGAGTTCGAATGAACCTTCAAGAAGAGCAGTTGTCGACTCAAATACTTCGTGAAAACGAAAAAAAGTCGACTTCATATCGACTCGACGTGTTCATTTGAGTTCGAATGAACCTTCAAGAAGAGCAGTTGTCGACTCAAATACTTCGTGAAAACGAAAAAAAGTTGACTTCATATCGACTCGACGTGTTCATTTGAGTTCGAATGAACCTTCAAGAAGAGCAGTTGTCGACTCAAATACTTCGTGAAAACGAAAAAAAGTCGACTTCATATCGACTCGACGTGTTCATTTGAGTTCGAATGAACCTTCAAGAAGAGCAGTTGTCGACTCAAATACTTCGTGAAAACGAAAAAAAGTTGACTTCATATCGACTCGACGTGTTCATTTGAGTTCGAATGAACCTTCAAGAAGAGCAGTTGTCGACTCAAATACTTCGTGAAAACGAAAAAAAGTCGACTTCATATCGACTCGACGTGTTCATTTGAGTTCGAATGAACCTTCAAGAAGAGCAGTTGTCGACTCAAATACTTCGTGAAAACGAAAAAAAGTTGACTTCATATCGACTCGACGTGTTCATTTGAGTTCGAATGAACCTTCAAGAAGAGCAGTTGTCGACTCAAATACTTCGTGAAAACGAAAAAAAGTTGACTTCATATCGACTCGACGTGTTCATTTGAGTTCGAATGAACCTTCAAGAAGAGCAGTTGTCGACTCAAATACTTCGTGAAAACGAAAAAAAGTCGACTTCATATCGACTCGACGTGTTCATTTGAGTTCGAATGAACCTTCAAGAAGAGCAGTTGTCGACTCAAATACTTCGTGAAAACGAAAAAAAGTTGACTTCATATCGACTCGAGGTGTTTGATTGAGTTCGAATGGACCTTCAAGAAGAGCAGTTGTCGACTCAAATACTTCGTGAAAACGAAAAAAAGGTGACTTCATATCGACTCGAGGTGTTCATTTGAGTTCGAATGGACCTTCAAGAAGAGCAGTTGTCGACTCAAATACTTCGTGAAAACGAAAAAAAGTCGACTTCATATCGACTCGACGTGTTCATTTGAGTTCGAATGAACCTTCAAGAAGAGCAATTGTCGACTCAATTACTTCGTGAAAACGAAAAAAAGTTGACTTCTTATCGACTCGAGGTGTTTGATTGAGTTCGAATGGACCTTCAAGAAGAGCAGTTGTCGACTCAAATACTTCGTGAAAACGAAAAAAAGGTGACTTCATATCGACTCGAGGTGTTCATTTGAGTTCGAATGGACCTTCAAGAAGAGCAATTGTCGACTCAAATACTTCGTGAAAACGAAAAAAAGTTGACTTCATATCGACTCGAGGTGTTCATTTGAGTTCGAATGGACCTTCAAGAAGAGCAATTGTCGACTCAAATACTTCGTGAAAACGAAAAAAAGTTGACTTCATATCGACTTGAGGTGTTGATTTGAGTTCGAATGGACATTCAAGAAGAGCAATTGTCGACTCAAATACTTCGTGAAAACGAAAAAAAGTTGACTTCATATCGACTCGACGTGTTCATTTGAGTTCGAATGGACCTTCAAGAAGAGCAATTGTCGACTCAAATACTTCGTGAAAACGAAAAAAAGTTGACTTCATATCGACTCGACGTGTTCATTTGAGTTCGAATGGACCTTCAAGAAGAGCAATTGTCGACTCAAATACTTCGTGAAAACGAAAAAAAGTTGACTTCATATCGACTCGAGGTGTTCATTTGAGTTCGAATGGACCTTCAAGAAGAGCAATTGTCGACTCAAATACTTCGTGAAAACGAAAAAAAGTTGACTTCATATCGACTCGACGTGTTCATTTGAGTTCGAATGGACCTTTTAGAAGAGCAATTGTCGACTCAAATACTTCGTGAAAACGAAAAAAAGTTGACTTCATATCGACTCGAGGTGTTCATTTGAGTTCGAATGAACCTTCAAGAAGAGCAGTTGTCGACTCAAATACTTCGTGAAAACGAAAAAAAGGTGACTTCATATCGACTCGACGTGTTCATTTGAGTTCGAATGAACCTTCAAGAAGAGCAGTTGTCGACTCAAATACTTCGTGAAAACGAAAAAAAGTTGACTTCATATCGACTCGAGGTGTTTATTTGAGTTCGAATGGACCTTCAAGAAGAGCAGTTGTCGACTCAAATACTTCGTGAAAACGAAAAAAAGTCGACTTCATATCGACTCGACGTGTTCATTTGAGTTCGAATGAACCTTCAAGAAGAGCAGTTGTCGACTCAAATACTTCGTGAAAACGAAAAAAAGTTGACTTCATATCGACTCGACGTGTTCATTTGAGTTCGAATGGACCTTCAAGAAGAGCAGTTGTCGACTCAAATACTTCGTGAAAACGAAAAAAAATCGACTTCATATCGACTCGACGTGTTCATTTGAGTTCGAATGGACCTTCAAGAAGAGCAGTTGTCGACTCAAATACTTCGTGAAAACGAAAAAAAGTCGACTTCATATCGACTCGACGTGTTCATTTGAGTTCGAATGAACCTTCAAGAAGAGCAGTTGTCGACTCAAATACTTCGTGAAAACGAAAAAAAGTTGACTTCATATCGACTCGAGGTGTTTATTTGAGTTCGAATGAACCTTCAAGAAGAGCAGTTGTCGACTCAAATACTTCGTGAAAACGAAAAAAAGTCGACTTCATATCGACTCGAAGTGTTCATTTGAGTTCGAATGAACCTTCAAGAAGAGCAGTTGTCGACTCAAATACTTCGTGAAAACGAAAAAAAGTCGACTTCATATCGACTCGACGTGTTCATTTGAGTTCGAATGAACCTTCAAGAAGAGCAGTTGTCGACTCAAATACTTCGTGAAAACGAAAAAAAGTTGACTTCATATCGACTCGACGTGTTCATTTGAGTTCGAATGAACCTTCAAGAAGAGCAGTTGTCGACTCAAATACTTCGTGAAAACGAAAAAAAGTTGACTTCATATCGACTCGACGTGTTCATTTGAGTTCGAATGAACCTTCAAGAAGAGCAGTTGTCGACTCAAATACTTCGTGAAAACGAAAAAAAGTCGACTTCATATCGACTCGACTTGTTCATTTGAGTTCGAATGAACCTTCAAGAAGAGCAGTTGTCGACTCAAATACTTCGTGAAAACGAAAAAAAGTCGACTTCATATCGACTCGACGTGTTCATTTGAGTTCGAATGGACCTTCAAGAAGAGCAGTTGTCGACTCAAATACTTCGTGAAAACGAAAAAAAGTCGACTTCATATCGACTCGACGTGTTCATTTGAGTTCGAATGAACCTTCAAGAAGAGCAGTTGTCGACTCAAATACTTCGTGAAAACGAAAAAAAGTCGACTTCATATCGACTCGACGTGTTTATTTGAGTTCGAATGAACCTTCAAGAAGAGCAGTTGTCGACTCAAATACTTCGTGAAAACGAAAAAAAGTCGACTTCATATCGACTCGACGTGTTCATTTGAGTTCGAATGAACCTTCAAGAAGAGCAGTTGTCGACTCAAATACTTCGTGAAAACGAAAAAAAGTCGACTTCATATCGACTCGACGTGTTCATTTGAGTTCGAATGAACCTTCAAGAAGAGCAGTTGTCGACTCAAATACTTCGTGAAAACGAAAAAAAGTCGACTTCATATCGACTCGACGTGTTCATTTGAGTTCGAATGAACCTTCAAGAAGAGCAGTTGTCGACTCAAATACTTCGTGAAAACGAAAAAAAGTTGACTTCATATCGACTCGACGTGTTTATTTGAGTTCGAATGAACCTTCAAGAAGAGCAGTTGTCGACTCAAATACTTCGTGAAAACGAAAAAAAGTCGACTTCATATCGACTCGACGTGTTCATTTGAGTTCGAATGAACCTTCAAGAAGAGCAGTTGTCGACTCAAATACTTCGTGAAAACGAAAAAAAGTCGACTTCATATCGACTCGACGTGTTCATTTGAGTTCGAATGAACCTTCAAGAAGAGCAGTTGTCGACTCAAATACTTCGTGAAAACGAAAAAAAGTTGACTTCATATCGACTCGACGTGTTCATTTGAGTTCGAATGAACCTTCAAGAAGAGCAGTTGTCGACTCAAATACTTCGTGAAAACGAAAAAAAGTTGACTTCATATCGACTCGACGTGTTCATTTGAGTTCGAATGAACCTTCAAGAAGAGCAGTTGTCGACTCAAATACTTCGTGAAAACGAAAAAAAGTCGACTTCATATCGACTCGACTTGTTCATTTGAGTTCGAATGAACCTTCAAGAAGAGCAGTTGTCGACTCAAATACTTCGTGAAAACGAAAAAAAGTCGACTTCATATCGACTCGACGTGTTCATTTGAGTTCGAATGAACCTTCAAGAAGAGCAGTTGTCGACTCAAATACTTCGTGAAAACGAAAAAAAGTTGACTTCATATCGACTCGACGTGTTCATTTGAGTTCGAATGGACCTTCAAGAAGAGCAGTTGTCGACTCAAATACTTCGTGAAAACGAAAAAAAGGTGACTTCATATCGACTCGACGTGTTCATTTGAGTTCGAATGAACCTTCAAGAAGAGCAGTTGTCGACTCAAATACTTCGTGAAAACGAAAAAAAGTCGACTTCATATCGACTCGACGTGTTCATTTGAGTTCGAATGGACCTTCAAGAAGAGCAGTTGTCGACTCAAATACTTCGTGAAACGAAAAAAAGTCGACTTCATATCGACTCGACGTGTTCATTTGAGTTCGAATGAACCTTCAAGAAGAGCAGTTGTTGACTCAAATACTTCGTGAAAACGAAAAAAAGTTGACTTCATATCGACTCGACGTGTTCATTTGAGTTCGAATGAACCTTCAAGAAGAGCAGTTGTCGACTCAAATACTTCGTGAAAACGAAAAAAAGTCGACTTCATATCGACTCGACGTGTTCATTTGAGTTCGAATGAACCTTCAAGAAGAGCAGTTGTCGACTCAAATACTTCGTGAAAACGAAAAAAAGTTGACTTCATATCGACTCGAGGTGTTTATTTGAGTTCGAATGGACCTTCAAAAAGAGCAATTGTCGACTCAAATACTTCGTGAAAACGAAAAAAAGTCGACTTCATATCGACTCGACGTGTTCATTTGAGTTCGAATGAACCTTCAAGAAGAGCAGTTGTCGACTCAAATACTTCGTGAAAACGAAAAAAAGTCGACTTCATATCGACTCGACGAGTTCATTTGAGTTCGAATGAACCTTCAAGAAGAGCAGTTGTCGACTCAAATACTTCGTGAAAACGAAAAAAAGTTGACTTCATATCGACTCGAGGTGTTTATTTGAGTTCGAATGGACCTTCAAAAAGAGCAATTGTCGACTCAAATACTTCGTGAAAACGAAAAAAAGTCGACTTCATATCGACTCGAGGTGTTTATTTGAGTTCGAATGGACCTTCGAGAAGAGCAGTTGTCGACTCAAATACTTCGTGAAAACGAAAAAAAGTTGACTTCATATCGACTCGACGTGTTCATTTGAGTTCGAATGGACCTTCAAAAAGAGCAATTGTCGACTCAAATACTTCGTGAAAACGAAAAAAAGTTGACTTCATATCGACTCGACGTGTTCATTTGAGTTCGAATGAACCTTCAAGAAGAGCAGTTGTCGACTCAAATACTTCGTGAAAACGAAAAAAAGTCGACTTCATATCGACTCGAGGTGTTCATTTGAGTTCGAATGGACCTTCAAAAAGAGCAATTGTCGACTCAAATACTTCGTGAAAACGAAAAAAAGTTGACTTCATATCGACTCGACGTGTTCATTTGAGTTCGAATGAACCTTCAAGAAGAGCAGTTGTCGACTCAAATACTTCGTGAAAACGAAAAAAAGTCGACTTCATATCGACTCGACGTGTTCATTTGAGTTCGAATGAACCTTCAAGAAGAGCAGTTGTCGACTCAAATACTTCGTGAAAACGAAAAAAAGTTGACTTCATATCGACTCGAGGTGTTTATTTGAGTTCGAATGGACCTTCAAGAAGAGCAGTTGTCGACTCAAATACTTCGTGAAACGAAAAAAAGTCGACTTCATATCGACTCGACGTGTTCATTTGAGTTCGAATGAACCTTCAAGAAGAGCAGTTGTCGACTCAAATACTTCGTGAAAACGAAAAAAAGTTGACTTCATATCGACTCGAGGTGTTTATTTGAGTTCGAATGGACCTTCAAAAAGAGCAATTGTCGACTCAAATACTTCGTGAAAACGAAAAAAAGTCGACTTCATATCGACTCGAGGTGTTTATTTGAGTTCGAATGGACCTTCGAGAAGAGCAGTTGTCGACTCAAATACTTCGTGAAAACGAAAAAAAGTTGACTTCATATCGACTCGACGTGTTCATTTGAGTTCGAATGAACCTTCAAGAAGAGCAGTTGTCGACTCAAATACTTCGTGAAAACGAAAAAAAGTTGACTTCATATCGACTCGACGTGTTCATTTGAGTTCGAATGAACCTTCAAGAAGAGCAGTTGTCGACTCAAATACTTCGTGAAAACGAAAAAAAGTCGACTTCATATCGACTCGACGTGTTCATTTTAGTTCGAATGAACCTTCAAGAAGAGCAGTTGTCGACTCAAATACTTCGTGAAAACGAAAAAAAGTCGACTTCATATCGACTCGACGAGTTCATTTGAGTTCGAATGAACCTTCAAGAAGAGCAGTTGTCGACTCAAATACTTCGTGAAAACGAAAAAAAGTTGACTTCATATCGACTCGAGGTGTTTATTTGAGTTCGAATAGACCTTCAAAAAGAGCAATTGTCGACTCAAATACTTCGTGAAAACGAAAAAAAGTCGACTTCATATCGACTCGAGGTGTTTATTTGAGTTTGAATGGACCTTCAAGAAGAGCAGTTGTCGACTCAAATACTTCGTGAAAACGAAAAAAAGTCGACTTCATATCGACTCGACGAGTTCATTTGAGTTCGAATGAACCTTCAAGAAGAGCAGTTGTCGACTCAAATACTTCGTGAAAACGAAAAAAAGTTGACTTCATATCGACTCGAGGTGTTTATTTGAGTTCGAATAGACCTTCAAAAAGAGCAATTGTCGACTCAAATACTTCGTGAAAACGAAAAAAAGTCGACTTCATATCGACTCGAGGTGTTTATTTGAGTTCGAATGGACCTTCGAGAAGAGCAGTTGTCGACTCAAATACTTCGTGAAAACGAAAAAAAGTTGACTTCATATCGACTCGACGTGTTCATTTGAGTTCGAATGGACCTTCAAAAAGAGCAATTGTCGACTCAAATACTTCGTGAAAACGAAAAAAAGTTGACTTCATATCGACTCGACGTGTTCATTTGAGTTCGAATGAACCTTCAAGAAGAGCAGTTGTCGACTCAAATACTTCGTGAAAACGAAAAAAAGTTGACTTCATATCGACTCGACGTGTTCATTTGAGTTCGAATGAACCTTCAAGAAGAGCAGTTGTCGACTCAAATACTTCGTGAAAACGAAAAAAAGTCGACTTCATATCGACTCTAGGTGTTCATTTGAGTTCGAATGGACCTTCAAAAAGAGCAATTGTCGACTCAAATACTTCGTGAAAACGAAAAAAAGTTGACTTCATATCGACTCGACGTGTTCATTTGAGCTCGAATGAACCTTCAAGAAGAGCAGTTGTCGACTCAATTACTTCGTGAAAACGAAAAAAAGTTGACTTCATATCGACTCGACGTGTTCATTTGAGTTCGAATGAACCTTCAAGAAGAGCAATTGTCGACTCAAACACTTCGTGAAAACGAAAAAAAGTTGACTTCATATCGACTCGAGGTGTTCATTTGAGTTCGAATGGACCTTCAAGAAGAGCAATTGTCGACTCAATTACTTCGTGAAAACGAAAAAAAGTCGACTTCATATCGACTCGACGTGTTCATTTGAGTTCGAATGAACCTTCAAGAAGAGCAGTTGTCGACTCAAATACTTCGTGAAAACGAAAAAAAGTCGACTTCATATCGACTCGACGTGTTCATTTGAGTTCGAATGAACCTTCAAGAAGAGCAGTTGTCGACTCAAATACTTCGTGAAAACGAAAAAAAGTTGACTTCATATCGACTCGACGTGTTCATTTGAGTTCGAATGAACCTTCAAGAAGAGCAGTTGTCGACTCAAATACTTCGTGAAAACGAAAAAAAGTTGACTTCATATCGACTCGACGTGTTCATTTGAGTTCGAATGAACCTTCAAGAAGAGCAGTTGTCGACTCAAATACTTCGTGAAAACGAAAAAAAGTTGACTTCATATCGACTCGACGTGTTCATTTGAGTTCGAATGAACCTTCAAGAAGAGCAGTTGTCGACTCAAATACTTCGTGAAAACGAAAAAAAGTCGACTTCATATCGACTCGACGTGTTCATTTGAGTTCGAATGAACCTTCAAGAAGAGCAGTTGTCGACTCAAATACTTCGTGAAAACGAAAAAAAGTTGACTTCATATCGACTCGACGTGTTCATTTGAGTTCGAATGAACCTTCAAGAAGAGCAGTTGTCGACTCAAATACTTCGTGAAAACGAAAAAAAGTTGACTTCATATCGACTCGACGTGTTCATTTGAGTTCGAATGAACCTTCAAGAAGAGCAGTTGTCGACTCAAATACTTCGTGAAAACGAAAAAAAGTCGACTTCATATCGACTCGACGTGTTCATTTGAGTTCGAATGGACCTTCAAGAAGAGCAGTTGTCGACTCAAATACTTCGTGAAAACGAAAAAAAGTCGACTTCATATCGACTCGACGTGTTCATTTGAGTTCGAATGAACCTTCAAGAAGAGCAGTTGTCGACTCAAATACTTCGTGAAAACGAAAAAAAGTTGACTTCATATCGACTCGACGTGTTCATTTGAGTTCGAATGAACCTTCAAGAAGAGCAGTTGTCGACTCAAATACTTCGTGAAAACGAAAAAAAGTCGACTTCATATCGACTCGACGTGTTCATTTGAGTTCGAATGGACCTTCAAGAAGAGCAGTTGTCGACTCAAATACTTCGTGAAAACGAAAAAAAGTCGACTTCATATCGACTCGACGTGTTCATTTGAGTTCGAATGAACCTTCAAGAAGAGCAGTTGTCGACTCAAATACTTCGTGAAAACGAAAAAAAGTTGACTTCATATCGACTCGACGTGTTCATTTGAGTTCGAATGAACCTTCAAGAAGAGCAGTTGTCGACTCAAATACTTCGTGAAAACGAAAAAAAGTTGACTTCATATCGACTCGACGTGTTCATTTGAGTTCGAATGAACCTTCAAGAAGAGCAGTTGTCGACTCAAATACTTCGTGAAAACGAAAAAAAGTCGACTTCATATCGACTCGACGTGTTCATTTGAGTTCGAATGAACCTTCAAGAAGAGCAGTTGTCGACTCAAATACTTCGTGAAAACGAAAAAAAGTTGACTTCATATCGACTCGACGTGTTCATTTGAGTTTGAATGGACCTTCAAGAAGAGCAATTGTCGACTCAAATACTTCGTGAAAACGAAAAAAAGTTGACTTCATATCGACTCGACGTGTTCATTTGAGTTCGAATGAACCTTCAAGAAGAGCAGTTGTCGACTCAAATACTTCGTGAAAACGAAAAAAAGTTGACTTCATATCGACTCGTGGTGTTTATTTGAGTTCGAATGAACCTTCAAGAAGAGCAATTGTCGACTCAAATACTTCGTGAAAACGAAAAAAGGTTGACTTCATATCGACTCGACGTGTTCATTTGAGTTCGAATGAACCTTCAAGAAGAGCAGTTGTCGACTCAAATACTTCGTGAAAACGAAAAAAAGTTGACTTCATATCGACTCGACGTGTTCATTTGAGTTCGAATGGACCTTCAAGAAGAGCAATTGTCGACTCAAATACTTCGTGAAAACGAAAAAAAGTTGACTTCATATCGACTCGACGTGTTCATTTGAGTTCGAATGAACCTTCAAGAAGAGCAGTTGTCGACTCAAATACTTCGTGAAAACGAAAAAAAGTTGACTTCATATCGACTCGTGGTGTTTATTTGAGTTCGAATGAACCTTCAAGAAGAGCAATTGTCGACTCAAATACTTCGTGAAAACGAAAAAAGGTTGACTTCATATCGACTCGACGTGTTCATTTGAGTTCGAATGGACCTTCAAGAAGAGCAATTGTCGACTCAAATACTTCGTGAAAACGAAAAAAAGTTGACTTCATATCGACTCGACGTGTTCATTTGAGTTCGAATGGACCTTCAAGAAGAGCAGTTGTCGACTCAAATACTTCGTGAAAACGAAAAAAAGTTGACTTCATATCGACTCGACGTGTTCATTTGAGTTCGAATGGACCTTCAAGAAGAGCAGTTGTCGACTCAAATACTTCGTGAAAACGAAAAAAAGTTGACTTCATATCGACTCGACGTGTTCATTTGAGTTCGAATGGACCTTCAAGTAGAGCAGTTGTCGACTGCAATACATCGAGATCAACGAAAGACGTCGACTTCATATCGAATCGAGGTGCTTGATTGAGATCGAATGGACCTTTATGAAGAGCAAAATTTGCCAAAACATTTAATGTCGACTCAAATACTTCGAGAATAACGAAAGAAGTCGACTTCATATCGAAATCGAGGGGTTTGATAGAGAGTTTGAATGGACTCAAAATTCGCTAAAAATTGAGACATTTTACATAAAACCAGTCATTTTTCGAAAATTCTCTCACATAGCCATGCTGCATGACTGTGGATCTTTTATTTTTCGACCAGTTGAAATTTTATTTCATTTGCTCGTTTAAAATCAACTGTGATTCGATTTTCAGTGGACTGACGGCGGTTTGATTAAAACGGCGAACATTTAAAAGTGATTCAATAACGAGAAGCCTCTGAATCATGCGAACGACGCCCTTCGATCAGTCGAAACGACCTCTTCGGACGCCCAACGGCCGCTCGACGACCGGCGGAAGACGATGAAGACGTCGATGAAGCGACTGTCGACGCGTCACTGAGGAAATGGAGGAGGCAAATGGACCCTGAAACCAACTTTATATTCAAAAGGGTGAGTCACAACGTGTAAAAACGTCATTTATTTTCTTTCTATTAAATTCGGTTGATATTCGACAACGTGAGTCGTTGTCAAACATAAGTGGTGATTTTGATTTTGACAATTCTCACATTCGATAATGTCCAATGTCATCATTAACATCGTAATATTATTACACATATTGTCGGTTAACTGGCGACGAGAAGTTGGATGAACGTCATTTTCGGCGATAAATGACGTATTTTCGAGACGTATTAGAAATTACATCGTTCAATCAAATTTGACATTTTATGTCTTTACTATGGCACATAACTCAAAATCCACCATCGTTGAGGCAATCAAACCTATTCTCGACAGAAATTCTACGCGGTACTTACAAACTGATCAGGGGACAGAGTTTCACAACAAAGATTTTAAAAAATGTATGAAGCAATTTAACATTAAACATTATTCAACCTTCAGCGATAAAAAAGGCAGCATAATTGAACGTTTTAATCGCCCACTCAAATCTCTGATGTATCAAAAATTTACTGAAATAGGAAATTACAAATGGGTGAATATTTTACCAATTCTCCTGCATATGTATAATAATAGAAAACACAGAACCATTAATATGAAACCTAGTGGGGTGAATTCAACTAATGAGCAATTGGTGATACAAAATATCAATAAAACACAAAAATGATTCATTTGGTAATTCTGCCGTGTGAAGGAAGAACAACTCAACTCAAAATTTTCGAAATCCCAGAAATCAGCTTCGAAGTTTTTCTGAGAAAACTCGCCATAAATTCACTCCAGATCACTCCCGTGACCCCATTTTTTTTCAGACCTCGTGTGATGTTCAACTCAATCGACTGGTACAATCATTCCTCTTTACAAACGTACCTTCAATCGATTCATGGCATTTGAGTCAAATATCGATTATCCCTGGCTGTTTCGTTAATTGTTTGTGAAGTAAAAACAACTAAATCCCCCTTGAGTCGTTTTACCTCCACATTAAATTGCTGTTTTCTAGGTAAGATTTTGATGAAAAACGACTCAACATTTTCGTTAGTTTACCTTTTTGCTGCTGTACCTACACTTCATTAAGTACCTATCATCATTTAATACTATCGAGTTCTTCCATAAGAGGGGGGTTGGAACCCTGACCCAATTTTTGTTTCTTATTTCTAATAATAAGCCTATGTGATCGTATCGGAAAAAAAGTTTGTAACCCCCCTCAAACTTCGTCACTTCACGTTTTAAGATGCGTAGATTCAATGTCCGTTCGCCGTCCTCCGTGCGAACCACTTTATGCCTTTAAATTGATCCAAAAAATCTGAAATTTCGCAAAAGACTCCTTCGGGGGTCTAGTTTGTCCTAACATCTGGGCAATCCGATCCCTTAACCCCTTGAGAAGAGGGGGTAAAAATGAGGTAAATATAAATTGGATTTTCCGTTTTTTTTTAATAAATTAAATTCCCTATAAGCCAAAAATAATGGGCCGATAAATTACCCATGACCCTAGATTGGTAAATATTAAACCCTTGTGTCATCATTAAAAAATTATGTTCTCAATTCAAGACGTCCGAATTACACCTGATTGAGTCATGAGAAACAAATCAAATCCGGCCAGCTGCGTACACATTTGGAGGAGAAACAACTCACGAAAACCATACGAAACGTCTCAACCCGATCTTCAAGCCAACAATGTGGAGGAAAAACAACTCAACGGCGTTTTCAGCGAGTTGAGTCTTTTTTTGTCAACAAATAAATACTAAATCTAGCTAGTTAGGGTGTTTCAATCGAGGAGTTGAGGTGTTTTTCCTAAAAAAAACATGGAGTTGAGACGTTTTTGCTCAAAATTAGGCAATTTTCAAATTACACCCCTAACAATTTCAACCCCTTCCGGGGTGAATTTCGAATTTTTGACTCGTCCATCGGAAAGTTGGGGGGGGGAAATTATTGGGGATACGTAAAAACCCCATTTTCGACCATTTTCGAGTTGAGTCGTTCTTCCTTCACACGGCAGAATTCAGTTCGAGCAATCCCTACCATAAAATACAGCTTTCGTACAAGTACGCAACCACGAGGGACGTTTTATGTCTTTTCGCCCCCTCCCACACCCACACCACGTACCACGTACTTCAATAATGAACTTCATAAATACCTGTGTGTAAACAATTATTTAAACAATCACGCTCATACCGCAGCTTGTCGGCCACGCACTCCGCAGGGCAGTGTACTAGATCAGTGGTTCCCAACCCGTGGTCCGCGAGCCACTTGTGGTCCGCGCCGAGTTTATGTGTGGTCCGCGGGCTGTTTCAGAGTACGTCTTATAATTCACGGTTTTCTTCATCAATACGAGTATAACAATGTTTTTACTGGCTATACAGGGTGTCCCATCTAAACGGGCCCATCGGGAAATTACAGCCTTGCGGTGCGAGCTATCGAAAAATTGAACTGGACCTTTTTCATAGTATTTTAACTCATCTTCACGATGCCGAAGTCCGATTTTTATTTTTCCATGTTTTAGGGTCTCAAACCATTGATTGAAACTTGCGGTTTCCTCTTGAGCCCCCTTTTTTATTGCTTTTTTCGATTCTAGGTTGAATTTGGAACAGAAAATGCCTCTTTGAAATTTTTGTTTTTGGGGCTTCGTTTCTGAGTTATTCCACTTTTTGCGAAATACAGAAAATCGCCGTTCCTTTTAGACGTTACCAACACTTTCTTACTATTTTTATCTTCGATTTTTTTCACCACACTTTTGAAATCAGCATTAAACTACCTGTCATTCAGTGTGGTGAACATCTCAAAAATTGAAGAAAAAATAGTAAGAAAGTGTTGGTAACGTCTAAAAGGAATCGGCGATTTTCTGTATTTCGCAAAAAGTGGAATAACTCAGAAACGAAGCCCCGAAAAGAAAAATTTCGAAGAGGCATTTTCTGTTCCAAATTCAACCTAGAATCGAAAAAAGCAATGAAAAAGGGGGGTCAAGAGGAAACCGTAAGTTTCAATCAATGATTTGAGACCCTAAAACATGGAAAAATAAAAATCGGACTTCGGCATCGTGAAGCTGAGTGAAAATACTATGAAAAAGGTCCAGTTCAATTTTTCGATAGCTCGCACCGCAAGGCTGTAATTTCCCGATGGGCCCGTTTAGATGGGACACCCTGTATAATGACAATATTGCAAGCTTTTGGATCAAGTTACTTGATGAGTACCAAACCCTCAGCCAAAAAGCCTTGAAAATTCTACTTCCTTTCAATTCTACATATCTTTGTGAAACAGCATTTTCAACACTAAATGTTATTAAGAATAAGCATCGTAACAGTTTGTTGAAATTGGATGCTCCATTCAGGTTGAGTTTGACCTCTTTGAAGCCAAATATCGAAGATCTTGCCAGTAAAATGCAAAACCAAGGAAGTCACTGAGAGACTTAGTGTCATATTTTGTAAGCGTTTTACAATAGATTTATAATGTTTCTATAACTATATTAAGACTATAACTATGTTTTTTTTTCTAATTACTTACTCTTAATACAATGTATATTAAAGGATTTAAACTATATTTCTCTAGTTCTCAATTTAATTTACCTAGTTATAAAATCATGTGGTCCGCAGACGTTTCCTTATAGATCTTGTGGTCCTCGAGGGAAAAAGGTTGGGAACCACTGTACTAGATCGAGGGTCTCACGGCAACACCCCACATCGTCACTTTTGGCCAAAATGAGTTACGCGTACCGTTCGAAGCGTTTTCCCCCGGCGTATCGATCTAACTAAGTATAAATTAGGTAGGTACCTAAGTTAGGTATCTCACGATTTACTTCACTGAATTACTCAGTAAACATAGGACTATAATAGTTGGCAGATGGTTTTTTGGCTCTGCTGAAAAGTCGCCGAAATGACGATGTGGGAAGTTGCCGTGAGACCCTCGACATGGAGTATTTCTGATAAGACCGGAGATTTTCCTGGTTTATACCGGATATTTCAAGGTAAAATCAGTAAACAATTTCATTACCATTGAAAGTTTGCTCAAGCATCCATACTGCGTGAAATTTTATTTAAAGTTCGTTTTGAACCCCTGCCCATTGACCTAGGGTTCTGAAAGGTTTCAAGGATCGTTGTGGGGCTGGTCCAAATCCAGAACCAAATTTCGAAATTTTAGCTCAACGCTAACTGGGCAAAGTGCCTCGGACGGCGGACGGACGGATTTTTTTATTCGATTTTGTGAATCTACGTGTCTTGAAACGTAAACCAACAAATTTTGAAGGGGGGGTTAAAAAATATTGTTTCTTTGGGCGATTCCAATGGTTCATTATCGAAGATAATAAACCAAAATAATTTATAACGACGAATAATTTGTGTATCCTGATTGCTCTAATTCTACTCGTGTCCATCTTCCGTTATCTTCACAATCGTAGTCCTCCCATTAACGGTGGGAACCTCCTGTGTAATTAACCTTCTCAACTTAACCCTGAAACAATCAGGACGTTTTTTTTTTTTTTTTTTTTTTTTTTTTTTTTTTTTTTTTTCATCTGCACTCATATTCACACGGTGTCATCAAACTTGAGACCGAAACTGGAGGGGGGAAAAAAATCACCATGAAAATCTACCGTTGTCGACGTCTTCGGGGGCCTCTGGAAGGAGACGAAGACGTCGCAGTTCTTTCGCGGTTGTCACGGAGAGACGTGTCGTGACGTGTTGTGACGTGTCGTGACGTGTCTGGTACGTTCATATCTAACCCTGCGGTACCGTATTATCAACCACCGTTTCCTTCTGAATTCCGGTCCTTCTGGTCCGTTCGAAGGTACTCAACGTCTGAGTACCGACCAATCGATTCGTCCTTTGCGAAAACGCCACTACGGTCCAAAATTTTCTAAACTCGGATTTCTGCAAAATTTTGTACACCAAAATCCGTTTCAGACCACCCTGGATCCACTGCCAAAAGACACCACAAATCGTATATAACATATATATTTCTCTCTCGATAGAATTGGGATAAAAAGTTCAAATTCGCACAAAAAATCTGTTTTGTTAATCTAAAGGCTAAGTTCGTAAATGAGCAAAACTGGGCTACTTACTCGAAAATTCCCAAAATTCACATTCTGGCAAGTGACACCTTATTTTGAAGGGTTTTTCACGCTGAACACGATGGTGAAATCAGAATGGCGATATCTTATTCCGTTCCGAATTTGGAGCACTTTGAAGATGAAGAAACGTGGTTGAGACATGAGATGTTCTTCGAAAATTCGCTCTTATAGCCATGCTGCACGACTGTGGATTTTTATTTATTTATTTTTTTCAATTTGTGTCACCATTCTACTAGTTAGCCTCCTGCCAGCCGTCTGACGTCATAAGCTCGTACGTCATAGGCTCTAACGTACTAGTTGGCCTCTTACTAGCCGTCTGACGTCATACGCTCGTACGTCATAGGCTCTGACGTACTAGTTGGCCTTCTGCCAGCCGTCTGACGTCATAAGCTCGTACGTCATAGGCTCTAACGTACTAGTTGGCCTCCTGCCAGCCGTCCCACGTCACACGCTCGTACGTCATAGGCTCTGACGTAATAGTTGGCCTCCTGCCAGCCGTCCCACGTCACACGCTCGTACGTCATAGGCTCTGACGTACTAGTTGGCCTCCTGCCAGCCGTCTGACGTCATAAGCTCGTACGTCATAGTCTCTGACGTACTAGTTGGCCTCCTGCCAGCCGTCTGACGTCGGACATCAAGTCCTTCAATGGAGACATTTTACATAAAACCAGTCATTTCTTCAAAAATTTGCTCTTTTGGCCATGCTGCAAGACGGGATTTTTTGTTGTCTTTTTTTTTTTTTTTTTTTTTTTGTCTGTTGGCAGTGATGGTCTGAAACGGGTTTTGGTATGAAAATGTTTCGGAAATTCGAGTTTTGAATATTTTGGATCGAGTACCGGATTTCGAACGATTCCTTTTCTTCGAAAATTCGCTAAAAAGCGGCGGTTCCTTCGATTTCGCAGATTCCACGCGCACTTTTGAATGTTCGTATCGAGAATCGTCATCGGTCTGAACCCAACGGTGATCCTGTGGGATTCAGTGTCTTACGACGATCACACGGACATATTGAAGGTAAGAAACGACTTTTTGAGATTCGAAATCAATCGATTCCAGACGTCGAAAATCGGTTTTCAACGACATCCTTTCAGAATCAAGTTGTACAATCTTGCAGTTTCACGTGTAGCGAGCGGCTATCGATTCGTAATAGTCGATTTCTTCCCTCGTAAGGCCTTTGCCGATAAGTTGACTTTGCCGATTCCTCACGAGACTCTGTATCGTTCGATTTCTACCTTAGAAATCCTGCAAAATCGATTCAAATTCTAGTGATTACGAGCGACAATGGCCCGATTTCTCCACCATGTGGACCATTTCGGTGGTCACAAATGACATTGTTTTAAGAGCTCGAAAATTTGACATCGTGGTAAAATTTGTAGTTGAGTTTGGGTTTTTCTAGAAATGCGAGCATATTTTTATTTATTTATTTTTTTTAATAAAATACGTTCGCTCTATCGATAGTGTGAATTCGATCAATAATTGAAATTATTTCAGACGGCTTTAAGGTCGCCCAATGGTACGAATATCTTCCTAAAAAACTTACCCTCAGTACAGTTACGTGCCGCTATCGATACGTAACAATCGATTAATCAATTTCAACTATACGAACGCTCAAAAGCGGCCATTTATGGTCATCCTTCTTGGACAGTCCTTTTTGATAGTCCTTCTTAGGAGGTCCTTCTTTAGAGTCGTTTCTATCAGTATCTTCCAGTGGGAAAACCCCTCAGTGCCGCCCTCAGTACAGTAACGTGCCGCTATCGATACGTAACAATCGATTAATCACTGTCAACTATAGGAACGCCCAAAAGCGGCCATTTATGGTCATCCTTCTTGGACAGTCCTTTTTGATAGTCCATCTTGGGAGGTCCTTGTTTAAAGTCCGTTTGGGGCAGTCCATGTTGAAAGTCCTTTTTGGGGAGTTTTTCGTGGCCAGTCCTTTTTGATAGGTCCTTCTTTAGAGTCGTTTTTGTACCTTCCTTCGTCTGTGTCCTTCTTGTCGTCCTATAGATTCAAGTATCAGTTCCTTCCAGTATCAGTACCACCCTCAGTTCAGTAACGTGTCGCTATCGATACGTAACAATCGATTAATTAATTTCAACTATAGGAACGCCCAAAACCGGTCATTTATGGTCATCCTTCTTGGACAGTCCTTTTTGATAGTCCATCTCGGGAGGTCCTTGTTTAAAGTCCGTTTCGGGCAGTCCATGTTGAAAGTCCTTATTGGGGAGTTTTTCGTGGCCAGTCCTTTTTGATAGGTCCTTCTTTAGAGTCGTTTTTGTACCTTCCTTCGTCTGTGTCCTTCTTGTCGTCCTATAGATTCAAGTATCAGTATCTTCCAGTGGGAAAACCCCTCAGTACCGCCCTCAGTACAGTAACGTGTCGCTATCGATACGTAACAATCGATTAATCAATTTCAACTATAGGAACTCCCAAAAGCGACCATTTATGGTCAGCCTTCTTGGGCAGTCCTTTTTTATAGTCCATCTTGGGAGGTCCTTATTTGAAGTCCGTTTTGGGCAGTCCATGTTGAAAGTCCTTTTTAGGGAGTCCTTCTTGGACCGTCTTTCTTGAGAATCCTGAAGATTTCTTCTTGAGATGTCCTTATTTAGAGTTCTGTTCTGGGCAGTCCTTCCAACCCTTCAACATCGATTCAAAGCCCAAATCTTGTGAAACCGAGCGACCTTCGTCCGATTTCTCCCCATTTCGGTGCTCCAAACGCACGCATATCTTGTCCTTCTTTTCGTCCTATAGATTCAAGTATCAGTATCTTCCACTGGGAAAAACCCCTTAGTACCGCCCTCAGTACAATTAATTAATTAATAAATCAATTTGAACTATACAAACGCCCAAAAGCGGTCATTTATGGTCATCCTTCTTGGACAGTCCTTTTTGATAGTCCATCTTGGGAGGTCCTTATTTAAAGTCCGTTTCGGGCAGTCCATGTTGAAAGTCCTTATTGGGGAGTTTTTCGTGGGCAGTCCTTTTAGATAGGTCCTTCTTTAGAGTCGTTTTTGTACCTTCCTTCGTCTGTGTCCTTCTTGTCGTCCTATAGATTCAAGTATCAGTATCTTCCAGTGGGAAAACCCCTCAGTACCGCCCTCAGTACAGTAACGTGTCGCTATCGATACGTAACAATCGATTAATCAATTTCAACTATAGGAACTCCCAAAAGCGATCATTTATGGTCAGCCTTCTTGGACAGTCCTTTTTGATGGTCCATCTTGGGAGGTCCTTTTTGAGAGTCCTTCTTTAGAGTCGTTTTTAGTATATTCCAGTGGAAAAACCACTCAGTACAGAAACGTACCGCTATCGATACGTAATAATCGATTAATCGATTTCTACTCTCGATCCTCGAGGGCCGCCCCCCCACTTCACCGCTCCCCGACCTTCCCACCCGTTTAGGTCTCTCGCTCGGGTTCAGTTTCCCCTGACGACCCGTCGGTACAACACGAACCCGCCGTTGAAACAATCCATCAAAATTACCACAAAATCAAAATTATGCCAACGTAATCACCTCAACGCGGAGTTCAATCGCTCGGTAAAAGTGCGCGAAATTTGTTTTTTTCGACCAGTTTTTACGACGTGAAGGCGACTTCGAAGTGACGTGTTCTTCAGTACCTGAGTTTTACGTACTTAAATTCCTTCATTTTACATTACACTTCGTAAACGACTCAAATTTACGTCCGATTATCGACCAAAATCACTTTTTGAACCTCCAAAAGGGCATTCAAAAAACAGGTAAAATTCAGGTAGACACCTCTTTGTGTAGCAAATGAACCTAAACAGTCGTATTTGCTTCCATTTATTGGCCAACATCACTTTTTGGACCTTGAAGAAGGCATTGAAAATCAGGTAGAAGTCAGGAAGATACCAAATTTTGAGACATGTGGACCTAAACAGTCGTATTTCCTTGCATTTGTTGACAAAAATCCTTCTAATTAGACTTCTGAAAGATCATCAAAAATTTTTTAAAAATCTTATATATACCTCTTTCTGTAGTATATGGACATGAAGAACCACATTTGGACATTTTAAAAAGGTATCAAAAGTCAGGTAGATACTTCTTGGAGTAGCATATGGGCCTAAACAATCCTATTTACTCCCACTTATTGACCAAAATCACTTGTTGGACCTCTGAAAAGGCATTAAAAATCAGCTAAAACGCAAGTAGATACAAATTTTTGAGGCATTTGTACCTAAACAATCGTATTCGCTTCAAGTCATTGATGAAAACCAGTTTGTGGTCCTTGAAAAACGTATTGCAATTCAGGTAGACACCTCTTCTAGTACCATATGAACCTAATCAATCGTACTTACTTCAATTTAAAATCCACGTAGATACACAATTTTGAGGCCTATGAACCAAAATCGTATTTACTTCCACGTATCGACCAAAATCACTTGTTGCACCTTTGAAAAGGACACTAAAAATCCAATAAATACCCCTTTTAGTAGCATATGAACATCGAAATCGTATTATCCCTCATTTATGGACCAAAACCACTTGTTAAAAAATTAGGCACAAATTTGATGGTCAAAAATCAGCTTTTGGGCCTTGAAAAAGGCTTTGAAATTCAGGAAAAAAGTCATGTAGATACGAGATTTTGAGGGTTGTAAACCGAAACAATCGATTTTGCTTTAATTTATTGACTAAACCCATTTTTATGACTTCTGAAAGCATCCAAAATCATGTAAAAATCAGATACCTACCTCTTTGTGTAGCATATGGACCTAAAAAATCTTACTAGCTTCTATTTATTGACCAAAGTTTCAATGTGGACGTTGAAAAACGCTTTTAACCCTCCAGCACCGAAGTCGGGTCATTATGACCCAAATTTAGTTTTTCAATATAATATATATTTCTTCAAAGGACCTTACATGATTATGTTATTACTGCAGTTATTACTGGTTATTATGCAAAATATTTGAAAATTCTCTTCAATATCAACTTAAAATAAACGAAAAATCTCAACTTGAAAATATGTTTTTCCTCATTTAAACAATTGAACTACAAATTTCGTGTGACATTTCAAATTGACATAAGTACAATAGGTTTGTGATAACTCGAAGTACGGGCATAGGTCGAATACTGTGAATCACGGTGAAATTATTGGCGGTTGAGTAAACGCTCGGGTCATATTGAACCGACCTCGGTGCTAGAGGGTTAAAATCGAGTACATACCAAATTTTGAGGCACTCGAACCTGTAGAATCGTATTTGTTTCCACTTATTGACCAAAATCACTTTTTGAAATGTTCAAAAATGGCACTAAGAAGGTAAAAGTCAGGTAGATAGGGATTTTCGTAGCATATGGACCTAAATAACCGACTTTTTTGTGCATCTTTCGAAATCAAATGATCTCTTAGATCATTTAATGGTATTTTCTTCGTTCAAAAAGAAATAAAATCGTGGTTTTAGGTTCAAAGTTCGTATTTAAACACCCACCACGACTTCTCTTTGTGGAAATCACAGGTTTTTCCGCCTTTGAAATGCCCATTTCCGTCACTTTTCGAGTTTCTACAAAAGTGATTTTTGTGTCGAAAATAATCGAACAAAAAGTACGTAAAATCAGGGTCAATCAATTTATGATTGTTCGTTACAGTCGACAACGAAATCCGACGAAAATACGATGACAGTTCGCGGGAGCGGTCGGTAAAACCGAATTACGACGCGAAATATCGAAATTTCACGGTTTTCCCGGTGAAATTTCGATTTGAAGAGGACTTTTCGACGAAATCGATGTGAATGATGGCTCAGGCTGCTGTCATACGGGCCCACAACCGCGCCCAAGCGAAGGTAAATACTCGAAGGATTCTCTTAGTCTTAGAACGAGTTTTAGTAAAGTATGGATTTATGATTAGTGATTTTTGATCGTTTGTGCGAAGCCACTGGAGGCTCGGATCGTCAGAAATCCGTCGAAAAAATAACCAAAAATCGTGCGTAAACGAATATTTTGAGTGGCGAAAAGAACGAATTCCATTCACTTCGTCTTTCTCCTTCGTCCTTACTCAAGAAGGACACTACTGTAAGAGGGTTCTCGCTGTTATCATTGACGTTGATATTTACGTGCTGTGGTTGTGATCAGTCAAAGTCAAAGTCGAAAAATAACGAATATTTTATGTGAAGAAAAGAAAAAATTCTTTCACTTTGTCCTTCTTCTTCGTCCTTACTCAAGAAGGACACTACTGTAAGAGGGTTCTCGATGTTATCATTGACGTTGATTTTGACGTGCTGTGGTTGTGATCAGTCAAAGTCCAAAAATAATAAAATCAGGCGTGAAAGAAAATTTTCAGTGAAGAAAAGAACACAATTCTACACTTCGTCCCTCTTCTTCGTCCTTACTCAAGAAAGACACTACTGTAAGAGAGCTCTCGATGTTATTATTGACGTTGATTTTGACGTGCGGTGGTTTTGATCAGTCAAAGTCGAAAAATAACAAAATCGAGTGTAAACGAATATTTTAAGTGGAGAAAAGAACGAAATTCTTTCACTTCGTCCTTCTCCTTCGTCCTTAACTCAAGAAGGATACTAGGGATGTCCATCGATGGTCGATACTGTTCGATCTTTCACATTTTTTTCATGAACCTTGCAGCTTTAGTTGGTGGTATTTTGGTACATTTATTTTTTATCCCTCGTGTCCCTTGTAGGTATTTGTTTGTAATACAAACTTTGTATCCTGGTTTTGACAGGACAGTAGCATCACCAAAATCGAAAACACAACAACACCCTCTGTCCGCCACATTTGGTAAAACTACCAACACTGGACACTTGTTTTGGGCAAATAAATAGTGAATCACACACAAACACACACACATGTTTGGTTATCATTCGTTGCAAGGCGGTTAGAAGATAATATCGTCGGCGTACAAGGAAAACCCACTAATCCATTTCAAAATGAGATTTTGTTACAAATGAGAATGTTTATGGGGTTGGGGACCAGTTTAAATCTTGGAGAGCATCCAAAGAGGCCTAAAGGAAGCTGAATCTCATTTTGTACAAAAATGGACTTAGTGGGTTTTCCTTGTACGCCGACGATATCTTCTAACCGCCTTGCAACGAATGATAACGAAATTATATTATATTAGGTATGATTGGTTGCGATTATAACGAAATTATATTATAATTTGTTGCGATATTGTGATAGTGCTGTTTATAGTTTATTATATTGCAGTATTTCTTGTCAGCCGTCAGCATGCCACCAAATCAGTTCCCTCAGAAAGGGTGTTCTCGGCAGCGGGCCACATTCTAACTCAAGAGAGAAGCCGTTTGAAGGGCGATATGATTTCAAAATTACTTTTCCTCCGAAGCTGGAAGGAGGAATAATTTTTCTAAAAAAAAATAAATAAAATAAAATCCATCTGAACTGAAATTACAATAAATTGTTTTTGATTGATTTCATTGATTTCATCGATCTCATTGATTTCATTTCGTTGATAGTTCATTGTTCGATGAATACCTATATTTTTCCTGATTTTGAAATTAAAACTGCCTACCTAGCGTAGAAGTTACTGAAACATAATAATATAATACATATAATACATATTATGTATTATGTTATATGATAATGTATGTTATTTTTATACCACCGAAAAATATTATTTTTATACAATCGATGGTTTGGTTTCGATGGTCGATACATCGATACCATCGATGATAGAGAGCCGATGTTGATCATGTTAATTCATATTAAATATTAAAATTTTTAATCTGTCCCTAATTCATAGTTTACTGCCGTCATTATTTGTTCTTAATTCAAAATTTAATGTAATTCATGTCTGCACTATGTACTGTAACTTGTACCCAGCTTTATTACTATTATTATGTTTTTGTGCCATCGATGGTGTCCCTCCGATGTTGACAACATCGATAATGCCTTTTCGATGTTGCATCCCTGAAGGACACTCGATGTTATCATCACGGAAGATGTCGGTCAGTTTTCAGTAGAAAACCAAACAGAAACCTTCTCGCCCCGCTCTGTTTATCCTTCGGCGACTGTACTTCGATCGACTTTCGCCTCGGGCTGTACTCAACGACCTTCTCGCCCTCGTCAGCCTCCGAACGGTCCCGCTCCGCTGCACGAAGAGAAACAACTCGCCCACAAAGGAAAAACCTGACGAAGTTTCTATTTTTTAATTTTATATGTATATATATATTATATATTATTTTAGATTGGGGAAACAAATAGAACAGATAAAACTCACATATACTTGTCTGAACGTTTCGCACCAAGCGTCGTCGGCAGACCCATATCCATAGCCCCATATATATATATGGCAGACCCATATCCGTAGCCATATATATATAGGCTATTAGTACGGGCTTATCCAATTTTAGTATATGTACCGCCATATCCTCTTCACCTTCCCTCGCTCCATTGGGTGCATCGATAGAAGATCCATGATTGCCTACATATATATATATTTTTAAATAATACCTATTACATTTGGTTATTCTTCGTCGTAGTAACCGAACCTTCAGTGGGAGGTCCCCGTTTGTAGCGACGAATAACGTCGGTGTTCCGTCTGTTACGAGTGAAGCGATCGTTCTCAGTCCAAAATGTTTAAAAAACCGACCAATTTTCATACCAAAATCCGTTCCAGACCGTCTTGAATTCACTGCTTAAAGACACCAAAAATTATAAATATAATATTATAGACTTATGTTGTTATGTAGGTATGTGTCACTCCAGACGATAACTCTCGGTAGAATTGAGATCAACAGTCATGCAGCATGGCTATAAGAGCGAATTTTCGAAGAACATCTCAAGTATCAACCACGTTTCTTCATCTTCCAGTTTGAGAACGAAATAAGATATCGCAATTCTGACTTCACCATCGTGTTCAGCGTGTAAAAACCTTTAAAATGAGGTGTCACTTGTGACCTATAAGCTGAAGGGGGTTTTTGGGTGTTTAAGGGGGGGACGAATTACCCTCAAGTTTCCCAAATGAAACAGTTTGACAAGTGACGCCCCATTTTAAAGGTTGTTTTTACGCTGAATTCGATGGTGAAGTCAGAATTGCCGTTCTCAGACTGGAGCACTTTGAAGATGAAGAAACGTGGTTGATACTTGAGGTGTTCTTCACGGACATCATGGTCTTCAATGAAGACATTTTACGTAAAACCAGTCGTTACTTCAAAAATTCGCTCTTATAGCCATGCTGCATGACTGTGGATTTTTAAAATTGATGGTGACTGTATAAGTTGTCTCCAGTTAAGAGCAAACAACACTGGCTATCAGCAGCGCAGTGTTTAACAACAGCAGCTATCTGACCGTTTTTTCTCAAAAATTGGTTTTTTGCTTGTTTCCACTCGAAACGCGTCAGGGTAATCATTTTCACGCCTGTTACGTATAAACAATGGAGTCAGACCAGAAAAAATGTCTTTCATATCATACCATACTGTACTGTACCAAATCATACATACAATAATATACCATGTCATACTCATACCATGTCATACAAACCGAGTGAATATAGCATTGTCATCCAGTTCTGACGTATATTTAAAATTTCAAGTCTCTAGCTCATCATCAAAATTTAATTTGTTTAAACAAATAGGTATTATTCAAACCATTTTACAGACAAGAAACCGAGTGAATATTGCAATGTCGTCAGTCCCCGACTCACGGTTAAAATTTCCAGACTGTAGTTCACTGGGAAGATGAAAACAAAGTACCTAGTTTTATTCTGGGCGTCTGAGGGGTTGAACCACCTAACGGCCGTTTTCGTCGCGAAGTTTAGTGTTTTTCCTAAACCTTTGCGCGCTCACTGTGAACGAACGGCTGGTCGTACAAAAATCCAATTGGTCTTAAAAAATTCGTAATTTTCCAGGTCATTCAAAAGTGAACTAAAAATTACACCGTTTCATGTGAATGTTTAGAGCTATGACATTGTCGAATTTTCAAAGTTCGTTTTGAACCCCCTTCCCCTTGACCTAGGGTTATGAAAAGTTTCGAGGATCATTGTGGGGCTGGTTAGCTCAACGCTAACTGAGCAAAACCATGACAATCTGAGCAAACTTCCACTTGGTTGGGAAGTGAGTGGTTAACTTTTGATACGGCAGACGGTTGACAAAACCATGCCGTAATGTTTATAAGAATGTCCCTTTCGAATTGTAAAAAATTCATTGTATGTTTAAATGAACGTATTTCTTCTTCTTCAGTCATACGAGGGCTGAAGGGTTATTATATTTTATTTTACGTTATTATTAATATTTTAATTAATTAATTTTTTTTTTTTTTTTTCAGGGCTCGGACCCGCGGGTGGCCACATGTCGCGGGAAACTTCAAAACAAACGGTCGAAACTCAATCAGGAGATCAACAAAGAGCTGAGGCTCCGAGCGGGGGCCGAAAACCTCTTCAAGTGAGTGAAACAAACAAATAACACTAAAAACTAACGTCTCTCCCACAGTTAAGATGATTCGTTCAGATTGGAGTTGGGACGGGAATTCCACCGGTAGAACGGCGCAACGTCGGGGTAAAACAAAACAAAAACTGCAGGTTAATTCGGTGCGTAGCGCAAGATGGAAGTTTCGACATCAAAACGAAGAATTTCGACACGGAAAATTGTACCTACAAAAAATCCACAGTCTTGCAGCATGGCTATAAGAGCGAATTTTCGAAGAAATACCTGGTTTTATGTAAAAGGTCTCCATTAAAGAACATGATGTCCATGAAGAATATCTAAAGTAACAACCACGTTTCTTCATCTTCAAAGTGCTCCAGTTTGAGATCGGAATGAGATATCGCAATTCTGGCTTCACCATCTTATTCAGCGTGTAAAAACCTTTAAAATGAGCTGTCACTTGTCAGACTTTCATTTTTTGGTTGAACCCCCCCCCCCCCCTTAACACCCCAAAAACCCCGTCATCATTTGGGAATTTCTACTCTAAACACGATGGTGAAGTCAGAATAGCGGTATCTCATCCCGTTATCAAATTAGAGCAGACTAACAAAGAAGAATATAATATATTATCAAGTAACAACCACGTTTCTTCATCTTCAAAGTACTAAATTTAGTTTTCTTCAAAGTACTAAACTTAAGTTTTAGAACGAAATAAGGTATCGCAATTCTGACTTCGCCATCGTACTAGTGAATTTATCCAGACTACGATGTCTTAATGAATTTCTCCTGGATAAAAATTTGGATATACCTAGCACGACTCAGTTGTCTCGTCGCCATTTTTGAATGTTTTCCCATCGAAATAACTCAGAATAACTCAATTTAACGATTAATAATTATCGAGTTATTTTTTTAAATCAAGTACAATAAAAGGCATTAATTTTTCTTATCTGCAGAAAAGTTCGAAGTTGGCAACTACCATTGAAAGTTGAAAAAATATCAATGCTTTTATTAAACTTTTATCAAAGCACTTTTATTAAGAACTTTTTTTAAACTTTTATTTGACCACCAGTGAGTTTCGTTGGTACAAAATTTGAAATTGTCATTATTTAATAATAATAATAGCTTGGAGAAACTCGTTAAGTCGATCGTCGTCTGCTGTTCGAGTCAGGAGAAATCCATCCAGTCAGTCAATGTAGTACGTTGTTCCAGACAGCAGAAAATCACTTACCTATTTAATATCTCCAGTATGAAAAGTGACAATTTCATTCTTCCCTTAGTTAATTTCTTCGACAAAAAATCGACTAAAAAAAAATCGAAAGTCAAAAATCGACAAAACATTTCTTCGACTCAGTGAGAATCTCATAACGTGATTTCCATGGAAACGGGTACCCAGAGACGAAAACTGACGACGCCACTCGAAAGATCATGAAAAATTAATGTAGGTAGCATATTAATCCGAATTTTGCCAAAAATTGACCTAATGAGTTTCTCCAGTATGCCGACGATATTATCAAATATTTGAGGTACCGATGTTGTGGGTTACCGATCTTAATAAGATTTTGAACCTTCTGAACCAAAATATTCGAGGTATCGAAGTAACCGAAAAATTCGATATCTCGACTATTTCGTTCTGTACAAAATTTATCAAATAAATCGAGTGGCTTATAAATCGAACTTTTCGTTTTTCCAGAGCGACCAACAACAGGAAACTGAAAGAAACCGTCGCCCTCGAATTGAGTTTCGTCAATTCGAACCTCCAACTTCTCAAAGAGCAACTCGCCGAGTTGAATTCGTCAGTGGAAATCTACCAAGGAGAAAGGTAATTATTAATAATAATTGTTAATTATGTCTATTAGAGTTAACCAAAAACTCATCGACGTAACGTCCCCTTATTTTTTCACAAATTCAACGGTCACATTTCCGTGCGCCGCGCATGCGCAGAAATGCTGACTACGCATGCCAACTCTGTTTTTTCACATGGAAACCCCCATTTTTTATTACAGATTCGGATTCTACGTCAAATTTCATGAACTTTTTACTTAGACAAGCGTTTTGTTTGGATGCACCCAAGAGCGTCCAGAAGCGCTCAAAGTTGGCACTAACCGCGTTTGCGCGTAATTTCGATAAGACGGAAAACCCCAAGTGTGGCACATGAAATGACGTTATTTTTCGACGCTGAATCACGTGGTGATATCAGTTTTTTTTTATTGGTCTTAAATAAACTGGGATTATATCCTGAAATATGGTCGTTTTTGAAGAAGAAATGGGAAGGAAAGTGGGTACGTATCTAAATTATCTTAAGGCAATGTGATATACTATAGTGACGTATACTGATGTTGTCGGACTTGTGACGTACCTACCATTTTGAAGGGAAATTTTACAAGCGCGTACTGTAGTGGGTAGCTCTTCTAGTTGTGGGTATCGAATTAACGAGTACAATACAGAAAATATCGATATTTTCCTCCCAAATATCGATAATTATATAAACCCCTTCGATTAGACCTATAACATACGTCTAATATTACAGACATTATTACAGACATTTTCTGTCCATATTATGGATATTTAGGACATTATGGACATAACGTCCTATGTACATATTAAGGACATTTTCTTCCCGAAAAATTCGTTTTTATTCTTCAATACAAAACTACACTCACAGAGGTTCCATGGGATCTAGAATAGCTGGAATATGAAAAAGCCAAAAATCTTCAGTCATGCAGCATGGCTATAAGAGCGAATTTTTGGAGAAATAACAATTATTGGTTTTATGTAAAATGCGATGTAAGTTGTTATAGATTTTTCAACGCTGAACACGATGGTGAAGTCAGAATTTCGATATCTCACTCCGTTGTCAGGTTAGAGCAGATCAACCATGAAGAACATCTCAAGTATCAACCACGTTTCTTCATCTTCAAAGTGCTCCAGTTTGAGAACGGAATGAGATATCGCAATTCTGATTTCACCATCGTGTTCAGCGTTAAAAAATCTATAAACTGAGGTGTCACTTGTCAGAAAGTTCCATTTTGGGAATTTATGGGTAATTTTTGAACGATGGGGAAGTCAGAATTGCCATAACTTGAGCACTTTGAAGATGTTCTTCGCGGTTCATCTGCTCAAATCTGATGACGGAATGAAACATCGCAATTCTGAATAAAGCCTTCATCTTCACAATGCACCAGTTTCGTAAAAAGTGCAGTACAAAGTTCAAATTAGTCGGTAGATCGGGAGAAGTCGGTGGTGTTTTCGTCGGTAGGAACCGCTTGGAGGTGTGACGAGATTCACTTGTTACTGGAAAGCACCATGTGATCCGAAAGTCACTGAAAAAAAACTGGGTGGTTTTATTGGCAAAAATTGACTTTTTCGACGTTTTTTGAGTGTTTAAACGTACAAAAACACCTAGAAACGCCCTCTAATGAAAAAACACACAGAAATAAACGTTGTGGCAACTGAAATTCCGCGTCGATTGAGACCAAACGCAGCTCTTAACAATGAATCCGCGATTTTTGGCGAATTTTTGAAGATGTCGTTGAAGTTTTAGGGTGAAAAATTACCCATAAATTCACAAAATGAAACAGTCTGACAAGTGACACCTCATTTTTAAGGTTTTTACACGCTGAACACGATGGTGAAGTCAGAATTGCGATATCTCATTCCGTTCTCAAACTAGAGCACTTTGAAGATGAAGAAACGTGGTTGATACTTGAGATGTTCTTCATGATTGATCTGCTCTAACCTGACAACCGAGTGAGATATCGAAATTCTGACTTCACCATCGTGTTCAGCGTTGAAAAATCTATAACAACTTACATCGCATTTTACATAAAACACGCATTTTACTGTATAACTGGGCTTCTCAGATGTGTGAGATTTTCTCCAAATACAATGAAGGAGCGACGTGGTCCGCCCAGGACCCCAGGATTCTCAATAAGGGCCCTTTCCTTGAACGCATTGAATTGTCCCGGAGACGTTTGGATCAGGAACGGGTGGAGGTGTCGTCGTACAGCCCCGTTTATAGAATGTACTGCCCATCTGATGACAACCTTCCTATTTACCTGAACTCCGAACTGGGTATTAGCGTTAAGCGGCTACTCGCGCAGGTTCGGCTCTCTGGGAATTGTTTCTCCAAATTGAGCATTCCAAAATTTATCGTTAAATTTAACAGTCAAGAAGTTTGCCCTTTATGTAACTTATCCGAACCAGATACCATTTTGCATTTTCTTTGTGTATGCCCAGTTCTCCGAGGCGAACGTTTTTCTTTTTTTCAATTATACGACTTTTCGCATCACGAACTGTCCTCAATACTGTCCCTTCAGGATATTTCTGCATGTAAGAAAGTATTTTTCTTTGTTAGTAACTGCATCCGTACAAGGGCTTTCTTTTTAAATGAAGGCTTCCTTTGTTAAAAATTGTTTAGTTGGTAGTTCCTCTGTTGTATTTAAATCTTAGGCGGTAATTGTAATATTCTTCTTTTTTTCCTTTCAATTTATTTACTACATACACACTTCCTTTATTATTATTTTACTGATATTTTTGCCAACCTTGTAACGCCGGAAGGCTTATACAAATAAAACATTTCATTTCATTTCATTTCATTTCATTTCATAAAACAAATTATTTCTTCAAAAATTCGCTCTTATAGCCATGCTGCATGACTGAAGATTTTTGGCTTTTTCTTATTCCAGCTATTCTAGATCCCATGGAACCTCTGTGAGTGTAGTTTTGTATTAAAGAATAAAAACGAATTTTCCGGGAAGAAAATGTCCTTAATATGTACATAGGACGTTATGTCCATAATGTCCTAAATATCCATAATATGGACAGAAAATGTCTGTAATAATGTCTGTAATATTAGACGTATGTTATAGGTCTAATCGAAGGGGTTTATATAATTATCGATATTTGGGAGGAAAATATCGATATTTTCTGTATTGTACTCGTAAATTCGATACCCACAACTAGAAGAGCTACCCACTACAGTACGCGCTTGTAAAATTTCCCTTCAAAATGGTAGGTACGTCACAAGTCCGACAACATCAGTATACGCCACTATAGTATATCACATGGCCTTAACAAGATAATTTAGATACCTACCCACTGACCTTCCCATTTCTTCTTCAAAAACGACCATATTTCAGGATATAATCCCAGTTTATTTAAGACCAATAAAAAAAACTGATATCACCACGTACAAATCTATAAACTGAGGTGTTACTTAGCAAAAAAAGGTGACAAAATTCGTTATAAAACGAGTGATTTTTTTCGAAAATTCGCTCTTATAGCCATGCTGCAAGACTGTGGACTTCTTTGCAGCCAGTTTTCGTTCAAAAACTTTAGAATATAAAGCTTCGAACAAAACTTTAATTGTACATATTGTAAGTTCTTAATCACTTAGCGTTAAAAAAACCATGTTTGCCCCCATAATTGTGAGGGGGGGGGGGTTATGTGTGTTTTCGTGCGGATTCCACCAGAGTTCGTCATCTCAACCGTCACGTCACTCGACGGGATTCCAATCTTTCGAAGAAAAAAAAGAAACCAAAACCAAAAAACAGACGAGAAATAAAATCGAAAGTGGTTTCGATTGCCTTTTACCGTGTGATTTCTTTCGAAACGAGCGGCTCTCGAGTGGATATCGGGAATAATAGAAAGTGAGAGGTATTTTAAAAGGGCCGGTCGGCCTGATGGTGGGGGGGGGTCGAGGGGGGGGGGGGGGAGCTGCTCCGATGACTCCTCCCGTGCAACGGCCGGGGCAACGCCCTCGACTGCCCTCGCGGGGGGACTTCGGGTGGTTTACCGGCGGTTCCTCGGAGTGTAAGACCAGTGAGGGGCGGGGGGGGGGGGGGGCCATTCAGTGGGTTAACTCCAAAAATTCGCTCATATGGTCATGCTGCCGTGTATAATAGTCGTAAATTGTGGGTATTTCAATTGTGTTAACTCCGAAAATTCGCTCGTTTGGTCATGCTGCAGGGTATAACAGTCAGAAAATGTAGGTGTTTCTACTGGGGTATCTCCAAAAATTCCCTCATTTGGTCATGCTGCAGTATGAACACTCACTTAGGCCATAAATCGGGTAGAATCTCAACGAATAGTCGAAGGTTGTGGATGTTTCTACTGGGTTATCTCCAAAAATTCGCTCATTTGGTCATGCTGCAGGGTATAATAGTCGTAAATTGTGGGTATTTCAATTGTGTTAACTCCGAAAATTCGCTCCTTTCGTCATGCTGCAGGGTATAACAGTCAGAAAATGATAATGTTTCTACTGGGGTATCTCCAAAAATTCGCTCATTTGGTCATGCTGCAGTATGAACACTCTCTTAGGCCATAAATCTGGTAGAACCTCAACGAATAGTCAAAGGTTGTGGGTGTTTCTACTGGGTTAACTCCAAAAATTCGCTCATATGGTCATGCTGCCGTGTATAATAGTCGTAAATTGTGGGTATTTCAATTGTGTTATATCCAAAAATTCGCTCGTTTGGTCATGCTGCAGGGTATAACAGTCAGAAAATGTAGGTGTTTCTACTGGGGTATCTCCAAAAATTCGCTCATTTGGTCATGCTGCAGTATGAACACTCACTTAGGCCATAAATCGGGTAGAATCTCAACGAATAGTCGAAGGTTGTGGGTGTTTCTACTGGGTTATCTCCAAAAATTTGTCCGTTTGGTCGTGCTGCAGGGTATAATCGTCAGAAAAGTTTGGTATTTCTACTAGGTTATCTCCAAAAATTCGCTCATTTGGTCATGCTGCAGGGTATAATAGTCGTAAATTGTGGGTATTTCAATTGTGTTAACTCCGAAAATTCGCTCCTTTGGTCATGCTGCAGGGTATAACAGTCAGAAAATGATAATGTTTCTACTGGGGTATCTCCAAAAATTCGCTCATTTGGTCATGCTGCAGTATGAACACTCTCTTAGGCCATAAATCTGGTAGAACCTCAACGAATAGTCAAAGGTTGTGAGTGTTTCGAGTGGGGTATCTCCAAAAATTCGCTCATTTGGTCATGCTGCACTATGGTCATTCTGTTAGGCCATAAATCCTGTAGAATCTCAAGGAATAGTAGAAGGTTGATGGTGTTTCTACTGTGGAATCTCCAAAACTTCGCCCCTTTGGTCATGCTGCAGGGTATAACAGTCAGCAAATGTGGGTTTTTCTACTGAAGAATCTTCAAAAATTCGCTCATTTGGTCATGCTGCAAGATAAATTAATCAAAAATTGTGAAACTTTCGAGTGGGTCAACTCCAAAAATTCGTTCATTTGTTCATGCTGCACAATGAGCACTCTGATGAGTACTACACCGTGTCATCCGAAACTTTCGAGGTGTGACGTTTTAAAAATGTCGAAATTCATTTATTTGAATTCAGTTTTAAAAAATCAATATCTCGAGAACGTCTTTATTCATATCAAACAAATACATCAAATTAAACTGTTTATTTAAACTTTGAAGAAAATGACAAAAACCAAAAATCCACAATCATGCAGGATGGCTATAAGTGGGAATTTTCGAAGAAATAACAAATTTTGTCTCCTGCGAATTTCGACTTGTTACAATCCGAACTAGGGATGCAAATAAATAATCGAATTATCGGATAATCGTTTATTTGACCCTGATTAATCGATGTTTAGCTGCCGATTTTGTTTATTAATCGATTATTATTACTGATTAATCGGTAACATTACTAATTTTCGGTTTTCGAATACGTCGGGATTTGATGCAATTCTAATATTTTTGAAAAATGATTTCTAATCCAGATGTATTTGAAAACTAATTAATCAGTAATAATCGATTAATGCAAATTGAGACAAACCCCTGTGGTTGGGAGGGGGGAGGTCTAGGTTTTACGATTATACCTAATTACCGTTTCAAATAAAAGTTGTTGACGATGGGATTTGAAAAATTAATGTTTTTTGAACCCTAGGTACCCCCCCCCCCCCACCAATTGGCGACAGGGAAAAATTCAAATGGAACGGTTTTTAATTTTTAGAATAATTATTGTTTATGGCCATCCGGAGGTTTGTACCTACAACCAACCCTTCGTTCAGTTCAATTTATGGTAGGTACCCTCCATTTATAATTAAAAAAACTATTTTATGCAACTTTATTCGTTTTGGCATTTCTTAATCTTCCTTACCCTGGAAATTTAACAATATGTCGTCACCTGTAGACGAAGAAACCCATTGGAAAGCAAATAATTACGCGTTTCAAATAAGTAGGTACTTGAAAAATCGATTATTTAATACCGATTAATCGGTCAAATCGATTATTAGCTTACGATTAATCTTTTGATATTATAATCGATTATTTGGTCCCGATGTTGCATCCCTAATCCGAACGTCCCCGTCGGCGGTCTGCGGTCCGTTGCGCCGTGTGAAAGTCGCTCGTTGCGCTGGACGTCGTGGGATCTGAGTCAGCGTGCCGTGCGAAAATGAACGAAGACAAAAAAAAAAGAAAAAAACTGAAAATTTCCACGCATTCTTGAGATTTCGACGGCGAGAGAAGGCGAATGAAACACTGAAAGAACCGCAACCAACGGATTCGTCGAGTCGACGGATAATTCGAAGGGAATCGATTATGAAAACTATGATGAGAGATCGAGTAGAATCACGATTAATAGTCGGTCGTGTCTAGTGAGTTCAAAAATTCGCTCAATTGGTCATGCTGCAGGGTATAACCGTCAGAAAATTGTAGGTGTTTTCCAGTGGGTTAACTCCAAAATTTCGCTCAATTGGTCATGCTGCAGGGTATATTAGTCGAAAATCGTGGGTAGTTCTACTGGAATATCTCCTAAAATTCGTTCATTTGGTCATGCTGCACTATGAACACTGATGGGCCACAAATCGTGTGGAACCTCAAGGAATACCTAGTCGAAAATTTCTAGTGACTTAACAATAAAAATGCTCTCACCTGGTCATGCTGCAGAGTATAACCGTCGAAAATTGTGGGTGTTTTCTAGTGGGTTAACTCCAGAAATTCGCTCATTCGGTCATGCTGCAGGGTATATCAGTCGAAAACTATGAGACTTTCGAGTGGGTTAGCTCCAAAAATTCGCCTATTTGGTCATGCTGCAGAATGTCAGAAAATGTGTGTATTTCCACTGGGTAATCTTCAAAATTTTGCTCATTTTGTCAGGCTGCACGATATACCTCATAGTCGAAATTGTGAGTGTTTTCTAGTGAGTTAACTCCAAAAATTCGCTCATAATATTCGCTCATAATTTCGCTAATTCGCTCATAATAATTCGCTCATAATATTATGGTCAAGCTGCAGGATATAATAGCCAAAAAGTGTGAGACTTTCTAGTGAGTTAACTCCAAAAATTCGCTAATTTGGTCATGCTGCAGAATATAACAGTCAGCAAAATGGGTATTTCTACTGGGTTATCTTCAAAAACTCGCTCATTTGGTCATGTTACAGGGTATCACAGTCCAAAAATGTGGGTGTTTTCTAGTGGGTTAACTCTAAAAATTTTCTCATTTGGTCATGCTGCAGGGTATAGGTAATAGTCGTAAATTGTGGGTATTTCAATTGTGTTAACTCCGAAAATTCGCTCGTTTGGTCATGCTGCAGGGTATAACAGTAGAAAAAGTGTGAGTGTTTCGAGAGGGTTATCTCCAAAAATTCGTTCATTTGGTCATGCTGCACTATAAACACTCTGTTAGGCCATAAAACGTGTAGAATCTTTTCTACTGTATTTCTACAGTATTTCTACTGGGGAATCTTCAAAAATTTGCTCATATGGTCATGCTGCAGGGTATAACAGTGAGAAAATGTGGATATTTCAATTGGACTAACTCCAAAAATTCGCTCGTTTGGTCATGCTGCAGGGTATAATAGTGATACATTGGGGTTCTCTCTACTGGGAAATCTTCAAAAATTTGCTCATATTGTCATGTTGCAGGGTACAATAGTCAGAAAATATTCGTGTTTCAATTGGGTTAACTCCAAAAATTTGCTCATTTGGTCATGCTGCACTATAAATCCTTTTTTAGGTCATAAATCGTGTAGAATCTCAACGAATAGTCGAAGGTTGTGGGTGTTTCTACTGAGTTATCTCCAAAAATTCGCCCGTTTGGTCATGCTGCAGGGTATAATAGTCAGAAAATTTGGGAACCTATTTCTACAGGGGAATCTTCAAAATTTTGCTGATTTGGTCATGCTGCAAGTTTGAAAATGTGGGTGTTTCAATTGGGTTCACTCCAAAAATTCGCTCATTTGGTCATGCTGCACTATAAATCCTTTTTTAGGTCATAAATCGTGTAGGATCTCAACGAATAGTCGAAGGTTGTGGGTGTTTCTACTGGGTTATCTCCAAAAATTCGCTCATTTGGTCATGCTGCAGGGTATAATCGTCAGAAAATTTCGATATTTCTACTGGGGAATCTTCAAAAATTTTCTCATTCGGTCATGCTGCAGGGTATAATCGTCAGAAAATTTCGATATTTCTACTGGGGAATCTTCAAAAATTTTCTCATTCGGTCATGCTGCACTATGAATCCTCCGACGGTTCATAAATCGTGTGGAATCTCAACGACTCGTCACTCGTAGGTACAAGAAGAACTTTCCTTCGCTCTCAAGTGAAGACTCCACTCGCTCCTTCGCGTTCCGCTATGAATTACATAACGGGACTTCACTGGACGGCGGTCGGCACTCGAGTCGACTCCTCGCTGTGCAAAAAAAAAAAGCCCAAAAATAAAAACACACGACCGGAGAAAACTCAACGACCGCTAACTAAAGACGACATTCTGGAGAAACGACGATAAAACTGACACAACCGCCTGAACCAAGTTTTATGACCGCCAACACGCATGCGCCAAAAATCGGGCAAACGCTACGTCGAAGGAAATTTGTTTTGCTCAATCGTCCTCTAAACAAAAATGGACTGTTTTCGACTTTTACCGGCGTTTTTTAGTCGAATTTTGGAAATTCCGATGAGTCAATCTAACTCAATTTTCTCCCTCTATCCGAATCGATTATAACAATTTTTCGACGTTTGCGAGTCAAATATTGGTCTGGTTGAAGGTCGATTTCATCTCAAATGAACTCCTCAATCCAATCAAGAATCAACTGTTTTTGACGTTTTTTCGACGTTTTCCAGTCGAATTTCGGGAATTCCGATGAGTCAATCTAACTCGATTTTCTTCCTTTATCCGAATCGATTGTAACAATTTTTCGACGTTTTCGAGTCAAATACCTATTGGTCTTGTTCAAGGTAGATTTCATCCCAAATGGACCCCTCAATTCAATAAAAAATCAACTGTTTTCAACGTTTGCGAGTCAAATTTTGGTCTTGTTGAAGGTCGATTTCGTCCCAAATGAACCCCTCAATTCAATTCGAAGTCGACGGTTTTCGAGTTTCTTGTTGCAGGTCTATATCATCCCAAATGAACTCCTCAATTCAATAAAAAATCAACGGTTATCGAGTTTTTTCGACGTTTTCCAGTCGAATTTCGGGAATTCCGATGAGTCAATCTAACTCGATTTTCTTCCTTTATCCGAATCGATTGTAACAATTTTTCTACTTTTTCGAGTCAAATATTGGTCTTGTTGCAGGTCGATTTCATCTCAAATGAACCCCTCAATTCAATAAACCAAAATCATCGGTTTTCGAGTCCAATTTTGGTCTTGTTGAAGGTCGATTTCATCCCAAATGAACCCCTCAATTCAATTCGAAGTCGACGGTTTTCGAGTTTCTTGTTGCAGGTCGATATCATCCCAAATGAACTCCTCAATTCAATAAAAAATCAACGGTTTTCTAGTTTTTTCGACGTTTTCCAGTCGAATTTCGGGAATTCCGATGAGTCAATCTAACTCGATTTTCTTCCTTTATACGAATCGATTGCAAAAATTTTTCTACTTTTTCGACGTCAAGTATTGGTCTCGATGAAGGCAGATTTCGTCCCAAATGAACCCCTCAATTCAATTCGAAATCAACAGTTTTCGAGTTTTATCGACGTTTTCGTGTCGAGTTTCGGCGCTTCCGATGAGCCAATCTAACTTAATTTTCTTCCTCCATCCGAATCGATTATAGTAACAATTTTTCGACGTTTTCGATTCTAATATTGTTCCTGTTCAAGGTCGATTTCATCCCAAAATGAACCCCTCAATTCAAATTGAAATCAACTGTTTTCGACGTTTTCGAGTCAAATATTGGTCTTGTTGCAGGTCGATTTCGTCCCAAATGAACTTCTCAATTCAATCAAAAATCAACGGTTTTCGAGTTTTTTCGACGTTCTCCAGTCAAATTTCGGGAATTCCGAAGAGTCAATATAACTCGATTTTGTTCCTTTATCCGAATCGATTGTAACAATTTTTCGACGAGTCAAACATTGGTCTCGATGAAGGTAGATTTCGTCCCAAATGAACCCCTCAATTCAATTCGAAATCGACGTTTCTCGAGTTTCTCGATATCATCCAAAATGAACCCCTCAATTCAATCAAAAATCAACTGTTCCCTAGTTTTTTCGACGTTTTCCAGTCGAATTTCGGGAATTCCGATGAGGCAATCTAACTCGATTTTCTTCATTTATCCGAATCGATTGTAACAACTTTTCGACGTTTTCGAGTCAAACATTAGTCTCGATGAAAGTCGATTTCATCCCAAATGAACCCCTCAATTCAATTCGACATTTTTCGACGTTTTCGAGTCGAATTTCGGGGATTCCGATGGGTCAATCTCAATTTTCTTCTCTCATACAGTCGTTAAGGATATCTAAATGTCGAATACACTAACCACTCCGCCCTGTTCTCTCCCTCGAGTCACATCCCCACTCCACTTCCAATCGAAAGCGTCCAAAGTTCAAATATAACGTACATCATTCCATTCAAATAAGTGTTATACCAAATTCGGACCTCACATTTTTCGTTCATGCGCTTAATTATATGTGTATAATCAAATTATCGACTAATCACCCATTTCATTTTCTTACAGTTCTGAGCCGGTCATGCCGATGATCCCCCTCGGGCTGAAGGAAACGAAAGAAATCGACTTCACCGAACCCTTCAAAGTACGTCAACTGGTTGATTTTATTTATTTGTAGAATAATTTCCCATTTGATTTTAATGCATTAATTGTTAAATCCGCTATGTAGAGCCAATCGCTAGGTAATGGCCCCTAACAGGCGCGCTATAAATTGGCTGAATTTCAAATTTAGTGAGATCAATCGACGCAGAATTTAATGCTTTTTAATATGTCCGTTCGTAGGGTTTTCGCTAGGATGCGTCGTTTAGGAGTTATAAGCGAAAAACTCTGCAAATTCTTGACACAACGGTTCATTACCTTCTTTGTACAGATCACCCTTCTGTCTAGATCACTAGGTCTAAATGTCTAGATCCTAAATGTTAGATTAATTATTATTGTCAATTATCACTAATTATTAACAATTTTATCAAGTACCTACTCAAAATTATTATAATTTATTGTTAGGTATTGATAATTCGTATTTATTATTAATAATAATTATTATTAATTATGATTAATTAATACGATATAATTCTGGGGTTTTTAATACTACGTCGGTAATAATTTTTCTATAAAAGAAGTACCTACCAACAAACATTCGAAATTACCTTCATTTCCGTAGCACGAAACGCACCTCAGAACAACAAACTCGACATCACTTAAGCCATATGATGTTCCAAAGAGCTTGTTAGTATGAAAATGGACCTGTATTTCAACAGTTTGATTCACGATCGGGTTGTGAGGCACAATCTTTGAGCCGTCATTGTGAACGAACGGCTGGTCGTACAAAGCTGCGGATGGTCTTAAAAAATTCCACGGAACAAACTCTATCTAAATATGAAATAAAAAACATACCGTTTGATGGGAATTTTTCGAGATATGGAATTTTCAAAATTTCAAAATTCGTTTTGAACCCCTTCCCCTTGACCTAGGGTTATGAAAAGTTTCGTGGATCATTGTGGGGCTGGTCCAAACCCAGAAACCAAATTTCATAATTTTAACTCAACGCTAACTGGGCAAAGTGCCTCGGACAGCGGACGGCGTACGGCGGACGGCGTACGGGGGACGGCGTACGGCGGACGGACGGATTTTTTTTATTCGATTTTCTGAATCTACGTATCTTGAAACGTAAACCAACAAATTTTGAGGGGGGGTTAAAAAAATTTTTTCTTTGGGCGATTCCAATGGTTCATTATCGAAGATAATAAACCAAAACTGAACCAAGTCTGAAAATCTCGACGTTTTTGGGGCACCAATGTTCATTGGGGGAGTTCTAAGGTTTTAGAGCGGTTTCCAGCTCTCCCCATGTCGACTATGAAATACACGAACGACCGTGCATTCACATAAATATCGTGTAATTATTTTATTTATATGTTCAGGACTTCATATTGGAGCACTACAGCGAAGAGGGGAACAAACATTCGAAGGCGATTTCGGATTTTATGGACCTCAGACAGGCCATGAGGTAAAACACCTGGATTATTCATTTTGATTGATCGATTTTCATTCAAAATTTTAATTAAAAATTTACTTGAGTGTGCACTCAAGTGTTTACTCGAGTGGCCACTCAGCTCCAAGTTATAAAACCTACTCGGATATAAGCTGAGTTTACACTGGGCTCAGGAGGGCTCTGAATTCAAGATCAGTCGGCACACCCCTCAAGTGTGCACTCAACTTGAATTTGGTTTGCAGTGAGCTGTTCTCGGCGTTCCACGTATTTCACGTATTCCCACTGCGTTTCCAAGGACGAAATATCTCGTTCTGTTGGGTTTGTGTGTACCCCATATTATCTACAGCTATCAACCTACCCGTGGAAGAATTCCTTCTTCCAAAGCCAAGTAATCTAAGAAGAGGAAGAAGAAGAATCTGATTGCATGGAAGAAGGCGATACGATCAATAAATCGATTCGGTCTCGATCAACTTTCAGAAGTGCCATTTTGTTTTCTTGTCCTATTCTGTGGATGTTGATGTTTTTGATTGTTCATAGTTTTCAGATTGTCGTTTAGTTTTTATCATCCTAAAACGGGTAGTTGCTGCATGAATTGTTTGATAGTCCAAGCGTTTAGTTCGCGAAGTTTCAGCGAAAAATTCGACATAGTTGTGGCCTTGTCGACTTAGCAGGTCTCGAATCTCAAAGGAGTTTTCAAGGTACAAAATCGTGAGTACACTCGACGATGTTGAGAACTACAATATGTCGACAAGTAAATAGAGAGTTCCTAAGGGGGACATTCCTATGGACACAAGTTTGAACTTATCTCAACTACGCGTCGGCTGTGTCCGGACACATCGCCTCAAGTCGACCACAACCGGCCACATACATGAGTCCATTCCTCTCTCCGGACACATCCTTAACGAATAGAATGTAACCTTACTCCGGGATAACAGTGCAGCGCCTTTTGCTGCCTTTCGTAGTCGCCATCGCTTGTAGTCGCGATCACCAGCAAGTGGATGGTGGTACCAACTCATCTAAATTCTATTATCTACATTCTTCAAGACCTACTATCGTAAGTATGCATAATAGAGAGTTCCTAAGAGATATGTCCATGGTGATCGCGACTACGAGCGATGGCGACTACGAAAGGCGGCAAAAGGCGCTGCACTGTTATCCCGGAGTAAGGTTACATTCTATTCGTTAAGGATGTGTCCGGAGAGAGGAATGGACTCATGTATGTGGCCGGTTGTGGTCGACTTGAGGCGATGTGTCCGGACACAGCCGACGCGCAGTTGAGATAAGTTCAAACTTGTGTCCATAGGAATGTCCCCCTTAGGAACTCTATTTACTTGTCGACCGTAAGTAAGGGGATGAATTTCACGTTGTGCTAAGGTGACTTGAAGTTACTTGTACATGTGATCAGTTCCGCCATATTGGTTAGGATCCAGAAGTTACTCGCCTTAGATGTGTCCACTAGATATGTCCACATCTGAATGGATTTATCTCTTAGGAACTCTCTATTGACTGCATTATTTTCTTGGCTAAACAGGAACTGCCTACGAATTAGATCACTCGCGACGAGGTTGTGGAAACCCATTTCAATAAAAAACGGAGGTATAGAGTGAGTACTATAAAACCATCCATCACCATCCCTAGCCATCCGCAGTAGAAATAGTGTCTTCTTTCTGCTCGTCCATCGCCATAAGAGAGTTACCGACTTTTCATAGGATTTACCAATAGACACGGAGAAAACTGCACGTACATTCGGAAACCGACTGCGCCACTTTTATGTACGCACTACAATATAAGGAATGTAAGGAAGAAGAGATGTACAATGTAAACGCGAACGAACTCCCTGTATTGTAAAAAACTAAACTGATCACAGGTTTGGTGGTTGGTACATCAAGTTGTTGTTCAGCTGATTCACGCAGGACATAACAGAGAGTCTATTTCCACGAAAATAATGAGTACAATTGTTAAATCGATTTCGACGATTAGGTCATCATCAGTAACAATCATGAGTTCATCGAAATCGATTTAACAATTGTACTCATTATTTTCGTGGAAATAGACTCTCTCACTCTATACCTCCGTTTTTTATAGGAACTGCCTTTTAGGGGGCATGATGAGTCCTGTTCCTCTTCTCATAACAAAGGAAATTACCTCGAGTTATTAAATTTCCTGAAAGATCACGACCAGCCATTGGAAGATCATTTGAAAACGGCAACAATTTTCAAAGGGACCTCCCCTGCCACCCAGAATGATCTTATAAGTTCTACAGCTAAGGTCATTCTAGATGACATTAAATCTGATCTAGCTAAGTCAGAATTCATCTCAATTTTGTTAGATGAGACATCAGGCGTTAGTTCTCTGTCCCAGCTCTCAACAGTCGTTAGATACGTTGGTAAACGTGGTTGTCCCCAAGAAACGTTTTTAGGTTTGCAGGGTTTAAAAAACGTATATGTAGGGGTGTACGTTAAACCATCTCAGGGTAAATTACTTTACCCTGACCACTGGAACAGATTATTAGCGTACCCTACTTAGAATTTTTAGAACTTTCCAGAAGGCAGCTTGGTGAAGGAAAGAGATGAGTTCTTGAAGAGATGAATGTTGGAGATGGATATCTTGAAGGGTTGAAATGTTGGCTTATTGGGGAGAGATTGGAGAAACTCCTCCTGGCTGTCTGGTGAGGTTCCATGGTGTAGCAGCTTCAAGATCGGTGGGCGAGGCCGTCAGCTGAACCAGGTAGCTGTGGGTGAATGCTACTGATGTCCAATCCCACAGGTTGATCGGTCTCCTGGGCAGATTCTTCCTGTCCTCGAGCTCCAGCAGGGACAGAGCTTGCGTCGGATCGGAGTAGAATGAATGGGAAATGCACGCTCTACTGGGTTTGATGAGCCACAAAAATTGTATGCAATTACAAAAGACTGATGAGACGGAATTTAAATGAGGAAAGAGATGAAGAGTTCTTGAAGAGATGAATTCTTGAAGGGTTGAAATGTTGGCTTATTGGGGAGAGATTGGAAAATCTCCTACCTTAACTCCTCCTGGCTGTCTGGTGAGGTTTCAAGATGCAGCAGCTTCAAGATCAGTTGGCTAGGCCGTCAGCTGAACCAGGTAGCTGTGGATGAGTACTACTGGTGTCCAATCCCACAGGTTGATCGGTCTTCTGGGCAGATTCTTCCTGTCCTCGAGCTCCAGCAGGGACAGAGCTTGCGTCGGATCGGAGTAGAATGAATGGGAAATGCTCTACTGGGTTTGATGAGCCACAAAAATTGTATGCAATTACAAAAGACTGATGAGACGGAATTTAAATGAGGAAAGAGATGAAGAGTTCTTGAAGAGATGAATTCTTGAAGGGTTGAAATGTTGGCTTATTGGGGAGAGATTGGAAAATCTCCTACCTTAACTCCTCCTGGCTGTCTGGTGAGGTTCCAAGATGTAGCAGCTTCAAGATCAGTTGGCGAGGCCGTCAGCTGAACCAGGTAGCTGTGGGTGAATGCTACTGATGTCCAATCCCACAGGTTGATCGGTCTTCCGGGCAGATTCTTCCTGTCCTCGAGCTCCAGCAGGAACAGAGCTTGCGTCGGATCGGAGTAGAATGAATGGGAAATGCTCTACTGGGTTTGATGAGCCACAAAAATTGTATGCAATTACAAAAGACTGATGAGACGGAATTTAAATGAGGAAAGAGATGAAGAGTTCTTGAAGAGATGAATTCTTGAAGGGTTGAAATGTTGGCTTATTGGGGAGAGATTGGAAAATCTCCTTCCTTAACTCCTCCTGGCTGTCTTGTGAGGTTCCAAGATGCAGCAGCTTCAAGATCAGTTGGCGAGGCCGTCAGCTGAACCAGCTGTGGGTGAATGCTACTGGTGTCCAATCCCACAGGTTGAACGGTCTCCTGGGCAGATTCTTCCTGTCCTCGAGCTCCAGCAGGAACAGAGCTTGCGTCGGATCGGAGTAGAATGAATGGGAAATGCTCTACTGGGTTTGATGAGCCACAAAAATTGTATGCAATTACAAAAGACTGATGAGACGGAATTTGAATGAGGAAAGAGATGAAGAGTTCTTGAAGAGATGAATTCTTGAAGGGTTGAAATGTTGGCTTATTGGGGAGAGATTGGAAAATCTCCTTCCTTAACTCCTCCTGGCTGTCTGGTGAGGTTCCAAGATGCAGCAGCTTCAAGATCAGTTGGCGAGGCCGTCAGCTGAACCAGCTGTGGGTGAATGCTACTGGTGTCCAATCCCACAGGTTGATCGGTCTCCTGGGCAGATTCTTCCTGTCCTCGAGCTCCAGCAGGAACAGAGCTTGCGTCGGATCGGAGTAGAATGAATGGGAAATGCTCTACTGGGTTTGATGAGCCACAAAAATTGTATGCAATTACAAAAGACTGATGAGACGGAATTTGAATGAGGAAAGAGATGAAGAGTTCTTGAAGAGATGAATTCTTGAAGGGTTGAAATGTTGGCTTATTGGGGAGAGATTGGAGAATCTCCTACCTTAACTCCTCCTGGCTGTCTTGTGAGGTTCCAAGATGCAGCAGCTTCAAGATCAGTTGGCGAGGCCGTCAGCTGAACCAGGTAGCTGTGGGTGAATGCTACTGGTGTCCAATCCCACAGGTTGATCGGTCTCCTGGGCAGATTCTTCCTGTCCTCGAGCTCCAGCAGGGACAGAGCTTGCGTCGGATCGGAGTAGAATGAATGGGAAATGCTCTACTGGGTTTGATGAGCCACAAAAATTGTATGCAATTACAAAAGACTGATGAGACGGAATTTAAATGAGGAAAGAGATGAAGAGTTCTTGAAGAGATGAATTCTTGAAGGGTTGAAATGTTGGCTTATTGGGGAGAGATTGGAAAATCTCCTTCCTTAACTCCTCCTGGCTGTCTTGTGAGGTTCCAAGATGCAGCAGCTTCAAGATCAGTTGGCGAGAACGTCAGCTGAACCAGGTAGCTGTGGGTGAATGCTACTGGTGTCCAATCCCACAGGTTGATCGGTCTCCTGGGCAGATTCTTCCTGTCCTCGAGCTCCAGCAGGGACAGAGCTTGCGTCGGATCGGAGTAGAATGAATGGGAAATGCTCTACTGGGTTTGATGAGCCACAAAAATTGTATGCAATTACAAAAGACTGATGAGACGGAATTTAAATGAGGAAAGAGATGAAGAGTTCTTGAAGAGATGAATTCTTGAAGGGTTGAAATGTTGGCTTATTGGGGAGAGATTGGAAAATCTCCTTCCTTAACTCCTCCTGGCTGTCTTGTGAGGTTCCAAGATGCAGCAGCTTCAAGATCAGTTGGCGAGGCCGTCAGCTGAACCAGGTAGCTGTGGGTGAATGCTACTGGTGTCCAATCCCACAGGTTGATCGGTCTTCTGGGCAGATTCTTCCTGTCCTCGAGCTCCAGCAGGAACAGAGCTTGCGTCCGATCGGAGTAGAATGAATGGGAAATGCTCTACTGGGTTTGATGAGCCACAAAAATTGTATGCAATTACAAAAGACTGATGAGACGGAATTTAAATGAGGAAAGAGATGAAGAGTTCTTGAAGAGATGAATTCTTGAAGGGTTGAAATGTTGGCTTATTGGGGAGAGATTGGAAAATCTCCTACCTTAACTCCTCTTGGCTGTCTGGTGAGGTTCCATGGTGTAGCAGCTTCAAGATCAGTTGGCGAGGCCGTCAGCTGAACCAGGTAGCTGTGGGTGAATGCTACTGGTGTCCAATCCCACAGGTTGATCGGTCTTCTGGGCAGATTCTTCCTGTCCTCGAGCTCCAGCAGGGACAGAGCTTGCGTCGGATCGGATTAGAATGGTTCGAAAAATGCACGTTCTGCTGGTTTTGATGAGTCACAGAAATTGTACGGTCTTGCGCAGAAGGCTCATCCAGAGAAGATTTTCTTGAAGGGGGAAATTCTTCGAGAGTCATCGTTTTCCGCGGGAGTATATAGTAGTAATCCAGTAGTAGTAATATAGTAGTAATCCATCCATATATTTGGGGGTATGGGGGATGCCCTACAGTATACTTACTGGCTGTTTGCAGGGGAATTTTATGAAATCATATCATACAATTCCTTTGAACAAACAGCTTCCTTTTTTTGGGTGAGAGAGTTGTATGTGTGTGGGTGGGGGGAGGGGGGGGGGAGTTAAGTGCGGTACGCCATCGCCCAGAGCCACGCTACGCTCCTGTTTCCAATGTTACTAAGTAGAGTGTATTTCAAGTGTACACTCAAGTGGGCCAATAGTCTGCATTGATACTTCTCTGTTTCCAGGTGTCCGCATAGAGACTCCTCAGGTCTCTCGCTCCTCTTCCAGTACTACAACCAGCTGTATTTCGTCGAAAGGCGGTTCTTCCCTCCAGACCGAACGCTCCCGATTTACTTCGAATGGTCAGTTCCAAAACTCGCTAAATATGTCGTGTTACTCATTGAATAAGATAGCGTTTTAGTGAATTTTTGAAGGAAAGGAAGCTATTGTTCTCGGTCCAAAATTGTTAAAACTCGAATTTCCACAAATTGTATACCAAAATCCGTTTCAGACCAACCTGAATCCACTACCAAAACACGATAACTCTTGATAAAATTGAGATTAAAAAATCAAATTTGCACAAAAAATCTGTTTTGGCAATGGAAAGGCTAAGTTCGTAGATGGGTGAAATTGGGCCACTCTAAGGGGAGGTTTTGGGGAGTTTTAGGGGGAAAAACTACCCATAAATTCTCAAAATGAAACAGTCCGACAAGTGACGCCTCATTTTAATGGTATTCCTACGCTGAACACGATGGTGAAGTCAGATTTGCGATATCTCATTCCGTTCTCAAACTGGAGCACTTTGAAGGTGAAGAAACGTGGTTGTTACTTGAGATGTTCTTCACGGTTCATCTGCTCTAGCCTGATAACGGGACGAGATGTGGCAATTCTGACTTCACCATCGTGTTCAGCGTTGAAAAATCTATAAACTGAGGTGTTACTCGGCAAAAATGAAGACAAAATTTGTTATAAAACCAGAAAAATTGAGACATTTTACATAAAACCAGCTATTTCTTTGAAAATTCGCTCTTATAGCCATGCTGCATGACTGTGGATTTTTAATTAATTTTTTTTTCTGTTTCTTCTTGCGCAGGTTCGACTCTTTGACGGGGGTCCCGTCGTCGCAGAGGACCGTCGCTTTTGAAAAGGCGTGCGTTCTGTTCAATTTGGCCGCTTTGTACACTCAGATGGGCGCCAAACAGGCGCGTGGGACCGCAAAAGGTAAAATAACGTGAGAGCGAAATGGAAAATCGATTGACGCGACTCGAAACTGTATGGAATCGAGGCCCAAAGACCCATAACTGGCGCAGTCAGAAAACGTTTATCGTGATTTTTCGACTTTTTCGAGTCGAATATTGATCTTGTCCGAAATACACATCCCTGGAGCAGTCCAGTCACCTCCTGACAGACTTGGAAGTGGAAATGAGAACTGTAAGATTGATAGTGAATCTATAACTCTTTATTAAAATACTTGATGATATCTTTTTTAAACATCTGTCGTCCGATGACGTGTCTCGTCCACGTCGATTGTCTTGTCGTTGTCAAGGAGCGAGTACCAACTGATCATATTGTAGTTGCGCTCCTTATTACAAATCAACTTGTTTCTGCATTTTCCAATATAATTTCAATTCATCCAAATTGTATTACCTACTCTATCCAAGTCAAAAATCTAGTTTCCCCGCGTTTTTTGACTTTTTCGAATCAAATTTGGCCTGTAAGTCAACTTGTAGCGAATTTTTGAAAACATTTTTGAGAAACGACCCCCAAAACTGGCCACAGTGCACCAATCTAACATCCTGATAGAGACCCGCCCAAAATTCAAAAAAGTCATTTATCTGGCGAAGATGTGGTAAAATTGAAGTTTGTCCAGATTGTCCTGATTTTGAGCCTGGATGTCCCGTTTTTTGGGTTCTGATTTGGTCACGCTAGGACAGGACCCTTCAAAATTAGCTGCAGCGCTTCATTAATTAGTTGCACCGTGATCTGATGTAAATTTAGTGTCCATTTCTCCTTCTAAGTGTGGCAGGAGGTGTTTGGACGACTCCAGGGGTGTGTATTTGGGGCAGTAGACCCCCCAAACGAGTCCACAATTCAACATGTACCAGAGCCAGTTTGCTGCCCTTCATCAGACTCCAGAAACCTCCTCAGTCATCCATCAATCCCCGTACATTCTCCTCACACACCTGTCCAGCTCAGCACCTCGCAATCCTCCCACCGCCACAATCCGCCAATGCTGAACCTGCAAACGTACAATAATGATCTTGTTTCGCCAACAGGTCTGGACCAAGCCGTAGACCACTTCCTGAGAGCTGCCGGCTCTTTGGGCTACCTCAGGGACAATTTCACCAACGGCCCGTCGATTGATTTGGCCCAAGACATGCTCAACATGCTCGTCCACCTGATGTTGGTGAGAACCCACTCCTGCTCTGCACTTAGACTTCAATACCCTGTGAAATTCCTATCAGTTAATTTTCTTTCCTTCTCCGCAGGCCCAGGCGAGGGAGTGCTTATTGGAAAAGCTGCAGCTGCAGAGTCGAGAAAAGCGCGACGTCGATATCCACTTCGATTTAGCCTTGGAAGCTCAAGAGGTACAAAATTGACGCCCTATCACCATCTGTATGTTTGTCAGTTGAGTTGGACTGACCCAAAACAGTCAAAAACGCCTTCTGCAACGCTCATTTGCAGCTTGACATGTTCACTTATAACACTTGGGAGTTCAAAGACAATTCATTTTGGTTTTCTGGCGGTGTAGAATTTGTCCTGCATCAACGCTTTTGCTTGAAGGGACCTCTGATTGACTTTGACAAGACTACCAAAATCCACATGTATGTATACATCCACAAAACCGAAATTAATTGCCCTTGTGTTCTACAATGGAGAGGGTTAATGTCAGTCTTCTGATTGGCTTCATGCAAGTGAGCCTGATCTTATCTGAGCCCAAGGGCCAATTTGGACAGAACGGCGTACAAGCTGGGGCTGGAGGATGAGGTACAGTCTCTGCAGACACTATCTGTACTCTATCTGCAATCTGATTTTCACGAAACGGCATTAGTTGAGATTTCAACTAGCAAGAGATTGATATGCGTTAGTCTGTCACTAATGAGGAGCTGTTTGGGGGTTGTTAAGAGTTTCTTATAGGGGAAAACATTGCTACCACAACAACAACGTGAAAATCCCGTGAAACTGACTCATCCATGGATACTATCTGCATAACAGGTTATGGGCCATCTCTTTGCCATCTGCACCGCTCAAAATTTCACTTAAGTCATTAGTCAAGAGATTTCAACTAGCAAGAGCTTGATATGCTTGCATCAGTCACTGATGAGGAGCTGTTTAGGTGTTGTTAAGAGTTTCTTACAGGGTAAATCAGTGCTAGCACAACAACAACGTGAAAATCCCACAAAACTGTCGTATCCATAGATACTATCTGCACTACAGGTTATGGGCCATAACTCTGCCATCTGCACTACTCAAAATGTCTCTAAACGGCATTAGTCAACAGATTTCAACTGGCAAGAGCTTGATATGCTTGCATCAGTCACTGATGAGGAGCTGTTTGGGTGCTGTTAAGAGTTTCTTACAGGGTAAATCAGTGCTACCACAACAACAACGTGAAAATCCCACAAAACTACCGTATCCATGGATACTATCAGCGCTACAGGTTATAGGCCATAACTCTGCCATCTGCACTACTCAAAATGTCTCTAAACTGAATGTCTGTTAGTCAACAGATTTCAACTGGCAAGAGCTTGATATGCGTTAAGCAGTCACTGATGAGGAGCTGTTTGGGAGGTTGTTAAGAGTTTCTTACCGGGGAAATCATTGCTACCAAAACAACGGGAAAATCCCATGAAATTGACGTATCCACAGGTTCAGGTTATGGGCCCTGTCTCTGCCAACTGCATGGAACGAAATCTAAGGTTTCATTAGGTTTATGTGAACGTACGTTGTGAAAATAAGCGGTAGGCGAATAACTGATTGAAGGTTGTAAGAGGAAAAGTCTACAAAACAAGGATTCTTTCAATTATTTAACAACATGTGGTGTTTTTTAGTTGTCCAAGAGGTACGAAGAGGTGACGCAGCTGATGAGCCCAGTCTCTGACTATCTTCCATACTCGTGGGCCTCGCTCTGCACCGTCAAGTCTCAACACTACGCAGCTCTTGGTCACGCTTCTACAGCTGCTGGCCTCAGCAGCGCGTCACAAGGGCACGACAGAGCGGACGAGCTCGTCTCCTTGGCCTCGGAGGCCATCAGCGACGCCGAGCCTAAACAGCGGTATCCAGTCCTCAGTAAGTACCAAATGTGTGAGGTGATGTGGACTTTGAGTGTGATTCATCGAGGGATTTGGCCTCTGGGTCAGCAGGAGCTCGTTGTGGCATATTTGCACTGGTTTCTGTGGTGGTATACATTCAGGGGGTGCAGGTCTTCAGCTTGCTGCCTCTGAATATCCTGGTGGGGCTGCCACAATTACACACAGATGGTTTCATGCTGCTAAGCCTCTTGGTCACCAGGAGCTTGTTTTAGCATATTTGCACTGGTTTCTGTGATGATATAAGTACATTCAGGGGGTGCAGGTCTTCAGCTTGCTGCCTCTGAATACGCTGTTGTAGCTCGTTGTAGCATATTTGCCCTGGTTTCTGTGATGATATAGATTCAGGGGGTGCCGGTCTTCAGCCTCTGAACCCCCTAGTGAGGCTGCCACAATAACACGAGGATGGCTTCATGCTGCTAAGCCTCTGGGTCAGCAGGAACTAAGTTTGACATATTTGCACGGGTTTCTGTGATGATATTCACTCAGGGGGTACAGATCTTCAGCTAGCTTCTGAATACCCTGTCGAGGCTGTCAGAATCGCAATTGGATGGCTTCATGATGCTCAGCCTCTGGGTCAGCAGGAGCTCGTTTTGGCATCTTATGCTGGTTTCCCTAATGATATACATTCAGGGGGTACAGGTCTTCAGCTCGCTTCTAAATACTTTGTTGGGGCTGCCAGAATTGCACAAGGATGGCTTCAAGCCTCTGGTTCAGCAGGAGCTCGTTGTACCATATTTGCACTGGTTTCTGTGCAGGTCCTTAGCTCATTGCCTCTGAATACCCTGGTGGAGCTTCCATCTTTCTACCCTAATTACATGCCTGAGAGACTCCATGGCAGCATGTACACACTCACTGAGAGCATTGTGCTCAGGGTAGGAGCTTGGGTTGAGTTAAGAATGCTTTGATTGGTTGTTTTAGGAGATTCAACTGAGATGTCATGTTGCAGCTATTGCAGCCTATGCATTTTAGATAGTTGCATCATATCAGCATCTTGCCAATAGTGATGACCTTGTGCAGCCCACCATCACAGACGCAGCTCAACATCATCGAGGCACACAATTCACTATGGGACAACGTCTCTATCCACTCAGCAGAAACCACTGCAATTAAGGCATCTCTCAGTTATGTCTGGGCTCCAAATGCAACTCTTCTGTTATTCTCTCCAAATCCGCCCAGAAAATTGGTTATTTGGAAACATAGAGTGTTGTCCTGTATTTGGATTGGAGACCCAATGTGAGATTCAAGGTTACGCTGAGGGTCTTCAAGAGCAGGAAACAGCGCAAAATGTGCTCCCTACAGACCGCCACAGGGGGACAATCGTGCACCATCAACTGCGCTAACTTTCAGTTGTCACTTTGATTCCAGTAGAGATCGGATATGATGCCTGTATAAACTCTGGTTTTGTATCGTCCTGTGTGAAGCGGTGAATTAACCGCTGCTCCACCAGTTGAGTCTAAAAAATATTATAAATAACGCACAATGCTTTTTTTCAAATTTTTCTCCCGTACGTTGCACAGGAGCGGCGTACCTCAACAAGGCCTCGTCCTGCCAAGAAGAGGCGGCCCGTCTCCACAGGATGTGCCGCGAGCTGAGGGCCAAATCGTGCCTCACGCGAGTCCTTCAGGCGGTGTCAGTCTCGATTGAGAAAGACAAAGAGTCGCTACCGAGGACGTGCAGCGCCCTGGCGGAGCTCGTGGAACCCGCCAAAATACCAGGTAAACAAAATTATCTTATGGTTCAGTGAGTCAGCTTTGTGTCACCAAATGCAGGTCCCACAAAATGCAGGTCGTTACCAACAGTTCCCTATCACTTCAGGCCACCACAAAGAGGTTCCAATCAAATGCAGGTCGCTACAAATAGGTCCAATCAAATGCAGGTCGTTACCAACAGTTCTTTATCACTTCAGGGCTCCACAAAGAGGTTACAGTCAAATGCAGGTCGCTACAAACTTGGTCCTCCAATTGCAGCAACGTCTCTACGACATCCCCCCAACCTAATCACTACTAATTTCATTTTACTAATTTTAATTATTTTTCTGTTAGGAAAAAGTAAATTTTGCCTGAGGCCAACGCCTCCAGACTTTGGGCAAGTTCCGGCCTCCGACCTCTTCCAAGCCCTCGGTCCTCTGGCGGTGTTTTCTGCCAAAAACCGGTAAGATTTCACCTATTTCAGCAACATTTACGACTTTTGTATTACAATTCAACTAGTACTTTCTTGTGCAACGCACGGTTTAGACACGAGCTGTTAATGTTACATTGTTGTCTTTTCAACAGGTGGTCGCCGCCACGAACCATCCAACTCCACCAGCGACATGGAGCTTCAGGTTATGGTTTTAGCATCACGACAGATTCGCCGACTGTGGTGACTAACGTGCAGCCAAATTCTTTAGCTCAAGTGAGTTGTACAACAGTTATATGACTGCACTAGTGGGTCCAATCCGGTTCAAACAGGTCCAATTAGGTCGAAATCTGGTCCATTTCTATCACTAGAGACTAGAAATCTGGTCTGTTTTGGTTGTCAGTAGAGACTAGCCCAACCGTGATCACAATTCTATCTGGTGCGTTTCATCTACAGTAGTCATGAAATGGACTTTGGACTGGATGGAGACTGGTACAACCCTCGTTCTGGTCCAATCAGGTCGAAATTAGCTCTAATCCCATTAGAATTAGTCAGAAAATCAACGTCAGTAGAGACTGTCCAAATCATTGGTCCAAATCAAACTGGTCCTATCAGGTCAAAATTAGCTCTAATCCCATCAGAATTGGTTAGAAAATCGACGTCACCAGAGACTGTCCAAACTGGTCCAATCCTATCTGATTTGGTCATGAAATGGACTTGTGACTGGATGGAGACTGATACAACCCTCGTTTTGGTTCTAACTGGTCCAATCAGGTCAAAATTAGCTCTAATCCCATCAGAATTGGTTAGAAAATCGACGTCACTAACTGTACAAACCCTTTGTCCCAGTCCAAACTTGTCTGATCAGGTCTAATCCCAACTGAATTAGCCAGGAAATGGACTTGTGACTGGATGGAGACTGATACAACCCTTGTTCTGGTCCAAACTGGTCCAATCAGGTCGAAATTAGCTCTAATCCCATCTGAATTTGTCAGGAAATGGACTTTGGTCTGGATGGAAACTTATCAAACCTCCCAATCCTGGTCCAGCAATGATCCAACAACCCTTAAACTTGCTCAACACAATCAAATATGTCTCAATTCCCGTTTTGTTTTTCTTGTCTTTTTGCAGATTGGGGGAATGAAAGAAGGCGACTTCATCGTCGCCATTGACGACGTCGACGTCAAGTGGTCGTCTCACGAGCAGGTCGTCAACCTCATCAAAGCCGCCAAAACTCAGCTGACTCTTAAAATCGTCACTCCGACTCAGAAGAACAAGACTAAATCCAAGGTATGAAGGTCGTGGGGCAAGCAGAAGAGAGTTGCCTTTGCTGGAGGAAACAGCTGAGGGAGGATATGGTTCGGGATGACCACAGATGGTTTGGAACACCTGCAGATAGCTTGGGGTTTTTAAGATGGTTTGGAACACCTGCAGATGGCTTGGGGTTTTTAAGATGGTTTGGAACACCTGCAGATGGCTTGGGGGGTTTTAAGATGATTTGGGACACCTGCAGGTGGCTTGAAGGGTTTTTAAGATGGTTTGGAACACCTGCAGGTGGCTTGGAGGGTTTTTAAGATGGTTTGGAACACCTGCAGGTGGCTTGGGGGGTTTTTAAGGAGGTTTGGAACACCTGCAGATAGCTTGGGATTTTTAAGATGATTTGGGACATCTGCAGGTGGCTTGAAGGGTTTTAAGATGGTTTGGGACATCTGCAGGTGGCTTGAAGGGTTTTTAAGATGGTTTGGAACACCTGCAGGTGGCTTGGAGGGTTTTTAAGATGGTTTGGGACATCTGCAGGTGGCTTGAAGGGTTTTTAAGGAGGTTTGGAACACCTGCAGATAGCTTGGGATTTTTAAGATGATTTGGAACACCTGCAGGTGGCTGGGGGGTTTTAAGATGATTTGGAACACATGCAGATGACATGGGGGTTTTTAAGACGGTTTGGAACACCTGCAGGTGGCTTGGAGGGTTTTTAAGATGGTTTGGAACACCTGCAGATGGCTGGGGGGTTTTTAAGATGGTTTGGAACACCTGCAGATGGCTGGGGGGTTTTTAAGATGATTTGGAACACATGCAGATGACATGGGGGTTTTTAAGATGGTTTGGAACCCCTGCAGGTGGCTTGGAGGGTTTTTAAGATGGTTTGGAACACCTGCAGGTGGCTTGGAGGGTTTTTTAAGATGGTTTGGAACACCTGCAGGTGGCTGGGGGGTTTTTAAGATGGACGGAACACCTGCAGATGGCTTGGGGGGTTTTTAAGATGGACGGAACACCTGCAGATGGCTTGGGGTTTTTAAGATGGTTTAGAACACCTGCAGGTGGCTTGGGGTTTTTAAGATGGTTTGGAACACCTGCAGGTGGCTTGGAGGGTTTTAAGATGATTTGGAACACCTGCAGATGACATGGAGGGTTTTTAAGATGGTTTGGAACACCTGCAGGTAGCTTGGAGGGTTTTTAAGATGGTTTGGAACACCTGCAGGTAGCTTGGAGGGTTTTTATGATGGTTTGGAACACCTGCAGGTGGCTTGGGGGGTTTTTAAGATGGTTGGAACACCTGCAGGTGGCTTGGGGTTTTTAAGATGATTTGGGAAGGTCTGGAGGTGGTTTTGGGACAACCAGGGATCGTTATAAACGGTCAGACGTTGCTAGGGATGTCATAGATTTGGAAAGGAATATGTAGAGATGGTTGGGAATGCCTGGAGATGGTTTTGGCATGTTGGAGCTGATTTGGGATTTTCATAGATTTAGTTAGGAATAGGTAGAGATGTTTTTGGGGTCCGATGTTTTTGGAGCATCGATACATCGATGTTTTCTTTTTTTGCCATTCCAGTTTTTTGTACTAAGGAGTCACATGTTCATCTATTCTAGTGTTCATCACATACCTAAGGGCTGCATTTTGCGCTCTCTGTAATTTAACATTTAGTCTTTCAGACATATCAGAAAAACATGTTGACATATTATCAGAAAAGTTCCAGTCATGCAGCATGGCTATAAGAGCGAATTTTCGAAGAAATAACCGCTTTTATGTAAAATGTGATGTTTGGAACATCTCATTCAAATATAGGCAATCTTGATACCATACATAGTAGTTTTATTAGGAGTGGTTTATCATAGATTTAGTTAGGAATAGGTAGAGAAGTTTTTGGAGCATCGATGCCGGCCTGTCGATGCATCGATACATCGGTGTTTTAATTTTTTGCCATCCCTACTCCCACAACGTTCAATAAGTACCTCATTTATTTATTTATTTATTTTTTTTCCGTTTCAGGAACTCAAACCCCCGCCATCGTCGTCCGTCCAACAGCAAAAACCGACCGTCAAACCCCAACAGAAGACCCCCAGCCCGAGCTCGGGCGAAAAGAAACTCTGGAACCCCTTCAAGAAACCCCAACTCGAGAAGACCGCCAGTCTCAACGTCATACTGCGATGAACCGTCACCTACAAACCGTACACAACATGTAATAAATAACCCTATTGACGTACCTACGTATTGACGTACCATTTGTGTAAAACTCCGTCACCACGAAATACAATATAATATAATATTATATCAAGTGTCTATCAAGTCGTTTTGTACCTACCCCATTTCCTGAGGAATGTTTTTGGACATTTGCATTAGAGTAGGTGTATTACAGGTGAGGTGATGATTCGAGGATCTCACGGCAACACCCCACATCGTCATTTGGGCGACTTGTCAGCAGAGCCAACAAAACCACCTGCCAGTGACTATGTTTACTGAGTAATTCAGTTAAGTAAATCGTGAGTTTTAGTGTTACCTAACAAGTATAAGTTTAGTTAGATCGATCCGCAGGGAGAAAACGCTTCGACTGGTATGCGTTACTTATTTAGGCCAAAAGTGACGATGTGGGGTGTAGCCGTGAGACCCTCGATACGTCTCAATTAGGGTCGCTGATTTCAAATTTGACATTCATTTACTCAAGTTTAAGATAATTTGAAGGTGAAATTGGGGAAGAACATGATTTTTATGTCGCTCATCATGAATATGACCTTTGTTTGCCTCAGCCAAGTCCTCGGTAACGTCATCTAAAGGTCTATTAGCCGGAAAAGGTCACTAAGAGGTTAACATTACGTCTAACAGACCAACAACGTTGGGGGAAATCTCGAAAAAAATATGTTCTCTAACTCATTTTGGCCAAAAGTGACGATGTGGGAAGTTGCCGTGAGACCCTCGAATTAGTCGTATCTGTGCGGCGTTCGAGGAGGTGAAGAGAAGAACAAAGTTACTGGTACTGGATTTTAATAAAAAAAATAAAAAAAAATAAAAAAATCCACAGTCATGCAGCATGGCTATAAGAGCGAATTTTCGAAGAAATAATTGGTTTTATGTAAAATGTCTCTACTGAAGAACATCTCAAGTGACAACCACGTTTCTTCATCTTCAAAGTGCTCCAGTTTGAGAGCGGAAAAAGATATAGCGAAATTCTGAACCATCTTATTCATCGTGTAAAAACCTTTAAAATGAGGTGTCACTTGTCAGACTTTCATTTTTTGAGTGAACCCCCCCCCCCCCCCCCGTTCTGCCCTAACCCCCCTCAGCTTTTCGATACTTCAACTCTAAACACGACTGTGAAGTCAGAATTGCGATATCGCATTCCGTCATCAGATTAGAGCAGAGTTAACATGAAGATCATTTCAAGTAACAACCACGTTTCTTCACCTTCAAAGTGCTCTAGTTTGAGAAAGGAATGAGATATCGCAATTCTGATTTCACCATCGTGTTCAGCGTGTAAAAACCTTTAAAATGAGGTGTCACTTGTCAGAATGTTTCATTTTGGGAATTTAAGAGGAATTTTTCCCCCCTAAAACTCCCCAAAACCCCCCCTTAGAGTGGTCCGATTCTGCCCATCTACAACCCATTGCCAAGACAGATTTTTTGTGCAAGTTTTGAACTTTTTATCTCAATTCTATCCTATATACATATAATTTTTGGTGTCTTTTGGCAGTGGATTCAGGATGGTCTGAAACGGATTTTGACATGAAACGTTTTTTGAAAATTCGAGTTTTAAAAATTTTGGACCGAGAACAATAGCTACATAGTCTTCGAAAATTTTCTAAAAGAAATTATGCAATTTCATTTTATTGGTAAATTTACCTACTTGTTTATTGAATCATTTTTTTTAAGGAAATTTTTTCCGAATTTTTTTTTTCTTCAAAATGTTACAATGGTACTATAGGGTCCGATATATTTTTCTTTTCTTAGGTACCTAAAAATAATTTTTTATATCATTTTTTAATTACTTATCATGATTTTTTATAATTATTATTATCAATCAAGGGGAATTTCGGCTAGGGATTGAAAAGATTTTGGCTACTATGGAGAGTTTTTCTCTCATTGTAAATTTCAATTGAAATAAATGATTCCCTAAACAAACACAGGGAATTTGAACTTGAATAATATCCAATCAACTCCAACGATTGAAAATAGGTAATCACAAATAAAAATCAAATTTTCATTTGTGATTATTTTCAAGAGTAGGTAGGTAAACTTTACTCTTCTTCATTAGTGAATAAGCTATTATGAATAAGATGTTAATCATGATCTCTTAATCGCGATTTTATCCACCTAATTGATCTATTTATAAATTAAAAACGTATTTTGAAATTTAGGTTTGTTCTACTGGAAAAGAAATTTGAAAAAAAAGTAAATCGATATATCAAAATATCGATATTTTTCACCAATATATCGAATTACTATTTAGGTTTGTTATACTGGAAACAATTTGACAAAAAAATGATAAATAAATAAAAATAAATGAAAAAAAAAAAAAAGAAAGAAAATCGATGTTTCGAAATATCGATATTTTGCACCAATATCGATATTTTGCACCGCTTATTGAATTACTATTTCTATTTTTTTTTAAAATATCGATAGTCACATGGGATATGTGTGAACAATTACAGATGGAACGGTTAAGTGACAATAGTATGGATACTGTACACATCTTCTTGGATATTCAACACTCAGAAATTTGCGTTTGTTATTTCGGTTCCTCTGACATGGCCACTCGTTGAAAATTGTCCATCATTAAAATGTTTATTTTTAATTTTTTATTTTTATATCATACGTAATTCCATATACTGAACAGGTATTTATTACAATGTCATGCAACACTTCAAGGGAAATATTCGACCATCGGAAATTTTCGTTTGTCGTGTTGGCCAACCTGACGTCTCAACATGGCCGCCACGGCCACTCGTTGAAAATTTTCAAATACCTACTAAAAAATTTTATTTCATACATAATTTCATATACTAAACAGGTAATAAATTTTATTACATGCAGCACTTCAAGGGAAATATTCGACCATCGGAAATTTCCGTTTGTTGTATTGGCCAACCTGACGTCTCAACATGGCCACTCGTTGAAAATTTTCCAATACCTACTAAAAATTTTTATTTCATACATAATTTCATATACTAAACAGGTAATAAATTTTATTACATGCAACACTTCAAGGGAAATAATCGACCATCGGAAATTTTCGCTTGTTCTGTTGGCCAACCTGACGTCTCAACATGGCCGCCACGGCCACTTGTTGGTTTCCCTGTCCCACACCCCTTTTACTTCAGTCTTTCAAAACCCCCTTTTTTTCCCCTCCCCTCAGTTTTCGTGCTTTTTGATTCGTTCCAAAAAACCCGTAGAAATTTTTGATTTTTTCGACGTTTTGCCATGTGAAGTGTCGGTTTCGTCGAAATCGACGGTTTTCGTTTCGGTGTTTTTCTCGTTGTTTCCCCGTCGATCGGTGATGGATTTGATGTCGGTGTCGTGTTTTCGTCGTTTCGATTGAGTTCGACGTGCGAATTCGAAATTGACACTTTTTTTCCGTACGATTACCGTTCGATTCGTCGATTTTGGTTTTTTGTTTGTTCGTAATTTCGTTGAAGACGAGCGACAACGATGTCGAGGCACTCGAAACGCGAGCAGAGGATCGACTCAGGTTTGGTGGAAGTCAAGAGCAAGGTGAGTTCCTCCTGCGTGATCGTAGGTGATCTAAAGCCGCCGAGATATTGGGGCGATCGTACGGTCGGAAGTGCGACGGTGACGGTTTGAAGGTGATGATGTCAAGTGGGAAATCACAAGGTGTTTTTGTTGTTTGTTTTGTGGATGATCTACATTCGTAATCTACAGTAGAGACCGTAACAAAATCCTCATGAAATGTATCGTAGGTCCTAAACGCCTCTACCAAGCCTTAACCAGGTCTAGAGGCCTCTAACCTTCATAATAATCTGTAGCAGCTCCTGATTATCTTTAACGAGCCATAACAAGCTCTAGAGGCCTCCGACAGTCATCAGACAAACATAACCATCTTCAGTAGCTTCTAAACACCACTGACAAGCCAGAACCAGCTCTAGAGGCCTCTAACCTTCATAATCATCTCTAGTAGCTCCTGACCATCACTAACAAGCCTTGACAAGGTATAGAGGCCTCTAACAGTCACTGGTCTAGCATAATAACCTCTATCAAGCCATAACCAGTCATTAGACAACCATAACCATCCCAGCAACTCTCTAGAGGCCTCTATCAGTCATTACACAACCATAACCATCTTCAGTAGCTCCTAAACACCTCCAACAAGCCATAACCAGCTCTAGAGGCCTCTAACCTTCATAATAATCTGTAGCAGGTCCTAAACACCTCCTACAACCTCTAGAGGGCTCTATCAGTCATTAGACAACCATAACCATCTTCAGTAGCTCCTAAACACCTCCAACAAGCCATAACTAGCTCTAGAGGCCTTTAACCTTCATAATCATCTCTAGTAGGTCTAAACATCTCTATCAAGCGTAACCAGTTTTAAAGGCCTCTAACAGTCATTAGACAACCATAACCATGTCCTACAGCTCCTAAACACCACTGATCCAGATGTCTCTAACCTTCATTGTAATCTCTAGTAGGTCCTGACCATCTCTATCAAGCCATAACCATCTCCAGAGGCCTCTTACAGTCATTAGACAACCATAACCACCTCCAGCAGCTCTTCACGACCTCTAACAAGCCATAGCCATTTTAGAGGCCTTTAACCTTCATAATAATCTGTATCAGCTCGTAAACACCTACAACTCTCTAGAGGGCTCTGGTTATGGCTTGATAGAGGTTATTATGCTAGACCAGTGACTGTTAGAGGCCTCTATACCTTGTTAAGGCTTGTTAGTGATGGTCAGGAGCTACTAGAGATGGTTAGGGATGGTTAGAGACATCGAGAGCTGGTTATGGCTTGTTGGAGGTCTTTAGGAGCTGCTGAAGATGGTTGTGGTTGTCTAATGACTGTTAGAGCCCTCTAGAGGTTGTAGGAGGTGTTCAGGAGCTGCTACAGATTATTAAGAAGGTTAGAGGTCTCTAGAGCTGGTTATGGCTTGATAGAGATGGTCAGGAGCTGCTGAAGATGGTTATGGTTGACCAAACACCTTGTGACGGTTCGCAGAGTTCAGATCTGGAACTTGCACCCCTCAGAGTCCACCTGTAGATTCGTGTATGCGACCCCCAGTTATTCACTGTAGCCATAACTAGCTCTGGAGGTCTCTAACAGTCACTGGTCAACCCTAAACATCTCTATCAAGCCATAACCATCTCCAGAGGCCTCTAACAGTCATTAGACAACTATAACCATCTAAAGCAGCTTCTAAACACCACTGACAAGTTACAACCAGCTCTAGATGTCTCTAACATTCATAGCAATCTCTAGTAGGTCCTAAACACCTCTAACAAGCCATAACCAGGCCTAGAGGCTTCCAACAGTCGTTAGACAACTAAAACCATCTTCAGTAGGTCTTCTCGACCCCACATTAGCCATAACCAGTTTTAGAGGCCTCTAACAGTCATTAGACCACCACAACCATCTTCAGCAGCTCCTAAACACCTCTAACAAGTCATAACCAGTTCTAGAGACCTGGAATAGGCTTTAGGAAGGAGGAGATTCTGGATAGAATGTATAAAATTTATATATATAATATTTAATATGTAGTAGAGGCAGACGATAGGAGGATTGGTGGCTCCAGTTTCAATGAACAGTTTCGAATTGTTGGCTTCCCAAATGGACGAGAGGGCGCCCTTTACTTGAGTATGGACGTCCCGTTGCACATAAAAAGAGTTTTGGCTCAGATTCGGATGGGGGGCCAGCAAAGAGCGTCCCTGAATATGCTGAGGGTGGTGTGCAAGTTTAACGCAGCTGAGTCCTGCCCACTTTGCAACTATGGGGAGCCTGACACGATCTTCCATTTTGTTTGTGTCTGTCCAGTCTTTCGGGGGGAGAGAGTTTTCCATTTTGACGATGCTCAGATATCATATTATCAGTTTTTGGGTGTATTGAACCCAGCAAATTTGAGTGAGACCCGTCCTTTATATAAGTTCCTCCTGACGGCCATGAGGCTAAGAACCTTTATTTTAAATGAAGGCTATATTTAATTATTTAATTTGCCAGTAGAAAACTTTGGTTTTTTTTTTTTTTTGGTTTATTATTTTTTTTTTTGTATTCTTATAGTGAATGACACTGTGGAGGATGTTTTGTTTTTATTAATTTATTTAAATTACTTATTGGAATGTACCTATATTACCATGTACCTTGTATAATAGTGAATATATATTACTATGTACCTTGTATATGATGCCAATCTTGCGATGACTTTGGTTTACGCAAATAAATCTTTCTATCTATCTATCTATCTAGGCTTTAGACAACCGTAACTATCTTCAGCAGCTCCTAAACACTTCTAACGAGCTCTAAAGCTGGTTATGGCTTGTCAGAGGTCGTTAAGAGCTGCTAGAAGTATTTAGGAGCTATTTACAGGTCTCTGGAGCTGGTTATGGATTGATAGAGGTATTTAGGAGCTGCTGAAGATTGTTATAGCTGTCTAAAGACTGTTAGAGGCCTCTAGACCTGTTTATGGCTTGTCAGTGGTGTTTAGGAGCTACTGAAGATGGTTATAGCTGTCTAAAGACTGTTAGAGGCCTCTAGAGATGGCTGTGGTCACTGGTCAATCATAAAAATTGTTAGTAGCTCCTAAACACCTCTATTAAGCCATAACAAGCTCTAGGCCTCTAACCTTCATAATAATCTGTAGCAGGTCCTAAACACCTCTAAACAACAAGCTCTAAAGCTGGTTATGGCTTGTTAGAGGTGTTTAGGAGCTACTGAAGATGGTTATGGTTGTCTAATGACTGATAGAGCCCTCTAGAGGTTGTAGGAGGTGTTTAGGAGCTGCTACAGATTATTAAGAAGGTTAGAGGCCTCTAGAGCTGGTTATGACTTGTCAGTGGTGTTCAGGAGCTGCTTGAGATGGTTATGGTTGACCAAACACCTTGTGACGGTTCCCAGAGTTCAGATCAGGAAGTTGCACCCCTCAGAGTCCACCTGTAGATTTGTGTTATTCACAGTCGCCCTAACGTTGTTCCTTCGCTCAAACCCACAAAACCCTCACTAAAACCTCCCTTTTCTCTTTGTTCCCACGCAGTTCGACGCCGAGTTCCGGAGGTTTTCACTCCCCAAAGTGACGACGATGACGTACGAAGAGTTCAGCGGTCTCCTCGAGAAGACCCACCGCCTCCACGACGTCCCGTTCCTCGTCTCCTACACCGACCCCCGAGACGGCGACTTGCTCCCCATCAACAACGACGACAACCTCAACAGAGCTCTCCTGTCGGCCAGACCGCTCCTCAGAGTCATCATTCAGCGTAAAGGTGAAACTTTCAGTATTGAAAGCGGTATTCATAGTCACCATGTCGAGTCTGAGTGCGCGCTCAAGTGAGCCCTTAAGGGGAATCAAGCACTCAGAGTGCGCTTTCTCTAGGTTCGTTCGGCTGAGCGTTCAGAACGGTTCACAACTGACTGCGCTCCCTTTGGGGCGTTCGTTCAGTCACAGAACTCGTCCAGTATCGACAGTCTGCTGTTCATTTTGTCCGTTCAACAGCAGATTGTCGATACTGGACGAGTTCTGTGACTAAACGAACGCCCCAAAGGGAGCGCGGTCAGTTGTGAACGAATGAACCTTGAGGGTCCTCCTCAAGTTTTCATCAAAAAAATCCAGTCATGCAGCATGGCTATAAGAGCGAATTTTCGAAGTATCAAACACGTTTCTTCATCTTCAAAGTGCTCCAGTTTGAGAACGGAATGAGATACCGCAATTCTGACGTCACCATCGTGTTCAGCGTGTAAAAACCTTTAAAATGAGGTGTCACTTGTCAGACTTTCATTTTTTGGGTGAACCCCCCCCCACCATTTCCCCCCACCCCTTAGCTTTTGGATATTTCAACGCTGAACACGACGGTGAAGTCAGAATTGCGGTATCGCAATCTGTCATCAGATTAGAGCAGACTTAACATGAAGAACATCTCAAGTAACAACCACGTTTCTTCATCTTCAAAGTGCTCCAGTTTGAGAACGGAATGAGATATCGCAATTTTAAATTCACCATCGTGTTCAGCATAACAAAACCTTTAAAATGAGGTGCCACTTGTCAAAATGTCCCATTTTGAGAATTTATGAGGAATTTTCCCCCCCTAAAACTCCTCAAAACCCCCCCTTAGAGTGGCCTGATTCTGCCCATCTACAAACTTAGCCTATCGATTGCCAAGACAGATTTTTTTGTGCAAATTTGAACTTTTTATCTCAATTCTATCGATACATATAATTTTCGGTGTCTTTTGGCAGTGGATTCAGGTTGGTCTGAAACGGATTTCGGTATGAAAATTTTTCGAAAATTCGAGTTTTGAAAATTTTGGACCGAGAACAATAGCTACATTTTCTTCGACATTTCGCTAATAAATATCCCACTCAGTTGTACAAAATTAATGACGTTTTACTGCAATCCAAGTTGTTCTAAACATTTTTGTCACAACCAAAATGACTGAGAAATATGCTGAGATCCACAGTCTCAATGGCCCCAGAGGACGATTTTCTCCTGTGATGCCAGTCATACCTCACTGGGGAGGCTTAAGATTCCGCCCCGTGTTGTCATTAAAGGATCAGAGCAGCTTAATGGAACCTTAAGGTTCCGCCCCGTGTTGTCATTAAAGGATCAGAGCAGCTTAATGGAACCTTAAGATTCCGCCCCGTGTTGTCATTAAAGGATCAGAGCAGATTCCGCCCCGACTACCTGCGGGCAGTTTGGAGTATCCTTAAGATTCCGCCACGAGCCTATCTCTAGAAACCTTAAGATTCCTCCCCTCCTCGAGAACATCTCCCCTGTGTACGTACGGAAAACGCAGTTAGTAGAATATGGAAATGATATTTAGCAATTTATTAACGAAATTTGTCAACAAAGGTTACGGGTTCAAACATTAATTTCGTCCACTTGATCTATACGTCCAAGTAATCTATATGGTGCTAATCAGTTGATTAGGGGAATCATAAGGTTCGGGTTCACCTGGCCACTGATAGACCGGGCGGAGTCTTAAGGTTACTCTAAGCCCTTGGGATTATTTTGGCGCTCAAATCCGTCGAGCTAATGACAACACGGGGCGGAATCTTAAGGCTCCCACCCACTGTGGGTCTCACCCAAAATTGCCGCTATTTGTACTTAAATCGCTATAATTTTGCCGTTTTGATCATAAAACACTAGTTTTAACAGCTCTAAAGAAAACTATCAGGTTTGGCCACTTTGGCCTGGAGGGAGAGCTTGGCAGTCCCATTCATTATCACAACGCATAATAATCATAATTAAAAAATGATATAAAAAATTATTTTTAGGTAAGAAAAGAAAAATAATATTTTTCTTTTATATTATATCGGACCCGATATTACCATTGTAATATTTTGAAGAAAAAAAAATTAGGAAAACATTTCCTTAAAAAAATGATTAAATAAACAAGTAGGTAAATTTACCAATAAAATGAAATTGCATAATTACTTTTAGCGAATATTCGAAGAAAATGTAGCTATTGTTCTTGGTCCAAAATGTTTAAAACTCGAATTTTCGAAAAATGTTCATGTCAAAATCCGTTTCAGACCAACCTGAATCCACTGCCAAAAGACACCAAAAATTATATGTATATAGGATAGGATTGATATTTATATTGATAGTTATAACTTTTTATAAAAAGTTCAAATTTGCACAAAAAATCTGTCTTGGCAATCGACAGGCTAAGTTCGTAGATGGGCAGAATCGGGCCACTCTAAGGGGGGGTTTTGGGGAGTTTTAGGGGGAAAATTCCTCATAAATTCCCGAAATGGAACATTCTGACATGTGACACCTCATTTTAAAGGTTTTGTTATGCTGAACACGGTGGTGAAGTCAGAATTGCGATATCTCATTCCGTTCTCAAACTGGAGCACTTTGAAGATGAAGAAACGTGGTTGTTACTTGAGGTGTTCTTCATGTTAAGTCTGCTCTAATCTGATGACGGAATGCGATATCGCAATTTTGACTCCACCGTCGTGTTCAGAGTTGAAATATCCAAAATCTAAGGGGTGGTGGTGGGGGGGTTCACCCAAAAAATGAAAGTCTGACAAGTGACACCTCATTTTAAAGGTTTTTACACGATGAATAAGATGGTGAAGTCAGAATTGCGATATCTCATTCCGTTCTCAAATTAGAGCACTTTGAAGATGAGGACACGTGGTTGTTACTTGAGATGTTCTTCACGGTTCATCTGCTCTCATCTGATGATTTTCAGCGTTGAAAAATGTATGAACTTAGGTGTTACTTGGCAAAAAAAAAAAGGCGAAAAAATTTGTTATAAAACCAGTAAAAGGGAGACATTTTACATAAAACTGGTTCTCTTCGAAAATTCGCTCTTATAGTCATGCTGCATGACTAGATTTTTTTTTTTTTTCAAATTGAGACACATTGGTTGTCTGCCCAATGTGGTTAATTTTACAAGAAATTTATTCGACCTCTCTGGAGGATACACAGGTCTGTGAATGCACACCGGATATCCCTCTGGGTGGGCATAATTGCCTAACCCCCCCGAGAACAGGGTCAACTCAGCAAACTATTCATTACATAATTCAAATTAGTAAGTTTACTGTACAACGTCTGTCGTGTTTCAGGCGAGAGTTTGGAGGAGTTGAACGGCTACGGGACGATGAACAAGCACAGGAACATCATCTCGACGATCCTCGGGAACCCGCACAAGAGCAAGGCCCTCGCCATTTCGAACCCGCACGACTTCAGACAGGTACAATAGGATGACGTCTCGTGACGATGTGTAGCGATGGGGAGGGGCCGCTCATTTTGGTTTATTAAGTATCTTCCATTTAAAAAAAAAACTATTAGAATCGCCCTGGGGAAACATTTACACAACAAATCTGTCTTGGCAATCGACAGGCTAAGTTCGTAGATGGGCAGAATCGGGCCACTCTAAGGGGGTGGGGGGGGGGGGTTTTGGGGAGTTTTAGGGGGGAAACATTCCTCTTAAATTCCCAAAATGAGACATTCTGTCAAGTGACGGCTCTTTTTAAAGGGGTTTTCATGCTGAACACGATGGTGAAATCAGAATTGCGATATCTCAATCCGTTCTCAAGCTTGAGTACTTTGAAGATGAAGAAACGTGGTTGTTACTTGATATGATCTGTAATGAATGGTTTGCTGAGTTTCCCCTGCTCCTTGGGGGAGGGGGGGGAGAGATCCATTACAGATCTTTGTGTTAATTCTGCTCTAATCTGATAACGGAATGAGATACCGCAATTCTGACTTCACCATCGTGTTCAGCGTTGAAATATCCAAAAGCTGAGGGGGGGGGGGGGGGTTCATCCGAAAAATGAAAGACTGACAAGTGACACCTCATTTTAAAGGTTTTTACACGACGAATGAGATGGTGAAGTCAGAATTGCGGTATCTCATTCCGTTCTCAAACTGGACCACTTTGAAGATGAAGAAACGTGGTTGATGCTTGAGATGTTCTTCATGGAACATTACTAAATTATAAGAAGATCGAGGGCGGGGATTTACCACATTTCCCTCCATTTGGAACCTCGTGAGGTGACTATGTAGAGGGGCGGAATTTATTACTTCAGGGTGCTTGTGTAAGTATAGAAGGAGGTTCTTACAGAACAGTTGTTTTACGGTGAAAGTTTTTGTTTTCAGGTGTAGCCCATTTAATGGGAATCTGCAGGGCAAATTGAAACGGACTTTCAATACAGATTTTTGTACCATTGTAACTTTGGAGATTGAATTATTGAGAGCAGCCCCCTATATCTGGGTACCATACTGGGGCACAGATTGGAACATGGCGTTTTAACAACTGTTTGTACAGCTCTGGTAGAGAAGAATCACCACACATGATTGTGGGTTTTTTTTTCTTATTATGCTCTCCATATAATACTTTCTGTGAGCAATTTTTAGTTGTGTATGTGCACCAGTTGTGCGAACTTAATAAACATCAAGATTTTGCTCAATAAATTGAGATAAACCTTTACGATAGTGAAAGGCTTTTTGAGCAAAATCTTGACGAGAAATGAAATTGGCATTCAGGGAATTCGGTATTAACTAGGGATGGGTATCGCGATATATCGGAAATATCGATATCTGGACCAGAAATGTCGATATTTTCATATCGATATAATACATATTATGCCGTCCCCGATATCCTTGATATCGATATATTTTTCGCGATATATCGTTATTTTGATTTTGATATTTTTCACGCGTTCACGTACCAATTCAGCCAATATGCTGAAAGCATTCATTGTTCATTCAATTTGTAGGAATAATCCCTATAAGGTAAAAGTAGAAGAAAGGCTTTTTTGTGTCAGTTCCTCTTCATTTCGTGTGTGTGAGAGCTTTTTTTCCTTCACGATTCCGTTTGCAATTTCCGTAAGCTAGAAATTAGAGAAAAGCACACACACACATTTGACTGAGCCATGTGAACATACCATGTAATTTATTGTACATTCGTATGTTGTCATTTACCATCTTCTCAGTTCTAACTCATTTCGTGCTATATGGATATTAGAGTGCGCTTTATTGTTTATCAAGCAATTCCCACGATGGGTCCCAAAAGTGCAATTTGGGAGCACGTTCAAAAAATGCACAACAACTTGGCCAACTGTCGTCATTGCGGTGTTCAGATAAAGACAAGGGGAAATACGTCAAACATGAAGTCACACCTTGAGCACATTCACCCGAAAATTGGTCCCAGAAAACGCTCACATGATTCCTCTGAATCGGAAACTCCTGCAGCTGGTCCGTCGACTTCTTCTAGTTCTAGCTCCACTGCCACTCCGACTTCAACGTCGACAACTCAACCAATCATACATGCAACGGTGCAAAAATTGATATCGTACCCGGAAAGAGGGATGTCCTTCATGGACATCCTGTTCTTTAATGGAGACATTTTACATAAAACCAATTATTTCTTCGAAAATTCGCTCTTACAGCCATGCTGCATGACTGTTTTTTTCAGTTCTATTACGTGTATTATATTTTCACTTCTTATATTAATAAAGACATTTTTGCTAAATATCGCTTTTTTGGCCGATATATCGATATTATCGATATTTCTTTGGCCGATATATCGATATGTTGTCGAGAGAGACCCGTCGATATTGGATATCGATATCTTATACTCCGATACCCATCCCTAGTGTTAACAAAATATCATAGCAACTGGAGCTGGGGACAATAATAATTATTATAGCACACATGTTTTCTATGTTCTTCTTCATCTTCGTCTCTGAACTCCTCGTATGTCCTCAGGTGAGCTCGATCATCGACGTCGACATCGTTCCCGAGACCTGCCGTCGAGTCCGTCTCGTCAAACACGGCACCGAACGCCCTCTCGGTTTCTACATCCGCGACGGAACGTCCTTCAGAGTGACGCCCGCGGGAGTTCAGAAGGTTCCGGGGATTTTCATATCGCGACTCGTTCCCGGCGGTCTCGCCGAGTCGACGGGTCTTCTCGCCGTCAACGACGAGGTCCTCGAAGTCAACGGGATCGAAGTCGCCGGCAAGAGTTTGGATCAAGTGAGTTCCCCCCCTCCCCCCTCCACCACCTACTCGTCAGTTTCACACGAAATTGACTTTCAAATTTGGTTTGTTTCTTCGGAAATATCCGTAAATTTATACACTGGAGACCCAAAAAACCGGCGCAGTTGAATTTTTGTCGAAGAGTCGAGTTTAAATCGATAACAGTTGGGTTAGAGTCAATAGTAAGGTCAATAACAAGGTTAACAGAGATTACTTGCCGAGGTCCATCCCTGTTTTTCCTTAACTATCCAGTTTTGGTTTATTATCTTCGATAATGAACCATTGGAATCGCCCAAAGAAAAAATTTTTTTAACCCCCCCTCAAAATTTGTTGGTTTACGTTTCAAGATACGTAGATTCAGAAAATCGAATAAAAAAAATCCGTCCGTACGCCGCACAGTGGTCCGAATCGCGAATCCAGCTGATCGAAAATCGTAGCTAATACAACGATCTCCCAACTTACAATGTATATAGGTTTTCATATAGATTTTTAAACGACAAACACGATGGTGAAACCCGATTTGAGCTAAATTTTTTATTTGAAAAGATATTGTAGGTTATTCCACACAAAAACGAGGTGTTTTGAGAACTGAGCTAATACATACATATTTTATTAATGTTTAACATAAATTTAAACATTAATGACATTTAACAGCATTTTATTAATTTAACAAAAGATAACCCATCCATTTATTATTGTAAACAATAAAATTTCATCATTTAGATCTTCGGGATCATTTAGATGCGTATCGAGATGCGTATAGTTCTCGTCATCACAGTCGCTGCTGTCACTCGAAATTGTAGGAGCATCAGTGAAAAGTTGTTGAACCTCGCTCCAATTGATCCAGGTCTTTAGTAGTAGGTAGAGGTCTAAAACTCGTTATGAGGGGATCAGAGGAGACAAGTAAAATGTGCATGCAAAATGTCACTATTCGTATTAGCCCATTGAATCGCTGATCACTGTCTCTGTTTCGGATGGATAACAATCTTTTTTGGCGTTTAGTACCACGTGATATGACGGATACTTAGGGATTTTCCTGGCATTTACACCTTTGCGAAGTAGTAGGTATTGATGTTTGGTGAGTTGAGCTCCAACGATTAATGCCAGTGCTTCCTGAGGAGAGTATAACGTGGAATCCATTTCAATTCGTTTTTTGTATTTTTTTTTTTTAAATGTTTGTTGCTCTTGCTGGTGAAGCCAGCATATCACCCATCAAATATGCTGCGTCCTTTTTTCCATTATGCCGCAACTTCAACTTTAAGGCAGAGCACAGTTCTTCTAATGAAAGTGTTTCAACGATGTTCCTAATTTTTCGCCGTTTTGTTACTTCGCTGCAGGTACTGAAGTTTTTGGACGGCCTCCCCCGTGTAGCATTTTGCCCAGAAGCGTTTAAAAACTTTCAAAAATTTGCTGACGTCAGAAATAATTTCTGCTTTTTTCTCCTCTGGGTAGCTTTGAATTATACCATATTTGTTCGAAATATGTGCAAAAATAATTTCTTTGCCTTATGCAAAATCAAAATTGCTAGCCTTTATCACATCAAATAACTCCAAGCGGTTAATGACAACTTCTGACCCTGAAAACAAAAAAATGAATAATTTTTAGAAACGCAAGTGGACGCAGCTGATTGTTATTTTATTTCAAAGTATAATAGTTAGGTAACGTGTATTTGAAACTATTTTCCGGTTCTCATTGGTTCCCTAAAATTAAGAGTATTTTCAAGATGAATACTTAAGTCGTTATTTCTTCTTTTTTAAAGGCATCATTGAAATCGCTAAGAAAATTTTTTTCTTTAGGAAACCTTTCAAATAGTGTTCTTTTTACCTGAATTAGAGAAGTCCATTTTGGAAAATTGGCGATAACCGTTGTATAACGACTGTGTCTACACGTGAAGGAAGCACTGAAATAACTGGTTCGGAAGCAATCCTCACTACCTGTCTGTTTACATCTCGCTCAGACACTTTGTTTACTTTTACTGCCGTCTTTGTCCTTTTGTTTTGTTATCAGGAACATGTTACCAATTGATCGTAATACCTTTCATTCGGATTTGAAGGGGTCAACTTTTTCATTTTTGATCAGCTAGATTCGTAATTCGGACCACTGTGCGCCGTCCGCCGTACGCCGTCCGTGCCACTTTGCCCAGTTAGCGTTGAGTTAAAATTACGAAATTTGGTTTCTGGGTGTGGACCAGCCCCACAATGATCCTCGAAACTTTTCATAACCCTAGGTCAAGGGGAAGGGGTTCAAAACGAACTTTGAAATTTCGACAATGTCATATCTCTAAAAATTCTCATGAAACGGTGTACTTTTTAGTTCACTTTTGAATGACCTGAAAAATTACGAATCTTTTAAGACCAATTGGATTTTTGTGCGACCAGCCGTTCGTTCTCAGTGAGCGCGCAAAGGTTTAGGAAAAACACTAAACTTCGCGTCGAAAACGTTCGTCACGTGGGTCAACCCCCAGACGCCCAGAATAAAACTACCTTTTTTTCATCTTCCCGGTAAACTACAGTCTAGAAATTTTAACCGTGAGTCGGGGATAGACCACAATGCAATATTCACTCGGTTTCTCATCTGTAAAATTGTTTAAATAATATAATACCTTTTTGTTATAATACAAATTAAATTTTGATGATGAGCTATTGACTTGAAATTTTAAAAATAGGTCAGAACTGGATCAAAATGCAATATTCACCCGGTTTCTTGTCTGTAAAATTGTTTAAAATAATACCTATTTGTTTAAACAAATTAAATTTTGATGATGAGCTAGATACTTGAAATTTTAAATATAGGTCAGAAATGGATGACATTTCAATATTCACTCGGTTTGTATGACATGGTATGAGTATGGTAAGGTATAATATTGTATGTATAATTTGGTATAGTACAGTATGGTATGATAGGAAAGAAATTCGTATGGTAAGGTATGAGTACGGTGAGAATATGGTATGGTGCCGATTTGCAACACAGTCTGGTATAGACAGAAGGGTGATCTGCACAAGGAAGATAATAAACCGTTGTGTCAAGAATTTGCAGAGTTTTTTCCTGTAATGCTCTCTTGAATTCACGATAGAAACCTACAGGAAACCGTGAAACTGGTAGCTACACCAGAAGGCCGGCATCAGGGCGTCCAAGGGCGACGGATCCTGCTGCAAACCCAAGCAGCTCAGTCCAAGCAGCGTGATCTCAAGCAAATTGAAGACGAGCCGTTCAGTGTGCTGGGGTGAGTAGAGGACCTAAAGCGCGGACTCTGGAGTGAAGATTAACATCAGCAGACTTCTGTAGGCTTCTATCGTGAATTCAAGAGAGCATTACAGGAAAAAACTGGATAGTTAAGGAAAAACAGGGATGGACCTCTGCACGTAATCTCTGTTAACCTTGTTATTGACCTTACTATTGACTCTAACCCAACTGTTATCGATTTAAACTTGACTCTTCGACAATAATTCAACTACGCCGGTTTTTTGGTCTCCAGTTTAGATATCAAGGTGTATTCCTAGGCGTTGTGATGTTTATTGACTTATACTGCCGTCCTTAGCAAGAAGGGCGTATCTCCGATTTTCGGGTTTTTGCATATCTAGAATCTTTGGAGTGTTCTGCACCTGATGGTACCTCGTTCATGTACCTACGGGTACCAGAAGGTACAAAAAAGCTAGTGAAAAAGGGCGTATCTCTGAAATTTCTTGAAATCCTAAAGCGAGTGTATGTCGTTTCTCCTAAGCATAAAAGGCGGATGTCAAAAAGTCTGTCCTGGCAATCGAAAGGCTAAGTTCGTAGATGGGCAGAATCGGGCCACTCTAAGGGGGGGTTTTGGGGAGTTTTAGGGGGGAAAATGCCTCTTAAATTCTCAAAATGGGACATTCTGACAAGTGACACCTCATTTTAAAGGTTTTTACACGCTGAATACGATGGTGAAGTCAGAATTGCGATATCTCATTCCGTTGGCATGAAGGGGAAGATATGATCTAGAATTCGTAATCAGCAACCCTAAAAACTCCCTTATACATAATTTGGTGTAAATTGGTGGATTTAAGAAGAAAAGTCAGCCATCTTGAATTTTTTTAGTTTAGGTACTTTAATTTTAGCCGTGTAACACCTCATTTTAAAGGTTTTTTAAGGCTGAACACGATGGTGAAGTCAGAATTGCGATATCTCATTCCGTTCTCAAACTGGAGCACTTTGAAGATGAAGAAACGTGGTTGTTACTAGATATGATCTTCATGGTTATTCTGCTCTAATTTGATAACGGAATGAGGTACCGCAATTCTGACTTCGCCGTCGTGTTTAGAGTTGTAATATCGAAAAGCTGAAGGGGGTTTGGGCGTATGGGGGAGGGGGGGGTCATCCGGAAAATGAAAGACTGACAAGTGACACCTCATTTTAAAGGTTTTCACACGCTAAATAAGATGGTATTTTGCTATATATACCTATATATAGCTATATATACCTCAAGATATATCTTATTCCGCTCTCCAAACTGGAGAACTTTGAAGATGAAGAAACGTGGTTGTTACTAGATATGATCTTCATGGTTATTCTGCTCTAATTTGATAACGGAATGAGGTACCGCAATTCTGACTTCGCCGTCGTGTTTAGAGTTGTAATATCGAAAAGCTGAAGGGGGTTTGGGCGTATGGGGGAGGGGGGGGTCATCCGGAAAATGAAAGACTGACAAGTGACACCTCATTTTAAAGGTTTTCACACGCTAAATAAGATGGTATTTTGCTATATATACCTATATATAGCTATATATACCTCAAGATATATCTTATTCCGCTCTCCAAACTGGAGAACTTTGAAGATGAAGAAACGTGGTTGTTACTAGATATGATCTTCATGGTTATTCTGCTCTAATTTGATAACGGAATGAGGTACCGCAATTCTGACTTCGCCGTCGTGTTTAGAGTTGTAATATCGAAAAGCTGAAGGGGGTTTGGGCGTATGGGGGAGGGGGGGGTCATCCGGAAAATGAAAGACTGACAAGTGACACCTCATTTTAAAGGTTTTCACACGCTAAATAAGATGGTATTTTGCTATATATACCTATATATAGCTATATATACCTCAAGATATATCTTATTCCGCTCTCCAAACTGGAGAACTTTGAAGATGAAGAAACGTGGTTGTTACTTGAGGTGTTCTTCATGGACATCATGTTCTTTAATGGAGATATTTTACATAATTTTAAAATTAATTATTAATTCTTCGAAAATTTTCTCATATAGGCATGCTGTATGACTGTAGATTTTTTAAAGGGTTTTTTTACGCTGAACACGATGGTGAAAACAGACTTGCGATATCTCATTCCGTTCTCAAACTGAAGCACTTTGAAGATGAAGAAACGTGGTTGTTACTTTAGATGTTCTTCACGATTCATTAGCTCTAATTCTGACTTCACCATCGTGTTCAGCGTTGAAAAATCTATAAACTGAAGTGTTACTCGGCATAAAAAAAAAATACCAAGTTTGTTATAAAATTAGTAAAAGGGAGACATTTCACATAAAACCGGTTATTAATACGAAAATTCGCTCTTATAGCCATGCTGCATGACTGTGGATTTTTCTTTTTTTTTTCTTTTAAAATGACGTTGCTTATTATTATTTTTTTCACAAATTTTCGACTTTGACGTTCAGACAAATTTGTAATTAATCGTGATCTCGTTCCCCAGGTGACGGACATGATGGTCGCCAATTCGTGGAACCTCATCATGACCGTTCGCCCGGCCAACCAGCGAGGGGCAGAGCCCCCGGCGCCGCTCCCCGTCTCAGCGCCCGTTCTGTCGACGCCGCCGCCCTCGGAGCGCCGTCACTCGGCGTCGATGGAGTCGACGTCTTCGGGCGACTCGACGCGAATGGACGCCGACGGCGACACGGTGCTGGACCACCTAGTCACACCTCAGGTGAACCAAAAAACAAACCAAAAACAGACAAAAAAAAAAATCGTGTTTTAATGGTTTTAGCGAATTTTTGAAAAAAGTACGTTAGGTATTGATCTGGGTCCAAAATTTATGAAACTCGAATTTCCCGAACAAATCGTATACTTACCGAAATCCGTTTCATCCCATCCTAGAGGGTGTCTACAGAAATTATGGGACAAACTCAAGGAATCAATTCTACAGCTAATTTCCAACAAAAAGTGCCTCTTAGAGTTTTTTCATTATTCAACTAAAATACCGACTTTTTTCACTTTTAAGATTTTCGTCGTGTTTTCGACCTTGTCTCAGTAAAACAGCTCTAACTCCCTTAAACTAATATGTAAAATGTAAGTTGAGGGTACCGTTGGACAGAGCGTTAAATTTCCTATCTCCCTGATATGAAATCCATACTGTAAAACAGTCCTAACTGGTGAAAAAAATGGCCGAAGTCCAAAATTTGAAAATTTCTTAAAAATCGTCGTTTTTGTCTTTCGTATTTTGCGCTATCAGTAAGGAGTTCTTTCGGCGTGCACTCTTCGGGAAAAACTTGGCCAGAATCTCAGCTTTCCAACGGTATGAAACAAATGTGTGTTTCACAGTGAAATCGGTGGAGAAAATGACGTTTGAGTTCTGAAAAACGTGAGTTTTTGGGTGAAAATGGAGTTGGAACTAGCACTCATGTCCAAGCGACCCTCTTCCAGTGTCCTTTCATTAGGAACACTAAAACCCGGGGTTTCAGTGTCGCACCCTTCAATTCATCACTGACATTGACGCCCTAAGAAAACCCTGAAAAACCCCTGACTAGGAAAAATTAACCCTTAAGAAAAACCCTTGTAAATTTCTTCCTCCCAAAAAATCCCTGTCAGCGAAAAAAAAAACCCTAAATCTAGGGGGGAAATCCTTGACTTGCCAACCGTGATGACGGCCTAAAAAGAAGCAACCACGCTTGAAATAGCCGATTCCCGACCCAAAAACCCATTTTTGATTTTTCAAACACCTGACAACTTTGATCGATGATTACTCGTAACTATGATTTTGCAGATAGGAACGCCCCTATGTCATTTTGCCGACGACGTATCGTCCCCATCCAAGCAGAAGGGCGAATACAGGAAAAACTATATTATGGGAAATGGCGATTTTCTCTCGAGGGTCGTAAAATCAAACTAATCATTACGAATTTGGTACTAATCAATTTTTTTTTTTTTTTTGCAAATTCTTTAAGTAAGTATAGTTAGATTGGTTTTAACACCAATACGAGCAAAATTATGCTTGACAAACTCAAATTTTGTGTCGTATTCGCCCTTCTGCCTGTCAATGATCTCAGCATTCACTCTTCTGTAAGAATGACCACTGTCAAAATTACAAGCCAACACATTAATCATTGTCATTCCAATAAAGAATGGAAACGGACAAAATTCCCCAGTCATGCAGCATGACTATAAGAGCGAATTTTTGAAGAAATAACTGGTTTTACGTTAAACGTCTCCATGAAGAGCATCTCAAGTATCAACAACGTTTCTTCATCTTCAAAGTGCTCCAGTTTGAGAGCGGAATAAGATATGGCAAAGATCTGACTTCCCCATCTTATTCAGCGTGTAAAAACCTTTAAAATGATGTGTCACTTGACAGACCGTTTAATTTTTGGAATTTCGTGGGTGAACCCCCCCACAACACCCCCAAAACCCCCCTCAGCTTTTGGACATTTCAACGGTGAACTCATACTGTGTATTTTATTCATTTCAGGTGCCTTAAATGGACGCAATACACCAGCGACCCCCACAAAGACAACACGCCCCTTCGAAAAGTCTTCGCCTTTTTATTTTCCCTCGTCGCCATTTCATTCGAAAAAAACCGCTCATCCGTCCAGGAATTTCCCGCCTTTTCTTCTCCGTCGCGCGGCAAGTATTACTTAGAAAACAACAACAAAACAAACGTATTAACAGCGTTTAATGTTATATTACTGTTATTATTATTATTACTATTTGAATGTATCGCTAAATGAACTAATTATTGTGACAAATGAAGCGTTCAGCGTCGATTTATACCGAGATAAAAAAAAATGAAAAAATACTCAAAATTTTCGACGCTTTAAAAAAGCCTGAAAGTGGCGATATCTCGCATCAACGCTATCGATACTCCTCGCAGCTCGAAATGAAGAATCGATAGTTGATCATTTCGAATTCCAGTACACCTCCTGAATTACTGTACGAATACTTGGATTTTTATTTTTTTTTATTTTTTGTCCCCAGTCAACAGTTTTGCCTGTAAACTCCTTACTCTTACTGTAAACTCTTACGAGTCGAGGTTTTCACTAATCGATAGAGAATTCGGTGAGTTTACGATTCAAAGGGTCAAAACTCGAAGAATCGATAGTTGATCATTTCAAGTTCGATGCACCGTTACTCAATATCGATACCGCTCATGAATCAACACTTGGATTTTTTTTTCCTCAGTCAACAGTTTTACCTGTAAACTCCTGTTAGGTCGTACGAGTCGATGTTTTCACAAATCGATATAGAATACGTTGAGTTTTCGATTATGTTTCATAACGTTTCAAACGGTCGAAGAATGGATAGTTGATCATTTCTAGTTCGATGCATCGTTACCCAGTATCAATATTGTCATTCAAACCTTGAATTTGGTTTTTTCTCTCCCTATTTTCAAGTGAAGGTGGTAATTTTTTGTGTCCCAGATGATCCTAAACGGTACTCGGGTTGTCGCTATTGGTTTACAACCCAGTATCGATAGTTGATCATTTTGAATTCGATACATCGTTATTTAATACGATACCATTCATGAATCAACACTTGGCTTTGTTTCCCCCCAGTCAACAGTTTTGCCTGTAAACCTCTTTTGGGTCGTGCGAGTCGTTGTTTTGACAAATCGATAGAGAATTCGGTGAGTTTTCGATTAAGTTTCATAACGATTCAAAGAGTCGAAGCTCGAAGAGTCGATAGTTGATCACTTCAAGTTCGATACATCGTTACCCAGTACCGATATTGTGATTCAAACCTTGAATTTGGTTTTTTCTCCCCCTATTTTCAAGTGAGGGTGGTACTTTTTTTGTCCCAGATGCTCCTAAACGGTACTCGGGTTGTCGCTTTTCCCGATACTCCCCATAATCGATAGTTGATCATTTTGAATTCGATACATCGTTATCCAATATCGATGCCGTTTATGAATCAACACTTGGATTTTTATTCCCCCAGTCAACAGTTTTGCCTGTAAACTCCTGGTGGGTCTTTCGACTCGATGTTTTCACAAATCGATAGCGGATTCGTTGCGTTTTCGATTAAGTTTCATAACGTTTCAAAGGGTAAAAGCTCGAAGAGTTGATAGTTGATCATTTCAAGTTCGAGGCATCGTTACCCAGTGTTGATATTGTGATTCAAATCTTGAATTTGATTTTTTCCCCCTATTTTCAATAAGAAGTGGTACTTTTTTGTTGTCTCAGATGCTCCTAAACGGTACTCGGGTTGTCGCTATTGATTCACATCCCAGTATCGATACTCCTCATAATCGAAAGTTGATCATTTTGAATTCGATACATCGTCATCCAATATTGATACCGTTCATGAATCAACACTTGGATTTCTTTTCCCCTCAGTCAACAGAAACGATTCAAAGGGTAAAAGCTCGAAGAATCGATAGTTGATCATTTCAAGTTCGATGCACCGTTTCCCAGTATCGATATTGTGATTCAAATCTTGATTTTTTTTTTTTTTTTTTTAATCTTTATCATTTTATTTTCTTCTTAAAAAGACTTCGAGTTGCCTTTACACGATGCAATCAAAAAGTGATAAGTACCTACAAATAAAATGAAAAGACTCGAATTTTTGAATTTCGTTTTGCCGCATGCGCCTTCGACTGCTGAATACTTGATTTGAAATAAATTGAATAATATTTTGTATTCGAACTGTCAATGAAAACGGTTGCCTTATTAAGATAATTTCAATACGCTACAAAATGTCGAAGAAAAAAAAATGAAAAAATGATTTTGACAGATTTCATTTTGTCGACTTTTGTTTGTTGGGCAAATTTGGAAAAAAGTGTTTTTTTTTTCTCTTTTGCGCGTGGTTTTTGACGCTCATTTGACGCTCGGCAGTGAACCACTTTGTCAAACTACTTATTTGTGTTGTCATATTAGAGGGGGAAAATGACAGTGTTGTTGGGGAGTGTGCGCACTGGCGATTGTTTTTTGGTACGAGTAGGAGGTTTTCAGTGTATAAGATCAGAATCATAAACATGAATATCAACGACTAAAATTCATAATTTGGAAAATACCTATGAATACGAAGCCATAATCACATCTTTTTGTGAATTTTCCCAGAAATTCGCTATTTTTGTGAATTTTACGAAAATTTACGGAAATTTTTGTGTATGTCAAATTTTCCTATTTCACAACAAATTTTACTGAAATTCAAGTACTTTTCACATCAAAACTACAAAAATGCTCATTTATTGTGTATTTTCTCACAATAATTGTATAAATAATTTTTCCATTTATGGATGAATTCTACCAACATTAAAGTAGAAATTTTATTTTTTCTTTACAGTAAATTCGACTAAATGTTTATTTACTTATTTGTTTTTTCGAGGTACAGAAATTAACATTGTTTCCAAATAAATGCCAGTGCAATTCATATTTTGGCAAACTTCATCCATGAATGGCCAAATTATTTATAAAATTCACAAAAAAATATCTCAATTGTCGGAAAATTCACAAAGTGAATTTTTGTAGAATTTATGTGGAAAAAAACTGGAATTTCAGTAAAATTTGAGTTACATTTTGAAAAAATGCAGTAAATTTGAGTGAAATTCCCAAAATTATGTGAATTTCTAAAATAGACAGACATGAAATAAATCAATCAGACATGCAGCATGGCTATAAGTGCAAATTTGCGAAGAAATGTGAATTTTTGTAGAATTTATTTAAGTTTCAGTAAAATTTATTGTACAATAAGAAAATTCAAGTGACATTCACAAAAAAATTCAGTAAATTTTAGTAAAATTCACACTCACACACAAAAAATGTGAATTTCTAGTAAAATTCACAGAACGATGTGGACCCCCCCCCCCCTCCCTCACCTTAGGCTCTGGCGTACTTCCAAATTTTACGCTAAAATAGAAATTAAACAGTCATGCAGCATGGCTATAAGAGCGAATTTTTGAAGAAAGGTGGAAACAAAATGTGAATTTTTGTAGATTTTTTTTTTTTTTTTGGAAAAAACTTGCATTTCAGTAAAATTTATTGTAAAATAGAAACATTCGAGGACATTCACGAAAATTGAGTAAATTTTAGTAAAATCCTCACACAAAAAATGTGAATTTCTAGTAAAATTCACAGAACGATGTGAATCCAGCACTTTTCAATTTTACGCTGAAATTGAAATTAAACAGTCATGCAGCATGGCTGTAAGAGCGAATTTTCGAAGAAAGGTGGAAACAAAATTTGAATTTATGTAGATTTTCTTTTGGAAAAAACTTTATTTTCAGTAAAATTTATTGTAAAATAGAAACATTCGAGGACATTCACGAAAATTGAGTAAACTTTAGTAAAATCCTCACAAAAAAAAAGTGAATTTCTAGTAACATTCACAGAACGATGTGAATCCAGCAATTTTAAATTTTATGGTGAAATTGAAATTAATCAGTCATGCAGCATGGCTGTAAGAGCGAATTTTCGAAGAAATGCGGAGAAAATGATGTAAATGTTTGTAGTTTGTAGAATGTATTTGGAAAAAAACTTGATTTTCTGTAAATTTTAGTAAAATTCACGACAAAATGTGAATTTTAGTAAAATTCACAACAAAATGTGAATTTTTGGAAAAATTCACAAAAAGGTGTGATCACGGCTTCGTATTCATATTTTCAAAATTATAAATTTTAGTCTTTATTTTGTAACCCCCCCCCCCCCCCGGTTCAATTCGCATGCGCAGGCTCGCTTATTCAAAACCGCCACCGCGCACACTCCCCTCATCATCTCGTCGTAATAATCGTAGTAATTATTCAGTATTGACCGAACATTCCTGATTTCGACTTTGAACAGTATTTTTTTTTTTTTTTTTAAATTGGTGAATAAATTTTCACCGTCGACAGACTAAAAAGTGAATAATTGCGTCCAATTTGGCTTTCGCTACGTGAATTTACGTTCAAATATAATTGGACCACTCAATTGTATTCAACTGTACTCGTCATTCCAAAAATCGTGTCGACAGGTCTCACGGCAACACCCCGCATCGTCAATTTTGGGCGACTTGTCAGCAGAGCCAACAAAACCACCTGCCAGTGACTATGTTTACTGAGTAATTCAGTGAAGTAAATCGTGAGATGGTTAGTGTTACCTAACTTAGGTACCTAACTTGTAATTAGTTAGATCAATCCGTTGGGAGAAGACGCTTCGAACGGTATGCGTAACTCGTTTTGGCCAAAAAGTGACGATGTGGGGTGTTGCCGTGAGACCCTCAATGCACTCTTCGTTGTATCCCCCTTTTATTTCGATTTATTACGTCGAATTAATTGTATCCACTTGTAATAAATGAAATGTTTTATCCAAAACAATGTATTGTAATCCCACGTGAAGACTACAGGGGAAAAACGGGGTTAACTCACTTTTTCCCAAATGTTCAAGACAGTCAATTTTCCCTTGGAAATTGCCTGTATTCTTCACTTGAGCCAAATTTTAAGAAATTAAAATAGTGGTAAATTCATCGTCCTCTGTAGAATGAGATAAATTAATCGATTTTTTTTAAAAAGTTTAAAATAAGGTGAAAATTTGGCATTAAACATCCAATCGCCTGATCCAATCGTTTGAAGTTTCAGCTTGAGCCCTACACCGGATACTTCGTTTTTCCCCCCCTGTACGCTAATCGTTCGACAGCTAATCGATTTAAGGCCTTTTAAACTCGTTTTTCCCTCTGTTTTGACTTGACCATCGTGTCCACCATCCAAAAATCAATCAAAAACGATCGCTAACTCACTTTCGGAAAAAAATGTAGTTACCTCGTTTTTTCCCTGTAGTCTTCACGTGTAACTGAAAATGTTGACGTTTCGTTCGTTTCTTTATTGTTGATGAAATGGCAAATTTATAGGTTAAGGTATATTATGCAAGATAATATATTATATTGAACAAAAAATGATGTAGCCCAGATTTACGAGTTTTTATTACTATTTTAAATGGACAAAAAAAATGAATTTTAATGTAAATAAAATATAAATTTATTAATAAACATCATGTTACGAGATTTGTGGTTTTTTTGTGTTTTGAAAACCTGTGACAATTCGACTTGAATGTTCCCTAGTTATAACTAATTGCCCAGTTAGCGTTGTGCTAAAGTTACGAAATTTGGTTTACAGGTTCGAACCAGCCCCACAATGAACTTTGAAAATTTTTATAACCCTAAGTCAATAGGAAGGGGTTCAAAACGAACTTTGAACTTTTAGTCAAGTTTGACAAAAAAAAACAATTTTCAACTAGAGACTTGAAATTTTGAATACACGTCAGAACTGGATGACAATACAATGTTCAATAGGGTTTTGTTGTCTGTAAAATTGTTTAAACAAATTAAATTTGGATGATGAGCTAGAGTCTTGAAATATTAAACATGGGTCGAGGATGTTGAAATATTAAACATTCACTCGGTTTCTTCTGACATCTAGAGTTTCATCTGTCATTTAGTGATTTGAGAGCGTCTGGATGTGTCACTGGTCCGTCAAAGGGTTAAATTGACAATTTGGTTGAGTGGTGACGTATTGTCTGTAAAATTGTTTAAATAATACCTATTGGTTTGAACAAATTAAATTTGGATGATGAGCTAGAGTTTCATCTGTCATTTAGTGATTTGAGAGCGTCTGGATGTGTCACGGGTCCGTCTAAGGGTTAAATTGACAATTTGGTTGAGTTGAGACGTGTTGTCTGTAAAATTGTTTAAATAATACCTATTGGTTTGAACAAATTAAATTTGGATGATGAGCTAGAGTTTCATCTGTCATTTAGTGATTTGAGAGCGTCTGGATGTGTCACTGGTCCGTCAAAGGGTTAAATTGACAATTTGGTTGAGTGGTGACGTATTGTCTGTAAAATTGTTTAAATAATACCTATTGGTTTGAACAAATTAAATTTGGATGATGAGCTAGAGTTTCATCTGTCATTTAGTGATTTGAGAGCGTCTGGATGTGTCACTGGTCCGTCTAAGGGTTAAATTGACAATTTGGTTCAGTGGTGACGTATTGTCTGTAAAATTGTTTAAATAATACCTATTTGTTTGAACAAATTAAATTTTGATGATGAGCTAGAGTTTCATCTGTCATTTAGTGATTTGAGAGCGTCTGGATGTGTCACTGGTCCGTCAAAGGGTTAAATTGACAATTTGGTTCAGTGGTGACGTATTGTCTGTAAAATTGTTTAAATAATACCTATTGGTTTGAACAAATTAAATTTGGATGATGAGCTAGAGTTCCATCTGTCATTTAGTGATTTGAGAGCGTCTGGATGTGTCACTGGTCCGTCAAAGGGTTAAATTGACAATTTGGTTGAGTGGTGACGTATTGTCTGTAAAATTGTTTAAATAATACCTATTGGTTTGAACAAATTAAATTTGGATGATGAGCTAGAGTTTCATCTATCATTTAGTGATTTGAGAGCGTCTGGATGTGTCACTGGTCCGTCAAAGGGTTAAATTGACAATTTGGTTCAGTGGTGACGTATTGTCTGTAAAATTGTTTAAATAATACCTATTGGTTTGAACAAATTAAATTTGGATGATGAGCTAGAGTTCCATCTGTCATTTAGTGATTTGAGAGCGTCTGGATGTGTCACGGGTCCGTCAAAGGGTTAAGTTAACAATTTGGTTGAGTGGTGACGTGTTGTCTGTAAAATTGTTTAAATAATACCTATTTGTTTGAACAAATTAAATTTGGATGATGAGCTAGAGTTTCATCTGTCATTTAGTGATCGTCGCTGATTTCAGAGCGTCTGGATATGTCACTGGTCCGTCAAAGGGTTAAATTGACAATTTGGTTCAGTGGTGACGTATTCGGTTCAATGGGAGGATTTGAGGGTGAATAACGAAAGGTGTTTGAGAACTAGGAATTTATTTATTTATTTTATTTATTACTCTGACGGCTAAAGTGGGGGATGTGACGATATTTACAGTGGACTGGGCGGTGGAGGTTTTTTATTTCTTTTTGGTCGGTCCGCCGGAGGCTTCGAGTTCGGTTTTGAGTTGCTTCAGCTCCAGATCGGGGACGTACCTGAGGAGAAGAAGAAGAAGAAGGCGATTAGGTCGGTGGTGGTGGGGAGCAGTGCTGGTGATTGAGGGTAGCTGGGGATGGGCTGGAGATGATTGAAATGATCTGAAAGTGGTTGGGGATGGGCTGCAGGAGTCTGGAAATGGTTGAAAGGGGCTGCAGGAGGCTGGAAATGGTTGAAAGGGGCTGAAAGAAAGGGGTTGAAAGGGGGAAGAAACAGCGGAACACGTTCTTAGGGACTGCCCCATTTATGAAGGAGAGAGGTTTGAGATGTCAGGAACAAGAAGAGCGTTCATGGGAGAACTGAAGGAGCTAGTGGGAGACACTAATCAGTATGAGAAGTTGGTGAAGTTTGCAGCAGTGTGGCACCAAAGAAGAGGAGAGGGGCCAGAGCTGGCAGAAACTGAATGAAATTGCATGTCTACAGGAGGAGGGCAAAAGGAGAAGAAAAAGAAGGAGCAAGCAAGAAGACGAAATGGAGCACAGAAGAGTAATGGACATAAATGAGTGATAGATATCACAGAACAGGATAAATAAAAGAGCGAACAAAGAATAAAACAGAATATATAAAGATCCCCCTCTGCCTCCAATTCCATCCCTATAAAACCGGCACCTCCACGTGGGCCATCCTGGACGTGTTTTTAAACATGACCAACGCCGGAGGAGGCAGAAATAGGGGTAGCCTGCTGTGCAAAAAAAAAAGAAAAAAAAAAAAAGAAAAACCGACCAGGCATATACATTTGACAAGACAGACCAGGAAGATTGTAATGGGCCCATGAGGCCTGAAAACAATCCATCGCTCAGAGCACAGCAGGTTGAAAGGGGCTGCAGGAGGCTGGAAATTGTTGAAAGGGGCTGCAGGAGGCTGGAAATCGTTGAAAGGGGCTGCAGGAGGCTGGAAATGGTTGAAAGGGGCTGCAAGTGGTTGGGGATGGCTGGAGATGGTTGAAAGGAGCTGGAAATGGGTGAGGATTAGGGATGGGATATCGAAAGCCGAATATCGATATCAGTATCGTTATCAATATCGAAAGAATGGTATCGATACCAATAGAATATCAGCTTCATAATATCGATATCAGCCAATATCGGAATTGATATTTTTTAATGTAATAATTATATTATTATCCTCATGAAGAGTTTTCTTTTTCTCCGAACATTTTTATTACAGTACCTACTCACTTAGATAGTTAGGGACCTACTTTATTCTTAATTGTAAGTATTTGTACGTATCAAGTATTTGTACGGGGAAAGTAGTGACCTCAAGAAGTCAGGGAAATTGCCCAACACTTTTTATTCAATGTGGCGAGTTGGGGAAAAGTACAAAATTATTGCTACCAACACAAAATCTTCATTCTACTTTAAAATGCTGAAGAAAATGATAATAATGATAATTTAAGAATGTAATGAAATAATCTAAAGAAAAAGGATTCATCAGCTGATTACAGACAACAATCTAGATAGCAGTAGATGACAAAGAAGGATAGCTGATCAACCCTTCTTCTTCCAGTTTCACTGTCCTGGCCGCAGCCATGCTGGACATAAGTGGAGCTGATCAACCCGATACCGATATCGCCTGTTGGGATATCGGTATCCCATCCCCAGTGAGGATAGGCTGCAGGAGGCTGGAGATGGATAGCTCAGAGTAACTGGCGCAGTCAGGAAAACCTTTGTAAGAGCCAAAAGGCCTACGAACAAGAGGAGGATGTGATCAGAGACGGTTTCCGTTATTGAGAGGGTCAAACTGCTCCTTCCAACCTCCTGTACCCTGTACCTGTTACTATATTTTACTGCTGTTCTACCTCACTAAAGACCCTCGGATTCCTTCAATTACCTTTCGATTTCGTCGATCTCAGAGTGCGGTCGGATGTTGATGGACACCGACTGCGGTAGAGCGGCTTGAACGAGCTCGATGAGGATCGGAGCCAAATTGTTCGGGAGGTCGACCACCTGCGGGACGACACATGAAGTGAAATTAGAAATGATTACAAACAACAATTTGGGTTTGAGACACTTGAGATGGTCAGAATTTGAGCTTTAAATGGTTAAGAGCCACTTGAAATGGTTGGATTTGAGCTTTTAATGGTCTGGACTTACTTGAAATGGTTTTAATGGTTAGGAGCTACTTGAGACGGTTGGAATTTTGGCATTAAATGGTTGGGGAGTTTAAGGGGTTAGGAGCCACTTGAGATGGTTACAATTTGGCTTCAACTGGTTAGGAGTCACTTGAGGTGTTAATACATGGCCTCAAAGGGTCTGGAGCCACTTGAGATGGTTCGATTTGAGCTCTTAATGGTTAGGAGCCACTTGAGGTAGTTAGGATTTGGCTTTAAATGGTTAGGAGCCACTTGAGATGGTTCGATCTGAGCTTTAAATAGTTATGAGCCACTTGAGATTGTTGGATTTGAAATTTTAATGGTTAGGATCCACTTGAGACGGTTGGAATTTTGGCGTTAAATGGTTGGGGAGTTTAAGGGGTTAGGTGCCACTTGAGATGTGGTTACAATTTGGCTTTAACTGGTTAGGAGTCACTTGAGGTGTTTATACATTGCCTCAAAGGGTCTGGAGCCACTTGAGATGGTTCGATTTGAGCTCTTAATGGTTAGGAGCCACTTGAGGTAGTTAGGAATTGGCCTTAAATGGTTAGGAGCCACTTGAGATGGTTCGATCTGAGCTTTAAATAGTTATGAGCCACTTGAGATTGTTGGATTTGAGCTTTTAATGGTTAGGAGCCACTTGAGACGGTTGGAATTTTGGCGTTAAATGGTTGGGGAGTTTAAGGGGTTAGGAGCCACTTGAGATGGTTACAATTTGGCTTTACCTGGTTAGGGTCACTTGAGGTGTTTATACATGGCCTCAAAGGGTCTGGAGCCACTTGAGATGGTTCGATTTGAGCTCTTAATGGTTAGGAGCCACTTGAGGTAGTTAGGAATTGGCCTTAAATGGTTAGGAGCCACTTGAGATGGTTCGATCTGAGCTTTAAATAGTTATGAGCCACTTGAGATTGTTGGATTTGAGCTTTTAATGGTTAGGAGCCACTTGAGACGGTTGGAATTTTGGCGTTAAATGGTTGGGGAGTTTAAGGGGTTAGGAGCCACTTGAGATGTGGTTACAATTTGGCTTTAACTGGTTAGGAGTCACTTGAGGTGTTTATACATTGCCTCAAAGGGTCTGGAGCCACTTGAGATGGTTCGATTTGAGCTCTTAATGGTTAGGAGCCACTTGAGGTAGTTAGGAATTGGCCTTAAATGGTTAGGAGCCACTTGAGATGGTTCGATCTGAGCTTTAAATAGTTATGAGCCACTTGAGATTGTTGGATTTGAGCTTTTAATGGTTAGGAGCCACTTGAGACGGTTGGAATTTTGGCGTTAAATGGTTGGGGAGTTTAAGGGGTTAGGAGCCACTTGAGATGTGGTTACAATTTGGCTTTAACTGGTTAGGAGTCACTTGAGGTGTTTATACATTGCCTCAAAGGGTCTGGAGCCACTTGAGATGGTTCGATTTGAGCTCTTAATGGTTAGGAGCCACTTGAGGTAGTTAGGAATTGGCCTTAAATGGTTAGGAGCCACTTGAGATGGTTCGATCTGAGCTTTAAATAGTTATGAGCCACTTGAGATTGTTGGATTTGAGCTTTTAATGGTTAGGAGCCACTTGAGACGGTTGGAATTTTGGCGTTAAATGGTTGGGGAGTTTAAGGGGTTAGGAGCCACTTGAGATGTGGTTACAATTTGGCTTTAACTGGTTAGGAGTCACTTGAGGTGTTTATACATTGCCTCAAAGGGTCTGGAGCCACTTGAGATGGTTCGATTTGAGCTCTTAATGGTTAGGAGCCACTTGAGGTAGTTAGGAATTGGCCTTAAATGGTTAGGAGCCACTTGAGATGGTTCGATCTGAGCTTTAAATAGTTATGAGCCACTTGAGATTGTTGGATTTGAGCTTTTAATGGTTAGGAGCCACTTGAGACGGTTGGAATTTTGGCGTTAAATGGTTGGGGAGTTTAAGGGGTTAGGAGCCACTTGAGATGTGGTTACAATTTGGCTTTAACTGGTTAGGAGTCACTTGAGGTGTTAATACATGGCCTCAAAGGGTCTGGAGCCACTTGAGATGGTTCGATTTGAGCTCTTAATGGTTAGGAGCCACTTGAGGTAGTTAGGATTTGGCTTTAAATGGTTAGGAGCCACTTGAGATGGTTAGATCTGAGCTTTAAATAGTTATGAGCCACTTGAGATTGTTGGATTTGAGCTTTTAATGGTTAGGAGCCACTTGAGACGGTTGGAATTTTGGCGTTAAATGGTTGGGGAGTTTAAGGGGTTAGGAGCCACTTGAGATGTGGTTACAATTTGGCTTTAACTGGTTAGGAGTCACTTGAGGTGTTTATACATTGCCTCAAAGGGTCTGGAGCCACTTGAGATGGTTCGATTTGAGCTCTTAATGGTTAGGAGCCACTTGAGGTAGTTAGGAATTGGCCTTAAATGGTTAGGAGCCACTTGAGATGGTTCGATCTGAGCTTTAAATAGTTATGAGCCACTTGAGATTGTTGGATTTGAGCTTTTAATGGTTAGGAGCCACTTGAGACGGTTGGAATTTTGGCGTTAAATGGTTGGGGAGTTTAAGGGGTTAGGAGCCACTTGAGATGTGGTTACAATTTGGCTTTAACTGGTTAGGAGTCACTTGAGGTGTTTATACATTGCCTCAAAGGGTCTGGAGCCACTTGAGATGGTTCGATTTGAGCTCTTAATGGTTAGGAGCCACTTGAGGTAGTTAGGAATTGGCCTTAAATGGTTAGGAGCCACTTGAGATGGTTCGATCTGAGCTTTAAATAGTTATGAGCCACTTGAGATTGTTGGATTTGAGCTTTTAATGGTTAGGAGCCACTTGAGACGGTTGGAATTTTGGCGTTAAATGGTTGGGGAGTTTAAGGGGTTAGGAGCCACTTGAGATGGTTACAATTTGGCTTTAACTGGTTAGGAGTCACTTGAGGTGTTAATACATGGCCTCAAAGGGTCTGGAGCCACTTGAGATGGTTCGATTTGAGCTCTTAATGGTTAGGAGCCACTTGAGGTAGTTAGGATTTGGCTTTAAATGGTTAGGAGCCACTTGAGATGGTTAGATCTGAGCTTTAAATAGTTATGAGCCACTTGAGATTGTTGGATTTGAGCTTTTAATGGTTAGGAGCCACTTGAGACGGTTGGAATTTTGGCGTTAAATGGTTGGGGAGTTTAAGGGGTTAGGAGCCACTTGAGATGTGGTTACAATTTGGCTTTAACTGGTTAGGAGTCACTTGAGGTGTTTATACATTGCCTCAAAGGGTCTGGAGCCACTTGAGATGGTTCGATTTGAGCTCTTAATGGTTAGGAGCCACTTGAGGTAGTTAGGATTTGGCTTTAAATGGTTAGGAGCCACTTGAGATGGTTAGATCTGAGCTTTAAATAGTTATGAGCCACTTGAGATTGTTGGATTTGAGCTTTTAATGGTTAGGAGCCACTTGAGACGGTTGGAATTTTGGCGTTAAATGGTTGGGGAGTTTAAGGGGTTAGGAGCCACTTGAGATGTGGTTACAATTTGGCTTTAACTGGTTAGGAGTCACTTGAGGTGTTTATACATTGCCTCAAAGGGTCTGGAGCCACTTGAGATGGTTCGATTTGAGCTCTTAATGGTTAGGAGCCACTTGAGGTAGTTAGGATTTGGCTTTAAATGGTTAGGAGCTACCTGTTACAAGTTTGGCTTTGAATGGCCAGAAGCCTGGAGATGGTTACAATTTAGCTTTAAGTGGTTAAGAGCCACTTGTAATTTTGGCTTTAAATGGTCGAGAGAAGAGATGTACCTAAGGTGTTCTGTATGTGTACCTAACACCAGAATCAGAGTGAACAGGAAATGGAAAATGTAATTCTCGAGAAAATAATTTGTACTCAAAACAAGACTACGAGCATTTGATCAACCCTCCTTCTCTACAGTCTACGGTTACATGATAATTAATGTAGAATCTCAATAGAGAGCCACTTTAAATGGTTGGATTTGAGCTTTTAATGGTCTGGAGCTACTTGAGGTAGTTAGAATTTGGCTTTAAATGGTTGGGAGCCACTTGAGGTAGTTAGGATTTGGCTTTAAATGGTTGGGAGCCACTTGAAGTGGTTCGATTTGAGCTTTTAATGGTTAGGAGCCACTTGAGGTAGTTAGAATTTGGCTTTAAATAATTAGGAGCTACTTGAAACGGTTAAAATTTTGGCTTTAAACCGTTAGGAGCCACTTGAGATGGTTTGAATTTTGGCTTTAAACCGTTAGGAGCCACTTGAGATGGTTAGAATTTTGGCTTTAAACCGTTAGGAGCCATTTGAGATGGTTAGATTTGAACTTTAAATGGTTACGACCAAGTTGAGACGGTTAGATTTGAACTTTAAATGGTTAGGAGCCACTTGGGAATGTTCGATTTGAGCTTTTAATGGTTCGGAGCCACTTGAAAGGTTGGATTTGAGCTTTTAATGGTTAGGAGCCACTTGAAATGGTTAGAATTTGGCTTTAAATGGTTAGGAGCCACATGAGATGGTTAGAATTTTGGCTTTAAACCGTTAAGAGCCACTTGAGATTGTAGGAATTTCGGCTTTAAAGGGTTAGGAGCCACTTGAAAGGTTGGATTTGGGATATTAATGGTTAGGAGCCACTTGAGGTGTATAGTGTGGAGCCACTTGAAATGGTTAGATTTGGGATATTAATGGTTAGGAGCCACTTGAGGTGTATAGTGTGGAGCCACTTGAAAGGTTGGATTTGGGATATTAATGGTTAGGAGCCACTTGAAATGGTTAGATTTGGGATATTAATGGTTAGGAACCACTTGAGATGGGTGGATTTGAGCTTTTAATGGTCTGGAGCTACTTAAAACTGTTAGAATTTTGGCTTTAAACCGTTAGGCGCCACTTGAGATGGTTCGAGTTTTGGCTTTAAACCGTTAGGAACCACTTTAGATTGTTCGATTTGAACTTTAAATGGTTAGGAGCTACTTGAGATGCCAATTTATTGAGAACCACAAGAAATTCAAGATGCCCCGGAAGGAGATCGATACAGTACCGCTCTACCCGAGACTAGAATTTCGAGAGTCTCACGGCAACACCCCACATCGTCACTTTTGTCCAAAACGAGTTACGCATACCATTCGAAGCGTCTCCTCTCGGCGGATCGATCTAAGTATATGTTAGGTACCAAAGTAGGTCTCACGATTTACTTCACTGAATTTTCTCAGTAAACATAGTCACTGGCAGGTGGTTTGTTGGCTCTGCTGACAAGTCGCCCAAAAGTGACGATGCGGGGTGTTGCCGTGAGACCTGTCGACGTACTTGTTTCTCCCTTCGACTCAACCAAACCTAAATTTACCTGAATGTTCCTCTCGTAGTGAGTCAGAGTGTACTCGCTCTCCGTCACTGTGCTCCTCGGTTTGTACTTGACGATTTTGATCGTCTTCCCCGGCGTTGCCCAACCGTCGGAGACGTCGACTCCCATCGTTTTGGCGACCCTGTGGACCTGCAGACACGCCCCCGTGATATTCAATTAGACTATTATTTAGATTGTAATAATATTGATATATACATATATATATATGGTTAGGGATGGTCCCATCAACACATAAATATATATATAATACTGATATACTCTTGTATTTTGCTGGTAACGCCTCCAGAGTTGACGTATTTTAGGGCTAACGCCTCCTCCAAATGGAGGCATTGCCTGATATATATAAGTTATGTGTAATTGAAATTGTCAACCCATTAAAAAAATAGCTGAGACTGTAAGAAACCCCGGCGAGCGCCCTGCGGACCCTCGCCGCTTAGAAAGATTGTACGGGCAGTCTCGAGCTGCCCTTCTTCGAGTGTATTTCTCTGTCGCACGTTATAAATTTGTGATTTAACTCAAATAAACTTTTTTTAAAAACTAAAAAGTGGAAACGAGTTATTTAACTGGCGCAGTCGGTAGGACCACGGAAACAATTTGTGATATCAAAACTCCAAATTGTTTTGTGTTTTAACACTTGACCGCGGAAGCCTACGTTCGCGTGCGACTCTCAGAGACTTCAGTGACCTACGGAGACCGTTCTCTATCGAAAGCTACCTGTGGAGACCACCAATTTGGAGACCGTCAAAACTTAAGGAGCTGGAAGAGAACCACCGAAGTACACCGAAATCAAGTTGAAAAGGACACCGTTCATCATCCACCTTTGAAGAACCACCTTTTCAACGCGATATACACTCTGGAGTTTTACCAGGAGACCGTCTTAGAACCACCTGTGAAACTCCTGTGAACTGATTCGGACACCGTAGCCCGCACACCTCGCGAGGAGACCCCCGAAACATTCGCATCCAAGACGGACGACCATCCGGAGAAGCCGTCGAAGGAAGAAGAAGGCAACAGCCGGGCTCGACAGCGCTATACCACCGAACTACCCTCTTTTCGGCGACCCGCCCGGAAACCATCAGATGTGGACAGCGCTGGTCTTAGTTCTGTAAGTCATCAAATTTGCACACTTGATAATATTATTGATTTGTCCGAAATTTTTAAAAATAATTCAACAATGTCAGTACAAGAACTGAAATCATGCTATTTGGACATGGTCCCTGTCTTCAATGGGGAACCCGAATTATTGGCAAATTTTATAGAAGTGTGTGACGAATTAATTAATCATTTCTATGATAGAACGAATGTTAATAACTTTCAAAACAGATATTTGATAAGATCAATACTCGCAAAAGTTAGAGGGAAAGCCGCAGAACTTATAGTTAGCGCAAATTGTACCACATGGGACAATATCAAAATAGCATTAACTTCAGGATATGCAGACAAGAGAGATATTTACACATTGACAATAGAGCTCACCGAACTAAAACAAAATAATGAATCTGCTTTCATGTACTTAGAGAAAATAAGAAAATACCTTAACTTAACGGTGATGTATCTAAAAAATAATGCAGTCGCAAATTCTGAACATCAAATTTATTTCTTTCAGCAATTAGCGCTAAGGGTATTTTTAAGGGGACTAAAGGAGCCTCTAGGAAGCCTCTTGCAATCAAGAAAACCTTCCGATTTAGATTCCGCTCATGGTTTGTTAACAAATGATTTCCAGTTCTACTCTCACCGGCAAAACTTTATCAAACCAGATAATAAAGCTGTCCCTCACACCAACAACTTTAAGCCTCCTCAAGGCCAAAACCTTACCCATCGTCCACCTTATCAGCATCCCCAGCGTAATAATACACCTGGACAGATGTCGAATCATCAGAGATTCCCCCAGACAAAACAGCCGTTCGCACCGCGAACTCAGCCCTATAGTAATCGCCCACCTTTCCCGCAAACGCCGATGAGCGGAGTACAGACGATAACAACGCCTGTTCCTCAGTTCCATAATCGTAATATAGAAGGTGAGGAGATTACAGACGATAAAGTTGAAAGTCACTCGGCAACAGAGCCGAACGAAAACATACAAACCATGAGTGAAGAAAATCCTTTTTTAGAAATGGACTATCCCGATTACCCCAATTTAACTTGATGAATTTGGGAAATAACAAGAATGAATTACCTTACATTATTTTACCTAACCTAGAATTAAGAATTTTAATTGATACCGCTAGTACTAAGTCATTTATTAATCCAGCTATAGCTCATAAGTATTTTCATAAAAAATTGTCTAAAGATCCCTTTCAAGTGACTACTGCACATGGAACTACAATTGGTGAATTAAGTACTTTGGTCCCATGCGGAGAATTGTTCGGAAAAAGAAACCTCAACCTGAAATTTTTCGTATTCCAATTCCACGACAAATTCGATTTGCTATTAGGTTTAGATGGTTTAAAACAACTAAACGCCAAGATTGACTTGCTAAGAAACACACTCAGCACAGCTATCAAAAATGTCCCAGTACACTTTCATCAATTACACACGAATACTAGCTACACAATTGAAGCTCGAACCATGAAAAGGGTCAAACTAAGAATAAACAATATCAAGGACGGAGAAGGAGTGATCCCCTACATAAAAATTAAAAGAATTGAAATACCCCAGTGCATCGTAAAAATCCAAAATCATGAAGCCCACTGTGTGATGGTTAACCCAAGTGATCAGAATATAGAAGTCAAAACAATAGGAAAATTCAACATTGAAGAAATTGAACCTCAACAAAGTAACTTCAATAATTATAACACTTTCCCTTACGAAAAATTCAAACCAGACCTGACCAAACTTAGGCTAGACCATTTAAATTCAGAAGAAAAAAAGGAGATCGTAAAGCTAATAAAAGAATATTCGGACATTTTTCATTCAGACAAAACAACTTTGACATTCACAAATCAAGTGAAACACAGAATAAGAACGACTGACGAGACGCCTATTTACACAAAACCCTACCGATACCCACAAATATACAAACAGGAAGTACAAAAACAAATAACAGACATGTGGCAACAGAACATAATAGAACCCTCAAATTCACCTTGGAACTCGCCAATCATAGTGGTTCCAAAGAAAATTGATGCGTCTGGAAAACAAAAATTTAGAATTTGCATAGACTACAGAAAACTAAACGAAAAAACGATAGCGGACAAATACCCTCTTCCGAACATTACAGACATACTAGACAAATTAGGTAAATGTCAGTACTTCACTACTATTGATCTAGCATCAGGGTTTCACCAAGTAGAGATGAGTCTCGAGCTGCCCTTCTTCGAGTGTATTTCTCTGTCGCACGTTATAAATTTGTGATTTAACTCAAATAAACTTTTTTTAAAAACTAAAAAGTGGAAACGAGTTATCTTTGGTTTTTTGGGATTGAATTTAACTATGCTGATGATTATTTGATTATTGGAGTGATTGATTGGTCCTTCGTTTATCGGTATTTCTATAGTGGTATTGCTTTCAATGTTTGAATGAACTGTCTGACCGTCTGTTTCTTCCTCGTCTAAATTGACTAAAAGGGACTGACTGTCTGTTTCTGCATGTCTGTCTGGAGGATTTCCATCTGTCACTAGGTCTCGCAAGAATTGTTCTGTCTGTTCGTCTTGAGATGATGCGTTTCCTGATCTAGATAGTCGGTTAACCAAATTTTCTATTATTTCGTCTACTTCTTCAATTTCCGTTACGTTCAGCTGGATTCGTGACAAAGCATCGGCGTTCGTGTTACTAGTTCCCTTTTTGTAACATATTTCATAATTGTATTCCTCTAACTTTAATCGCCACCTGAACAGTTTGGAATTGGGTTCTTTTATAGAGAAGAGCCATTGCAGTGGCTTGTGGTCTGAAAAGATTTTGAATTTCCTACCGTATAGGTACGGTCGGAAATATTTGACTGCCCATACAATGGCCAGTAGCTCTTTTTCTATGGTTGACAATCTGGTTTCCGTTTCATTTAGGGTTCGACTAGCATACGCAACGGCGAGGTCTCCTCCTTTGTGTACTTGGGACAATATTGCTCCTACTGCGAAGTTACTTGCGTCTGTGGTTAAATGAAATGTTTTTTCAAAATCCGGGTATTGTAGAATAGGTTCATTGATTAGCAGTTGTTTGGAAATTTCGAACGAATTGAGGTAATCTGGGTCACTTGTTTTAATTACTGCTCCCTTTTTCAATCTTTTGGTTAACGGTTTTGTGATCGCAGCAAAATCCTTGATGAACCTCCTGTAGTAGCCCAATAACCCTAAGTATCCTTTAATTTCCTTTGTTGTTTTGGGAATGGGATAGTTTACAATTGCTTTTATCTTATCTGGGTTTGGTTTCACACCTTCGGGAGTTATCACGTGCCCCAAGAATCCTACTTCCTTTCTCAAAAATTCTGTCTTGTCCAGTTGAATTTTCATGTTTGATTGTCTCAGTCTGTTAAAAATTTCTTTTAGTCTTGTAATGTGTTCCTGTAAACTAGAGCTAAAGCAGATTATGTCATCCATGTACACTAGGCAGGTTTCGTTTTGGATTCCTCTCAGAATAGAATCCATAACTCGTTGGAAGGTCGGTGGTGATCCGGAGAGTCCGAACGGCATTCTCAAGAATTGCCAGTGCCCCTGTTCGGTAGAAAAGGCAGTTTTTTCTATGCTCTCGGGACTCAGAAAAATATGACCGACTATTAGAACAAATCACTAATAACCAAGTCACACTACAAGATCAGCTAGATTCCCAATTTTCAATAAACAGCCAGATAATAGATGAATTCAATGAAAACGTCAAAATCATACAATTTAATCAGAAAGAAATCCATGATAAATTCATAGAAATAAACGACATGATTAAAAGCAACACCCTTAAGACAGAAATAGGAACTGCAAGAGAATTAGTCAATCATCTACAAATAGTGTTCAATCTCATACTGCATCTGGTACAAGAGATAGAAAATTCTCTAACGTTTTGCAAAACGGGAACTCTTCACCCGAGTATAATATCTACTAAACAACTATACCAAGAGCTTAAGAAAATTGAAAAATACTACGTAGGAAAACTACCCTTGGAACTTAAATACGAAAATATGTTAGAGTTTGAATCCATAATCAAAGTCAATTGTAAAGTGCACCCTGACGAGATAATTTACTTTTTAACACTACCCGTAACCAACCCAAGAGAATTTGATTTATACTATTTAAGGCCTATCCCAACCAAGTTAGACGATGGATTTGCATCCATTCTACCAGAAACATTCTACTTACTAAAAGCAAAAGACAACTCCACCATCAAACCTTTAAAAGGAATATGTGTGATAGGGAGCACCTATTTATGCCCTACTCAACTACTCTCTACTTATGATAGTAATTGCGAAAAGAGAATTCTTCAGGGTGACACTCCTAAAGACTGTGTCTATGTAAAACTAGAAATACATGATAATACAATAGAATATATTCCAGAAATTAATCAATACTTAGGTGTCTTCATATCAGATGAGAATGTAGAATTGAGAACAGAAAAGGAAACAGAAGTAAAAATATTGAACGGAATATATCTGATAAATGATGAAGATAATACTGTGTATTTTCGAAACGAACAATTGATCACCTCGAGTAGCTCGAATGGTCAACCTAAAATAATTACCGATGTAAAAGTGGACATGGAGCTTAATCATAAACCCGACTTCACTATAAATTTGAAAGAAATAAATTTCAACGACGTTAAATTGAATAGGATGAGGAGAATACAAACTTTTGATACTTCCCATCTAACAGTACCTAGCTTCTGGACTATGATATTGTATTTCATCCTAATATTTTGTGTTGTGTACTTTGTTTATAACCTTGTTAAAAATTCGAAATCCAAGCAAATCGAATCTTCTCCAATAAGGGAGCAAAGAACGTGTATTGACATCAACCTTCCAGGTGATGCCAAAATCTAAGGGTGGAGGAGTTATGTGTAATTGAAATTGTCAACCCATTAAAAAAATAGCTGAGACTGTAAGAAACCCCGGCGAGCGCCCTGCGGACCCTCGCCGCTTAGAAAGATTGTACGGGCAGTCTCGAGCTGCCCTTCTTCGAGTGTATTTCTCTGTCGCACGTTATAAATTTGTGATTTAACTCAAATAAACTTTTTTTAAAAACTAAAAAGTGGAAACGAGTTATTTAACTTATATACAATGTATACAGGGTGTTTCTTAAGTGCTGGACCACCCTTTCTAACTCCGTTATTTTCAGGAAAGTAAGAAAAAGCTTCTAAAGTAACCCCCCTTCATTTTTTACAATGAATTCGAATATCTCATTCACGCACTTTGCGCATGCGCAGAAACACGCGCAATTGACACCAACTTCGGTTTTTCAAATGGGTACCCCAATTTTTTATTGCAGATTCAGATTCTACGTGAAATTTCATGAACGTTTGACCCCTCAATCGATGAATTTGACTGCGCAGAACCTGTTGTACGAGCGTGCAAAGTTGCTCAGATGCCAAATGTCGCAAAACGTGGCGTCTAGTAATCCCCAAGTGTGGCACATGATTTTTCATTGTTTTTCAACGCTGATTCACATGGCGCTATCCGTTTTTTGATTTGACTCGATTTGAACGAAATAATTTACTAGACGCTACGTTTTTGCGAGATTTGGCATCTGAGCAACTTTGCACGCTCGCAGAACAGGTTCTGCGCAGTCAAATTCATCGTTTCAGGGGTCAAATATTCATGAAATTTTACGTAGAATCTGAATCTGCAATAAAAAATTGGGGTACCCATTTGAAAAACCGAAGTTGGTGTCAATTGCGCATGTTTCTGCGCATGCGCAAAGTGCGTGAATGAGATATTCGAATTCATTGTAAAAAATGAAGGGGGGTTACTTGAGAAGCTTTTTTTCATTTTCCTGAAAATAACGGAGTTTTTAAGGGTGGTCCACTACTTAAGACACACCCTGTATACAGGGTGTCTCATCTAAACGGGCCCATCGGGAAATTACAGCCTTGCGGTGCGAGCTATCGAAAAATTGAACTGGACCTTTTTCATAGTATTTTAACTCATCTTCACGTTGCCGAAGTCCGATTTTTATTTTTCCATGTTTTAGGGTCTCAAATCATTGATTGAAACTTACGGTTTCCTCTTGACCCCCCTTTTTTATTGCTTTTTTCGATTCTAGGTTGAATTTGGAACAGAAAATGCCTCTTTGAAATTTTCTTTTTGGGGCTTCGTTTCTGAGTTATTTCACTTTTTGCGAAATACAGAAAATCGCCGTTCCTTTTAGACGTTACCAACACTTTCTTACTATTTTTTCTTCAATTTTTCAGATGTTCACCACACTGAATGACAGGTAGTTTAATGCTGATTTCAAAAGTGTGGTGAAAAAAATCGAAGATAAAAATAGTAAGAAAGCGTTGGTAACGTCTAAAAGGAATCGGCGATTTTCTGTATTTCGCAAAAAGTGAAATAACTCAGAAACGAAGCCCCAAAAACAAAAATTTCAAAGAGGCATTTTCTGTTCCAAATTCAACCTAGAATCGAAAAAAGCAATAAAAAAGGGGGGTCAAGAGGAAACCGTAAGTTTCAATCAATGATTTGAGACCCTAAGACATGGAAAAATAAAAATCGGACTTCGGCATCGTGAAGATGAGTTAAAATACTATGAAAAAGGTCCAGTTCAATTTTTCGATAGCTCGCACCGCAAGGCTGTAATTTCCCGATGGGCCCGTTTAGATGGGACACCCTGTATATACAATGTATATAATGTTGATATATATACAATACAATATTGATACATTGATATAATATTGATAATATTGGGATAATATTATAATATGTGTACAGACTGTGGCTTGGTAGCTCTCGACCAGAGTGAAATCGGGTCCGGTGATTTGGATGTTGAACGGGTCGCACTGCTCGATTTCGGGGACGAGCTGGTCGAGATACGGCGGGTCGTAGACGGAGCACAACGTCCTGAAATGAAAACGAATTGAACTGATTGTTTCTAATAAGACAAACAACAATAAAGAATTCAAAAGTTTCGCACTTTTTTTTAGTTTTTTGAGTATAACTCGAAAAGTACGCATCCTACAGAAAATGTTAGTCTGTCCTTTTTTGAAGAGCATCAAATTCCGCGTCGAATGGCGTTTCAAACGTTGAAATCGGTTCAGCCGTTCAGCCACAATCGTTCATCGAAACCACGCGATTTGGATCAACTTCGCTACAAAGTTGACAACTTCTGACGTCTGTAATTCGAGAATGACTGCTCCGTTTGAAAAATGCCAAAGGACCAAAGTTGTAGGAAATCTGTTTCTGTATCAGAGGCGTTTTGAAATTTGAAATTAGGAGACTCCAGTGCTGAAATACGGTTTATAAACCAGAACAGGTCAAACCTTTTCATCAGAGATAAACTACTGATTCCAAGTCACTCTCTGTGTGGAGACCTCTCAGGGCGGAAATCATAGCCCACGACTGAGTTATGGGACCACCAGGACGACCAGGGACCACCAAGAGACCACCAGGACGAACAACACTAAAGAATTCAAAATTTTCGCCCTTTGTTTTAGTTTTTTGAGTATAACTCGAAAAGTACGCATCCTACAGAAAATGTTAGTCTGTCCTTTTTTGAAGAGCATTAAATTCCGCGTCGAATGGCGTTTCAAACGTTGAAATCGGTTCAGCCGTTCAGCTTCAATCGTTCATCGAAACCACGCGATTTGGATCAACTTCGCTACAAAGTTGACCACTACTGACGTCTGTAATTCGAGAATGACTGCTCCGTTTGAAAAATGCCAAAGGACCAAAGTTGTAGGAAATCTGTTTCTGTATCAGAGGCGTTTTGAAGTGAGCACGTGCGACTGCGCAGTAAGTGAGCGTCAGCCCTTGAACAGCACACTCAAGTGTACACCAACACTTGAGGAGAGAACTAACTTTACGAAACAAACCGACCGAGACGAGTTAACTTTACCTTTGTGAATCCTTCAGTTTCGCACAACGTCTCGCCAAACCGACCAACAGGCGACCACTTCGAAGCATCTCAACTCGTCGTCACCACAAACAAAACACAATTCGAACGATTTAATGATTCAAATGAAACGTTATTTGAACGTTGAAAGTTGAACGATAATTGAAAAAAAAGCGATCGAAAATTGAAAAGTGTGAAAAAATGATCGGCGGTGGAGGTTTTAATGAAAACAAACCTGCGCTGACGTAACTTTCTCGTTTTCATGACGATGAGATCAAAACCGGAGACAATAATCCAAGGAAACACACACACACACAGACGATGAGATTCACAGGACCTCCTTCACCGGACACTTTGAACTTTGGACATTTTGAAAGTTGAAAAGTTGGACATTTCGAACTGGACGTCCTCCACACGTTCAGAGTCTTGGACAGTTCGACGTCCGAGGGGGAAGTTGGTGAACGTATTGGACAAGACGCTCCCTTGAAATCAGACCCCTCCTCCGCAGGACACTTTGAAGGACAGTTTGAGACGCCTCATTGAAATCTGGACAGTTTTGAAGGACAATTCGAGACGCTCATTTGAAATCACGTGCATTTGAAACCACCGGACACTTTGAAATTTGGACATTTCAAACCGGACTTCCTCCACACGTTCAGATTCTTGGACAGTTCTTGGACAAGTTGAAAAGTTGGACATTTCGAACTGGACGTCCTCTACACGTTCAGATTCTTGGACAGTTCGACGTCTGAGTGGGGAAGTTGGTGAATGTGGGGATGTATGAAATAACACCACTACACAAATCGACTCCAACTGTAAAAAACACTGTATTTAAAATGATAAAAATGTAGATGAATAAAACTGACAAATGAAATAATAGTGCACGTGGGGGTAGATGGATGGATAGTCTCTCATGGAATTTATAACAACATAGAGTACACTCAGAAGAGTACATATACTTTGTCTTGGGGCGCGAAGTGTTCGGCGTGACGTCATGATGAAAGAGCGGCATGAACTGAGTTGCCACATACTCCCCTCCCAGAGACGACAGTGAGGTACTTAGCTGGGAAGTGTACAGCACGTCCTGAGCGTGTGTGCTGTACCTGCACTGAGGGCACAGGCTCTAAGTTAGGGTTTGGGCTTGGTGGCATTTCACTGGATGGAGGCATAGCAGCAGGCCCTTCATAGGTGGAGCTAGTTGAGGAGGATTCCTCACTGTTGGCTCGAGTTTCAAGGCAGTCATTGAGGAGAAATGCCGGCTTTAGACGGTCAATAGAGATATTCTGGTGACCATGAGGAATATCCACGACAAAGTGCTTGTCTGTACGAGACACTACTTGGAAGGGTCCGTCGTAGATAGGTTGGAGGCTCTTCTTAGCAGCATCATGCCTGATGAAAACATGGGATGAACGAAACAGCTCAGGGTGTACAAAAGGCTTCTTGGCAGAGTGATGGCCTTGCTGGACAGGACGCAGACTTCTGACATGCTCAACCATCTTGGTGAGGAATGCCGGAGCATCTAGTGAACAATTTGGTTCGTCAAAGTAGTCAGCAGGAAGTCGAATTGGTTCACCATAAAGGATTGCAGCTGGAGAAAAGTTTAGGTGAGGCACAACAAGAGATCGTAAGCCTAGGAGCACTGTAGGAAGGTGTTGCACCCAGTCAGTTGTCAGCTTGGCACATAACGCAGCTTTCAGCTGGCGATGCCATCGCTCTACCTTGCCATTAGCTGCGGGGTGGTAAGCAGTTGTCTTAATGTGCTCAACCCCAAGCAGTCTCATCAGATTACTGAACAGTGAGCAATCAAACTGACGTCCTCTGTCTGTTGTTATCCTCTTGGGAACACCATATCGGGATATCCATGAGTGCATAAGGGAATTGGCGACGGTTTCAGCCATTATGTCCCTTAATGGCGTAGCTTCTGGCCAACTAGAGAATCTGTCAATCACAGTCAGAAGATAGGAGAATCCATCAGATGTAGGCAAAGGCCCTACAATGTCCACATGAATATGGTCGAATCTACGCTCAGCGACATCAAATCCACCAATGATGCTTGCAGTGTGCTTTGTAACCTTGGAGCGCTGACAAGGAATACAAGTTCTGGCCCAATTGCTGACATCCTTGTTGATAGATGGCCAAACATAGCGCTCACGCACAAGTTGGAGTGAACCTCTGATGCCAGGATGCGCCAATTGGTGAAGGTAGTTAAAAATTGGTCTTCGGAACTGCTCAGGTAAGAACGGTCGATGTCTGCCAGTTGATTCATCAACCCACAACTCCAAACCTGAAGGCAATACAATGCTCTTGAATTGGAGAGAAGTGACTGGAGAGTTTCGCCACTCCCGCAGCTGGGTGTCAACTGACTGTGCTCGGGCAACAGCATCGAGGTCCAGGGCTGGAGCTAGGGTGACTGCGGATATCCGAGAGCAAAAGTCTGCTGGAATATTATCTTTTCCGGGCAGGTACTTGATGTCAGTGGTAAACTGACTGACAAAATCAAGCTGCCGCAACTGTCTTGGAGATGCCTTGTCGTGTCGTTGAAGGAAGGCATAAGTAAGAGGCTTATGATCAGTATATACTGTAAAAGGTCTTCCTTCAAGCATAAAACGAAAGTGTTTGATTGCTGAGTACACTGCTTGCAACTCCCTGTCATAGGTGCTATACCTCTTCTGTGTGTCACTGAAGGTTTTGGAGAAGAATCCCAGCGGTTCAAGGCACTTGTCTCTAACTTGATGAAGAGAACCGCCCATGGCAAAGTCAGAAGCATCCACCGTCAATACCAGTGGAAGGTTGTTACAAGGGTGAGCCAGAAGAGTAGCGTTGGCCACCTGCTGTTTTAAATCGTCAAAGGCTTGTATAGCAGCAGGCGTCCATTGAACCTCGCGGCGATCTCGCTTGCGATTTCCCTCGCACAAACTGAAAAGGATTTGCTGTGTGCCTGCGGTGCCAGGCAGCAGACGGCGATAAAAGTTTGTCATGGCGAGAAAACGACGGAGATCGGCAATAGTTGTTGGCCGATTGTATGAAAGGATGGCTTCAACTCGGTCTGCTACTGGTTTAATACCATCCGGAGTTACTGAATAGCCAAGAAATGTGATTTCAGCAACACCAAAGATACATTTATCAATATTAATATTGATGTGGTAGCTATCAAGTCTTTGAAATAGCATTCTGAGATGCTTTTGATGCTCAATCCTATCAACAGAGGCTATCAAGAGGTCATCAAGGTAGCAGAATACAAAATCAAGGTCGCGTAGGATAGAATCAACATATCGCTGAAATGATTGGGCAGCATTCCGTAATCCAAAAGGAAGTTTTAAAAATTCAAAAAGCCCAAAAGGTGTGGTCACAGCCGTTTTTGGAATATCCTGCTCAGCAATAGGGATATGATGGAATGCACGGATGAGATCCACCTTGGAAAAAATTTTCTTACCAGCAAGGCGACTGTTGAAGTCCTGGAGATGAGGTATGGGGTATCGGTCAGGAACTGTGATTGAATTGAGTAATCGATAATCACCACATGGCCTCCAAGAACCATCCTTCTTGGAAACGAGGTGAAGAGGACTGGACCAGGCACTTTTTGATGGTTGACAAATCCCAAGATCCATCATTTTCTGGAATTCAAGCTTGGCCTGGGCTAGCTTGTCTGCTGCTAGTCGTCTAGGCTTTGCTGAAACAGGTGGGCCTGTGGTCTGAATACAATGTGAGAACTGTATGTCCGGAGCTTTGAAGGAAGGGTTGTCACGAAGTAGGTTGGGAAATTGTCGCAAGAGGCTAGAGTACTGGTTATTCGGGTTGACTAGGTGAATACTCGAGATTGGCGAGTTGTTCATCAGAACACCTAGACTAGAAAGGTTGGTTTTACTGTCAATCAGGCATTTATTACTAATGTCAACAAGTAAACCAAAATTGTTAAGGAAATCAGCACCAATAAGAGGTTGTTGCACATCTGCAATAGTGAAAGGCCAGCTGAATGTACGTCTGAGTCCTAGATTTACAAGAAGAAGACGTTGACCATAAGTCCGAATGGGTGTTCCATTGGCTGCATATAAAAAACGTTTGGAACATCGACCTTTGTCCAGTGGTAAAGGGGGAATGATTGATAGGTCCGCTCCTGAATCAATTAAAAAACGAGTTCCAGAAGTATGGTCGGGCACAAATAAACGGCAAGATGTAGCATGGCCCGTATCACATTGCGCCATTATTAGTGACGGGCTGGTCCGTTTCCCGACTGGGAAGTGTTACCAGGAGAAAATGTACATGGTTGAACGCATTTATGAGCCTTGGTTCCGAAATTATAGTGATAAATACAATAGTCATGGTTGAGAGGAGGTGTACGTAGACGGCTTTTGGAACGAGACCGTGGATACGACTGAACAGCAGTTACATGCTGTTGACTAGCAGTGAGCTGATTTATGGCAGTTGTAAGTTGTGCTATCTGCGCTTCGAGCGACGAAATTCTGTTAGAGGTGTCAACATCAACAGGACGATCAACGCTACATACATTATATTGACCAGCAGATACGTCAATTATTTTATCAGCAATAGTCGCTATAGTATCCAGTGTGTCACTACTGGAAGCCACAATTGATCGAATATGTACTGGCAGTCGTTGTAAAAAAATGGTACGCAAGAAATCGTCTGTAACTTGTGAGCCAGATAGTGATCTCATCTCTCTAAGCAGTTGACTAGGCTTCTTACTACCTAGGTCCAACTCAGTCAAAAGTTTTGTCACTTTGCGTACTTCAGATTCCTCAAATTCTCTTTCGAGTCTGTCCATGAGATCATCGTAAGGAGTCTCAGATTTAGAATTATCTCTACACAGGAAATCTGAAATTAATTCGGCCACATCGGAGTCGAGAGAGGCTAGGACGTAGTTATATTTAGTCATTTGAAGTTTGACAAATGAGGTGGCGAACTGTGCGTCGACTTGCATTCGCCACACTTTGACATTTCGTCTCCATAGGGGAGGAATTTTAATCGATACCTTCGAAATTTGAGGCAGAGGTTCATTGAAGTCCGTGTCTGGAAGAGTCTTGTCAGTTGCCATCATGAGAAGATCGTAAAAAACGAGCGAATTCTTTCTGGGGGTCACCACTGTGGGGATGTATGAAATAACACCACTACACAAATCGACTCCAACTGTAAAAAACACTGTATTTAAAATGATAAAAATGTAGATGAATAAAACTGACAAATGAAATAATAGTGCACGTGGGGGTAGATGGATGGATAGTCTCTCATGGAATTTATAACAACATAGAGTACACTCAGAAGAGTACATATACTTTGTCTTGGGGCGCGAAGTGTTCGGCGTGACGTCATGATGAAAGAGCGGCATGAACTGAGTTGCCACAGTGAACGTATTGGACAATTTGAGACGCTCCGTTGAAATCAGGACAATTTGACGCTCCCTCTAGTCAGGTGCCTCCTCCACACGACACTTTAAAATTAGGACATTTTGAAGGACAATTTGACGCTCCTATGAAATGTGGACAGTTTTGAAGGACAATTTGAGACAATCTTTGAAATCAGGCGCCTCCTCCACAGGACACTTTGATAGACAGGTTGAGACGCTTCTTTGAAATCAGGACAATTTGACGCCTACTCCACCGGACACTTTGAAATTTGGACATTTTGAAGGACAATTTGACGCTCCTATGAAATGTGGACAGTTTTGAAGGACAATTTGAGACAATCTTTGAAATCAGGCGCCTCCTCCACAGGACACTTTGAAAGACAGTTTGAGACGCTTCTTTGAAATCAGGACAATTTAACGCCTACTCCACCGGACACTTTGGACAATTTGGACATTTTGAAGGACAATTTGATGCTCCTATGAAATGTGGACAGTTTTGAAGGACAATTCAAGACTGTCCGTTGAAATCAGACGCCTTCTCCACCGGAATCTTTAAAATTAGGACATTTTGAAGGACAATTTGACGCTCCTTTAAAATGTGGACAGTTTTGAAGGACAATTCGAGACTGTCCGTTGAAATTAGACGCCTTCTCCACTGCAATCTTTAAAATTAGGACATTTTGAAGGACAATTTGACGCTCCTTTGAAATTTGGGCAGATTTGAAGGACAATTCAAGACTGTCCGGTGAAATCAGACGCCTTCTCCTCCGGAATCTTTAAAATTAGGACATTTTGAAGGACAATTTGACGCTCCTTTAAAATGTGGACAGTTTTGAAGGACAATTCAAGACTGTCCGTTGAAATCAGACGCCTTCTCCACCGGAATCTTTAAAATTAGGACATTTTGAAGGACAATTTGACGCTCCTTTAAAATGTGGACAGTTTTGAAGGACAATTCGAGACTGTCCGTTGAAATTAGACGCCTTCTCCACTGCAATCTTTAAAATTAGGACATTTTGAAGGACAATTTGACGCTCCTTTGAAATTTGGGCAGATTTGAAGGACAATTCAAGACTGTCCGGTGAAATCAGACGCCTTCTCCTCCGGAATCTTTAAAATTAGGACATTTTGAAGGACAATTTGACGCTCCTTTAAAATGTGGACAGTTTTGAAGGACAATTCAAGACTGTCCGTTGAAATCAGACGCCTTCTCCACCGGAATCTTTAAAATTAGGACATTTTGAAGGACAATTTGACGTTCCTTTGAAATTTGGGCAGATTTGAAGGACAATTCAAGACTGTCCGGTGAAATCAGACGCCTTCTCCACCGGAATCTTTAAAATTAGGACATTTTGAAGGACAATTTGACGCTCCTTTAAAATGTGGACAGTTTTGAAGGACAATTCAAGACTGTCCGTTGAAATCAGACGCCTTCTCCACCGGAATCTTTAAAATTAGGACATTTTGAAGGACAATTTGACGCTCCTTTTAAATTTGGGCAGATTTGAAGGACAATTCAAGACTGTCCGGTGAAATTAGACGCCTTCTCCACTGCAATCTTTAAAATTAGGACATTTTGAAGGACAATGTGACGCTCCTTTAAAATTTGGACAGTTTTGAAGGACAATTCAAGACTGTTCGTTGAAATCAGACGCCTTCTCCACCGGAATCTTTAAAATTAGGACATTTTGAAGGACAATTTGACGCTCCTTTGAAATGTGGACAGTTTTGAAGGACAATTCAAGACTCTCCGTTGAAATCAGACGCCTTCTCCACCGGAATCTTTAAAATTAGGACATTTTGAAGGACAATTTGACGCTCCTTTGAAATGTGGACAGTTTTGAAGGACAATTCAAGACTCTCCGTTGAAATCAGACGCCTTCTCCGCCGGACACTCCGCCGGACACTTTGAAGGACAGTTTGAGACGCTCCTATGAAATGTGGACAGTTTTGAAGGACAATTCGAGACGCTCCTTTAAAATCACGCGCCTCCCCCACCGGACACTTTAAGTTTTGGACATTTCGAAGCCACAAAGTTGGACGTTTCGAACCTGACAGGCTGTTATCACGACTGTTATCAACACTTCGCCGTCCTGTTGGTGCACTGTAATCAACCGCGGGAGTTTGATCGACTTCTTACAAGTTTATTGCACTTCTTGAGATAATAATAATAATAATTATTATTATTATTTTGAAGTTTAATTACTACATTTCTAAATTACAACTAAACTAACGATTTTCTCCTTTGATTGTCTTTGTTCAAAATTCAAAAACACGTCGACTCGTTTCGTTTTCTCAGTCGTCACTTCGAGTGTTTTGTGTCAAATGTGTTTTCGATTCGACGTTTAAAAGTGTTTTTCGTGTTTCATGTCGAAATAACACGACGAAAATGAGCGATCAAATGTTGAAGAAACTCGCCGACAAATTGGGCGTTCAGTCGACGAAAGTGATTCAGTAAGTCGTTATCGCAAGTCAGAACGTTATCGATGATCAAAATCGACTTTTGGAGATCGTGACGAGTTCGTCATGTCAAATACCACAAGATTGTGGTCAGGATTTACACGTTAGCGAATTTTCGAGAAAAAAAAAGTAAACGATTGTTGTCGGTCCAAAATTTTCAAAACACGAAAATTTCCGAAAAATAGTGTGGTTTTGGTTGTTGGCAAAAATTCCGAACTTTTTGCAAATTTTGGTGCGTTGTTTCCTACCAATTGAAGAGTGCTGTAGTCAAAAATGTGGACAAATTCACCTCGTGCTTACTTCAGAAAGGCCGAAAAACCGCGATTTTTTCGCACTTATTTCACTTTTTTGGCGATAACTCGAAAACCACGCGTTTTATCGAAACGTCCACTCTATAATAAATTAAAGAAGACTAAATTTCCTACAAAATGAGGTGGTCAAACGTAATTTTCTACCAACCAGTGGCCGAGATACGTCGTGTCAAAAATAGGCGAAATTGCCCAAAATGGCTAGAATTACCAGAAAACACACAGGCAAAAAAGGACGTCCCTCCCCCCACACCAAGTCAGTTCTCAATCGATATACCATCAATAAGTATGTTAATAGCAAGAAACGTCGCAAGAACCAGTGTTTTCTGGTCGTTCAAGCCATTTTGGGAAATTTTGCCTATTTTTGACACGACGTATCTCGGCCACCGGTTGGTAGAAAATTAAGTTTGACCACCTCATTTCGTAGGAAATTTAGTCGTCTTTAATTTATTATAGAGTGGACGTCTCGATAAAACGCGTAGTTTTCGAGTTATTGAAAAAACTGAAATAAGTGCGAAAAAATCGCGGTTTTTCGGCCCTCCTGAAGTAAGCACGAGGTGAATTTGTCCACATTTTTGGCTACAGCACTCTTCAATGGGGTTGACACAAAATCCGTTTCAAATCATCCTGAATCCACTGCCAAAAGACACCGAAAATCACATGTATACAGTCGAACCTCTCTATAACCAATACTCGTGGATAGAAAAAATGTCCGTCATAGAGGAGTGTCCGTTATAGAGGAGTGTCCGTTATAGAGGAGTGTCCGTTAAGGAGGGGTGTTCGTTATAGAGGGGTGTCCGTTATAGAGGAGTGTCCGTTAAGGAGGGGTGTCCGTCATAGAGGAGTGTCCGTTATAGAGGGGTGTTCGTTATAGATTGATTGATTAAGATTTTTATTTAACCACCAGGGGTAGGATAGGGCCAAGTGGCCCTCTAAGGGGGTGTCCGTTATAGAGGGGTGTCCGTTATAGATTGATTGATTGATTAAGATTTTTTTTAACCACCAGGGGTAGGATAGGGCCAAGTGGCCCTCTAAGGGGGTGTCCGTTATAGAGGAGTGTCCGTTATAGAGGGGTGTCCGTTATAGAGGGGTTCTTAGGGACAAAATCGGGTTATGGAAACAAATCAACGCCAAGACAATTGTTCTGCATGAATGAAGCACTAATTTATTTGGTTAAGCACAGCAAGGAACAATAATAATTATAGTTAATAACTTAATTATTAAGTTACACAAAAAACCCTACCAAGTCACAAGTTTCACATAGTTGAACGATATATAATAATAAATACGTATAATAATGGCAGGAATCGACGTTACGATGAAGATCAGTCTTTAAATCAAGTTAAAGAAGAAAAAGAAAAAAGAAAAAAAAAAAAAAAAAAATACGCAGTCATGCAGCATGGCTATAAGAGCAAATTTTCGAAGAAATAACCGGTTTTATGTAAAATGTCTTCATTGAAGAACATGATGTCCATGAAGAACATCTCGAGTAACAACCACGTTTCTTCATCTTCAAAGAGCTCCAGTTTACGAACGGAATGAGATATCGCAATTCTGACTTCACCATCTTATTTAGCGTGTAAAAACCTTTAAAATGAGGTGTCACTTGTCAGAATGTCTTATTTTAAGAATTTATGAGGAATTCCCCCCCCCCCCTAAAACTCCCCAAAACCCCCCTTAGAGTGGCCCGATTCTGCCCATCTACGAACTTAGCCTGTCAATTGCCAAGACAGATGTTTTGTGCAAATTTGAACTTTTTATCTCAATCCTATCGATACATATAATTTTTGGTGTCTTTTGGCAGTGGATTCAGGTTTGTCTGGAAAGGATTTTGATTTTTAAGAATTTTGGTCCGAGAACAATAGCTTCCGTTTCTTCGAAAATTCGCCAAAATGAAACATTCTGACAAGAGGCCAGATATTTCTTCGACAATTCGCTCTTATTGCCATGCTGCATGACGTCGGATTTCATTATTATTATTATTATTATTTTTTTTTTCATTATTTACAATTTTCCAATTTTAAATTTGAATAAAAATTAAATGAATTGTTGCAGCAACTTGTAGGGGCGTATGAAGGCAAACTGCGTTTCCCAAACTGTTATGAATTGGATGGTTCCAAAATGAGACTGTAAATACTTTTGATGCGTCAGTAACGCCATCTCTTATCCCAGATTCACACTAAGGGCCTGTCCACTTCCCCATTAATTTATTTATTTATTTATTTGTCGTAGAAAAGGCTCCGAGTACCACCGTCTCTGCTCCGCGAAGTCGACTTTGGGGCTTTCGAATGTGTCAGATTCGGCCAAACTCTGCGTCGTTCTTCACATCGCCTGCGAGGAGTCGTCTGTACCGCTCGACAAGGTGAATCGATTCGTTTTACTGTAAAGTTTTCTAATGTGATGGTTCCCCTGGTTCCTGGGGAGGTTGGGCAATTACGTCCACCCAGAGGGTTGTCCTGGTCTGCGGTCACAGACCTGTGTATCCTCCAGAGCAGTCGAACCAGGGGGCACTCAGCAGAACCAGTACAGTATGAGAGTGGAGAGGGAATTTGTCGAAATTTGGCTGTAACTCCAAGGCTGGAGGAGGATTCACTCAACGCCTGATGGGGATTCACATAAGACCTGGGGAGGTTAGGCAATTACGTCCACCCAGTTTCGTTAAGAGGACTAACCCAACAGTTTTTTTGAGGTTTAACCCAAACGTTTAGGAGGTTTAAACCAACAGTGGAGGAGGACTAACCCAATTCCAGAGGAGTGTTCACCCAACATGAATATCCTGTAGAAAAGCATATCGAGGGTCTCACGGCAACACCCCACATCGTCACTTTTGGCCCAAATGAGTTACGCGTACCATTCGAAGCGTCTTCTCCCGGCGTATCGATCTAAGTATCAGTTAGGGTCCTAAGTTAGGAACTGCTTTCCTTAGAGTTTATGGTTCAATCTTTCTTCTGTTTCGTCCAGGTCTTGTACCAGTGATATTGGCGTGTTACTATTTGTAGTGTATATTTCCTCGTCCAAAACCAATGTCATTTCTGCCTCTATCGATCTAACTCTAACGTTCCTCTTGTCCGTTTTTCAGGCTCAGGCGATCAAACTCTCGTGCCTCACGAAGCCCGCGTACCTCAAACTCGTCCACACGTTCAAATCACTTCTCCACGGCGACTCCCCCGTCACCATCTCTTCACTGTGCGCGGACCTGCGCTCACCCGAACTCGAACCGACGGCCCGAGAGCTCCTCAACTCGTACGAAACACTCAACAACCATTTTTTTGAAAAATAAGAATTTCATTTGAAACTACAGCAAAAATTTGGTACTTAAGTAAAAGGTGGAATTTGCAACAATTTTTTTGCTTGTGTATTTTTATTTTATTTTTTTTTCGAAATTACAAGCTAGGAAAATAGAGAAAAATCCACAGTAATGCAGCATGGCTATAAGAGCGAATTTTTGAAGAAATAACTGGTTTCATGTAAAATGTCTCCATTAAAGAACACGATGTCCATGAAGAACATCTGAAGTATCAACCACGTTTCTTCATCTTCAAAGTGCTCCAGTTTGAGAACGGAATAAGATATCGCAATTGTGACTTCACCATCTTATTCAGCGTGTAAAAACCTTTAAAATGAGCTGCCACTTGTCAGACTTTCATTTTTTGGGTGAACCCCCCCACCAACTCCCCAAAACCCCCCTCAGCTTTTGGACATTTCAACGCTGAACACGATGGTGAAGTCAGAATTGCGATATCTCATTCCGTTCTCTGATTAGAGCAGACTTAACATGAAGAACATCTCAAGACTTGAGTATCAACCACGTTTCTTCATCTTCAAAGCGCTCCAGTTTGAGAATTTTCGCATATATATATATTTTTTTTTGCACGAGTGCATATTTTGCCAATTGTTAAAACATATCATATCGAAAAAAAGTGCATATCGAGGGTCTCACGGCAACACCCCACATCGTCACTTTTGGCCCAAATGAGTTACGCGTACCGTTCGAAGCGTCTTTTCCCAACGGATTGATCTAACTAATTACAAGTTAGGGTCCTAAGTTAGGTAACACTAAATCTCACGATTCACTTTACTGAATTACTCAGTCAACGTAGTCACTGGCAGATCGTTTTTTGACTCTGCTGAAAAGGCGCCAAAAGTGACGATGTGGGGAGTTGCCGTGAGACCCTCGATATTTTCCTGACTCTACTGATGATTGCATGACTGAAACCGGTCGTACTATTAATTGTTGGTTATTTACTATCATGTTTCAGTTACACAAATAAACAAAACGCAGGGGCGATCGACGCGAACCAGCCGATGTACGCCTGCGCTGCGGTTCTCGCCGCTTCAAAGTGAGTTCATCTCTGACTTCTTTCAATGGTATTTAGACCTTGTTAGCGAATTTTGGAAGAAAAGGAAGCGATTGTTCTCGGTCCAAAATTTTTTAAACTCGAATTTTCGAAAGATTTTCATACCAAAATCCGATCTGGACCATCCTGAATTCACTGCCATATATTTTATATATATATATATATTTATATAGCGATACCTTGAAGCACAGAGGTACTATGTCCAAAATGGCCATTTTGAGTCAAGTGCAAACAAAAGCATTGGAATGAAAATTGTTGGCCACTTTAACCCTCCATATTCTTCAAGCCAAAACCCTCAAGAAGGCACCACAATGATTTTTTTTTAATTGACATATCGTTTCGGTAGAATGAAACAGGATGAAATAGACAAAATGAAAGGACAATGTCATGATAGTATCTCCTTTGAGCAGATACAATGAAGGACATTGCACCGCTGAGCAAACAGGAGATGACTCCAATGGGCAATTGGTGTGTAATTCAATGTTAACAAAGCTTTCTTCATTTTTTTATTTATTGTAGATGTACCTAATTGTCGAACATTAATTAAGACAACTTGGAATTGAGCGGTAGGAACACAATATCAATAAATTTTATTGATCACAGAAAGATTTATTTTAAGTTTATTTAATCTTACATACAAGATCTAAGGACAAGGACGAAAATAATACTACTTTTCTCGGTCCAAAATTGTTTAAACTCGAATTTCCGAAAATTTTTAAACCAAAATCCGTTTCAGACCTTCCTGAGTCCACTGTCAAAAGACACCAAAAATTATATGTATTATACCTATACCTATAATATATATATATTATGTTTATGTATGTGTCAGTCCTGACGATAACTCGATAGAATTGAGATGAAAAGTTCAAATTTGCACAAAAAATCTGTCTTGCCAATGAGGGGGGTTGGGGGGGGGGGAGGTTCACCCATAAATTCCAAAAATGAAACGGTCTGTCAAGTGGCACCTCATTTTAAAGGTTTTTACACGCTGAATAAGATGGTGAAGTCAGAATTGCGATATCTCATTCCGCTCTCAAACTGGAGCAGTTTGAAGATGAAGAAATGTGGTTGTTACATGATATAATATATGAAGAATATTATTCTTCATGGTTATTCTACTCTGATCTGATAACGGAATGAAATGTCGCAATTCTGACTTCACCATCGTGTTCAGCGTTGAAATGCCCAAAAGGTGAGGGGGGTTTCGAGGATGTTTGTTTTAGTTGCTGGGGGGGGGGGAGGGGAGGCAGTTGCACTCATTTTTGAGGTTTTTACATGCTGAACACGATGGTGAAATCAGAATTGCGATATCTCATTCCGGTCACAAACTGAAACCCTTTGAAGATGAAGAAACGTGGTTGTTACTTCAATGGAGACATTTGACATAAAACCAGTTATTTCTTCGAAAATTCGCTCTTATAGCCATGCTGCATCACTGCGGAAAATTTTTCATTTCTCATGCTCATACCCCATTTATAACGCATTTATAACCTTAAGAATGGTCATTCTTCCACATTAATCACAGGTTTGGTAGAAGGAACCGAATAGCTTCGTGTTTAAATACGAGTAAATTTAAGATTGCCCATATTTCAATGAGATGTTCCAAACATCGCATTTTACATGAAACCCTGTGTTTCTTCAAAAATTCGCTCTTACAGCCACGCTGCATGACTGTGGATTTTTTTAAAATTTTTGTGACATTTCGCCTGGTTTTGAAACTTCTAAAACCTAGAAAACCTCTTAATTGTTGTTGTTGTTGTTGTTGTTCAAAGGTTGAAAAGGGCGGCCGTCGACAAGAACCACCTCAAGGAGAACTGCCGCGTCAAATGGACCCTCGTACAGAAATTGTCGTCCGAAATGGTCGACGTCGGAAAAGCGTTGGCGACGAGGAGGAAACGGAAAGCGGGCGGCGACCCGTCGGCCATCGCGGCCGCGATCGGTGAGTTGAAATCGAGGACCGAGCGATGGTGAGGTGCTGGGTTCGATTCCTCGAACCTGATGACCTACGTAACCCAGTGGTGTACTTAAGTGGTTTTTGCAAATTTTTAAAAAAATTTAAAACGCAAATTTCCGAAATGATTTTATACCAAAGTCCGTTCCACCGGTCCGTTCCAAAGTCCGGTCCAGACCATCCTGAATCCACTGCCAAAATACACAAAAATCCACAGTCATGCAGCATGACTATAAGAGCGAATTTTCGAAGGAATAACTGGTTTTATGTAAAATGTCTCCATTAAAGAACATGATGTCCATGAAGAACATCTCAAGTAACAACCACGTTTCTTCATCTTCGAAGTGCTCCAGTTTGAGAACGCAATGAGGTATCGCCATTCTGACTTCACCATCGTGTTCAGCATTAAAAAACCTTTGAAATGAGGTGTCACTCGTCCGAATGCTCCATTTTAGGAATTTATGAAGAATTCCCCCCCCCCCTAAAACTCCCCAAAACCCCCTCCTTAGAGTGGTCCGATTCTGCCCATCTACAAACACAGCCTTTCGATTGCCAAGACGGATTTTTTGTGCAAATTTGAACTTTTTATCTCAATCCTATCGAGAGTTATCGTCAGGAATAACACATACATAAATATATATAAGTTTCATATCGTAATTAACGGAATCACTTTTTAAAAAAACGTTTATTTGGATAAACAGGGAATATGTATGGACTGTGTTAGATGAAGGCTGGACGAGAACTGAAGAGCTGGGGCTCGCAGGCTCCCTTTATAGGTTTTACAACTGCTGATTAAGCTAACTATGCGCGTGGGAATATTATTCTGCATAACAGACATTATATGAACATGTAACTTATATACACATATAACTTTTGGTGTCTTTCGGCGGTGGATTCAAGATGGTCTGAAACGGATTTTGGTATAAAAATTTGACGGAAATTCGAGTTTAAAAAATTTTGGACCGAGAACAATAGCTTCATTTTCTTCAAAAATTCGCTAAAAACAATAATCGATTAGAAAAATTAATCGGTAGCCACATATCGATTAAAATTCATCGACTAATTGGGGTCAAAATTAACGCCTCGATAACTGTTTCAAATACTTGATAACGACGTCGATGTCGATCTGATTTCAGAGCGAAGGAGCTTGTTGGCTGCGGCCGACGTCACGAAACCGACTGACGACCGACACGAGCCCGAAGACGACTACGAATCGTGGAAACGACGGATATTAGAAGGAGCGACGTCGTGAAGACTTCGATTTTTCGATTTTAAGTGAATTTCGAACTGCGATATTTATTGTATTTTTAAATCGTTTTGGGGGTTCTCGAGTGTCTTGTGGTCCTCATCCCCTTCAAATCGCTCGTTTAAATTCCAAAAATTCGACTAAGACTCAATTGATGGGTAGTTTTCAGTTCAATTCTTAACAAAATTCGCTCATTTTCCCATGCTACATGTATAAATTTACGACGTATCACATCATGTCTCGAATTATTTAGAGTCGTTTTGGACGTTGTACACAGATCACTGATCTTCGCAGAGAGGCGATCTGTACAAAGGATAATAAACCGAGTTCAAGATGCCTGAAAGATCAACTTTATTCGCCTCAAGTTTCACTAGAACCTCACAGACTTCAATTCAAGAGTATGTGGCAAAAGACTGAGGTTTCCTATGGCTTAAGGTACCTACCGAAAGACTAAGGTTTCAAGACGTAAGACCTTATGTATGTGGCAAAAGACTAGCGTTTCAAGACTTAAGACCTTATGAGTCTACTGAAAGACTAAGGTTCTAATACTTAAGACCTAAGTTATCAGCCGAAACACTGAGGTTTCAAGACTTAAGATCTAAGGTATCAGACTGAAGTTTCCTAAGGCTTAAGGTACCTACCAAAAGACTAAGGTTTCAAGACGTAAGACCTTATGTACCTATCTACCAAAAGACTAAGTTTCTAATACTATCTATCTGTCTACATTATTTATTGTAATTTTAAAACGTTTTGGGGGTTCTCGAGTGTCTTGTGGTCCTCATCCCCCTTCAAATCGCTCGTTTAAATTCCAAAAATTCGACTAAGACTCAATTGATGTGTAGTTTTCAGTTCAATTCTTAACAAAATTCGCTCATTTTTCCATGCTATATGTGTAAATTTACGACGTATCACATCATGTCTCGAATTATTTAGAGTCGTTTTGGACGTTGTACACAGATCACTGATCTTCGCAGAGAGGCGATCTGTACAAAGGATAATAAACCGAGTTCAATTTGCCTGAAAGATCAACTTTATTCGCCTCAAGTTTCAATGTGTATGCCCAAAGTTTCGCTAGAACCTCACAGACTTCAATTCAAGAGTATGTGGCACAAGACTAAGGTTTCCTAAGGCTTAAGGTACCTACCAAAAGACTAAGGTTTCAAGACGTAAGACCTTATGTATGTGGCAAAAGACTAGGGTTTCAAGACAAGACCTTATGAGTCTACTGAAAGACTAAGGTTCTAATACTTAAGACCTAAGTTATCAGCCGAAACACTGAGGTTTCAAGACTTAAGATCTAAGGTATCAGACTGAAGTTTCCTAAGACCTAAGGTATCAGCCAAAACACTGAGGTTTCAAGACTTAAGGTATCAGACTGAAGTTTCCTAAGACCTAAGGTATCAGCCAAAACACTGAGGTTTCAAGACTTAAGATCTAAGGTATCAGACTGAAGTTTCCTAAGACCTAAGGTATCAGCCAAAACACTGAGGTTTCCTAAGGCCTAAGGTACCTACCAAAAGACTAAGGTTTCAAGACGTAAGACCTTATGTACCTATCTACCAAAAGACTAAGGTTCTAATACTATCTATCTGTCTACATTATTTATTGTAATTTTAAAACGTTTTGGGGGTTCTCGAGTGTCTTGTGGTCCTCATCCCCCTTCAAATCGCTCGTTTAAATTCCAAAAATTCGACTAAGACTCAATTGAAGGGTAGTTTTCAGTTCAATTTTTAACAAAATTCGCTCATTTTCCCATGCTACATGTATAAATTTACGAAGTATCACATCATGTCTCGAATTATTTAGAGTCGTTTTGGACGTTGTACACAGATCACTGATCTTTGCAGAGAGGCGATCTGTACAAAGGATAATGAACCGAGTTCAAGTTGCCTGAAAGATCAACTTTATTTGCCTCAAGTTTCAATGTGTATGCCCAAAGTTTCGCTAGAACCTCACAGACTTCAATTCAAGAGTATGTGGCACAAGACTAAGGTTTCCTAAGGCTTAAGGTACCTACCGAAAGACTAAGGTTTCAAGACGTAAGACCTTATGTACCTATCTACCAAAAGACTAAGGTTCCAATACTATCTATCTATCTACATTATTTATTGTATTTTTAAATCGTTTTGGGGGTTCTCGAGTGTCTTGTGGTCCTCATCCCCCTTCAAATCGCTCGTTTAAATTCCAAAAATTCGACTAAGACTCAATTGAAGGGTGGTTTTCGGTTCAATTCTTAACAAAATTCGCTCATTTTTCCATGCTATATGTGTAAATTTACGACGTATCACATCATGTCTCGAATTATTTAGAGTCGTTTTGGGGTCTCACAAGGACGTTGTACACAGATCACTGATCTTCGCAGAGAGGCGATCTGTACAAAGGATAATAAACCGAGTTCAAGTTGCCTGAAAGATCAACTTTATTCGCCTCAAGTTTCAATGTGTATGCCCAAAGTTTCGCTAGAACCTCACAGAGTTCAATTCAAGAGTATGTGGCACAAGACTAAGGTTTCCTAAGGCTTAAGGTACCTACCAAAAGACTAAGGTTTCAAGACGTAAGACCTTATGTATGTGGCAAAAGACTAGGGTTTCAAGACAAGACCTTATGAGTCTACTGAAAGACTAAGGTTCTAATACTTAAGACCTAAGTTATCAGCCGAAACACTGAGGTTTCAAGACTTAAGATCTAAGGTATCAGACTGAAGTTTCCTAAGACCTAAGGTATCAGCCAAAACACTGAGGTTTCAAGACTTAAGATCTAAGGTATCAGACTGAAGTTTCCTAAGACGTAAGGTATCAGCCAAAACACTGAGGTTTCAAGACTTAAGATCTAAGGTATCAGACTGAAGTTTCCTAAGACCTAAGGTCTCAGCCAAAAGACTGAGGTTTCCTAAGGCCTAAGGTACCTACCAAAAGACTAAGGTTTCAAGACGTAAGACCTTATGTACCTATCTACCAAAAGACTAAGGTTCTAATACTATCTATCTGTCTACATTATTTATTGTATTTTTAAATCGTTTTGGGGGTTCTCGAGTGTCTTGTGGTCCTCATCCCCCTTCAAATCGCTCGTTTAAATTCCAAAAATTCGACTAAGACTCAATTGATGGGTAGTTTTCAGTTCAATTCTTAACAAAATTCGCTCATTTTCCCATGCTACATGTATAAATTTACGACGTATCACATCATGTCTCGAATTATTTAGAGTCGTTTTGGACGTTGTACACGGATCACTGATCTTCGCAGAGAGGCGATCTGTACACAGGATAATAAACCGAGTTCAAGATGCCTGAAAGATCAACTTTATTCGCCTCAAGTTTCAAAAATTATTTGTATGCCCAAAGTTTCGCTAGATCCTCACAGACTTCAATTCAAGACTTAAGACCTTATGTATGTGGCAAAAGACTAAACTTTCCTAAGGCCTAAGGCACCAAAAGACTAAGGTTTCAAGACTTAAGACCTTATGTATCTACCAAAAGACTAGGTTGTAAGACTATCTATCTATGTATCTACTGAAAGACTAAGGTTCTAAGACTTAAGACCGTATGTATCTGGCAAAAGACTAGGTTCTAATACTATCTATGTATCTACCAAAAGACTAAGGTTCTAAGACTTAAGACCTAATATAAGTTACCTACCGAAACACTGAGGTTTCAAGACTTAAGATCTAAGGTATCAGCCAAAAGACTAAGGTTCTAATACTATCTATCTATCTGCCAATAGACTAAGGTTCCAAGACTTGAGACCTGGATGCTGTGTACCCCTGTTCAAGGGGGGTTTAGGCAATATGCCCACCCAGAGGGATATGTTATCTGTGCTTCCACAGAACCGTCCATCCCCCAGAGCGGTCGAACAAAAAGATTGAGAACAGGGGGCACAGCAGCCATCACACTCCCACCTTCAAATAACACCTCAATAAGACTTTTCAGTAGATTTTCATACAACGACATCGATTACAAACATCGATATTTCACTGGTCAATACTCTACTCCGCCAGGTGAGCAAAAAACGTCAAAATCAAACGCTCAAAACGTCAGTATTTTGTTTAATAACCGGAACATTACAAATACTGAACAAAATAATTAATACAAAATAACAGTCGAAATCAAAGATCATCAATGAAATCAAAGAACCTTAATGAAAATTGTAACATTGTAAATAAAACATCGTTCAAAAAGCACAGTACCTAACACGAGTCGACAAAGACCATAAAACGTAACAATTTCGACCAAAAAACGATTTAAACAAATTTGATTAAATAGTAATTTAATAAGAAACACTTTATTTCACGTAGAATTTGGAATTTTCGATGATTTAAGAGACAAATTCGATTTGAAGAATCGATTAGTGGTATTCGATATTGTCACCCCTACAATTCGATATTGTAACCTACAAGAATCGAACGGCGGGAGAAATTTCGATTTTCAACCGTTTCTAGTGAACACTACGATTTTCAACCGTTTCTGATCGTAACACTTTCTACGACTACGTATCAACTAGCTTCACTACAACAAAAATACTTCGTACATTTTTACATACATAGTTTTGTTCCTATTTTAGAAGTGAAATGCGAAAATTGAATTGTTGGTACTTTTTTTTCAAAACGTTTTGATTTTGGTGTCTAGTCCAGTAGACGGAACAAAACAAAATTGGGATTCTGAGAGGGCCGAAAACACCTCGAAATGTTTGGACTTTTTATGGTTTTTCGGTCGTAATTTCTAAACTAAGCGGATTTCGAGCAAAACGTTCTTATTCAAAGTTGTAGAGCGTTAAATTTGCTACAATTTCGTATATAAAATGTTTTCTTAAGCCCAATAATAATCGAGATACAGCCGATCAAAGTTGACGGAGTTTTCTCAAAATGGCCAAAATTGGCACACAAAAAAGAAGTAAAAAAGGATTTGTCGCTTTAACTATCAATTAACGTTAGTTCTATGGTAATTATGGTAATCACTTATCAGTAAAAGACATTTTGGAACACAGGGAGGGGAGGAGCCTTCGTTTTTCTGCAAATGTGAGAGAATTGGTTCAACTTTGATCGGCTGTATCTCGCTTAATATTGGGCGTAGAAAAAAGTTTATACACACAAACATGTAGGAAATTTAACGCTCTACAACTTTGAATATCGATGTTCTCGTCAAAAACCGCTTAGTTTAGAAGTTACGAGCGAAAACCCGACAAAAAAAGTCCCAAAATCGAGGTTTTTCTTGGCCCTCAAGTCGGGCCACCGAATGACCGTAAACCGTGACAGTCATACCACAGCACCCTCGAACAGCCTGTGAAAAGTCCACGAATTTCTGAATTTTTTGTTTCAGGTACAAAGTGCACATCTACTGAACTAGTCCGAGAGATTACGACGGACAATTAACTCGTTGTTCGATTTCTGGAAGTTAGTGACGTGCGATACACATCGATATGAGAGAAAAAAATCGATAATTTTTTTCGACTCGAATAGAATCGAATATTTTCTATTGATTAAGATGAAAAGTTCAAATTTGCACAAAGAATTTGTCATGGGTAAGTAATTGGAAACGCTAAGTTCGTATATGAGCAGAAACGGGACACTATAAGGGGGGGGGGGTTATGGGGAGTTTTCGGGGGGGGGGGGGGGGGGTAATTACCACATTCAAATCCTACGTGATATCGAGTTCGCTCTTATAGCCATGCTGCATGACTGGAATTTTTCGATTCTCAAATAGTATCGAATATTTACCTTCAATACATCGGACTAGTAATCGATTAAGGTATCGAATATTCCCTCTGTGATATCGCACGTCACCATCCTCGTTTTACACCGTTTCAACTGCTGTTTTCTCTCTTGGGATCATATGAATTCGTTAAAAAAGTTGAATAGAATCTGAAAAACGCTACAATATTGAAAGATTATGAGGTAAACTTTGTTCTACTCGACATTTGAGACGTCGAAAAATTATATTTTTTCCTTAAATTGCCTCGTTTTCTCATCGTCGTCTTAATCTCCTATGAAGACGACGATGGTTCTAAATTTAAGAGCGTCTTCGATAGGACTTCCCAACAAATCCACTCTATTTCAAGTGGCTATTCGTTGGTACTGGTAGGTGCTAATCGTTATGGCAGGTTTTCGCTTTTCGATGAGTTTGTATTTGGACGAAATGAAGTTCGTTGACGATTAATCTTTGAGTTTTGTGGGAATAATCTGACAGAGCGGCCTCAGTACGGGCCGCACAAATGGCGGCTGCGGCAGTGTTTTTGAAAAAAAAAAATTTTATAGGACAAACTCAAGGAAATCAATTCTACAGCTAATTTCCAACAAAAAGTGCCTCTTGGAGTTTTGTCATTACTCAACTAAAAAACCGACTTTTTTAACTTTTAAGATTTTTTTCGTGTTTTCGACCTTGTCTCATTAAAACAGCTCTAACTCCCTTAAACTAATATGTAAAGTGTAAGTTGAGGGTACCGTTGAAAAGAACGTTAAATTTGCTATCACCCTGATATAAAATTCGATTTTTGAAGACAGTCGTAATTGACGAGGAAATGGCCAAAGTCCAAAATTTGAAGATTTCTTAAAAATCACCGTTTTTTTCTTCACAGTGAAATTTGGTGGAGAAAATTTGGTCGTTTGAGTTCTGAAAAACGTGGGGTTTCTAGGTGAAAATCAAGGTTTTTCACTATTCAGCGTCAAAAAATGCACAAATTGCGATGCCAAATTTTCACTTCGATAAAGAAAGTTGGCTTATGCCGAGAAACCTTGATTTTCACCTAAAAACCCCAGGTTTTCTCGACTCAAATGACATTTTCTCCACCAAATTTCACTGTGAAACACACACTTGTCTCATACCGTTGGAAAGCTGAGATTCTGGCCAAGTTTTCCCCGAGGAGTGCACGCCGGAAAAACCCCGTACTGATAGCGCAAAATACGAAAGAAAAAACGGCGATTTTTAAGAAATCTTCAAATGTTGGATTTCGGAAATTTTTTTCAACAATAAGGACTGTTCTAAAAAATTGGGTTTTTTGTTAGGGTGATAGAAAATTTAACGCTCTTTCCAACGGTACCCTCAACTTACACTTTAAATATTACTTTAAGGGAGTTAGAGCTGTTTTAATGAGACAAGGTCGAAAACACGGAAAAAATCTTAAAAGTGAAAAAAGTCGGTTTTTTGATTGAGTAGTGACAAAACTCCACGAGGCACTTTTTGTTGCAAATTAGCTGTAGAATTGACCCTGTGAGTTTGTCCCATGATTTCTGTAGACACCCTGTATAAAGTATTGAGTGTACTTGAGTATAAAGTATGTTTGTTTCTTAAGTAGTGGACCACCCTTGAGAACTCCGTTATTTTCAGGAAAATGAGAAAAAGCTTCTAAAGTAACCCCCCTTCATTTTGTACAATGAATTCAAACATCTCATTCCCGCACATTGCACGCTCGCAGAACAGGTTCTGCGCACTCAAATTTATCCCATCCTCGTCGCCAATTGAAGTGGCCTTATGGTAATTATTATGAATAAAAGGCACGCATTTGAATAAGATGGAAATGTATTATAGAAAGCTGGTACATGAGTCACGTTGTAAAAGTGGATATCCGAGTATATGATGAGGTTAGGAGATAACATCCATAAGGAATGGTGGAGGTTCATTTTTATTTAGTACATGGATTGAGCGGTCATATCAAGGGGTCAAATGTTCATGAAATTTCACGTAGAATCTGAATCTGCCATAAAAAATTGGGGTACCCATTTGAAAAACCGAAGTTGGTGTCAATTGCGCGTGTTTCTGCGCATGCGCGAAGTGCGGGAATGAGATATTTGAATTCACTGTACAAAATGAAGGGGGGTTACTTTAGACGCTTTTTTTCATTTTCCTGAAAATAACGGAGTTCTTAAGGGTGGTCCACTACTTAAGAAACACCCTGTATATACAAGTTTAATGTAGTATTAACACACTGTGGATGTTATAAACGAGGTGTATAGTATCCACGAGACCTGCCATATCGTTTTTAATGGCGCAGTCACAAAGCATGCCGCAGAAGTGAGTGTTGTAAACGAGGCGTACGTAATAAATGTAATAAATTCTAATGTAATTTGATTGACTAGCATCGTGAGATTCGAGGTACGAGTTTTGAACTAAGGCACCTCCAGTCGTGTCGAATGCCGCAACTGGGCGAATTTTAACGAGGAAAATACGACTTTTAGGGGGGACGAAAAACGGGGATGATTTTCATTTGATTTCAAAATTTTCTAAGATACCAACATAAATTCAGGTGGTTCATGAAATTGTGGCCAGTCGCTCATTAATGAACCGCAGAGTGAAATGGTGTGAATGAGGTAACAAATGGAACGAAGAGACGGTTCTTCTGTTGAAACAACTGAATCGAACTGTCAAATTATAAGAAGTCCCGCCGCTAGAGCCACTGCGCCGTTTTGCACAACCATTTGACGACGCGGGCGTTCGTCTGGACGACGGAAACGGGCGACGGCGCCGGCGGCGACGTGCTCCTCTGCGACCTGTTGTGAATAAGACGAAATCAGTTAATTGCAACGAAATGCCGTAAAATTATTTCTAAGATAAAATAAAGTATTAAGAGCCTGAAAAAAAAAAAAAAAAAACCTCGAAATTTCGGCACTTGTTTTGGTTTTTGGCTCGTAACATTTAAACGGTGCGTCGTACAGAAAATTGTACTCGCACCAAAATTGAAGGGCATTAAATTCTGCGTCGATTGACCCCCTTAACCGTTGAATCCGGCCCAGGGTTATGGTACAAATCGATAGTTAAGAAGAGATTGTTATTCCATTCTGGTTGAAAAGTTCGTTACATAGTAAGTCTGTTTCAAACTGTTTTGGGGTGGTGGGACTGACACTGTGTCCATACTGTTTCGCGGTTGATCAAGAGACGCTGAATCAGCCCTTGTCACTTTTTGAAGAAGAGTAGACGTCATACTCCCAGTAGAAGTAATAACAGCTACTGCGTCTGTAATATCGTGACCTCTAGACGCAGAACCACTTATATTACTTATATTAAGTGTATCAAAGTTGTATTGTATATAATTATATATGACCTTCGACCTGCCGAAGATGACAAGTCGGTTGAATCAACGGACCCTCTTGAGCTGAAGAACATCGGAGAGCAGGACCTCGAGTCGTTGGCTGTCAGTTCGCTGAAAGAGAGAAAAATGACAAGTGAAGAGAAGAAAAAAGGGTTTTCCTCACAAAGGTGAAGATGAGGCAAAGAAATCTCTTGGTTGTTCTGGATCTACAAGGAGGGTTTTGGACGCTACAAACGTCCCTACAGAAGTCCCAAGTCCTATAGACACATCCAGTACTAATAGGGAATTTTGCAGGAGTTTTTGTGCAGATTTGCCTCACAAAGGTGAAGATAAGGCGATGAAATCTCTTGTTTTTTCTGGATCTACAAGGAAGTTTTTGGAGGCTGCAAATATGTCTCCAGACGTCCCATGTCCCAGAGGCACCTTCAGCACTAATAGGGAGGTTTTGTGTAGAAGGGTTTGCCTCACATAGGTGAAGATGAGGCAAGTAAATCTCTTGGTTGTTCTGGATCTACAAGGAGCTTTTAAGAACCTGCAATCGTCCCTTCAGACGTCCCACGTCAGTCCCAGAGGCACCTCCAGCACTAATGTGGAGTTTTCCAGGAGTTTTTGTGCAGATTTGCCTCACAAAGGTTAGGGATAAGGCGATGAAATCTCTTGGTTTTTCTGGATCTAAAAGGAGGTTTTTGGACGCTACAAACGTCCTTCCAGACGCCTCAAGTCCCATAGACACATCCAGCGCTAATAGGGAGTTTTGTGGGAGTTTTTCATGCAGAAGGGTTTGCCTCACTAAGGTGAAGATAAGGCAATGAAATCTCTTGGCTTTTCTGGATCTACAAGAAGGGGTTTAGACGCTACAAACGTCCCTACAGAAGTCCCAAGTCCCAGGGGCACCTCCAGCGTTAATAGGGAGTTTTGTGCAGATTTGCCTCACAAAGGTGAAGAGGCGATGAAATCTCTTGGTTTTTCTGGATCTACAAGGAGGTTTTTCAATGCTACAAACGTCCCTCCAGACGTCTCATGTCCCAGAGGCACCTCCAGCACTAATAAGGAGTTTTTTGTGTAGAAGGGGTTTCCTCACAAAGGTGAAGTTGAGGCAAAGAAATCTCTTGGTTTTTCTGGATCTACAAGGAGATTTTTGGACGCTACAAATATGTCTCCAGAAGTCCCATCTCCCAGAAGCACCTCCAGCAATAATGTGGAGTTTTGTATGCAGAAGAGTTTTCCTCACAAAGGTGGAGACGAGGCAAGTAAATCTCTTGGTTTTTCTGGATCTACGAGGAGCTTTTAAGACTCTGCAATCGTCCCTTCAGATGTCCCATGTCCCATAGACACATCCAGCACTAATAGGGAGTTTTCCAGGAGTTTTTGTGCAGATTTGCCTCACAAAGGTTAGGGATAAGGCGATGAAATCTCTTGGTTTTTCTGGATCTACAAGGAGGTTTTTCAACGCTACAAACGTCCCTCCAGACGTCTCATGTCCCAGAGGCACCTCCAGCACTAATGTGGAGTTTTGTTGGAGTTTTGTATGCAGAAGGGGTTACCTCACAAAGGTGGAGACGAGGCAAGTAAATCTCTTGGTTTTTCTGGATCTACGAGGACGTTTTTGGACGCTACAAACATCCTTCCAACATCCCATGTCCCAGAGGGCACCTCCAGCGCTAATAAGGAGTTTTGTTGGGGTTTTGTGCAGATTTGCCTCTTAAAGGTGAAGATAAGGCGATGAAATCTCTTGGTTTTTCTGGATCTACAAGGAGATTTTTGGACGCTACAAATATGTCTCCAGAAGTCCCATCTCTCAGAAGCACCTCCAGCACTAATGTGGAGTTTTGTTGGAGTTTTGTATGCAGAAGGGGTTGCCTCACAAAGGTGGAGACGAGGCAAGTAAATCTCTTGGTTTTTCTGGATCTACGAGGACCATTTAAGACTCTGCAATCGTCCCTTCAGAATTCCCATGTCAGTCCCAGAAGCACCTCCAGCATTAATAGGGAGTTTTGTGGGAGATTCTTGTGTAGAAGGGTTTCCCTCGCAAAGGTGAAGATAAGGCGATGAAATCTCTTGGTTTTTATGGATCTACAAGGAGGTTTTTGGACGCTACAAACGTCCTTCCGGACGTCCCAAGTCCCAGAGGCACCTCCAGCCATATTTTCTCTGAGTAATTATTACTTGCACACTCACTTGTACTGGTCCGAAGTAAGTCCGAGGTGCTGGAAGAACTCGTTCAGGTCGGACGGAAGCGAAGGCTGAGGCGGTAGTTTAGCCGACAGGCCGCCGTCATCAGCTCCAGACGACCGAGACCGCGGGATTTGAAAGTGTTTTGGCTCCGACCACGTCGTCAATCTAAACAACACGAAATCCACATGTGACTTTTACTGACAACCCGCCGAGTCCAAGTCAAAAAAATGGACGTTTTTGGTTCACCTTTCTTCGATTTTTCCAAACGACCCTCCCATGCTCTGGAGGCTCTTCGGCATTGAAGGAGGTTTTCCGTAGCTCTTCTCCGACGACTCTATAGACTCCTGAAAAATGCCAAAGTGGAAAGATTCAACGTCAGTTCAGAAAAATACTTGGCAGAGATAAGCGACAGGGTGGGGATTCGAGAACGAAATCTGTACAACAAAATTTAATACAATTTATATCAGGGCATTTTTGTACGTTGGTATCAGAATGAGGAAAAATCTTTGTCTCTATTCCGGTCCTTTTACCTGAATGATCCGAATCTCCGATCATGTTACGGACTTGTAAGTAGTAATTCAACGGAAACATGAGCGCCATCTTAGTGCTCCGACGTGTGAAATTACACTGATTACTTCAAAACAGAATTATATCACCTACAAAATGCCAATTGTCGTTTGGAAGAAAGAAAATGTGGAGCTAAGATTGGTTCAAAATCCACAGTAATGCAGCATGGCTCTAAGAGCGAATTTTTGAAGATATGACTGGTTTTATGTAGAATGTGTCGATTTAGTGGCTTTATAACAAATTTGAGAACAGGATAAGACATCGGAGTTCTGACATAGCCATCGTGTTCAAACCTTAAAAATGAGGTGTCACTTGTCATATTATGGTCCACCGTTTAAAAGTACCACTTTAATCGATAACAGTGAATTGGAGTTGTCTTAAGACTTCAAACTTCCAATTCGGTCGCAGGTAAGCGGTTCTTGGCAGCTGGGTGGCAGATGAGTCAACAAACCTTCACTACTTATGTAAATATACAGGGTGTCCACTGAAATCATGGGACAAACTCAAGGGATCAATTCTACAGCTAATTTGCAACAAAAAGTGCCTCGTGGAGTTTTGTCACTACTCAATTAAAAAACCGACTTTTTTCACTTTTAAGATTTTTTTCGTGTTTTCGACCTTGTCTCAGTAAAACGGCTCTAACTCCCTTAAACTAATATGTAAAGTGTAAGTTGAGGGTACCGTTGAAAAGAGCGTTAAATTTGCTATCACCCTAACAAAAAACCCAATTTTTTAGAACAGTCCTTATTGGTGAAAAAAATTGCCAAAATCCAACATTTGAAGATTTCTTAAAAATCGCCGTTTTTTCTTTCGTATTTTGCGCTATCAGTACCCGGTTTTTTCGGCGTGCACTCTTCGGGGAAAACTTGGCCAGAATCTCAGCTTTCCAACGGTATGAGACAAGTGTGTGTTTCACAGTGAAATTTGGTGGAGAAAATGTCGTTTGAGTCGAGAAAACCTGAGGTTTTAGGTGAAAATCAAGGTTTTTCGCCATTAGCCAACTTTCTTTATCGAAGTGAAAATTCGGCATCGGAATTTATGCATTTTTTGACGGTGAATAGTGAAAAACCTTGATTTTCACCTAGAAACCCTACGTTTTTCAGGACTCAAACGACCAAATTTTCTCCACCAAATTTCACTGTGAAAAAAAACGGTGATTTTTATGAAGTCTTCAAATTTTTGGACTTTGGCCATTTCTTCGTCAATTAGGACTGTCTTCAAAAATCGAATTTCATATCAGGGAGATAGCAAATTTAACGCTCTTTTCAACGGTACCCTCAACTTACACTTTACATATTAGTTTAAGGGAGTTAGAGCTGTTTTAATGAAACAAGGTCGAAAACACGAAAAAAATCTTAAAAGTGAAAAAAGTCGGTTTTTTAGTTGAGTAATGACAAAATTCCACGAGGCACTTTTTTTTGGAAATTAGCTGTAGAATTGATTACTTGAGTTTGTCCCATAATTTCTGTAGACACCCTGTTTATTAAATAAATACAAATTCAGCCATCCGTAACCGCCCCCGAACGTGAAGCCAGGTGAGAAAGCCGCCCGGCATATTGAGGACGTGGCTGCGATATATATATTTACGCGTTATGCGTGGATGCGTTATTGAAATTTGTACATCGAATCCAGCTTACATCAATCGAGGTGTTGCTATCGGTAGACATATCCATATCGTAGACGCTCTTCGACAAGTCCGACTGCCTGCTGTCGCTAGAAAAAACAAAGAAAACTTCAATAGTCACAACTGATGAGCTGCTGCTGAACGTGTTAGAGCTGGTAGTTAACCACTGTAGTTAGGTGGCCCTGGGGTTATACATGTATCCGATTTGTCGGTATACCAAGGCGTTGGCGAGTGGAATACCTGTTGCTTTCTTTACTGTAATAATAATAATGCCTAATAACTGTAAATAACTGTTGTTTTTTCAATCAAATGTGACAAAGTTCGGCGATTCTACTAACCTTGCCGAATCCCCCCTTTGCAGATCCGACAATGCCCCAGTGTGTTTGAATGGCTCTTTTGAGTCTTCTAGGTGATATTATGAGATTTTGAGTGGAACTTATTTGGCTTCTTTTAATTAATGGCTCTTTGGACTATTCTGTGGACCCTCTTTAAGACGCTGAGTGGAGATTTCAGTAGACTTTTGAGACTCTGAGTGGAGATTTTTTGGTGTGTTTTATTGGCTTTTTTGAGCCATTTATAGCATTTCCAAGTCAAATTCAACCATTTCCAAGTCAAATTCAATCTATTCCAAGTCAAATTCAACCTTTTCCAAGTCAAATTCAACCTTTTCCAAGTCAAATTCAACCTAAGCCCTAAATGTAGTACCAAATGCTTGTCTGTGATTGGGGACTGGGCTGAAAATAATACTCCAAACGCAGTAGGTAGGCACCTATACATAAAACAAAATCATGTTTTATTAAATAAAAAATCTACAAAAAATGTAATTAATAAAAATGCTTCTAGGAAAAGGTTGAATTTGACTTGGAAATGCTATAAATTATATTTTTTGTTGATTTTTGTAGCCCGTGGGACAATCGTTGTGGTTCATGTAAAGCCCGCAAGAGAGCAAATCGCCTCCAAAATCGTGTTTCCAAAAAGATACGTTGGGTCATTAAGGGTTAAGGGTTCGTAACCACAGTATTTACGTAGCCCTGGCGTTATATTCGATTTGACTTTGGCGTTAACTAACGCCGGGTTAACTACCTAACGATTACTATAGGTCGGCCACAGAAACTTTGCATCCCTTTGGCGCAGTCTTCCGGAGAACGTGAAAGTAATTATCTCTCATCACCAAGCAGATTCCCGTGCGTACGATAATTTTTGGGGAATTTCTCCCCTCAAAAGTGACATTTTCGATTCGAAACAACACAAGACGCCATTTCGTTGATAGCGCAGCCGCTATGTTCGTGTACACGAACATCAAATCTCTCACCGCTCCAATTTCTGTGTGTAGGTATGTTTTTATGGTTGGAGTATTTTAATGAAAAATAACGCATCCTGAGCGATTTTCTGGTTACACTCTTTTCCATTTGTAATGCAGGGCTTGGGAGTTCTCGGGGAGGTTAGGCAATATGCCCACCCAGAGGGATGTCCAGTCTGTGTTTCGACAGCCGTGTATCCCCCAGAGCGGTCGAACAAAAACGTCGGGAACAGGTGATCAGCAAACCGTCACACATTTTGATACACTCGACAGGTTTGTCGTTTATTAAAGAGCTTATACGGTCTTAAGCAATCTGGTCGTTCATGGTACGAGACGTTGGACAGAAAACTTCTTGCGGAAGGAATGAGAAAATATTATAAAAGGCTCAACTTTGCATTTTCTCATTCCTTCCGCAAGAAGTTTTCTGTCCAACGTCTCGTACCATGAACGACCAGATTGCTTAAGGCTCAATAGCCCTTGTATAGTTCTAAAATCAGCCACCACGTAGCAGCACCAAAATGAAGGAAATTTAGATAGGGGATAATTCGAGTTCTATTGAACCGATTTTAGATCTGAAAACGGCTATGGACGTAAAAAGAGCGTAGAATTTTCGGAAATTAGTCGAAATGAGTCATAATCAAAAATTGAAAAAGTTGCGATCGTTTTTTTACATTTCCAAGCCATTTTTTGAAAAACTGAGGTAGCTCTGCAATGCACTGCATCGTCCTGAGTCCAAAACAATTTTCAGATTTCAAATCGGTTAATTAGAACCGACCGAAACGCGATTTTACGGTGTAGGAGAGGCAAGGGGTGGAGGTGATGAAGGAGAAGCGGCAAGGGGCTGTTCTCTTCGTCGAAAACGATATGGAAAATGGTACAAACACGGTGCGTAATAGCGTGGAGTTTGGACTACGTCCTAACTAAGAGTACCTAGAAGGCAACAAGGCGATGATTTGGGGAACCAGTGAGTGGGGGAAGCCTCACACATCGTCGGGTCCCACTAGGCCCCTCTAGTATATTGAGATTGGTCCCTATCCGCAGCGTTTCTGACCCTCGAAAACATCGAAGTATGCCAATAAGAGAGCCGTCTACATTGAACCAACCATGATACATTATGTTGCTACAATCTTTATACTAAAATCTTCATTTACTGGTATATAAAAGAAGTACCTACTCATCTTCCTGTATATTTTGAAATTTATACTTTCTTCACCCTATCACCAAAGCTTGAAAAAGATAGGTAGTATTGCAATCGGCTTGAAAACCAAATTTCGAAATGACTTCCGAAAAATTCCTTTATCAACATATAAACCCGTTTCAGAACATTCTAAACAAATTTCTGTGTGTGTGTGTGTGTGTGTATGTGATTATGTATGGAAGTCGTCACGATTGCGGCCGGTAGGAAGAATACATTTTTATAATGTAGGTAGTTTCTTCATAATATTTTAATTATGGTTTATAAAATAGTTTTATCGTAATATTGAGATATACTCAATATTATACAATAAACCACATTACTAAACAAGTAAACTTGTACAATAATATACAAGTATACTGTACAATATTATATGGTAATAAACAACGCCATTCTTTTGCCCGCTGTTCGAATCAACTTGCAAAGGGAAGTGGTTCCCCAACCTCATTGGGATCATCTTATGTGTTGACGTTTCCAAGGAAACGAATGATGACCTTGGTTTACGTGCTTTGATGCCTACCGGCGCCCGATTGTTGCCCCCTTCTCCCTTGCCGCGATTCCTTCATCACCTCCACCCCTTGCCTCTCCTACACCGTAAAATCGCGTTTCGGTCGGTTCTAATTAACCGATTTGAAATCTGAAAATTGTTTTGGACTCAGGACGATGCAGTGCATTGCAGAGCTACCTCAGTTTTTCAAAAAATGGCTTGGAAATGTAAAAAAACGATCGCAACTTTCTCAATTTTTGATTATGACTCAATCCGACTAATTTCCGAAAATTCTACGCTCTTTTTACGTCCATAGCCGTTTTCAGATCTAAAATCGGTTCAATAGAACTCGAATTATCACCTATCTAAATTTAGGGTCGATGGTGCAGCCATCTATTGAATTTTCTTACAAGTTTTTTTTGGGCTATTGAGCCTTAAGACCGTATAAGCTTTTTAATAAACGACAAACCTGTCGAGTGTATCAAAATGTGTAGTCAAATGTCATTTGAACCTGATTCTTCCGAACGTCACTATTTTTACCTGACGGCTCGCTGTATCGTGCAGGACAAACTCTCTCGTGAGCTGGCGCTGAGATCGGGGAGGCTCTGGTACTGAATGTCCGTCTCCGTCGTCTGATGGAGCTCGAAGAAGTTGATGGCGTCCATTCGACCTCCGAGCCACGTGTCGCCGTCTCGGTCGTCGCCGTGGTTTTGCACCTGAAGTACAAGAAGGAGAAGGAGAAGTTGGGTATTTGATCAGATAAGCGTATTCATATTCATGAATAATAAATAAATATAAAATAAAATAAAATAAACTGAAGAATAATCGATTATGCTGTAATCGGCGATGCCGACGGTTCGATTGTAAGACAGTCAGTCAGTTGCTATCCTTTGTGTAGTTGTCAATCAGGTGTGGGTTCTGTTATCAATTTGTATTGTTTTTACCCTTGGTCAATTATGTATCGATGTTCTCCAGTGCAGAGGTTCTTTATTGTAAATTAGGTAACAATGTCAATGCAGATTAGTTTTATTTTACCTCAATATACGTTACATTGTAATTAGGTATGTTCCCCAGTGCAAGGGTTCCTTATATATGTATATATGGCCAGGTATTTGTTGTATTGTCATTTATGTAATTGTAAATTGGGGGAGGGGCGTGAAGAATAATCGATTATGCTGTAATCGGCGATGCCGACGGTTCGATTGTAAGACAGTCAGTCAGTTGCTATCCTTTGTGTAGTTCTGGTCGCCTCGCACTGGACTCTACTTATTGATACTCCTACTGTGACTAACCCCAAATATAAACCCGATATCAGACTACTGCAGTACTCGTCTCTTCACCCACCAACACTTCAGTGGCGACGAGGATGGGATTCGAACCCACGCGTGCGGGCGGATTGGGTGGAAAGACCAGCGGCATTATTCTCTGGAGTTGTGTTTTCTTTTATTCCCAATATATGTTCATTTTCTTTTATTTTCAATCAGGTGTGGGTTCTGTTATCAATTTGTATTGTTTTTACCCTTGGTCATTTGTAATAATGGTTGTAAACATTTGTTCTATTGTACCTCATTATAACTTACTATATTATTAAAAAAAAAAAAAAAAAAAAAAAAATTTATGTATCGATGTTCTCCAGTGCAGAGGTTCTTTATTGTAAATTAGGTAACAATGTCAATGCAGATTAGTTTTATTTTACCTCAATATACGTTACATTGTAATTAGGTATGTTCCCCAGTGCAAGGGTTCCTTATATATGTGTATATGGCCAGGTATTTGTTGTATTGTCATTTATGTAATTGTAAATTGGGGGAGGGGCGTGAAGAATAATCGATTATGCTGTAATCGGCGATGCCGACGGTTCGATTGTAAGACAGTCAGTCAGTTGCTATCCTTTGTGTAGTTCTGGTCGCCTCGCACTGGACTCTACTTATTGATACTCCTACTGTGACTAACCCCAAATATAAACCCGATATCAGACTACTGCAGTACTCGTCTCTTCACCCACCAACACTTCATAAACAAAATGAATAAATGAAATTCCTAATTCCTAATATGAATACGAATACAGATATGAATGTGTGTGTGATGTGTTGACCGTCAGTAAGAATAATGATGGGGAGATGTCGAGGGTCGGTCAAACGGGAGATGTTTTATGTGCCAACGTTTCGAAGAATTTATTTCTTCTTCATTAGGGTAGTAAAATGCTCGCACAAATTTTGGAAAAAAATCAACGAACAAAACCTTACAAATAAGGAGTTATTTGAAAGAATAACCAAGGTAGAAAAGGGACTAAATTGCTTTTTTTTTCGCGAAGCGGCTTATATCTACTGTTTCTAGGGAAGTCTAGCCACCTTCTTCATCAACAACTAGCAACTTGTATTACCCATAAATTACCAAAATGAAACATTTTAACAAGTACATTTAACTGAACACGATGGTTAATATTATATATTATATATTAATATATATATATTATATATATATATTAATATATATATTATATTCTTGTAGGGCTCATCAAGATCTGTCTGCCTATGGGTATTACTCGAAAATCGAATTTTTTTACTTTCTTTTTGACCTTCTTGAGGTGCGATGTGTCGAAAAGAAACAGTGGGAAACACAACATGTAGATAGAAACACAGACAACATGAATAGAAAGTAGACAACATGAGTAGATGTATACAGAAAACATGAATAGAAACACTGAAAAAAAAACAACATGTGTCGAAAAGAAACACTGAGATGAACAACATGTACGGGTTCCCTCTACACTGTACAAACACAGATAACAACAATCATAATCCAACATGAATATTTTTCCCGACATAGGTAAGAAGAGACCTGATACGAAGATGTTGCATAAAATCGCAACGATGTTGAGGGATGTCGAGGGTCGGTCAAATGAAAATTGATTTATGTGCCAACGTTTCGAAGAATATATTTCTTCATCTTCAGGGCCTAAAAACAGTTTCATAATATTGATTACAGTTCTATTGTGAGAAAGTTGTTGTAGTTATTTAGTTATAGTTGTTGTAGTTATTTAGTTATATTTAGTTACAGTAATAATTTAGTTGTAGATAGTTTTTATAAACAATTTGGTTAAACGAATGACGTTAAAACAGATAGCTAAAGAGATAAATTGAAATGGTGTGTGGGATGTACAATAATTTGTGACTTACAGTGGGAAGTTCTTTCCTCCAGGGCACCGGAGTTACAACTTAACAACTTAGCTTAAAGTTACCTATATATATATACGGATGAAAGTATATCCAAGAGTGGGGTAACAAAAGCCAGGACATCGTGGCGCCAAGAAACGTGTGAAAATTGAACAAACAAAGTCGTAAAAAGCAGGTACTTTAAAAAGGTCGGTGTTATTCCAACTAACTTCATAAAATGGTACACATGCGAAAAATCGCAACGCTACCAGCACTTGGATAAGGGGTGGGACTGGTAAACCTCTGTTATTCTGGTGACCATGGGTGATGATCGGTACTATTTCAATCACCGTATCCTTCCGAAAACGGAATCTTTTCCTGAACTGTTCATCGTCTAACATTTCCATCGGGTTCTGTGCATCCCGTATGTACCTATAATAGATCAAAATATTTCACTTCGTGTTATCTGTCTCATTAAAAATACCTACAGATATTCTATATAACTTTCTATATAACAAAGAAACACACACAAAATCAAAAAGGCTGGAAAACAATTGAAAAAAAACCACTTCGCCAGGTGTTTACATACCTTCGGGGCCTTGGTACTATCGTCATACGATCATCCTGGTCGTCGAAATCATCCCACTCATCATATTCGAAAATTTGTTGGTACTCCATAATGAAATAAACTAATGTAAAGCCACAAACTAATGTAACAACCGAGATCTTATCTATACTAATCACGATGACTTCAGTTAAGGAAATGCTTAAGGTAGGTTCCGAGCTACCCCTGATTTCGGTGCGAAAATGGGGCTGAAAGTAAATTAACGACTTGACTTTCGGTCTATGAATACGGCCGAAGGAAATGCTTAAGCATTTGCTAAAGCATTTGCTTAGTGACTGACTATGAATAGCTCAAGTCGCCGTTTCTCCTCACATCGTCACTTAAGCATTTCCTTTCAACTTAGTGAGGACTATGAATTCCGCCCTAAGTAACTACGGACTAATATGATGAATACAACTCTAAGAATAGCCGCGTGGAATGCAATGGCTTATGAATTAATCAAAGTCAGTACACATCAACTTCACAAACTTAGAAGTCGAGGTCAATTCAAAAAAAATACCGTACGTTAACTCTGTAAAATACTTTGACTCGAAACTAAACTGGAACAACCACATAGAAAAAAAGAAACAAGACTTAAATATAAAGTTTAGAAGGATATACTGGCTGATGGGAAGGAATTCTCATCTTTCTCTCCACAACAAGCTGCTCCTATTATAGGATATATGCTCCTATTATATAATATAAGCAGGTACTTCACCCCATCTGGACCTATGGGATACAACTGTCGGGCTGCGCGAAAAAAAATGTCAAAAAAAAAAATTCAAACTTTTCAGAACAAACTACTGAGAAGTATAGTTGGAGCTCCCTGGTACATGCGAAATGATGATTTGATCTAGAGGCAAGAGCTTCCCTCGTTGGAATCCAACTCCATCTTGTACACTATTCAACTACTGCCCTAATGAAGGAGAAATAAAATTGCATAAAATAGTTTTTTTCAAGTACCTTCAAGTATAAATTGAACCGAACGAAGGGCTGGTTGTACAAACATCATAAAAAATTCTAAAAATTAAACACTTCTAAAATATGAACTAAAAAACTAAACCGTTTCATTTGAATTTTTCCTTACCGCCAGGGGGTGGGGGAGGGGGGGTACCTAGGGTTCAAAAAACATCAATTTTCCAAATCCCATCGTCAACAACTTTCATTAAATGAAACTTTGAAACGGTTGATTATAATCGTAAAATCTATTCCCCGCCTCCCAACTACAGGGGTAGTGGTAAGGGGGTACCGCGGGGTTGAAGACGAATGGTCGTTGTTTAGGTGCCGATTATTTTTATTAATCGATTATTATTACTGATTAATCGATTATTATTACTGATTAATCGATAGATAAAAATAATCGGCTGCCAAACATCGATTAAAATGTATCGATTAATCGGAGTCAAATAATCGATTATCCAACCTCCACATTTTCAACAACAACCCCAAAAAAAGCTCTTTGTCCAAACTTACATCAGCAACATTTTCCTTCGAGCTGCTGTTCAACAGACGCCTCAAATTCGTTTGCAGCTGATCCGAGCACGACCTACCGACAATAACAATTCATTAAGACCAATCAGTCGATCACAAATTCAATAAACAATAATCAATTATTGATGCAATGATTCGTTCCCTACAGATTGTTTTCACGGAGAGACACAAACCTGGTGTGAGTTGGCTGTATTTTTCTTCGGACTTTCGCCAGAGTCGGATCCTTGCGGTTGGAGGACTCTGAAAATTGGAAATATCACGTTAAACTTTGTGATGACCAGTTTCTGTGATGCAGTATTTGAAGAACATTTCCTTCCAAGGAAGAATGTTATAGCTAAATTTGTGTTGCTGAAATCCCCTGTTCTCGGGGGGTTAGGCAATATGCCCACCCAGAGGGTTATCCGGTGTGTGTTTCCACAGAACTGTCGAACAAAAAGGTCGAGAACAGGGGGCACAGCAAACCATCACAGTTCCCCGTTACCGAGGGTATTAGGCAATACGAAGGAAGGTAAAGGTAATACGTATCAAGTGTTAGGTGCCAGATATATCTGTATGTATGTATATCTGCACGCCTTGTTACATAGAGGAGGAAGGTAATAAGAAGATCCCCAAAAAAACAACTCCGTTTTAAAAACCTCCTCAGCCGCAAAAAGTATTGATATCTATTTTGCCCGCCTGCCACGTATATAGGATGCTCGGTGCTTCGCACCTCGCTGTTGAGTGTGCGTATAGACACCTGATCCTAAAACCCCTAACCACCACCACCAATGTTGTCCTGTTCCCTGTCTTCTTCCCACAACCCCCCTTTCACCCTCCACTGTTTCCTGTGTTGCAGGGAGCTTTTTGACAGACGAAAAAAAGCCTGAATAGGAGCATAACTTCACTGTAATTGTACCACCACTGATTACTCGTGACCACCAGTAATACTTGTATAATTCGATACCTCTGCGCAAAAAGGGCGAATCTGCAATCGAACACTGTGTTTCTAAAACCCCAAACGGCGTCGCTAGTTATTATAACCTCCTGTTCAGTTTTGTCTACTTTCAGTGGGTACCTACACTATCTTACTACGAATTCCTCAAAAGTTATAATAACTAGCGACGCCGTTTGGGGTTTTAGAAACACAGTGCTCGATTGCAGATTCGCCCTTTTTGCGCAGAGGTATCGAATTCTTAGACGCCTTGCTATTGCGATGTCAGTCAGCCTGAAATGGCTCATTACTTTAATGTTGTACCACCACTAAAAACCCATCACCACCACAACTACATGTACCATCTAATTGTCAGAAGGCTTGCAAACAGCTCCCGCCAACAGCATTGAAAGAAGCTGTTACACCAGCAGGGAGCTTTTCGCTTCTTTCAATGCTGTTGGCGGGAGCTTTCTGCAAGCCTTCTGACAATTAGATGGTACATGTAGTTGTGGTGGTGATGAGAACTTAGTGGTGGTACAGCAGCAAAGTAATGAGCCATTTCAGGCTGTTTGACATCACAATAGCAAGGCGAATTATATGTACACCTATAATGAAGTAATGTTTCAATTCAGGCTTGTTCATCTGGCAAAAAGCTCCCGCCAACAGCATTGAAAGAAGCGAGAAGCTCTCCCTGCAGGTGCAACAGAGGAAACAGTGGAGGGTGAAAGGGGGGTTGTGGGAAGAAGACAAGGAACAGGACAACATTGGTGGTGGTGGTTAGGGGTAGGAGGATCAGGTGTCTATATCGAGGGTCTCACGGCAACTTCCCACATCGTCATTTCGGCAACTTTTCAGCAGAGCCGGAAAACCACCTGCCAGTGACTATGTTCACTGAGTCATTCAGTAAAGTAAATCGTGAGATTTAGTGTTACCTAACTTAGGACCCTAACTTGTACTTAGTTAGATCGATCCCCCGGGGGAAGACGCTTCGAATGGTACGCCTAACTCATTTTGGCCAAAATTGACGATGTGGGGTGTTGCCGTGAGACCCTCGATATGCAACAAAAAGTATCCCCTAGACTTTTTTTTAAAAATCCACTCCAAGTGCCACTTTTTCCACTTTAAAGATTTTTTTTTTTCGTGGTTTCAACCTTAAGCCATAACGTCCTTAAATGGCCATAACGTCCTTAATAAGGAGACCTTGGATTTCGGCCGGTTGAGCCCGCCACTAGCGCTGCCTCGAGGCTTCGAATGGTACGCATAAACTCACTTTCGCCAAAAATGACGATGTAGGAAGTTGCCGTTAGACCCTCGATACGCACACTCAACAGCGAGGTGCGAAGCACCGAGCATCCTATATACGTGGCTGGCGGGCTACCTAACAATACTTTTTGCGGTTTTTTTGTGGGGGATGTGAATTGACATAGGAAAGGTGACATTTCAAGCAAGTTTTTCTCATAGATGGCCCAGCGAAAGAGAAAATAATTTCTGTAATTATTACAGAACGAGACACAAACCGGTAGAAAAACGTCAAGTTTTTCGGAAAATCTCAAAATCCGCACTTTGGTCTCGTTTTTAACGCATTAAACTCGCTCGAAATAATTTGATTTTTTCATCAGGGAGATGAGAAATTTAACGCCTTTTTCAACGGTATAATGACATTTGAATTTATTTGACGTATTAAGGAAGGAGACGTTGGATTTCGGCCGGTTGAGCCTTCCCACTTTAGTGGCTAAAGGTTGAAACCACGAAAAACAAATTTTTAAAGTGGAAAAAGTGGCACTTAGAGTAGATTTTTTAAAAATAGTGTAGAGGATACTTTTTGTTGCAAATTGAGGCTCTCACGGCAACACCCCACATCGTCACTTTTGGCTAAAATGCCTACCATTCGAAGCGTCTTTCCCCGGCGGATCGATCTAACTAAGTATAAGTTAGGTACCTAAGTTAGGTAACACTAAATCTCACGATTTATTTCACTGAATTTTCTCATTAAACTTAGTCATTGGCAGGTGGTTTTTTTGACTCTGCTAAAAAGGCGCCAAAAGTGACGATGTGGGGTGTTGCTGTGAGACACTCGAAATTAGTTGTAGAATTGAATCCCTGAAGGTGAGCATTGCTTACTAAGCAACCCGCACAGTCCCCCCCCCTCCCCCACCTCGTGCTATATCCCCGCGCCTGCGCACCTCAAAATCACGTCCTCGTCTCAAAACGCACTAAAAACGAAGTTACGACGTTCTTACGCTAAAATTCACTACTTATCAACTAAATACGCTAAAAGTCACATGATTCGAACCGATGTAGTGGCCGCTGTCGCATTTCGGAGCCTTCACGAGCCGCTGTTCGGCGTCGAGGACCGCTTCGCTTTTGACGAACAAGCTTTTCGTCTCTTGAAGGATTTCAACGGCGCTCTTCCGTTTGGCTGGAAAACAAAAATCCCCAGTCACGCAGCATGTCTGTAAGAGCGAATTTTCGAAGAAATATCTGGTTTTATGCAAAGAACATGATGTCCATGAAGAACATCTCAAGTTACAACCACGTTTCTTCATCTTCAAAGTGCTCCAGTTTGAGAACGGAATGTGATATCGCCATTCTGAAGTCACGATCGTGTTCAGCACAAAAAAACCTTTAAAATGAGGTGTCACTTGTCAGACTGATTCATTTTGGGGAATTTATGGGTAATTTGTTCCCCCTAAATCTCCCCAAAACCCCCCCTTAGAGTGGTCCGAATCTGCCAATTTACGAACTTAGTCTTTCGATCACCAAGACGGATTTTTTGGGCAAATTTGAACTTTTTATCTCCGAAATCTTTATCTTCGAAAATTCGCTAATGAGAAAAACTCACAATTTCACGTTTCAAAGTTTTTTTGTGTGTAAATTCAGTAAAATCGAAAAAATTTTGAAATTTCAATTTTTTTTGAAACTTTTTACTTGAACTCACCGTTGACGGTCCTGAACGTCAGATAATCTCGTGCCATCGTATTGTACACAAGGAAACCGGCTCCCATCAGTTCGACATCGGGAGGTGGTTGTCAACCGCGAAGAGAAACCCTGGAATAACAGAGAGAATTTTGGTCATTGCGCGAAATAACACACTCTAATGAAAAAACACGCCGAAATAAACATTGTGGAGAGTTGAATTCTGCGTCGAATGAGACCAAGAGCAGCTCTCCAGATTGGATTCACGATTTTTGGCGAATTTTACAAGTTTTGGTGTAGACGTTTTATTGGCCAAAACCCAGTTTATTCGACATATTTCGAGTGTTTTGACACGAAACCGCCCTAAAACACATTCTAATCAAAAAAATTAGCGACAAGATGAAGGATTTTTCAAACGTGAAGATGTAAATGAATGCAAAATGAAGGCGCGGAATTCCAGAGGCTTATTAAAACCCGATCACCTAGCCAGTCAGCCGTCTGACGTCATACGCTCGTGCGTCATAGGCTCTGACGTACTAGTTGGCCTCCGGCCAGCCGTCTGACGTCATACGCTCGTGCGTCATAGGCTCTGACGTAGTTACTAGTTGGCCTCCGGCCAGCCGTCTGACGTCATACGCTCGTGCGTCATAGGCTCTGACGTACTTGTTGACCTCCTGCCAGCCGTCTGACGTCATACGCTCGTGCGTCATAGGTGCGTCTGACGTAGTGGCCCGCCGGTCGCTTGTGTTCTGACGTGATCTGAGGGAAAGGGTGAATCAAGGAGACAAATTTTTCCCGTTTTAGTTTATGTGCCAAAGCAAAGACATGAAAATGTCAAAAGAATGTCAACTCCATCCTGTTGTTGATACAGTCGAGAATTAAATGCTTGCATACGAGTCTGCAACACATTGGGACATTTTATGTCTTTAAAGAAGTGATTCAAGAACCTTCGAACAATGCAATTTCTCTAGATTGAATCCACGAGTTTTGGCGAATTTTACAAGTTTTGGTGTACGAAACCTAAACTTGGTTTAGTTGACGTTTTTCGAGTGTTTTGACACGAAAAGGCCTTAAAACACACTCTAATCAAAAAGTACTTCGAAATGAACATTGTGGCGAATTAAATTCTGCGTCGAATGATTTTAAATGCAACGCTCCAGATTGAATCCACGATTTTTGGCGAATTTTAGAAGTTTTTACTAAAATCCAGTTTATTCGACGTTTTTCTAGTATTTTGACGGTAAAAACGGATTATAATGAAAAGTACTTCAGATAAACATTGTGGTGAATTAAATTCCGCGTCGAACGAGATCAAAGGCAACACTTAAGATTGAATCCACGATTTTCGGGGAATTTTAGAAGTTTTGGTGTAGACGTTTTATTGGCCAAAACCCAGTATAGTAGACGTTTTTTGACTGTTTTGACGCTAAAAGAACATTATAATGAGAAAACACCTCCAAATAAACAGTGTGGTGAATTGAATTCTGCGTCGAATGAGACCAACAGCAGCTTTCAAGTTTCAATCCACGATTTTTGGCGAATTTTTGATGCGACCGTTTTATTGGCCAAAACCCAGTTTAATCGACATATTTCGAGTGTTTTGACACGAAACCGCCTTAAAACACACTCTAATTAAAAAGTATTTCGAAATAAACATTGTGTTGAATTAAATTCTACGTCGAATGAGACCAAGAGCAGCTCTCCAGATTGAATCCACGATTTTTGGCGAATTTCCGAAGTTTTGGTGTAACCTAAACTTAGTTTATTCGACATATTTCGAGTGTTTTGACACGAAACCGCCTTAAAACACACTCTAATCAGAAAGTACTCCGAAATAAACATTGTGGCAAATTAAATTCTACGTCGAATGAGACCAACTGCAGCTCTTAGAATTGTGTTAACGATTTGTGGCGAATTTTAGAAATTTGAGTTTGACTCAAATGGAGTTTTTAAAATAATGACGTTGTTATTCCGACTTTTTGAGGATTTTTCGCCACATGAATTGGTTCGTTCGAATAAGACTTTGTCGGGTAGTGACAGAACTCAGCGTTGAAATGACTCAATACAAGTCGAAACTCACTTCGAAATCACGACGTCTCGTCGATTTTTTGATGTCAAAGTCGACAAATCCGTCGAAACTTCCACTTGGTAACCGACGATTCGCGGGATCAACACAAAACACTCCCTTTTCGTGATGACGACGGGGGGGGTGTTCACAGGAAAATCAATACGAGCGTTAACGGGCTCGAAACGCCCCTTCGGGTGGTTTTCACAGCTGAGTTGGTCGCCTCTCGAACTAAATACAAACTTTTGAAAAAATTCGAAAAATTTGAAAAAATTTGGCGAAATATTCGAAATCCAATTTTTCGACCAAATTTAACACGACGAAGGTCTTCAAATTTGAAAATTGCCGGCAAAAATGTGAAGTCTGATTGTGTTTCTCTTCGTTACTGCCTTCGGCTTTTGGGCGGGGTGGAGATGTCAATGTGTGATTTTCTCGTTCAATGGGTTCGATTGAGATGAAGTGGACTTTCGACGAGACCAATTATTTACTCGAAAAGTCCAGTTATGCAGCATGGGTATAAGAGCGAATTTTCGAGTAAATCACGTTTTATGTCAAATGTCTCTATTTTACACCTCATTTTATAGATTTTTCAACGCTGAACACGATGGTGAAGTCAAAATTACGATACCTCATTTTTTTTAATCAGATTTGAGCAGTAGAACCGTGATGAACATCTCAAGTATCACCCAAGTTTCTTCATCTTCAATCTGCTCCAGCTTGAGGACGGAATGAGATATCGCAATTCCGACTTCACCATCGTGTTCAGCATTAAAAAAACCTTTAAAATGAGGTGTCACATGTCAGACTGTTTCAAATTTGGACTTCATGGGTAATTTTCCCCCCCTTAAAACTCCCCTACACCCCCCTTAGAGTGGCCCGATTCTGCCCATCTACGAACTTAGCCTTTCGATTGCCAAGAAAGATTTTTTGTGCAAATTTGAACTTTTTATCTCAATCCTATCGAGAGTTATCGTCAGGAATGACACATACATAAATATATATCGTAAGTGTGAGATATCGTAATTCTGATTTCACCATCGTTTTTAGCATTAAAAAACCTTGTCCAACTTTTCCATTTAGCTAATTTAAAAGAAAATTGTTCTCAGTCTAAAATTTTAGAAAAAAATTTATTCCAAAATCGGTTCAGAACCACCCTGAATCCACGGCCAAAAGACACAAAAAATTATATTTATGTATGTGTCACTCCGGACGATAACTCTCGATAGAATTGTGATAAAAAGTTCAAATTTGCTCAAAAAATCGGTTTTGGCAATCGAAAGGCTAAGTTCGTAGATGGGCAGAATCGGACCGCTCTAAGGGGGAGTTTTGGGGAGTTTTAGGGGAGAAAATTCCTCATGAATTCCCAAAATGGAACATTTTGACGAGGGACACCTCATTTTGAAGGTTTTTTAATGCTAAACACGATGGTGAAGTCAGAATTGCGGTATCTCATTCCGCTCTCAAACTGGAGCACTTTGAAGATGAAGAGACGTGGTTGATACTTGAGATGATATTCACGGTTCAACCTGCTCCAATCTGATAACGGAATGAAATATCGCAATTCTGACTACACCATCGTGTTCAGCGTCGAAAAAACTATAAGCTGAGTGGGTTTTGGGGAGTTTTAGAGGGGAAAACTACCCATAAATTCCCAAAATGAAACAGTCATACAAATCACACTCATTTTAAAGGGTTTTTTACGCTGAATAAGATGGTGAAGTCAGAATTGCGATATCTCATTCCGTTCTCAATCTGGAGCACTTTGAAGATGAAGAAACGTGGTTAATCCTTCAGATGTTCTTCATGGTTATTCTGCTCTAATCTGAGAACGGATTGAGATATCGCAATTCTGACTACACCATCGTGTTCAGCGTCCAAAAAACTATAAGCTGAGTGGGTTTTGGGGGAGTTTTAGGGGGAAAACTACCCATAAATTCCCAAAATGAAACAGTCTGACAAGTGACACCTGATTTTAAAGGTATTTTTACGCTGAACACGATGGTGAAATCAGAAATGCGATATCTCATTCCGTTTTCAAGCTGGAGCAGTTTGAAGATGAAGAAACGCGGTTGATCCTTCAGATGTTCTTCATGGATATTCTGCTCTAATCTGAGAACGGAATGAAATATCGCAATTCTGACTTCACCATCATGTTCGCCATTGAAAAAACTATAAGCTGAGTGGGTTTTGGGGAGTTTTAGGGGGGAGAAATTCCTCATAAATTCCCAAAATGAAACAGTCATACAAATCACACTCATTTTAAAGGGTTTTTTACGCTGAATAAGATGGTGAAGTCAGAATTGCTATATCTTATTCCGCTCTCAAACTGGAGCACTTTGAAGATGAAGAAACGTGGTTGATCCTTCAGATGTTCTTCATGGACATCATGTCCTTTAATGGAGACGTTTTACATAAAAACCAATTATTTCTTCAAAAATTCGCTCTTATAGCCATGTTGCATGACTGCGGATTTTTAAAAATTGGATTCAGGCACTATCCGAAATTCCCTCAAGATAAGAACATGGAGGTGTCAGTAGATGAGTACTTGCGAAATTAAATTAAAATTTCGAATTCTCTCCTTGAACGACGTTGTGCTCGTTATTGAATTGAAATAAAATTCATTAGTGAATCGTTGAGTCGCCGTTGGTATCGAGTGAGACTGGACCCGATAAAAGACCTCGAAGTGCCACTTGAAACCGCTCAAGAGACGGTGATCTCATCTCATGTCACCGCTCGTCAACGCTGTGAATCACTGATTCGATAGGTTCGTAAATCGAACGCATTTCTGTGCGATCAAGCGGTTTTTCGATGGTGAAATTGAGACGACGAAAGATGTGGTGGTTTCTGAGATTTGTTGAGGCATCGCATTGAAATGGAGGCATCGGCGAATTGTCCAAGTTCACAAAATCACTGAAATCACAGAAAAGGCCCTGGAAGGCAAAAAAATCTGAAACTCGGAGATCCTCTAGGAAATTTCACGGTGATCACGAAAGTAGTGAGGAAGAAATGAGGGTTTCAGATATCTGCCTCCCTCTGGCCCCTCTGACGTCATCACCACCTCCCTTCGCTACCACCCAATTACCTAGCCAGCCAGCCCTCTGACGTCATAGGCTTTGACGTACTAGTTAGCCTCCTGCCAGCCGTCTGACGTCATACGCTCGTGCGTCGTAGGCTCTGACGTACTAGTCAGCCTCCTGCTAGCCGTCTGACGTCATACGCTCGTGCGTCATAGGCTATGACGTACTTGTTGGCCTCCTGCCAGCCGTCTGACGTCATACGCTCGTGCGTCATAGGCTCTGACGTACTTGTTGGCCTCCTGCCAGCCGTCTGACGTCATACGCTCGTGCGTCATAGGCTCTGACGTACTAGTTAGCCTCCTGCCAGCCGTCTGACGTCATACGCTCGTGCGTCATAGGTGCGTCTGACGTAGTGGCCCGCCTGTCGCTTGTGTTCTGACGTGATCTGAGGGAAAGGGTGAATCAAGGGAACAAATTTTTCCCGTTTCAGTTTATGTGCCAAAGCAAAGACATGAAAACGTCAAAAACTATGTAAATAGGTAACTAAGCCCTACTGTAATGTCAATTTTCTGACAATGAGTTTTCGACTATAGTTTTCATACCTTTTTACTCAAGTACTTACTGCAATTTGAGACTGGTAATGAGTTGTTTGCAAATAAATTAAACTAAATGCTTGCATACGAGTCTGCAACACATTGGGACATTTTATGTCTTTGCAGAAACTTTGCAGAAAGCTTGCATTCGTGTTGACAATATAAATTATTGAGAATGATCACCTGTGTGTAAACAATTTTTTAAGCAATCACGCTCATACCGCAGCTTGTCGGCCACGCACTCCGCAGTGGTTAACGTAATATGGTTAAGCCGGCGTCACACGATGCTACCAACACCTTCCAATGTTGGACGCTTGGTGACTGGTAGCATCGTGTAGCCGACCTTCCAACGTCCAGCTTCCAATGGCCAGCGTCCAACGTTGGCGTTGGAAGGCGATCGGTCAGAGAGCGGTCTTTGCGCCCAAGTCAAAGGAAAAAGAAGGGTCCAACGTTGTCGAGAACCTTCGTTTCTTGGAAGCTCGTTTCTTCGAAGGCAGGAGGCTTGGTCACACGACTAGGCGTTCAGTTTGTAGCGCGTTCAGTTTGATTCCTTTTGCCACCAAGTATTCATCGACACAGGTAATTTATGATTGAAATTATTTCAATGAATATAATGAAATTCAATACAATTCAACAATTATTGTTGAATTGTATTGAATTTCATTATATTTATTTGTCTTTAGTAATTTCTTTGTCTTTATTGTCATGCCTACAACTGTGTCATGGGTCTCCACTTCATTCGTTTTTCCATAATTTAAAACAAACAAACCTAAAAATCAGTACCTAGGTACTTAGATAATAAAAAAAAATATGCAACCTATCAATTTTTGTCATTCTTTTTCAGTTCAACTCAGTTTGAGTTCTAGTTATGCCGAGAATAGCGGGATTATAGATAAATAGCGGTTGAGCTATATAAACCATTAAGGGCATCCCCAGCAATCGCTGCAACATCTTCATCATCCGTTTCCATGTTGAAACAACTCCCGACGGCTCGACCTTCAAACGGCTCGACCTGGATCGTACTGGATCAAACGTTTGCCACACCGTGTAGCTGGGGCTTTAGCTCGAGTCACTCGTCGAGTCGTCACTCGTCGAGTACGGTCAAACGTTTGGCCCAACATTCGACGCGTCGTGTAGCGCCGGCTTTAAGTGAATCGAGAGCTATCCAACGAGTGGTGAACGATGATAACTGGCGAAGTTGAAGTTCCGTAGCAACGAATCGGTTGTGAGCGAAAATCATCAGAAATTTTCGTGACGATTTCGTGTGACGATTTCGTGTGACGCTTTTCGTGTGACGTTTTTCGAGTTATGTGCCAGAGTAAAGACATAAAATGTCAAAATACCTAATATTAGTTAATATTATGTGCCGGTATGCATTTTATAAATAAATTAAATTTTCGTGAAATTAAAAAATAAATAAATAAATATATTATCAAATTTTCACGTGCCAGTATCTTCTTGGATGTGGCACAAGCGTTTGACAAGGTTTGTGGCACGAGGGCCTTGAATACAAATCCCACAGTGATCTCCCACGACAGTATTACTTACTCCTAAAATCCTACATCCAGAACCGACATTTGAGAGTAAAGCGAAACGAAAATCCACAGTCACGCAGCATGGCTATAAGAGCGAATTTTCGACGAAATAACTGGTTTTTTGTAAAATGTCTTCATTAAAGAACATGATGTCCATGAAGAACATCTCAAGTAACAACCACGTTTCTTCATCTTCAAAGTGCTCCTATTTGAGAACGGAATTAGATATCGCTATTCTGATTTTACCATCGTCTTCAGCACAAAAAAACCTTTAAAATGAGGTGTCACTTGCCAGGATGTTTCATTTTGAGAATTTATGGGTAAACCCCCCCCCCCCCATAAAACTCCCCAATACCCCCCCTTAGAGTGGCCCGATTCTGCCTATCTACGAACTTAGCCTTTCGATCGCCAATTTGAACTTTTTATCTCAATTTTATCGAGAGTTATCGTCCAGAGTGACAGTGGATTCAGGGTGGTCTGAAACGGATTTTGGTATGACAATTTTTCGTAAATACGAGTTTATGGTGACAAATTCAGTCAGGGTTGAACATTTTGGACCGAAAACAATAACTTCATTTTCTTCGAAAATTCGCTAAAAATCCACAGTCACGCAGCATGGCTATAAGAGCGAATTTCTGAAGAAATTACTAGTTCTATGTAAAAAGTCCAAATTTAATTTATCAACATGTGAACGGCTAAAAATCCAGTTATGCAGCATGGCTATAAGAGCGAATTTCTGAAGAAATTACTAGTTTTATGTTAATTTAACAGTTAGGGTTAAACATTTTGGACTGAAAACAATAACTTCATTTTCTTCGAAAATTCGCTAAAAATCCACAGTCACGCAGCGAATTTTTGAAGAAATTACTAGTTCTATGTAAAACGTCCCTAGCTCAACGTTCAAATTTAATTTATCAACATGTGAACGGCTACTGCTGGCGCCAGTCAACTGGACTGCCCAATGGCTTCGTGTATGCGTCATAAATACACGTACCTACACTTCATCCCCATCAAACAAACAAATCACATTACGCGTCACCCAGTGTCTCCTACATCAGATCGTCCCGGTGTCGAATCCACTCTGAGGCAACGAATTTTTTTACTCTAATCAAGATGTCAATTCGATTTTTTTTTTTTTTTTTTTTTTTTTCACTGTATTTCAAGAATTATGAGAGCTCTATGGGATTTCTATACTAATTCGTACTTAGCACAAATAAATCATTTATAATCAAAATCCTTGCAATTCAAATGTTAGGGTTAAACATTTTGGACTGAAAACAATAACTTCATTTTCTTCGAAAATTCGCTAAAAATCCAGTCATGCAGGATGCCCATAAGAGCGAATTTTTGAAGAAATTACTAGTTCTATGTAAAACGTCCCTAGCTCAACGTTCAAATTTAATTTATCAACATGTGGACGGCTACTGCTGGCGCCAGTCAACTGGACTGCCCAATGGCCTCGTGTATGCGTCATAAATACACGTACACTTCATCCCCATCAAACAAACAAATCACATTACGCGTCACCCAGTGTCTTCTACATCAGATCGTCCCGGTGTCGAATCCACTCTGAGGCAACGAATTTTTTTTACTCTAATCAAGATGTCAATTCGATTTTTTGGTTTATTATCTTCGATAATGAACCATTGGAATCGCCCAAAGAAAAAAATTGTTTAACCCCCCCTCAAAATTTGTTGGTTTACGTTTCAAGATACGTAGATTCAGAAAATCGAATTAAAAAAAATCCGTCCGTACGCCGTACACCGTACGCCGTCCGCCGTACGCCGTCCGTGGCACTTTGCCCAGTTAGCGTTGAGCTAAAATTACGAAATTTGGTTTCTGGGTTTGGACCAGCCCCACAATGATCCTCGAAACTTTTCACAACCCTAGGTCAAGGGGAAGGGGTTCAAAACGAACTTTGAAATTTCGACAATGTCATATCTCTAAAAATTCTCATAAAACGGTGTAATTTTTAGTTCACTTTTGAATGACCTGAAACATTACGAATCTTTTAAGACCAATTGGATTTTTGTGCGACCAGCCGTTCGTTCACAGTGACCGCGCAAAGGTTTAGGAAAAACGCTAAACTTTCGCGTCGAAAATGGCCGCTACGTGGGTCAACCTCCAGACGCCCAGAATAAAACTACCTTTTTTCATCTCCCCGGTAAACTACAGTCTAGAAATTTTAACCGTGAGTCGGGGATAGACCACATTGCAATATTCACTCGGTTTCCATCTGTAAAATTGTTTAAGTAATACCTTTTTGTAATAATACAAATTAAATTTTGATGATGAGCTATTGACTTGAAATTTTAAAAATAGGTCAGAACTGGATCACAATGCAATATTCACTCGGTTTCTTGTCTGTAAAATTGTTTAAATAATACCTATTTGTTTAAACAAATTAAATTTTGATGATGAGGTAGATACTTGACTATACCACTAGACTATACCAACTATACCAACTAGTTTTTTTTTTTTTTTCAATGTATTTCAAGAACTATGAGAGCTCTATGGGATTTCTATACTAATTCGTAATTAGCACAAATAAATCATTTATAATCAAAATCCTTGCAATTCAAATGTATTATTAGGTAATAATGCAAGGATGTTGAGGTTATACAATGTATATCATGTCATGATATACCTACGAGATATTGGTGTCAAGTACGAATTTTGCTGTTGAGTCTCAACATATTTTGCTGTAGATTCACAAATTTACCAACTCCAGGCTGGAAAACTCCTTAAAATGAGTAAATTAACGAGCGGTTGTATTGATTAGGCACCAACCTCTCCGTGCCCCCACTCCCGACGCGATTTATTTACCTTCGAGATATGAAACTTACTCGTTGTATCGTCCAAAAAAAAAAAAAAAAAAAAAATTATTTTTAATTTGTTAACAAAACCCTCGAAACGGCGTAAACCTGTTATCTTCGTTCAGCTCGAATATCGACGGTCCTCAGTCGCCTTTTGGCTTTGTGACGAGTATGAAAGGTGAGACAGAATTTCGTTGTATTTTGGTTTCAAGGTTTTTTTCTGATTTGGCGCATATTTTATGAGGCGTAATAGTGAGCGAATTTTCGAAAAAAAAGGAAGCTAACTACTGTTCGCGGTCCGAAATTTTCAAAATTCGAATTTCCTCAACATTTTTACACCAAAATCCGTTTCATACCATCATGAATTACCCATAAATTGTTCTAAATGTAACAGTCTAACAAGTGACACCTCATTTTAAAGGTTTTTTAACGCTGAACACGATGGTGAAGTCAGAATTGCGATATCTTATTCCGTTCGTAAACTGGAGCTCTTTGAAGATGAAGAAACGTGGTTGATTCTTCAGATGTTCTTCACGGTTCATCTGCCCTAATCTGATAACGGAATGAGATATCGCAATTCTAACATCACCATCGTGTTCAGCGTTGAAAAATCTGCAAAATGAGGTGTTCTTGACGAAATTTGTACGAGTATAAAATCAGTTAAATGGAGACATTTTACATAAAACCAGTTATTTCTTCGAAAATTCGCTCTTACAGCCATGCTGCGTGACTGTGGATTTTTATTAGTCGATTATTATTACTGATTAATCGATTTCATTACTGATAATCGGTTTTCGAATACACCAGGATTTGATGCATTCTAATATTCTAAATCCTGATGTATTCGAAAACCGATTAATCAGTTATAATAATCGATTGATAAAAATAATCGGCAGCTACAAATCGATTAAAATTCATCGATTAATCGGCATTTCTACGCAGGAGTGATCCCAATTCGTTTATATCAGATCGAAGTCAATTTGTTGAATATGACCAGTTAGAGTTGTCGTAAAATTACGAAATTTGGTTTAGGGTTTCACAGTAGCCACAGGGTGATAGTTGAAAATTTTCACAACCCTACGTCAAATAGGAGAGGGTTCAAAATGAATTTTCACTAGGTTTTTGTCACATCCGACGAAGAACCACTTGCTGTGGGATGGCACCGACGCCTGGTGAACACGGTGCGCTCCCAAGCGGCAGACATACGAATTGATATTCACATACGCGTCAAATTGACGTATATTAGTGTTCCCGGGTTAAATTCCTTCACTGAGCTTTCTAGTTTAAAACTTCCCTTTCCCTCATTCGCCACTCGTATCCCAGTTATTTCTTCGAAAATTCGCTCTTACAGCCATGCTGCGTGACTGGATTTTTACGCTGATTTCTACGCAGGAGTGATCCCAATTCGTTAATATCAGATCGAAGCCAATTTGTTGAATATGACCAGTTAGAGTTGTCGTAAAATTACGAAATTTGATTTAGGGTTTCACAGTAGCCACAGGGTGATAGTTGAAAATTTTCACAACCCTACGTCAATAGGAGAGGGTTCAAAATGAATTTTCACTAGGTTTTTGTCACATCCGACGAAGATCCACTTGCTGTGGGATGGCATCGACGCCTGGTGAACATGGTGCGCTCCCAAGCGGCAGACATACGAATTGAAATTCACGTACGCGTCAAATTGACGTATATTAGCGTTCCCGGGTTAAATTCCTTCACTGAGCTTTCTAGTTTAAAACTTTCCCACTCATTCGCCACTGGTATCCCTTGAAATATTAAAAATGTTATTAAACATTGTTGTTCGGTGTTTCAACAGTTGATTTGATGTTTCGGAATTCCACGAGTTGAGACCTCCAAAAGAAGGTGATTTCACAGTTTGTTAACCGATTTTGAAAGTCGATCTCGAGACAATCGACACTCGGTCACTCTCGACAGTTGAATTTTATCATTGCGACGAGAGATTGTGCAGAAGAGCGTAAATACGATTTTGAGTGCCACTCGAGGGTCGACCCACATCTTTTCAAAGTCAAATTCGTCGTTTCTGTGTGACGGAAAAAACCGGTCGATTTTTTAGAGAATTTTTGAATAAAAGGAAGTTATTGTTCTCGGTCCAAAATTTTTAAAACTCGAATTTCCCCAAAATGTGCCACACTAAAATCCATTTCAGACCATCCTGAATCCACTGCCAAAAGACAAAAAAAATTCCACAGTCATGCAGCATGGCAATAAGAGCGAATTTTCGAAGAAATAACTGGTTTTATGTCAAATGTCTCCATTTAACTGGTTTTATATCAAATGTTTTCTCCTTTTGGATTATTATCTTGGATAATAAGTTTTTTTTCGATATCACCATCAGAGGGAAAAAACGTTTGAAATGTGGTTCATTTTTGGAATTTATGGGTATCCCCACCCCCCTAAAACTCCCCAAAACCCCCCTTAGAGTGGTCTGATTCTGCTCATCTACGAACAGATTTTGGTATGAAAAATTTTCATAAATTCGAGTTTTAAACATTTTGGATCAAGAACGATAGAAAATTCGCATAAATAACAGAAAAATCCACAGTCATGCAGCATGGCTATAAGAGCGAATTTTCGAAGAAATATCTGGTTTTATGTAAAATGTCTCCATTTAACTGGTTTTATAACAAATTTTGTCTCCTTTTCGTTTATTATCTTAGAGTTATCTTAAAGTTAGATAATAACATTTTTTCGATGTCACGTGTTCAGAAGGAAAAAACGTTTGAAATGGGGTTCATTTTTGGAATTTATGGGTATCCCCCCCCCCAACCCCCCTTAGAGTGGCCTGATTCTGCTCATCTACGAACGGATTTTGGTATGAAAAATTTTCATAAATTCGAGATTTGAAAATTTTGGAATCTAGAACGATAGAAAATTCGCTTAAATAACAGAAAAATCCGCAGTCATGCAGCATGGCTATAAGAGCGAATTTTCGAAGAAATATCTGGTTTTATGTAAAATGTCTCCATTTAACTGGTTTTATATCAAATTTTTTCTCCGTTTTTTGCCGAGTAACACCTCATTTTATAGATTTTTCAACGCTGAAGACGATAGTGAAGTCAGAATTGCAATATCTCATTCCGTTCTCAGATTAGAGCAGGTTGAACCTCATGTAACAACCACGTTTCTTCATCATTAAAGTGCCCCAGTTCGAGAACGGAATGAGATATCGCAATTCTGACTTCACCATCGTGTTCAGCGTTAAAAAACCTTTAAAATGAGGCGTCACTTGCCTGACATTTTTTTTCGTATTTTGTTGAAGTTCTGTGGTGTTCAATTTTGGCCGCCGCTTTCGTCGCGGGCGCCAGCGCCTGCACTGACGGCGAAACCGCCGCCGTCGACGGCAAATGCAGACAATTCCAGGTAAGACGAACCGAACTGTCGCTATTTCAATACTGAATTATCGACTGATCGATTTTTTGTTAATATCGAATTTATAACTGAACACGTTCGTTTTCAGGTGTGCAAAAACGGCGAGTGGGTCACCGACAGTTGCAACACTCCGCTGAGAAAATACTCCAAAATACTGAAAAAATGCATGTGAGTCACCTTCTGCAGATTCGAGATTTTAATTTTCTCCTGTAGGTACCTAGTTCCAAAATGTGAATTGTCGAGTCGAATATTGGTCGCCTGCTGATTCTATTTGTTCAAATTTAGATCCAGCTATTAGAATTGAAATTCCCTTTTTTCGACGTTACTGAGTCGAATATTGGTCGGGTTCAAAGGTCATTTAATTTCGAAATAATACACAACAAAAAAATGAATATAAATTCGAATGACTCGATTCATATTTGAAAAATTTAAAACACCATTTTGTTGTTAAACTGTGACTTTAATTGTGGATATAATAATAATTATTAGGGATGCAACATCGGAACCAAATAATCGATTATAACATCAAATGATTAATCGTGAGGTAATTAATCGATTATTATTAATTATGATTAATTAATACTGTTGGAATCGCCTGGGTTGCTTTGTGCAGAACCTGAATGGTAGAGATGATGAATTAATTACAAATAAAATGTACCGATATAATTCTGTGGTTTTTAATACTACGTCGGCAATCATTAGAAACCGGCATCCCGCCGTAACGCCCACTGTAACGCTTTTGCTTACCGGTATCGCATAACGGTTTCGTATAACGCTTTTTTGGGTCCATGTGCCAAAGTAAAGACATAAAATGTCAAAATCACAATGTGGGTACCTACAAGTATGAAAATTTGGCATGCCATTCTTAGATATAGGTTGAATATTAAATATTTCATTATGAATATTACATAAATTTTATTATTCGGAACTTGGTAACTTCATTTTTTTTAAGCATATTAGAATGCATCAAATCCTGATGAATTCGAAAATCGATTTAACAGTAATAATTTCGATTACTCAGTAATAACTGATTGATAAAAACAATCGGCAGCTAAACATCGATTGAAATTGATCGATTCATCGGGGGCAAATAATCGATTATCCGATTAATCGATTATTTATTTGCATTCCTAATAATAATTTTATCTGATAGAGAACGACTGTTGTGTGCAGGTGGTGGTTCCAAGTTGACTGCGAAGAAGCCTCTCAATGCTCGGACGACAACACACTTCTCAAGAACCCGTACACGTAAGAACTTTACTTACCTACCACGCAATGTAGCAGCTGTTTAATCGATGTTGCTATCGATTGTGTTTGGAATTGGGGATTTTGAAATGGTGAGACCTAGAATTGATTGGGTTTGGTTTGTAGTGGACATTTGAGGATGGAGAGAAAGCTCGTATCATGCAATTATTATCAAGGGCCGTAGCGAGAAGAAATCCCAGGAGGAGGGGGGGGGGAATCCAAATTTTCCCTACTCCACCAGCAAAATTTCCCAACATTCAAAAAAATGAAAATCCACAGTCATGCAGCATGGCAATAAGAGCGAATTTTCCATTGAAACCATTTTCGAATTCGCCCTACCTTACCTTTGATACTATCGAACATCGAAATATCAATATGGTGGCTACCGGAACCAAATAATCGATTATAACATCAAATGATTGTAAGGTAATAATCGATGTACCAATTAATCGGTATTGAATCATCAATGTTTGACTAATCGAACGCAAATAATCGATTTTTAAGTACTTATGTTAAATAGATAATTATTTGCTTTCCAATGGTTTTTTTGGTCTACAGGTGACGACCTATTAAATAACAAGGCTAATGAGGATAAAGAAATGCCAAAACGAATAAAATTGCATAAAATAGTTTTTTTATTATAAATTGAGGGTACCATGAATTGATGTTAATTACCTATCTATAACTTCTATGAATTATTATTATTACTTATTATCATTAATAAAGATACCTCTTTCCTTCATTCATGGAGGTAGTAACAATAACAACGAGGGTTTGTCTTAATTTGTATTAATCGATTATTATTACAGATTAATTGGTATTAAATATCAAATTTTGAATAGGTACGTCTGGATTTGTAAGCATTTTTTAAGAATAACAAACCTTAGAATGCATCAAATCCTGATGTATTCTAAAATCGATTAATCAGTAATAATAATCGACTTATCAGAAACAATAATCGATTAATAAAAATAATCCGCATCTTTAAAAACATCGTTAAAAATTAATCGAATAATCAGCATCTAAACATCGATTAAAAATAATCGATTAATCGGGTTCCAATAATCGATTATCTGCATCCCATTGTTTATTTGGCATCCCTACTGCCAATGACAATCCCTACCATCAGCTGATACTTGATAAAGCTTATCACACTTCACGGACAATCACAACAGTTGTACAATAGTATTTCACAATTTCATACATCGACGAGAGTTAATTTAGCAATAATATTATTAGCAATCATATTATGAACATTCTACAAATATGTACCTACAGAAAAAAACCAAAATGTAGAAAGGTGGATACTGTAGGGAGTTAGTATCCATGTGACTTGCGGTAGAGATACATGGAAGAATGTCGCAATGACGGTTACCATTTGACAGGTTATAAACAATACCGCACGGAATTTTTATGAGGGTCGTGCGTAGTGGTTGAGTGCCTTGATGATTATGATATTATGACTATGATTGTTATGATGCTGACGACCCTACGTAGTATAGTAGGGTTTTCTGTGCTGACGACTAGATAATTCACCTTTTGGTTTGTTGTGTCCAGTTGTAGCTCGTACTACGAATGCAGCGGAGGCAAGTTGGTGACTCACAAGTGCATCTGGCCTTTCTTCTTCGACGGCGCCAAGTGCGCGTTTTGGGGAAACTGCCAGACCGGAGTGAGTTGAACCCAATCAATTTTTCTAGGGCGAGTAGTTGATACGAGAACTCAAGTTTTTCAAGACATCTGCGACGTTTGCAGTAGGTAAATTTGACGGTAGATGACAATCCAACCTGAGAGGCTCGAAATGTAACTCCTTTGCCAAGTTACTCCAACTCCTGGTTTTATGTGAAATGTCTCCATTGAAGAACTTGATGTCCATGAAGAACAACTAAAGTAACAACCAAGTTTCTTCATCTTCAAAGTGCTCCAGTGTGAGAGCGGAATAAGATACCGCAATTCTGACTTCACCATCGTGTTCAGCGTGTAAAAACCTTTAAAATGAGGTGTCACTTGTCAGACTGTTTCATTTTTGGAATTTATGGGTAAACTCCCCCCCCCCACATCCCCCCCTCATCTTTTGGACATTTCAACGCTGAACACGACGGTGAAGTCAAAATTGCGATATCTCATTCCGTTCTCAGATTATAGTACATTAACCATGAAGAATAGATCAAGGTTCAAACACGTTTCTTCATCTTCAAAGTGCTCCAGTTTGAGAACGGAAAATGGTATCGCTATTCGGACTTCACCATCTTATTCGGAGCGTAAAACCCTTTAAAATGAGGTGTCACTTGTCAGAATGTTTCATTTTGAGAATTCATGAGGAATTTTCCCCCCCTAAACTCCCCAAAACCCCCCCTTAGAGTGGCCCGATTCTGCCCATCTTCGAACTTAGCCTGTCGATCGCCAAGACAGATTTTTTTTGTGCAAATTTGAACTTTTTATCTCAATCCTATCGAGAGTTATCGTCTGGAATGACACTTAAATTTATAAAAAATATTTTTTAAGAAGACTCAAATGCATTTCCTGCCTAAACGGTTGATCTGAGCAAAAAAATGAGGAAAACGTTCAAGCCCTTGAGCTGAAGATGAAGAAACGTGGTTGTTACTTGAGATGTTCTTCATGGACATCATGTTCTTTGATGGAGACGTCTTACATAAAACCAGATATTTCTTCGAAAATTCGCTCTTATAGTCATGCTGCATGACCGGTTTTTTTTCTGAATATCTCTTTCCCTATTTTTTTGTATTTGTAATTGTAGCGCATATATCAAAGTTTACTGACCTAATGATGAAATTTATACGTATATAAGTGTTTTTTTGTGTTTTTTTTTTCGGTTAGGATTTTGTATAAAAGAAGGAATTGTATTGATTTAAATATTTTTGTGAAGGGTGTAGACTGGTTATTATATGTTATATATTTCATCTCGTTAATTGTAAGAGTGGTCATTTATGACCAAAATTTTCGAGATTGTACCTATATAAAACGCTATTCAATTCAATTCGCTCTCATTATGAGGGGGGGGGGTCCACAATGGACAGTTTAACAGGCTGGCAGCACTTGAGGAGACCTCAGAGAAACAATTGTACAGGTTGACAAAATTCCAAACTTAATGAGACAATCGTTTGTTTTTAGGATGCTGACGATAAGTATGCGGAAGAATGTAAAGCGGGCGATGCAGAACCAATGGCGGATTCCACTCGTTGGTGAGTAATAACCAATAGCCTCTGATCATGAACTCTAAACGTAAAACGTCTGGTCCTATTTGGCTGATCGTCGAGGGGTGCACCCAAAATAAGTACACCAGGCTGCTATACGGTCATGATGGTATCTCGTCCCGTCTGCTGAAGGTAACATAGAAACTTTGAAGGCCCCATTACTTCATGCGTTCAATCTGAGCATAAGGACGGGCGTAAGGAAGGCTTCATCAACGAAGCTAAGGTCGTTCCCCTATTTAAGGGAGGTGATCGTTCGGATGCCTCAAACCACCGGCCAATAGAGAGTTCCTAAGGGGAACATTCCTAAGGACATAAGTTTGAACTTATCTCAACTGCGCATGCGCGTCGGCTGTGTTCAGACACATCCAAGTCGACCACATACATGTGTCCATTTCTCTCCCAGGACACAACCTTTACGATTGAATTTAACCTTACTCCGGGATAACAGTGCAGCGCCTTTTGCCGCCTAACAAATCGTCGTTTGACATCAGCCCTTCGAGATAAAACCGCAACAAATTATCAAGCACTCCCGACATGTTCAGAAGTCGAATAAAGAAAATTGAGCGATGAACGGTGGGAAGATCAGAAAAGCAGTGGAAGGGATGGATTTCGCGTTGTGCTAAGGTGACTTGACGTTACTTGTACATGTGATCACTTCCGCCAAACTGGACACATTTGGTTAGCATCCAAAAGTTGCTCGCCTTAGATGTGGCCACTAGATATGTCCACATCTGAATGGACATATCTCTTAGGAACTCTCTAATATTTTTGCTTTGTTCCCTTTCCAAAATATTGAAGAAATGGATTAAACTTAATCTGTCGGCATATCTAGAATCAAACGGATTGCTAAGGCCATGCCATTATGGGTTTCACCTGGGTCGCAGGGTTGACGATTACTGCAGTTCCCTCATTACTGCAGTTCGTGAGATTCGTGAGAAGTGGAATAGTGGCCTTTTCAGATCTGGCTGAAGCTTTTGACAGTATTGAACGTGGCGAGCTCTTGAGACGTATGGAGGCTTTGGGCATTCAAGGGACTGCTATCAGTTGGTTTCGAAGTTATTTGAGTGGAAGGAGGCAGAAAGTAGCACTTGGTCAATTGCCTAGCGAATCTCGTAGTATTGACTACGGTGTTATACAGGGCAGTACATTAGGCCTGCTGCTGTTCCTTGTGTACATCAATGATCTTACTAAGCACCTAAAGGACGCCAAACCCGTCCTCTTCGCCGATGATAGGGCCATTCTTGTGGACGGTGGTAGTTGGGGGCAGTGTCATCCGCATATCCACAAAGCTGTGCCGATTTGTGGAATACCGTTTGGGTCCACCTGGCTGGTGGCATTGTGCAGGGTTAAATGGAATAAAACTGCCGATAGCCCTCCGCCAGGTACCTCAAATGCTGGACATCCACCACCTCCAATCATCACCTAAATGACGCCCGTCTTACCTTACCGTACCCTTGGCTTGACGAATCACATCCATGGACGACGATCGGTCCTCTTTCCTCTGGCGTCCGCTGTACATGGACGCATACCGTGGCCGTCCTGCCTTGATGTGGTTCACAGTATGTTCCTGGTCGAGAGTGACGTTCATTTCTGGATTTGTGCGAATACGCCAGTTCCCATCTTCATACACTGGGCCACAGATTCGCCGGACCATTTTCCCTTTGAAAACTTTCAAGCGGTTTGCGTCTGTGGCAGTTCTGCACCATGTTTCTGTACCGTAACACACCACAGGCCTCGCAAGGGTCTTGCAGAGCTTCATCTTGGTGCCCCTTGTTAGAAGTCTTGAGGTGAAGAGCTTGAGGTTTGCCTAGTAGGACCTTATCACGCCATTTCTCAATTTCAGGTACAAAACCTGCGTCGACGGCTTCTTCGTTCAGACGTCCTGTTGGATGGGGCAGAAATTCGACGTCGACGCCAAATCCTGCCAGTGGTTCTGGAAAGTCAAGACGGACGTCACACCCTGCGACGGCAAACCCCGAGCGAGCGAAGAGTCAGACGGCAAAACCTACTACCAGTGCGACACTGAAAGTGAGTAAAGCTGTCACTCGAGGGCTGGTTTTACCGACGTTTTTAATCGACGTTTAATAATTAAATCGAAGTTCACAGGTGGTAAATCAACGATTAACATCAACCAGCCGATGGCTGGTTTAAGGGCTAGATCAACGATTTGCCACTTCCCCATCTTGCCAGTTTTGTTGCAAATCTGAGCCACTCTTCAGATGGAACGGAAGAATGGCGAATTTGAAGGTTTCCTGCTCAACGTGGTCGTACAGGGTTGTAGTTGATACAGCAGCTGATGGGGGCGGGTAGGGGTGGATTCACAGAGAGCGATTTACAGAGCTAAGTACTGATGGCCTGGGAGGTAGATGACGTGATGAAGGGTTTGCTGAGTTGCCCCTGTTCCCTGGGGAGGTAAGTATGCCCACCCGGAGGGAGGTCCTGGTCTGCATTCACAGACCTGTGTATCCACCGTGGGGTTGAGACGACGGTTTCCTTTCGCCATCTAACTCCAAAAGGCTCAACTTTACCTGTAGTGGAGGAACCAGCGGCAGTACCTACAACTGGTTCCGAGCAAATTAATGAGATCCTCCCCAAACTACATCAGCCAGAACCTGCTAGTGAACTTCCACAGGAACAGGATCAAAATGATCTAGGGCTGCGATCACCACGTCCTCAAAGGAACCGCCGACCTCCAAAATATCTGGACGATTCTGATTATGTTAGGGACTAAAATGTTATGATCATCCAGTTATAATTTGTTGTATCTTAACAACACGAAGCTTCATAATTTTAGATTTTCATATTGTTCATTACTACTCAGGTTTTTGTACAATAAAGCTCAATTTCTTATGCTGAGTTTAATACACTGTGATAGGTAGCCATAAAGTTTTGGTTTTTGTTGCTGGTGGTTGCGATGTACGTTTCAAATTCGCTCACCAATTCAGTATCCCAAAGACACCGGTTGAGGGTGTTGGCACCCTGTTATATAGCATTTGCCGATTTAATTAAACCTTTTTCCAAATGAATTAAACCTTTTTCCAAATGTATTAAACTTTTACTAAATTAAAAGAGGAACTGGACTTGGGAAAGAAAAGGCACGTCAAAAACAGAGAGAAATCAGTGGATCATTTGATAACTTCCGAGTGCTCAATGGAATTGAGGTCAATAACTTCCCCATGCCGCGATGAAGAGCATACAGGGTCTGTGATAACGGTTTCTCGTGCAACTAAAACCACATACAATTGTTCCTTGTGATTAAAATGAGTGCTAGTGATAGTTCGGACAGTTTCGTTTTTAGAAGACGGAATAGAAACGTAATTGCAAGCGAATCGAGTTCTTCAGAGTCTTCCGTCACTTATCGGAATGTTAGAGGCCGTCGTGGGAAATACATGGTTGTTTCCGATAAAAAGAAGAAGCTGTTTGTCAACTTGTACGAAGAAGGTTTTTCAGTGAAGGAAGCAGGCTCGAAATCAGGGATTAATCTAAATACGGGGAAAACCATATTGAAGAAGTACAAAGCAAATAATAACCACGAGGGCACAGGCGAAAACAAGTGACCCCTAATGTACTTTCAATAATAGAAGCAAACGATTCAGAACGAACCCGGCATTACCCTTAATAAAATCAGAGAGAAGCTTCTAGAGCAAGACATTGTAATGGGAGTTTCTTCCATACACAGGGTTAAGAGAATTGAAAATTACGCTTAAAAAAACTTCGCTGGAAGTAGACAATGAATAGCGTGGCAACTATTCAAGCCAGAAGACATTATGCACTTCATTTCAATCACACAGTTCCAGCAAACCGGGAAAAACTCATTTTTATTGACGAGAGTGGGTTCAATCTCCATGTGAGACGGTCCCAAGCTCGCTCAAGAGCAGGAACTAGAGCTGTTGTGACTGTTCCCACCGTGCGAGGGCGAAATACCTCACTTATTGTCGCTCTGAATAATGGGGGTATCGTGCACTCAAAAATTGTGAATTTTGGCACAACGACTGCTCTAATTTTCGTTCAGTTTCTGCGGGAACTGCATTCTCAACTACACTGGAGACCAAAAAAACCGGCGCAGTTGAATTGTTGTCGAAGAGTCAAGTTTAAATCGATAACAGTTGGGTTAGAGTCAATAGTAAGGTCAATCACAAGGTTAACAGAGATTACTTGCAGAGGTCCATCCCTGTTTTTCCTTAACTATCCAGTTTTTTCCTGTAATGCTCTCTTGAATTCACGATAGAAGCCTACAGAAGTCTGCTGATGTTAATCTTCACTCCATAGTCCGTGCTTTAGGTCCTCTACTCACCCCAGCACACCGAACGGCTCGTCTTCAATTTGCTGGAGATCACGCTGCTTGGACTGAGCTGCTTGGGTTTGCAGCACGCCCTGATGCCGGCCTTCTGGTGTAGCTACCAGTTTCACGGTTTCCTGTAGGCTTCTATCGTGAATTCATAAGAGCATTACAGGAAAAAACTGGATAGTTAAGGAAAAACAGGGATGGACCTCTGCACGTAATCTCTGTTAACCTTGTTATTGACCTTACTATTGACTCTAACCCAACTGTTATCGATTTAAACTCGACTCTTCGACAACAATTCAACTGCGCCGGTTTTTTTGGGCTCCAGTGTACTTGATTCAGAGGATGTCGTACTCGTACTTATAATAGACAATGCTAAAATTCATCGAGCGAATGAAGTGCAAAAGTTTATGGCTTCCACACAGATGACCTTAAAGTTTTTACCCCCATATTCACCAACGCTAAACCCAGTAGAAATGGCTTTTCCTAAAATCAAGACTGTAGCTACAGCAATATTAGGCAGCAGAGAAGAGCACAACCTATCTCAAGTTATCACAAACAGTTTAGCTTCGGTTACCTCTCAGGACTGTGCGAATTACGTTACAGACATGTTTCTCTTGTTGCCATCGGCTTCCAATCGAGAAGTACTACACTGAATTTACATTTCGCTTGGTTTATCCCAACAAAGCTGTTTTTTCCTTAAGTTTTTTCACGAAAATTGATATAAGTTTCCTGCAGATTCTCCATAAATATATAAATCCATATTTATATCAGTCCATATATATAAATAAAACTATATTGTTGTCCATTTTGTGTTCTTTCACAATCTAGTTTTTTAAGGAGGTTTGATTTATTAAAAATATAAAAGGTTTAATCAATTTGGAAAAAGGTTTAATACATTTGGAAAAAGGTTTAATTCATTTGTAAAAAGGTTTAATTCATTTGGATAAAGGTTTAATTAAATCGGCAAATGCTATAACTTACGTCCTCCGTTTCCAGCTGGAATCCTCTTGAAGAAATCCTGCCCGTTCCTCCAGAAATTCGACTCCGAGCTTGGGCGCTGCGTCATGTCACTGAAATCCGTCAGTCTCGACGAAGTGAGCGACTCGTTGACGTCCGACGAAGCGGCTCAGGCCGTCAAGAACGTCGACGAGCTCATTTCCGCCGGCGAAACCGAGAAAAACCGAACCGTCAGCATCAAACGGGTCCTTCGCTCCATCAGCAACCTCAGAGTACGTTCATGACGTCATATTCCAGTAAAATATTAACACAACCTGAATAACCAGTTTATCATTTTCTGGTGGTTTCTAGGTTGTGCTTGAAAAACCGTGAAATTATCGCCCTTTTTTCAGTTTTTCACGTACAACTCGAAAACTACGCATCCTACCGACCATGTCGCCCAATTCATTTTTAAATAACACCAAATTCCACGTCGATTGGCGTTTCAAACATCGAAATCGATTCAGCCGTTCAACCGCAATCGCCCGTCAAAGATGAACAATATTTACCCACTTCGCTAAAAATTTGACAACCCTCAACTTCTAACGCCTGTACGTTGAAAATGACTGCTCCAATTGAAACATTTCATACGACCAAAGTTGTAGGAAATTTAATTCTGTATCAAATGCTCTTTGGAATAAAAAAAATTCGCTCACTCCAGTACAGAGGTATGAATTTCAAACAAAAAAAAAAGCCATATCGCCAAATTTCACCTAAGGCAGCCTACCCCAGTTTCTGTCCACCCGTTTGGCATCGGCAAGATGTCGAAATCGCCACTTTCGGCTGGCGAGGGGTACCCAGAACCTCCAAGTAGCTCCGACCTTCTCGACGGTCTAGGGTTCGATCCCAACCCAAGCAACATTATTTTTTATCGACTTTTTCTTTATTTTTATCTAACAGGAGCTTTTATTTCTTTGTTCAGAGGCCTTTTAGGTATAACCAAATCAAAAAAAGGTACAAATTTCTATTTTTCATTTTTTTAATAAACTAATTTTGAAAATTGACGCTTTTGGGCTTACTATCTCAGCACTGGGGTGAGCCAATTTCAAATTTCAAAAAACGTTCCGATTCAAAATTAAATATCCTACATCTTTGGTCCCGTGACATTTTTTAATCGGAGCAGTAATTTTGAACCTACAGGCGTTAGAAGTTCAGGGTCGTCCATCATTTTAGCGAAGTTGGTAGTAATAGTCTACCTTTGACGGGCTATTGTGACTGAACGGCTGAACCGATTTTGATATTTCAAACACCATTCGGCGTGGAATTTGATGCCCTTTAAATAAGTACGAAGTAAAGTTTTCTGTAGAATGCGTACTTCTCGAGTTATACGCTAAAAACTGAAAAAAAAAAGTGCGAAAATCCTATAACATGGAGGTCGTTTTTGCAGGATTCCTCGTGCACGGACGGAACGTACCAAACGGACATGAATTGCCTCAAATATCAAGTCTGCATTTCGAACGCTTGGGTGACCAGGTCTTGTCCACCGGGTCAAATCTTCAGTAACGGCGGCTGCAAGTGAGTTCTCAAACGAGTTGTTTTAGTGAGTTAGTGTGTTGAAAAGTTAGTGAGTTTTTAGCGAATTTTCGAAGAAAATGTAGCTATTGTTCTCGGTCCAAAATGTTTAAAACTCGAATTTTCGAAAAAAGTCAAACCAAAATCCGTTTCCGACCATCCTGAACCCACTGCCGAAAGACACCAAAAATTATATGTATGTGAACATGATATAACTTTAATATATGTGTCATTCCAGACGATATAACTCTCGATAGGATTGAGATAAAAAGTTAAAATTTGCACAAAAAATCTGTCTTGGCAATCGACAGGCTAAGTTCGTAGATGGGCAGAATCGGACCACTCTAAGGGGGGGGGGGGAGGGGGTATTCCTCATAAATTCCCAAAATGGAACATTCTAACAAGTGACACCTCGTTTTAAAGGTTATTTTATGCTGAACACGATGGTGACTTCAGAATTGCGATATCACATTCCGTTCTCAAACCGGAGCACTTTGAAGATGAAGAAACGTGGTTGTTACATGAGTTGTTCTTCATGGACATCATGTTCTTTGATGGAGACGTTTTACATAAAACCAATTATTCCTTCGAAAATTCGCTCTTATAGTCATGCTGCATGACTGGTTTATGTTATTAGTGAGTTTTTAGCTTTTTTTTAAAATGTACTTTTAGTCCTTAAACGGGTTTTTTAGTTTTTTAGCCTTTTTAAAGGTTAGTGAGTTTTTTAGCCTTTTTGATGGATAGTGAGTATTTTAGCCTTTTTGATTGTTAGTGAGTTTTTTTTTAGCCTTTTTGATGGTTACTGAGCTTTTTTTTTTAGCCTTTTTGATGGTTACTGAGCTTTTTTTTAACCTTTTTGATGGTTAGTGAGTTTTTTTTTTAGCCTTTTTGATGGTTAGTGAGTTTTTTAGCCTTTTTGATGGTTAGTGAGTTTTTAGCCTTTTTGATGGTTAGTGAGTTTTTTAGCCTTTTTGATGGTTAGTGAGTTTTTTTTTTAGCCTTTTTGATGGTTAGTGAGTTTTTTAGCCGTTTTGATGGTTACTGAGTTTTTTAGCCTTTTTGATGGTTACTGAGTTGTTTAGCCTTTTTGATGGTTAGTGAGTTTTTTAGCCTTTTTGATGGTTAGTGAGTTTTTCAGCCTTTTTGATGGTTAGTGAGTTTTTTAGCCTTTTTGATGGTTAGTGAGTTTTTTAGCCTTTTTGATGGTTAGTGAGTTTTTTAGCCTTTTTGATGGTTAGTGAGTTTTTCAGCCTTTTTGATGGTTAAAGAGTTTTTACTCTCTCTTCTCGATCCACCCTCAGTGAGATGAACCCCGTCAAAGGGTTAATTGGATTTTGAAAATACAAATTGTAACACAACCCTGATGATATCGAGGTAACTCAGTCCTAACGAAGATTCAATCTGTTTGCAGATATTCGTGGTCCGCTCAGTGCGATGCCGGCAGTTGCATAACGGGACAGACATCCGTCTACAAGCCAGACTGCACAAAGTACTACGTCTGCGATGCGAATAACCAATTGGTAGGTAATTTTGATATTAAAATCCGCAGTGATGTAGCATGGCTATAAGAGCGAATTTTTGAGGAAATAACTGGTTTTAGGTAAAACGTCTAAATTTTACTGGTTTTATAACAACTTTTCTTCCCATAAAACTCCCTAAAACCACCCTCAGCGTATAGATTTTTCAACGCTGAACACGATGGTGAAGTCAGAATTGCGATATCTCATTCCGTTCTCACATTAGAGCAGGTTGAACCGTGAAGATCATATCAAGTATCAACCACGTTTCTTCATCTTCAAAGTGCTCCAGTTTGAGAACGGAATGAGATGCCGAAATTCTGACTTCACCATCGTGTTCACCGTTAAAACCCCTTTAAAACGAGGTGTCACTTGTCAGATTTTTTCATTTTGAGAATTTATGGGTAACCCCCCCCCCCCTTCAAGCCCCCCCTAAAACTCACCAAAACCCCCCTCAGCTTATAGATTTTTCAACGCTGAACACGATGGTGAAGTCAGAATTGCGGTATCTCATTCCGTTCTCAGATTAGAGCAGGTTGAACCGTGAAGAACATCTCAAGTAACAACCACGTCTCTTCATCTTCAAAGTGCTCCAGTTCGAGAACGGAATGAGATATCGCAATTCTGACTTCACCATCGTGTTCAGCGTTAAAATCCCTTTAAAACGAGGTATCACTCGTCGAAATGTCCCATTTTGAGAATTTATGGGTAATCCCCCCCTCCATCCCCCTCCTCTCATCACTCCTTATAAAACTCCCCAAAATGGTTTTTTCAACGATGAAGAATTCCCAAATTTATCCGCTATTAGGGATTTGGAAGTGCTGTAGCCCACTTTTGGCTCTTAACCTTGAGCGGCGAGTTGTGTACGTCCTTGTACCTGTTATTAAGATTTGACGGTTGATTTAGCGCTGCTGACAGGGTTTTCAGGTGAAGTCCGACTGATTCCCAGAACCCAAGCGCCGTTTTGTTTAAGGACGAGAGCGTGGAATTACTAAATGGAGCGTCTACACTTATCCAAACACCACTGGGAATTGGTAAGACTTGACCTGACAACTCCTCCAAGTGGGAAATAGGGTTAACCTGCTGAACTGGAACGCGTTCTTGTCTGTACAGATCTTGACGAGCTGTTCCGAAGGATTTATTAGGAGGCACTACGACCCGTCAACCGGCACCTGCAAGGCTGCGTGGTGGTGGACTAAGTGCCCGTCGTATAACGTCCAAGTCTGCAGCGCAGGTAAGTCCTGGAGGCGGCAAGGTGTGATGTAATGTAATGTGATGGTTTGCTGAGTTATCACCCCCGTTCCTGGGGAGGTTAGGCAATTACGCCCACCCAGAGGGATGTCCGGGAGGTCCTGAGGGGTGGTTAGAGATTCTTAGGAGGTCCTGAGGAGTCGTTAGAGCTTGTTAGGAGATCCTGAGGGGTAGTTAGAGCTTGTTAGGAGGTCCTGAGGGGTGGTCGAGATTCTTAGGAGGTCCTGAGGGGTGGTTAGAGATTGTTAATAGGTTCTGAGGGGTGGTTAGAGATTGTTAAGAGGTCCTGAGGGGTGGTTAGAGCTTGTTAGGAGGTCCTGAGGGGTGGTCGAGATTCTTAGGAGGTCCTGAGGGGTGGTTAGAGATTGTTAATAGGTTCTGAGGGGTGGTTAGAGATTGTTAAGAGGTCCTGAGGGGTGGTTAGAGCTTGTTAGGAGGTCCTGAGGGGTCGTTAGAGCTTGTTAGGAGGTCTTGAGAGGTGGTCAGAGCTTGTTAGGAGGTCCTGAGGGGTGGTTAGAGCTTGGTAGGAGGTCCTGATGGGTGGTTAGAGATTGTTAAGAGGTCCTGAGGGGTGGTTAGAGATTGTTAGGAGGTCCTGAGGGGTGGTTAGATCTTGTTAGGAGGTCCTGAGGGGTAGTTAGAGCTTGTTGAGAGGTCTTGAGAGGTGGTCAGAGCTTGTTAGGAGGTCCTGAGGGGTGGTTAGAGCTTGGTAGGAGGTCCTGATGGGTGGTTAGAGATTGTTAAGAGGTCCTGAGGGGTGGTTAGAGATTCTTAGGAGGTCCTGAGGGGTGGTTAGAGCTTGGTAGGAGGTCCTGATGGGTGGTTAGAGATTGTTAAGAGGTCCTGAGGGGTGGTTAGAGATTCTTAGGAGGTCCTGAGGGGTGGTTAGAGCTTGTTAATAGGTCCTGAGGGGTCGTTAGAGATTGTTAAGAGGTCCTGAGGGGTGGTTAGAGATTGTTAGGAGGTCCTGAGGGGTGGTTAGAGCTTGTTAGGAGGTCCTGATGTGTGGTTGGAAATTGTTAGGAGGTCCTGAGGGGTGGTTAGAGCTTGTTAATAGGTTCTGAGGGGTCGTTAGAGATTCTTAGGAGGTCCCGAGGGGTCATTAGAGCTTGTTAGGAGGTCCTGAGAGGTTGTTAGAGTCATTTAAGGTGACCATGAGGGACTGGTTGATTCGTCGATGATGACTGAAGACGCCAAAGGTCACTCACCGGTTGCTCAGGTTGACTGTAAGATTTCTGACATTCGTCGTTCTTGTGTTCAGGGGAAACATACGCGGGGAGTACCAAAGGCGAGTTTCGACTCTGCGCAAACGGCAAGTGGCTGACGATTCAATGTACAGGAACCGACGTGTACAAAGAGGACCTTCACGGGTGCGGGTGTCCCAAGGAGGCCGAACACAGGGAAGCCCAGAACCCTAAACAGTACCTCGAGTGTCAGGAAGGCCGGTGGATCCAGCTGGATTGCCTACTAGGTACTTGCATTTTAACTTGATAACAACCAAACAATTTCGAGCCTCCAAGGCATGTAGAAGCTTGGCAAAAACGATTTATCTCGGATTAGTGGTCCTGAGGGGTGGTTAGAGCTTGTTAGGAGGTTCTGAGGGGTGGTTAGAGATTCTTAAGAGGTCCTGAGGGGTGGTTGGAGAGTCTTAAGAGGTCCTGAGGGGTGGTTGGAGAGTCTTAAGAGGTCTGAGGGGTGGTTAGAGATTGTTAAGAGGTTCTGAGGGGTGGTTAGAGATTCTTAAGAGGTCCTGAGGGGTGGTTAGAGATTCTTAGGAGGTCCTGAGGGGTGGTTAGAGATTCTTAGGAGGTTCTGAGGGGTGGTTAGAGATTCTTAAGAGGTCCTGAGGGGTCGTTAGAGCTTGTTAGGAGGTCCTGAGGGATGGTTAGAGATTGTTAAGAGGTCCTGAGGGGTGGTTAGAGCTTGTTAGGTGGTCCTGAGGGGTGGTTAGAGGTTGTCAGGTTAGGATAGCATGAGAACGCAGGAAGTGAGTAACAATTCAGATTGGAAACATATCTAATGGATTCGTATGGATCACCAAGTATCTATAACCAGTGGCCCTAACCCTAGCTCTTGCCTACACCAAACAAGGTGACTTTGTAGCCATAATTTAACCTGAATCGTTCTCTGTGTGTCTGTGAAGATCACAAGACCTTTGATCAAGTGCTGCTTGTATGTCCTGTGTATCGTACCAAACGAACGTGCACATGCAGTGACCTCAAGACTTGTTGAAGCTGGCCGTCAGCAGTAGGACGAACTTGCCACCAGGCTTTATGTTCCAAAAGAACTGGCCTGCAAGACCTCTCCTTGACATTCTATGCACTGTAGAACTACAGCGGTAACAGCGCAGCAGGAGTTGAAACAGCTGTTAAGGCAGAAAGTCGTTGAGGATCATTCCTGGACAAGCCTGGCAGCTTTGGAACGGGAGAAAACGAAGAAAAGCCAAAACGGTAGTGCTCCAGGCTTGGCGTTCTCCAGGTTGGGGTTCTTCAGGGATGGTCAGAGAAACGGTTTGTGGATAGTTGAGGGCTTTGAAGGCGGTTATTAACCCATCCCTGAAGAACCCCAACCTGCAGCGCACAATTTTACCTGTGATTGCATCCAGGCCTGGAGCACTACCGTTATGGCTTTTCCTGGAATGATTCTCAACGAATGTCTGCCTTAACGGCTGCCTGCACTCCTGCTGCGCTGTTACCTCTGTAGTTCTACAGTGCATAGAATGTCAAGGAGAGTTCTTGCAGGCCAGTTCTTTTGGTTCATAAAGCCTAGTGGCAAGTTCGTCCTACTGCTGACGGCCAGCTTCAACAAGTCTTGAGGTCACTGCATGTGCACGTTCGTTTGGTACGATACACAGGACATACAAGCAGCACTTGATCAAAGGTCTTGTGATCTCCACAGACACACAGAGAAGGTTTCAGGTTAAATTACGGCTACAAAGTCACCTTGTTCGGTGAAGGCTAGAGCTAGGACTAGGACCACTGGTTATAGATACTTGGTGATCCAAGAAGTTTTCCTCATCTCTAAACTGCCTACTTTCCTCTCTATTACAGGTGGAGTATTCAATCCGACGACCAAACTCTGCGAGAAAACCAAGTCGAAACGCAGCGTCGAAGCCGAAAATCCAAAAGACTGCGTGCTCGGTGGCACCGTGTAAGTTTCTTCAAATTCAAACTCGAGAAGTGTTACTCGGCGTAAAATTAGACAAAATTTGTTACAAAACCCGTAAAATTAGAGGCATTTTACATTTAAAAAAACAAGTTATTTATTCGAAAATTCGCTCTTATAGCCATGCTGCGTGACAGTGGATTTGTTTGAGTGACGTCATTCTTCGAATTGAACGTCGCGATTGATTTTTTTCCGTACTTTGTTTTGTCTGATTTTAGGTGTTAGGACGCTGAAGGGATCTCAACTTCGCCCAATTGAAAATCCCAATCTTTTTCAACATCCGGCCTTGAGTTTTTATTTAAAAAAATTAAATTAATAAGATGACGAACTAGCGCGAAATGGTGGCGACATAACGAAGAACACGATTACGATTCTTTGTAAAATATCGACTTGTGAAATAAAATGGAATTTTATTGACCGACTAAATCACTGCTACATCACCTTATCAACGTTCTACCGATTCAATCCATTTACAAAGCAGACGATGACGTAATGATGTGATCACGAGGAATTCAGTACAATTTGATTGTTTTCGTGACTTTTGGGGTGACCAAAACGTGATCAATTCAGTATGAAAAACGCTGTATTGGGCTCATGTAGAGAAATTACTTTAATAACGTCGAAAGGATCTAATTGAAAGAATAGAGTGAGAAACTCGCACCTCAATGGTCTTGTGTGACCTTCAAAGGACTTGTTTACACCTCAAAGGTCTTGTGTGACCCTCAAAGATCTTGTTTGAACCTTTAAGGAATTGTGTGGCCGTCAAGGGTCTTGTGAACCTCAAAAGTGTGTGATCCAATAGTGTTTTGTGAGTACTTCAATGTTCCTGTGCGACCATAAAAGCTCCTGTGTGTCCCTCAACCATCTCGAGTCGCCCTCAAAGGTCTTGTGTGATCTTAATGTCTTATGTGCACCCCAAAGGTTGTTTCGCCCAATAATCACTGTGAGTACCTAAATGTTCCTGTGTGGACCTAAAATCTCCTGTGTGACCCTCAAAGATGTGGTGTGACCTCAAATAACTCGTGTGACCCTCAAAGGTCTTATGTGACGTTTATTTTTTATGTGCACCTCAAAGGGCGTGTGACCCACGAATGTCTTGTGAGTACCTCAACGTTCCAGTGTGACCCCTAATAACTTGTGTGACCCTCAAAGATTTAGTTTCCCACCTCAAATAACTTGTGTGACCGTCAAAGATTTAGTTTTCCACCTGAAATAACTTGTGTGACCCTCAAAGGTCTTTTGTGTACCTCAAAGGTCTTGTTTGGACCCGAAGGTCGTTTGTGCACCTTAAATGTCTTCCACACCTTCAAAGGTTTTGTGTGACCCTCAAAGGTATGTGACCCAATAATGTCTTGAGAGTATACTTCAAGGTTCGTCTGTGATCCGCATCATGGATGACCATCACAGGTCTTGTTTAAATCAAATAGCTCGTGTCGCCCTCAAAGGTCTTGTGTGATCTTAATTTCTTATGACGATCCCAATGGTCGTTTCACCCACTAATCACTGTGAGTACCTCAATGTTCCTGTGTGGACCTAAAAGCTCCTATGTGATCCTCCAAGGTCTTGTTTGCACCTCAAAGGTATTGATTGTACCTCAATGTTCTTATGTGACCCTCAAATAACTCGTGTAACCTTCAAAGGTCTTATATGCACTTCAAATAACTTGTGTGACCTTCAAAGGACTTGTTTACACCTCAATTAACTCGTGTGACCCTCATAGATCTTGTGTGAACCGTTACGTTATTGTGAGGCCGTCAATGGTCTTGTGCACCTCAAAGGTCGTGTGACACAATAAAGTCTTGTGAGGAGTTCAATGTTCCTGAGTGACCATAAAAGCTCCTGTGTGACCATAAAAGCTCCTGTGTGACCCTCAACCATCTCGTGTCGCCCTCAAAGGTCTTGTGTGATCTTAATGTCTTATGTGCACCCCAAAGGTTGTTTCACCCAATAATCGCTGTGAGTACCTCAATGTTCCTGTGTGGACCTAAAAGCTCCTATGTGACCCTCAAAGATGTCGTGTGACCTGTGCTATTATTAGGAATCCTTAGTTACCACTTAGTAGCCGTTGTATACCTTAGTTTCTCGTTTTCATTTCATTTCGTTCATTCAGCTCAATAAAGCCTTTCAGTTCCGAGAAGGTTTATCTCATGACCCTCAAAGGTCTTATGTGACGTTTATTTTTTATGTGCACCTCAAAGAGCATGTGACCCACTAATGTCTTGTGAGTACCTCAACGTTCCAGTATGACCACAAAAGGTCTTGTGTGACCCCTAATAACTTGTGTAACCGTCAAAGATTTTGTTTTCCACCTCAAATAACTTGTGTGACCCTCAAATATGTAGTGTGACCCTCCAAGGTCTTGTTTGCACCTCAAAGGTCTTCATTTCACCTCAATATTCTTGTGTCACCCTCAAAGGTCTGGTCTACACCTCAGATAACTTGTATGGCCCTCAAAGGTCTTGCGTGACCTTTAATGTCTTATGTGCACCTCAAAGGCCGTGTGACCCACTAATGTCTTGTGAGTTACTCAATGCTACTGTGTGACCAACAAAGCTCCTATGTGACCCTCAAATTACTCGTGTGACCCTCAAAACTACTCGTGTGACCCTCTAAAGTCTTATGTGACGTTTATTTCTTATGTGCACCTCAAAGGGCGTGTGACCCACTAATGTCTTGTGAGTACCTCAACGTTCCAGTGTGACCCCAAAAGGTCTTATGTGGCCCCTAATAACTTGTGTAACCCTCAAAGATTTTGTTTTCCACCTCAAATAACTTGTGTGACCCTCAAAGATGTGGTTTGACCCTCCAAGGTCGTTTGTGCACCTTATAGGTCTTCCACACCTTAAAGCTCTTCCGCACCTCAAAGTTATGTGACCAAATAATGTCTTGTGAGTACTTCAATGTTCCTCTGTTATGACCATCAGCTCATGTGTGACCATCAAATAACTCGTGTGACCCTCAAAGGTCTTGTTTACCCCTCAATTAACTTGTGTGACCCTCAAAGGTATTGTTTTAATCAAATAACTCGTGTGATCTTCACGAATGTCTTGTGTGAACCTCAAAGGTCGTTTGTCCAGCAAATAACTCGTGTGGCCCTCAAAGTTCCTTTTTGTACCTCGAAGGTCTTGTATGGCCTTCAAAGATCTTGAATTACCTTCATTTCTTATGTGCACCTTAAAGGTCATGAGACCCACACTGCCGTCCTAAGAAAGAAAGTCCTAACTCCATTTTTGAGCTTTTCGAGGTTAGGACATATTCCTATAGATTTTGACAAGATCTATCGATTGTACAAGGTTAGAAAGCCCTATCTTGATCAGAAGTGCTTGAAAATCAACGATCTAACGGCAGTTCTAACTTCACCGGTAAGTATAGAAAATACTCAGCAATTCACAAACCTCATTTTTCTCAAGACTATCAAAATGGAGATAGGACTTCCTTCCTTTTGACGGCAGCACTAATGTCTTGTGAGTACTTTAATGTTCGTGTGTGACCCTGAAAGGTCTCGTTCATCCCTCAAATACCTTGTGCGTTAGGTACCCCAAAAGTTTTGTTTTCCACCTCAAATAACTCGTGTGACCCTCAAAGGACTGGTTTACCCCTCAATTAACTCGTGTGACCCTCAAAGGTCGTGTGTGATCCTCAAAGGTCTTGTGTGACCCTCAAAGGACTGGTTTACCCCTCAATTAACTCGTGTGACCCTCAAAGGACTGGTTCACCCCTCAATTAACTCGTGTGACCCTCAAAGGTCTTGTGTGATCCTCAAAGGTCTTGTGTGACCCTCAAAGGTCTTGTGTAACCCTCAAAGGACTGGTTCACCCCCTCACTTAACTCGTGTGGCCCTCAAAGGTCTTGTGTGATCCTCAAAGGTCTTGTGTGACCCAAAACGGTCTTGTTTGCACCTCAAAGGTCTTGTTCGACCATCATAGGGACTTGAAATGAGCGTCCATCGTTTCTATAAATAATTTCGTAGATTTGATGTGAAAATGTATCAAATTTGATGCAATAAATCGATCATTTTACCATAAAGAGACTTGACATTAATAAAAAAGTTTGTTGATATTTAATTAAATTAGTCGTAGGATTTTCACTAATAGAAAAGTAGGTAGTGGGAGAAATGGGGTCTTAGACGACCCCGTTGGACGTTTTCCCTGTTTATTTCGAACCGTTTTCCTAGAGCTGACGTGACGAGCGGCGTCTGTTCGACGTACATGTTCTGCACAACCGACGGCAAATGGTCGAGACGAGCTTGTCCCGCCGGCGAGTTCTACAACGGACTTCAAAAGTAAGTACCTGTCGAGAGTAATTTGTCGAGTGGTTTCGGTATTTGAGTGGGGGGGGGGGGAGACGAGGGCGTTTTTATCGACGTGTTACGAGTGTTTGGAGGCAAAAAAGGCCTTAAAAACACTCTCTAACGAAGAAAAACCTCGAAATGAACATTGTGGGTAATTAAATTCTGCGTCGAATGAGACCAACAGCAGCTCTCAAGTTGCAATTCTCGATTTTTGGCGAATTTTTGAAATTTTTATGCGACCGTTTTATTGGCCCAAACCCAGATTAATCGACGTTTTTTGAACGTTATTGATCTAAAAACACAATAATGAGAAAACACCTCGAAATAAAGATTGTGGCTAATTAAATTCTGCATCGAATGAGACCAAGAGCAGCTCTCAAATTGCAATCCTCGATTTTTGGCGAATTTTTGAAATTTCTATGCGACCGTTTTATTGTCCAAAACCCAGTTAAATCGACGTTTTTTGAGCGTTGTTACGCTAAAAACACAATAATGAGAAAACACTTCGAATTAAAGATTGTGGCTAATTAAATTCTGCGCCAAATGAGACCAACAGCAGCTCTTAAGTTTATCCACGATTTTTGGTGAATTTTTGAAATTTCCATGCGACCGTTTTATTGTCCAAAACCCAGTTTAATCGACGTTTTTTGAGTGTTTTGACGCTAAAAACACACTTATGAGAAAAACACCTCGAAATAAAGATTGTGGTTAATTAAATTCTGCGTCGAATGAGACCAAGAGCAGCTCTTAAGTTTCAAACCACGATTTTTGGCGAATTTTCGCAGTTTTCGTTCGTTGTTGCTCTCAAATGCTATACAGTGTGATTCCAAAAGTAACTTGGGTATCTTGTGGGACATTTCACGCAGGTCACAAATATACTACTCATTGGGGATCCCTAAATTGATAGGTACTCACCGTTTCAATGAAGAAAACCCAATTTTTTGAACGTCTTTTGAGTGTGTTTGCACTGAAAACTCCTAAAAACACACATTAATGAGAAAACAACTCGAAATAAAGATTGCGGCTAATTAAATTCTGCGTCGAATGAGACCAACAGCAGCTCTCAAGTTGCAATCCTCGATTTTTGGCGAATTTTTGAAATTTTTATGCGACCGTTTTATTGTCCAAAACCCAGTTAAATCGACGTTTTTTGAGTGTTTTGACGCTAAAAACACACTTATGAGAAAAACACCTCGAAGTGAACATTGTGGCTAATTAAATTCTGCGTCGAATGAGACCGAGAGCAGCTTTCAAGTTTCAATCCACGATTTTTGGCGAATTTTTGATGCGACCTTTTTATTGTCCAAAACCCAGTTTAATCGACGTTTTTTGAGTGTTTTGACGCTAAAAACACACTTATGAGACAAACACTTCGAAATAAACATTGTGTTGAATTAAATTCTGCGTCGAATGAGACCAAAAGCAGCTCTCAAGTTTCAATCCACGATTTTTGGCGAATTTTCGCAGATTTTGTTGAATTTAGTGAAGTTAGTCAATTTGATGGAAATGAGGTTCCGAGAGTCTCACGGCAACTTCCCACATCGTCACTTTTGGCCAAAATTAGTTAGGCGTACCATTTTTAAGGGGATCGACCTAACTAAGTATAAGTTAGGTAACACAAAATCTCACGATTTACTTTACTGAATTACTCAGTGAATATAGTCATTGGCAGATGGTTTTTTGGCTCTGCTGAAGAGTTGCCGAAATGACGATATGGGAAGTTGCCGTGAGACCCTCGATATATTATATTATATAAGATAAATATATTTAAATATTAAATAATAATTGTTGTCTGTAGCGGTTGCGGGAAAGACTTGTGCCCGTACGCTCCAGTGCCTGGTGACTGTGAGTCGTTCGTGATGGAGGACGGAGCGAAGAGGAAATGCGATTTTGGATTTCGGTAAGACGTTTATTTGGAAATTTAATGACACGTGGATTTCGACGTGATTTGGAGACGATCAGTGACAAGTTCGTAGTGAAATTTCAGGTTTGACAGCGTGACGAGGGAGTGCGTCTTGTTTGCGAAAGCGACGTGCTTGGAGGCGGAGTGTGAAGGCAGAGAGAGGAAAAATCATCCGACGTCGTGCGAAATGTACCTTCAGTGTCGAGATGGTGAGTGTGAATTGTATGAAGTTTGGTGGAATGAGTGGCAGGAACAGCAGCCTGTGGAGTTTGTTGTGGTCCAAATGGTCTTTATAATACGCCTTCTGCAGTGTTTGACGCTGTACAGAGTGATGGCATAAGATATCACTTAGCAATCTGTAGCCAACTCCAGAAGGATTCACCAATCATTCCAAGCAGTCCCTAGACACCCCCAGCAGGATGCACTAACCCTTCCAAGCAGTCCCTAGCCAGCTCCAGCAGGATTCACCAAGCAGTCCCTAGCCACCCCAAGTAGCTTCTAGGATGCACTAACCATTCCAAGCAGTCCCTAGCCAGCTCCAGCAGGATTCACCAAGCAGTCCCTAGCCACCCCAAGTAGCTTCTAGGATGCACTAACCATTCCAAGCAGTCCCTAGCCATCTCCAGCAGGATTCACCAAGCAGTCCCTAGCCACCCCAAGTAGCTTCTAGGATGCACTAACCATTCCAAGCAGTCCCTAGCCAGCTCCAGCAGGATTCACCAAGCAGTCCCTAGCCACCCCAAGTAGCTTCTAGGATGCACTAACCATTCCAAGCAGTCCCTAGCCAGCTCCAGCAGGATTCACCAAGCAGTCCCTAGCCACCCCAAGTAGCTTCTAGGATGCACTAACCATTCCAAGCAGTCCCTAGCCATCCCCAGCAGGACTCACTAACCATTCCAAACAGTCCCTAGCCAGCTCCAGGAGGATTCCCTAACCATTCCAAGCAGTCCCTAGCCACCTCAAGCTGCTTCTAGGATTCATTAACCATTACAAGCAGTCCCTAGCCACCCCAAGTAGCTTCTAGGATGCACTAACCATTCCAAGCAGTCCCCAGCCAGCTCCAGCAGGATGCACTAACCATTCCAAGCAGTCCCTAGCCACCCCAAGCAGCTTCTAGGATTCACTAACCATTCCAAGCAGTCCCTAGCCATCCCCAGCAGGATTCACTAACCTTTCCAAGCAGTCCCTAGCCAGCTCCAGCAGAATGCACTAACCCTTCCAATCAGTCCTTTTCCACCTACAGCTCCCAAACAGTCCCTAGCCATCTCCAGCAGGATTCACTAACCCTTCCAAGCAGTCCCTTGCCACCTCCAGCAGGATTCCTAACCCTTCCAAGCAGTCCTTTGCCACCTACAGCTCCCAAACATCGCTTACTGTACTCTGTACAATATGGTTCGATAATACAATATACCTACCTACTTCAATTTGTTTTCAGAACGCTGGGAAGTGAAGAAATGCGATCTCTTCCACAACCAATTCGATATGAAGACCAGAGAATGCGTCTTTGGATGGTGGGGGAACAAAGCTTCATGTCGGCAAGTAGATTATACCACAACCCATAAAAACAACCACAAGAAAAATCCAATATTCTTCAATTGTCAAGTAGGTACCGCGATCCACTCAGGATCTCTAACCAAGTCGAATATGATCTGCGCAGGTACGATCAAGCAAACTGCACCGAAGGGACGTCGACCCCAGTCGCAGGTGACTGCAGGCAGTACGTGACCTGCACAGACCAGAGGGAACACGAAAGAACCTGCGCATGGCCGAAGAAATTCGACTCTTCGTCGTCCAAGTGCGTCTGGTGGGGGGCGAAGTGCGGTTGATGTGAATTTTGTTGACAAATTGCACCTCGTTGTAAATCATTTGAGTAGAAATACAACTCGATATCAATGCAGTATGAATTTTTTGTTAAACCATCTCAATAATCATGATCCATTGGAGGGTTTGACTTGAGTAAACCCTTTGTCCTGGTTTTGGTTCTATCCTTGAATTGGTGCAAGTGTTTGGTCGGAAATGAGTGTTAAAAGAAGAGCTAATGGGGTGCCATTTTGACTGAAACGTGGTTCAAACTCCCTTTCAAGCGTCTGTAACCGGAAAACGGGTCCTCCTAATGAAAAATGTCTCATAACCAAAGTTGTAGAGCATTAAATTCTGCGTCGAATGGTGTCATTAACCCTCAAATCTGATTCAAGGGTTTGGTCGGAATCGGGACTTAAAAGAAGAGCTAATGGTGTCACCTTTCGGCTGAAAACAGCGTTAAGGTCACTTTCAAGTGCCTGTAAGTCGAAAACGGCTCCTCTCAATGAAAAATGTTTCATAACAGAAGTTGTAGAGCATCAAATTTCGCGTCGAATGGTATCATTAACCCTTAACTTTGATTCAAGGGTTTGGTCGACATCGGGAGTTAAAAGAAGAGCTAATGGTGTCACCTTTCGGCTGAAAACAGCGTTTTGGTCACTTTCAAGTGCCTGTAAGTCGAAAACGGCTCTTCCAAATGAAAAATGTCTCTGAATTGAAGTTGTAGAGCACTAAATGCTGCATCTAACGATGTTTTTAATCGTTAAATCTGGTTGAAGGTTTGGTCGGAATCGGGAGTTAAAAGAAGAGCTAATGGTGTCACCATTCGGCTGAAAACAGCGTTTTGGTCACTTTCAAGTGCCTGTAAGTCGAAAACGGCTCTTCCAAATGAAAAATGTCTCTGAATTGAAGTTGTAGAGCACTAAATGCTGCATCTAACGATGTTTTTAATCGTTAAATCTGGTTGAAGGTTTGGTCGGAATCGGGAGTTAAAAGAAGAGCTAATGGTGTCACCATTCGGCTGAAAACAGCGTTTTGGTCACTTTCAAGTGCCTGTAAGTCGAAAACGGCTCTTCCAAATGAAAAATGTCTCTGAATTGAAGTTGTAGAGCACTAAATGCTGCATCTAACGATGTTTTTAATCGTTAAATCTGGTTGAAGGTTTGGTCGGAATCGGGAGTTAAAAGAAGAGCTAATGGTGTCACCATTCGGCTGAAAACAGCGTTTTGGTCGATTTCAAGTGCCTGTAAGTCGAAAACGGCTCTTCCAAATGAAAAATGTCTCTGAATTGAAGTTGTAGAGCACTAAATGCTGCATCTAACGATGTTTTTAATCGTTAAATCTGGTTGAAGGTTTGGTCGGAATCGGGAGTTAAAAGAAGAGCTAATGGTGTCACCATTCGGCTGAAAACAGCGTTTTGGTCACTTTCAAGTGCCTGTAAGTCGAAAACGGCTCTTCCAAATGAAAAATGTCTCTGAATTGAAGTTGTAGAGCACTAAATGCTGCATCTAACGATGTTTTTAATCGTTAAATCTGGTTGAAGGTTTGGTCGGAATCGGGAGTTAAAAGAAGAGCTAATGGTGTCACCATTCGGCTGAAAACAGCGTTTTGGTCACTTTCAAGTGCCTGTAAGTCGAAAACGGCTCTTCCAAATGAAAAATGTCTCATAACCAAAGTTGTAGAGCATTAAATTCTGCGTCGAATGGTGTCATTAACCCTCAAATCTGATTCAAGGGTTTGGTCGGAATCGGGACTTAAAAGAAGAGCTAATGGTGTCACCTTTCGGCTGAAAACAGCGTTAAGGTCACTTTCAAGTGCCTGTAAGTCGAAAACGGCTCCTCTCAATGAAAAATGTTTCATAACAGAAGTTGTAGAACATCAAATTTCGCGTCGAATGGTATCATTAACCCTTAACTTTGATTCAAGGGTTTGGTCGGAATCGGGAGTTAAAAGAAGAGCTAATGGTGTCACCATTCGGCTGAAAACAGCGTTTTGGTCACTTTCAAGTGCCTGTAAGTCGAAAACGGCTCTTCCAAATGAAAAATGTCTCTGAATTGAAGTTGTAGAGCACTAAATGCTGCATCTAACGATGTTTTTAATCGTTAAATCTGGTTGAAGGTTTGGTCGGAATCGGGAGTTAAAAGAAGAGCTAATGGTGTCACCATTCGGCTGAAAACAGCGTTTTGGTCACTTTAAAGTGCCTGTAAGTCGAAAACGGCTCTTCCAAATGAAAAATGTCTCTGAATTGAAGTTGTAGAGCACTAAATGCTGCATCTAACGATGTTTTTAATCGTTAAATCTGGTTGAAGGTTTGGTCGGAATCGGGAGTTAAAAGAAGAGCTAATGGTGTCACCATTCGGCTGAAAACAGCGTTTTGGTCACTTTCAAATGCCTGTAAGTCGAAAACGGCTCTTCCAAATGAAAAATGTCTCATAACCAAAGTTGTAGAGCATGAAATTTTGCGTCGAATGACGTCTAAACGTTGAATACTATTCTCGAATTCGGTCAGAATCTGCAGTCAAAGAAGAGCTAATGGGGTGCCATTTTGACTGAAACGTGGTTCAAACTCCCTTTCAAGCGTCTGTAACCGGAAAACGGGTCCTCCAAATGAAAAATGTTTCATAACCAAAGTTGTAGAGCATTAAATTCTGCGTCGAATGGTGTCGTTAACCCTTAACTTTGATTCAAGGGTTTGGTCGACATCGGGAGTTAAAAGAAGAGCTAATGGTGTCACCTTTCGGCTGAAAACAGCGTTTTGGTCACTTTCAAGTGCCTGTAAGTCGAAAACGGCTCTTCCAAATGAAAAATGTCTCATAACCAAAGTTGTAGAGCATTAAATTCTGCGTCGAATGATGTCATTAACCTTTAACTTTGATTCAAGGGTTTGGTCGACATCGGGAGTCAAAAGGAGAGCTAATGGTGTCACCTTTCGGCTGAAAACAGCGTTTTGGTCACTTTCAAGTGCCTGTAAGTCGAAAACGGCTCTTCCAAATGAAAAATGTCTCTGAATTGAAGTTGTAGAGCACTAAATGCTGCATCTAACGATGTTTTTAATCGTTAAATCTGGTTGAAGGTTTGGTCGGAATCGGGAGTTAAAAGAAGAGCTAATGGTGTCACCATTCGGCTGAAAACAGCGTTTTGGTCACTTTCAAGTGCCTGTAAGTCGAAAACGGCTCTTCCAAATGAAAAATGTCTCTGAATTGAAGTTGTAGAGCACTAAATGCTGCATCTAACGATGTTTTTAATCGTTAAATCTGGTTGAAGGTTTGGTCGGAATCGGGAGTTAAAAGAAGAGCTAATGGTGTCACCATTCGGCTGAAAACAGCGTTTTGGTCACTTTCAAATGCCTGTAAGTCGAAAACGGCTCTTCCAAATGAAAAATGTCTCATAACCAAAGTTGTAGAGCATGAAATTTTGCGTCGAATGACGTCTAAACGTTGAATACTATTCTCGAATTCGGTCAGAATCTGCAGTCAAAGAAGAGCTAATGGGGTGCCATTTTGACTGAAACGTGGTTCAAACTCCCTTTCAAGCGTCTGTAACCGGAAAACGGGTCCTCCAAATGAAAAATGTTTCATAACCAAAGTTGTAGAGCATTAAATTCTGCGTCGAATGGTGTCATTAACCTTTAACTTTGATTCAAGGGTTTGGTCGTCACCTTTCGGCTGAAAACAGCGTTTTGGTCACTTTCAAGTGCCTGTAAGTCGAAAACGGCTCTTCCAAATGAAAAATGTCTTATAACCAAAGTTGTAGAGCATTAAATTCTGCGTCGAATGATGTTTTTAAACGTTGAATTCGATTCAAGGGCTTGGTCGAAATCAGGAGTCAAATGAAGAGCTAATTGTGTTCCTTTTTGCCAGAAAACAGCGTTGCGCTCACTTTCAAGTGCCTGTAAGTGGAAAACAGCTCTTCCAAATGAAAAATGTCTCATAACCAAAGTTGTAGAGCATTAAATTCTGCGTCGAATGGTGTCATTAACCTTTAACTTTGATTCAAGGGTTTGGTCGACATCGGGAGTCAAAAGGAGAGCTAATGGTGTCACCTTTCGGCTGAAAACAGCGTTTTGGTCACTTTCAAGTGCCTGTAAGTCGAAAACGGCTCGTCCAAATGAAAAATGTCTCATAACCAAAGTTGTAGAGCATTAAATTCTGCGTCGAATGGTGTCATTAACCTTTAACTTTGATTCAAGGGTTTGGTCGACATCGGGAGTCAAAAGGAGAGCTAATGGTGTCACCTTTCGGCTGAAAACAGCGTTTTGGTCACTTTCAAGTGCCTGTAAGTCGAAAACGGCTCGTCCAAATGAAAAATGTCTCATAACCAAAGTTGTAGAGCATTAAATTCTGCGTCGAATGGTGTCATTAACCCTTAACTTTGATTCAAGGGTTTGGTCGACATCGGGAGTCAAAAGAAGAGCTAATGGTGTCACCTTTCGGCTGAAAACTGCGTTTTGGTCACTTTCAAGTGCCTGTAAGTCGAAAACGGCTCTTCCAAATGAAAAATGTCTCCGAATTGAAGTTGTAGAGCACTAAATTCTGCATCTAACGATGTATTTAATCGTTAAATCTGGTTGAAGGTTTGGTCGGAATCGAGAGTGAAAAGAAGAGCTAATGGTGTCACCTTTCGGCTGAAAACAGCGTTTTGGTCACTTTCAAGTGCCTGTAAGTCGAAAACGGCTCTTCCAAATGAAAAATGTCTCCGAATTGAAGTTGTAGAGCACTAAATTCTGCATCTAACGATGTATTTAATCGTTAAATCTGGTTGAAGGTTTGGTCGGAATCGGGACTTAAATGAAGAGCTAATGGTGTCACCTTTCGGCTGAAAACAGCGTTAAGGTCACTTTCAAGCGCCTGTAACTGGAAAACGGCTCTTCCAAATGAAAAATGTCTCTGAATTGAAGTTGTAGAGCATCAAATTCTGCGTCGAATGGTGTCATTAACCCTTAAATTTGATTCAAGGGTTTGGTCGACATCGGGAGTCAAAAGAAGAGCTAATGGTGTCACCTTTCGGGTGAAAACAGCGTTTCGGTCACTTTCAAGTGCCTGTAAGTCGAAAACGGCTATTCCAAATGAAAAATGTCTAATGACAAAATTTGTAGAGCATTAAATTCTGCGTCGAATGATGTTTTTAAACGTTGAATTTGGTTCAAGGGCTTGGTCGAAATCAGGAGTCAAACGAAGAGCTAATTGTGTTCCTTTTTGCCAGAAAACAGCGTTGCGCTCACTTTCAAGTGCCTGTAACTGGAAAACGGGTCCTCCAAATGAAAAATGTCTTATAACTAAAGTTGTAGAGCATTAAGTTCTGTATCTTTTGGCCCACTCCCTTTCAATTCTCAATATCGATGGTTCGATGTTAGTATCGATATTCTCTTTCGAGACCTCGTTGCCCCACCCGTACGAGTGCCGTCTTCCCTTTCCACGACGTTCCACCAGAACCAGTTGGGAAGTCGATGAGTGTCTTCAGTTCGAAGACTTCGGCGGTCGCGTGATGGTGAAGTGACTTCGAGTGAACGATTCGTTGCCGTCAGACCGCGCCCCTTCACCTGCGACGTTATGTCACCGAAAAACTGTAAGTTTGAACGAGAACTGGACGTAACAGTGCGAAGCGAGGACTGTTCCAAAAAACGACTTCGTTTTTTTGATGGCGGAAGTCGGAATTTCGAATGAATTGAAGAACACAAAACAAATAAATTTACAGTCATGCAGCATGGCTTTAAGAGCGAATTTTTGAAGAAATAACGGATTTTTAGAGAAATGTCTCCATTAAAGAACATGATGTCCATGAAGAACATCTCATGTAACAACCACGTTTCTTCATCTTCAAAGTGCTCCAGTTTGAGAACGGAATAAGATACCGCAATTCGTGTTTAGCGTAAAAAAACCTTCAAAATGAGGGGTCACTTGTCAGAACGATCCTTTTTTGGAATTTAAGGGTACCTACCTAAATCTCCCCCCCCCCCCTTCTTCCCAAAACCCCCTCAGCTGATAGATTTTTTCACGCTGAACACGATAGTGAATTCAGAATGGCGATATCTCATCCCGTTATCAGGTTAGAGCAGACTTAACATGAAGAACATCTCAAGTTTACTTTACTGTTACAACAACCACGTTTCTTCATCTTCAAAGTGCTCCAGTTCGAGAACGGAATAAGATACCACAATTCTGACTTCCCCATCGTGTTTAGCGCAAAAAACCCTTCAAAATGAGGGGTCACTTGTCAGAGTGATCCTTTTTTGGAATTTAAGGGTTGGTACCTACCTACCTAATCCCCCCCCCCCATTCTTCCCAAAACCCCCTCAGCTTATAGATTTTTTCACGCTGAACACGATGGTGAAGTCAGAATTGCGATATCTCATTCCGTTATCAAATTAGAGCAGAGTTAACATGAAGAACACCTTAAGTAACAACCACGTTTCTTCATCTTCAAAGTGCTCCAGTTCGAGAACGGAATGAGATATCGCCATTCTGACTTCACCATCGTGTTCAGCGTAAAAAACTCTTTAAAATGAGGTGTCACTTGTCAGATTGTTCCATTTTAGGAATTTATGGGTAATTTTTCTCTCCCTAAAACTCCCCAAACCCCCCCCCCCCCTTAGAGTGACCCCTTTCTGTCCGTTATTAAAACCAGTTATTTCTTCGAAAATTCGCCCTTACAGCCATGCTGCATGACTGTATTTATTGTCCAAACTTTGTTTCAAGTTTTACGTGTCAATCCTCCCCCCCCCCCCCCCAAACCACTTTCCCCAGTTTTTTTTTTTTTTTTTTTTTTTAATATTTTCATTGGCGTCGTAATATAATACATTCAGCCTACTGATTATAAATTAAATTAACTGATTGATAAAATAATGAAAAAATGTTCAATTTACGTAAATTTAAGCAAAAATAATTTCAAACTTTGTGGTTAATGTCCTGGAGGAAACTGTAAAGTGCTCGATATACTGTCCAGTTCTCTGATGCTACTAGGGAGTCCAAGTTGAACGGGGCTTTGACTTGGGGGGGTATATTTATCATCATGTTCCGTCTTTTGTCATCGTACGTAGGGCATATGAGAAAAATGTGTTCCATGGATCCTTCGCCATCGTTGCATGCTTCACAGTTGTTGTTTTCTACCATATTCAATAATTGAATAATTGAATTTAAATAATTTAAATAGGTATGTTTTGCATATCGCATGCCCTGTTCTCAATCGTATCATCGATTTGAGGAAATGCGTGGTTGCGGTCGTAGATATTGACCTAAACCAACCTTTTTTCGATGGCTGAGGGAACATCGATGTATACCGAAGTCCTGCTGGGTAATTAGCATGGTATTTCCTCCATTTACGTCTAAGATGTTGGTTGAACGTTAAGTTTAAATCCGAGGGGGGGAAACATGGTGGTGTGATCATCCTTTGCGGTATCATGGTGGCATCCTTTGCTTTCTCGTCTGCAATTGAATTTCCCCGGATTCCGTGGTGTCCACGAATCCAAACTTTGCCGAGTTAGCGTAGTCCTAAAATTATGAGATTCGGGTTCAGGGTTCGGATCAACCTGATGATTCCTGAAACTTATTATAACCCTACGTCAACCAGAAAGGGTTAAAAAGTGAATTTTGAAATTTTCGAAACGTCGTATCTCGAAAATTTCAAATTGATCGGCGTAGTTTTCTTTAGGAATTTAAATAGATTTTAGTCGAGAGAATTTTTTAAGACCATCCGCAGCTTTGTACGACCAGCCGTTCGTTCGCAGTGAGATCTCAAAGTCTCCGAGGAAGTTTTTTCAAGTTTTTCAACGAATTTGGTTATTTTACCTCAAGTTTGAACAAAATTTGTTTCTTAAATTTTAAATAAGTAGGTATAAGTCAGAACTGGATGACAACGCAATATTCACTCGGTTTCATATCTGCAAAATTGTTTAAACAAATTAAATTTGTATCGATGAGCTGGAGACTTGACATTTTAAACGTGGGTCGCAGATGGACGACAATGGAATATTCACTCGAATTTTGCAAAAGCTGTACCCACCGTTTGTGTTTTTACATTTTCATGTCTTTGCTTTGGCACATAAACTGAAACGGGAAAAATTTGTTTCCTTGATTCACCCTTTCCCTCAGATCACGTCAGAACACAAGCGACAGGCGGGCCACTACGTCAGAGCCTATGACGCACGAGCGTATGACGTCAGACGGCTGGCAGATAGTACGTCAGAGCCTATGACGCACGAGCGTATGACGTCAGACGGCTGGCAGGAGGCAACTAGTACGTCAGAGCCTATGACGCACGAGCGAATGACGTCAGTCGGCTGGCAGGAGGCAACTAGTACGTCAGAGCCTATGACGCACGAGCGAATGACGTCAGACGGCTGGCAGGAGGCAAACTAGTACGGCAGAGCCTATGACGCACGAGCGTATAAAGTCAGACGGCTGGCAGGAGGCAACTAGTACGTCAGAGCCTATGACGCACGAGCGTATGACGTCAGACGGCTGGCAGGAGGCAACTAGTACGTCAGAGCCTATGACGCACGAGCGTATGACGTCAGTCGGCTGTCAGGAGGCAAACTAGTAGTCAGAGCCTATGACGCACGAGCGTATAACGTCAGACGGCTGGCAGGAGGTCAACTAGTACGTTAGAGCCTATGACGCACGAGCGTATGACGTCAGACGGCTGGCAGGAGGCCAACTACATAGTACGTAAATGGTCAGAATCGGGCCACTTTAAGGGGGAGTTTTAGGGAGGGAAAATTCCCCATAAATTCCCAAAATGGAACATTTCGACAAGTGACACATCATTTTGAAGGTTTTTCAATGTTGAACACGAAGGTTGTTACTTGATATGATCTTCACGGTTATTCCGCTCTAATCTGATGACGGAATGCGATATCGCTATTCTGACTTCACCTTCATGTCCAACGTAGAAATTTCCAAAAGCTGAGGGGGGTTTTTTTGGGGAGTTTTTGGGTGGGGGGGTTCACCCATAAATTCCGAAAATGAGAAGTCTGACAAGTGACACCTCATTGTGAAGGTTTTTACACGCTGAAGACGATGGGAAAGTCAGGATTGCGATACCTCATTCCGTTCTCAAATTAGAGCACTTTGAAGATGAAGAAACGTGGTTGTTACTTGAGGTGTTCTTTAAGGTTCATCTGCCCTAATCTGATAACGGAATGCGATATCGCAATTCTGACTTCACCATCGTGTTCAGCGTTGACAAATCTATAAATTGAGGTGTAAAATGGAAACATTTGACATAAAACCAGTTATTTTTTCGACAATTCGCTCTTATAGCCACGCTTCAAGACTGTGGATTTTTAGTTTTTCGAGATAGGCCACGATCGAACTTGAACGACATTTTGCATTTATGTTGCAAGATAAATGCATCACATAAATGTGAAACATAAATGCAAACGTTGTGCGGTGGATGTCATGTCAACATGAATCTGCTCGAGGGGTCAAAAGAACCTTGCAAATTACTACCAATTTCACTTTTCATTTTTACTTTTCCAATTTCATTGTCCCTACAAACTGTCTCACTGTTAACGATGTCCGATTCTCCGAAATGAATCGATAAAAATCGAATCGATCTTTTAAAAAAGTATCTAAATAATGGCGATTATTTTTTCAAAAAATATCTATACATATGATAATCGATTCTTTTTCCTCAAAACATTATTAGGTAGGTACCTTAGGAAACTTGAATTCCAGTAACTACTTAATAAGTAGTATATATCCTACTCGTACATCCAATTGCTACCCATCCCCAGCACATTAAACAGAAAGAGGTATGTAGATATTATGAAAAAAAACAACAAGTATTATTGTAAAATATGTATTTAAGTATAAAAATGAAAAAATCAAATCAATCAAAAAATTGATGATAGCTATTGATGTTCGTCTATTGATGGGTGACTCCACGATTTCATTAAACATGGATCTGGTCTACAGAGCAGTGGAACACAAAAATACTTGTCAAGAGCAGAAAAGTATCGGTTTCCGATTCTCAAAAATCAGAATCGTATCGGCCGATTCTTAAAATAAAAAAAAATAATCGAAAAAATTGATTCTTTTTTTGAAAAAGAATCGATTATTTCGAGAATCGATTCTTTTTGAGTATCCCTACTCACTGTGTTCCAGACCGTTTCGGTGTTGGCTTTTGGTTGTGTCACTTGCTTTGTGCTGCTTCACCAAATCAATGGGGAGGGGGGGGGGGGTCGGGGCCCTCCACTGAAAATTGTTTGGGATTTGGAATAGTTACTAGAATATTTGTCATAAAATTCAAAAAAAAAATCATCATGCAGCATGGCAATAAGAGCGAATTTTCGAAAAATCACTGATTTTATAAAAACATTTGTTTCATTTTTTTTTGCCGAGTAACACCTCATTTTAAAAGATGTTTCTTCATGGACATGATGTTCTTTAATGGAGACATTGTACATTAAACCAGTTATTTCTTCGAAAATTCGCTCTTATTGCCATGCTGCATGACTGTTTTACCGTAAAATTAACTAAAATGTTTATGGATTCATTTATTTTCAGGTAGGTACCTACTAAACTACATTTTTTCCAAGTACATTCCAGTGCAATTCAGAAGAGAAAAATTTTCTCTTCTGAATTGCAAAAAAACTTGTCACAGTGGAATTTGGCGGAGAAAATGACGTTTGAGTCCTGAAAAACGTCGGCTTTTGGTGGAAAGCGTTGATTTTTCACCTAAAACCCCACGTTTTTCAGGACTCAAACGTCATTTTCCCGGCCAAATTCCGCTGTGACAAGTTTTTATCTTATACCGTTGGAAAGCTGGGATTCTGGGCAAGTTTTTCTTAATGAGTGCCCGCCGAATGACCTCCGTAATAACAAAGCGAACTACTAAAGAAAAAACGGTGATTTTAAGAGAATCTTCAATGTTTAAATTTCGCCATTTTTTTACCAGTTAGGCCACACTAAAAGAATCGAATTTTGTATCAAAGAGATGGGAAATTTAACGCTCTTTCCAACGGTATCCTCAGATTTTATTTTACATAATAATTTAAGGGATTTAGGTCCGTTTTACAGCGACAAGGTCGAGAAGACGAAAAATCTTAAAAGTGAAAAAAGTCGGATTTTCAGTTGAGTAAGAAAAAACTCTACGAGGTACTTTTTGTTGCAAATTACCTGTAGAATCGATTCCTTGAGTTATATATTATTATATACATATAAAATTCATACGAATTTTTATGAATATGAATACGCCCACATCCGTTGTGAAGTGGTTAGGACATCTCTACGGGAAGGAAAAAAAAAAAAAAAATCGTATTTTCCGCCGTTTTTCCTGAACGTATAACGTCGTTCCTTCATCGATCCGGTGAGTTACTTCATCCTCGTAATCGACTCGTAATCGACTCGCGTTTATCTGATCAGATCCGTCCGGAGCGGCCCTCGAAAGTTACCCCCCCCCCCCCCCTTCTGTCCAGATATAATAATCCGATTGGACGACTTCGGCAACGGCGATTTGATGGTCCACCGAGGGGGTTCGCTCCGGTTCTTACGACATCGGGAAGAATTTTTTTCTCGAACTCTCGACCTCATTCGACGGAACGGTTCGCGGCGGGGGAACGGTGACTTTTGAGAACGTAAGTCTCCGTTGACATTCGTCGGGGGCGGTGATACAAACGAGCGGAAAATTTTGACTTGATAACACCTCTAGTCGCAGAACTCATTTTACGAAAAACTCTGCAAATGCAGTGGAAGCGTGCTGGGCCCATAACCTGTTGTAATTTGCAGAGTATAGCCGCTGGATGGAAAGAGACGAGGTAGGTTTGAATCATTCAATATATTATCTTGCACGATTCAAACCTACCTCGTCTCTTTCCATCCAGCGGCTATACTCTGCAAATTACAACATGACACAACGGTTCATTATCTTCTTTGTACAGATCACCCTCCTGTCTATATTACTGAATATTTGAAAACCATGTGACGTTCGAATCAGCTGAGCCAATTTCGAAAATGAACCCGACAGGCTGCCTCACGATTCACTCTCATGTTGACGATTTTCGATCTGCTCCAACTTTGAGCCCTCATTTTAAACTAACGGCTGGTCGTAGAAAGCTGCGGATGGTCTTTAAAAATTCTAAAAAATAAACTCTATATAAATATGAAATAAAAAATAGACCGTTCTATATGAATTTTTCGAGTTTTGGAATTTTCAAAATTTCAAAATTCGTTTTGAATCCCTAGGTCATTTCAGAAAAAATAAAATTTCAGGTTTTTGACATTTTATGTCTTTACTCTGGCACATAACTCGAAAAACGTCACACGAAATCGTCACGAAATCGTCACACGAAAAGCGTCACACGAAATCGTCACGAAAATTTCTGATGATTTTCGCTTACAACCGATTCGTTGCTACGGAACTTTATCTTCGCCAGTTATCATCGTACAAAAATCGTTCACCACTCGTTGGATAGCTCTCGTTGTACTTAACCATATTACGTTAACCACTGCGGAGTGCGTGGCCGACAAGCTGCGGTATGAGCGTGATTGTTTAAATAATTGTTTACACACAGGTGATCATTCTCAATAATTTATATTGTCAACACGAATGCAAGCTTCATAATTTATGATGAACCTTTCAATTAAGTAAAACAACTACGCTACTGGGGTAGGTGATGTAGCATAGTTCGAAGGTGCTTGAATCCCTTCTTTAAAGACATAAAATGTCCCAATGTGTTGCAGACTCGTATGCAAGCATTTTCAATGCGCCAAAGCAAAGACATTAAATGTCAATTTAAATACGATCTAAGGAAACAAAGCTCCGTTAACGTTGAAGACCAGGTCAATGAGAGAGGTGAAAATAGACAAAAACCATACCTACCCAGCTAACAGAGTTGGGCATTAGCTAACTAATTTATTAGCTAGCTAATGTTTCAATCTTCCCAAATTTTGTGTTTTGTTTGTTTATTGCAGATATCGATGAATGCTCTTTTCCTAATGCTTGTGGTACTAATGCTATATAGCAAATCCGATATATATATATGTCACAATATACCTGGAAATTACTCTTGTAGCTGTATACAAGGATTTGAAGGAGATCCTTTCAGAGGAGTTTCTTAGCGATATTCAGTTAGTGCAAAATCCAATAATAATGTCAGGAGTGGGTAAATGAACTCGGTCAAGTAGGAAAGGACGTAGAATTGTGTTAAAGATTCCTCGTTTAACCTTGTAGGTTTCAACTTCGATTTCATTGAAATTCTTAAGGGAATTGGGTCCTATTTCTTCGAAAATTCGCTCTTATAGTCACGCTGCATAACTGCGGATTCTTGATTTCTTCGTGATGTCAGTTGAGTCGAAAACCTTCTCGGTGACGGTACAGTCTCCTCCCCCTGGGTTGCCCCCGCGGAATCCGCTCGAGGGGACTTTAGTGGCCGCCTGTACCTTCGACCTCCGCGCGGAAGGAGGTTCACCTTGAGGAGTCCGCTCCCACGGGGTCCAACACCCCCCCCCCTCTTAACCCCCCCCCCCTCCCCGTGTGGTCAAACTCTCGCTGTTCCATTCACCTTTTATGACGAAACTAAAAGAAAACGTAATCAAAATAAATACAAAAACAATCCGCAGTCGTGCAGCGTGGCTATACGAGCGAATTTTCGGATCTTCAAAGTGCTCCAGTTTGAGAACAAATTGATACATCGCAATTCTGACTTCACCATCGTGTTCAGCGTTACAAAAACCTTTAAAATGAGGTGTTTCATTTTGGGGAACTGTAGTGGATGGTAGTAACCCCATGGTTGCTACCAAACGTAACCAAGGATTGTTCTGACTGATAGAGTTGCCAGATTGGTAGCGTTTCATATCAAAACCTACAATATCGATAATATCGATATCGAGACTATCGCAAGGAGCCGATATTAGATATCGATATATCGGTCAAAATTCTTGCTCACCGAACAGACACAAACGCTTCCATACGAGTCTGCAACACATTGGGACATTTTATGTCTTTAGTCCCCACCACCATCACCCCCCCCCCCCTCATTTCCTCCCTCATTACCCTAATATACACCCTAATAAACCATGGTACATTAAACACACATGTTGTGATACAACAACTGTTTCGGTTGTAGTATCATTGTCTTCTACATTGTCTTCTGTTTAACTCAGCTTTCCGTACATCCACGGTCGTGTGCAGGGCATGGAAATATTCGATACATTGAGGGCTTTCCAACGAGTGGTGAACGATTTTCAAGGGTTGGAAAATGAGGAAGTTACTTTTCGTCAACGGTTTTCGTCAACAATTTTCGTGACGATTTTTTTGTTTGTGTGCCATAGCAAAGACATAAACTGTCAAATATCGATATTTCGATATATCGGTCGGATATCGACCATATTTAGAACATTTTCTCAGTACTGTATGAGGATCGTTTTAACTGTTATGAAATTGGGAAAATAAGGGATAAGTAACGCTGAAATGGTAAAAATAATTCAAAACTTTATTTCAGGACTTTAATTACAATCAAAATCATTCCAACTTTAGACTGGAGAGGAGAGCAAACGTTGAAAATAATGCAAAACTTTACTTTAGGACTTTAGTTCACCATAAAAATACATTGATGTTGAGGGATGTCGAGGGATGATTACTGACGGTCAACAAAATCACACACACACACATAAAAATACAATTAAACTGCTTTAGAATGGAGAGCACTCCACACTTTTGTGCTGAGTCTCTTCAGGAACGCCCGTTGGCCTCAGTTCTGACTCAGCAGCAGCGCAGCAGACACCAATAACAGTGCCTCGGAATATTTTGCAACACTGTATTCCTTAAATTTTCGCGTGCTAAAGGGTGATTTAACAGCACGATATATCGGCTAAAAATATCGATAATCGAAAATATCGGAAGATGCGATATCGATACGATAATGTCGAAATTTCGACAGCAAATATCGATATTTCGATATATCGATATCATATCGGGCATCGCTACAGGTTGGGCTATAAAGCGCGATTTGGGCTATATTTGGAGGTGATTTCGCGGCGTGAAATTTGGAAAAGCGTTTCAGCGCGATTTGGGCTATGCCGGGCGTCACAGCCTTGCTTCGTCAAAAAGTTCCCTGAATGTCGTTCTTCTTCTTCGCTGCTTCTTGAGGGGGCAAATTCAAGTGTGCCACCATAGTGCTTCATCACCATCTTATACACATTCTCTGATGGAGGTCCTTGACTGCGCGAAGGAAATCGTCCACGCTGGTCCTTAAGTTTTATCTTTTGGGGTTTTCAACGATTTCTAACGATGTGATTTGCCTTCTAATGCGTCATTATTTAGATGCGTTAAGGAACGCATATAAAACTTTGATTCAGTAAGTAATCTTTAGTTGGCACTTAATTATTTTAGCTCTCTTAAGACTGCGAATTATTTTCTTTTATTTATACAGATGCATAAATAAACGTTTCTGCAATAAAAATTGAAGTTTTGATATTATTCATGTCGATTTGTTATTAAAAAATGCGTTTTTGGGCTACATCCTAAGATATGTCGCGCTATTTGGGCTTCATAAGCCCGCGCGGTTTTTGGGCTACATCAGAGCCGTCTAGCTGCTGTTTCTTCTACTAGGGATCTGGCTACTCTGCTGACTGATGTGGTTTGAAAAAATGAAGACCTCAATTCGATTCAAAATCAACGTTATCTGAAAACGTCGAAAAGACTCGGCAAAGTTTTGATTTTTTATTTGGAAATTATGAAGAACCCGAAATACGATTCAAAAACGTCAAGAAACGTCCTGTCGAAAGTCGATGACACCCAACATTTAATTTAAAGAAGAAAAAAAAGCGAGTGTTTTTCGACGTTTTTGTATCAAAGCCTGGTCGAAGTCACATTTCAACTCATATCAACTCATTTCGATTCGAAATCGACGTTTTCGAGTTTTCGATTCAAAAACGTCGAAAAAAACTCGAGACAGTTTGATTTTTTAAAATTTGTATTGACTAAGATAATTCGAGTGGATTAACTCATCGGAAAACCGAAATTCGACTCAAAAACGTCGAAAAAACGCCTTGATTCGATTAGTCCACTTAACTTTTGTCGAGTTATCTCGACGTTTTTGAGTCGAAAATGGGTCTTGGCGAAAGTTCATCTCACCCCACAATTCGATTAGAATTCAGCTTTTTTGAACTTTTTTTCGACGTTTCGAATCCCAAAAAAAGTTTTGATCTCGTCGAAGGCCCATTTCAAATTATTACAGTCGAAAACGTCGAAAAAACTCGGCTAAAATTTGATTTTTGACTCGGATAGTTGGTACCTACGACTTAACGGAAAAACACGAATTTTGATTAGAGAAAAAACTCGAAAAACGTTGATTTTGAATCAAGTCGTACTTTGAAACATGGACCAACCGATTGGATTTCGTGGTCAATTCAAAGCGTTGATGATGAACAAAAATTCGACAAATTGCTCCGACGTCGATTTTGCGAAACATCGATATTTTTGCAGATCGAACTACCGATACCCAGTCACAGTTCCATAACAACACAATGTCATGACGTCGTTGTGCTTCCTCTGACGTATTTCTTTCATGTTTCAGGTTCAGTGGCGGTGCCCTTGAAGAGGTTTTTGGACAAAACGAGTCTCCCCAAAGTCGTCCGTCTCGTCTCCATCGACCAAAGCGGGTGAGTCGAATCGAAGCGGTGGTAACCGGACATTACAAGAGTTCGAACTGTCACAATTGGTTCAAATTGGGACGTTACGAATTGAATCGGCGAATGTTGAAAAGGGCGGTCGTCAATGTTTTTAATCAATCAATTTATTCCACAATGTACCTATTCCACAAGGGCGAGTCAATATGAAGTCGACTTCATTCCTTATTCTCGATGTGATTGAGTCGACAATTGCTCTCCTTGAAGGTCCATTCGAACTCAATCAAACACCTCGAGTCGATATGAAGTCAACTTCATCCCTTATTCTCGATGTGTTTGAGTCGACAATTGCCCTCCTTGAAGGTCCATTCGAACTCAATCAAACACCTCAAGTCGATATGAAGTCGACTTCATTACTTATTCTCGATGTGATTGAGTCGACAATTGCCCTCCTTGAAGGTCCATTCGAACTCAATCAAACACCTCAAGTCGATATGAAGTCGACTTCATTCCTTATTCTCGATGTGATTGAGTCGACAATTTCCCTCGTTGAAGGTCCATTCGAACTCAATCAAACACCTCAAGTCGATATGAAGTCGACTTCATTCCTTATTCTCGATGTGATTGAGTCGACAATTGCCCTCCTTGAAGGTCCATTCGAACTCAATCAAACACCTCAAGTCGATATGAAGTCGACTTCATTCCTTATTCTCGATGTGATTGAGTCGACAATTTCCCTCGTTGAAGGTCCATTCGAACTCAATCAAACACCTCAAGTCGATATGAAGTCGACTTCATTCCTCATTCTCGATGTGATTGAGTCGACAATTGCCCTCGTTGAAGGTCCATTCGAACTCAATCAAACACCTCAAGTCGATATGAAGTCGACTTCATTCCTTATTCTCGATGTGATTGAGTCGACAATTGCCCTCGTTGAAGGTCCATTCGAACTCAATCAAACACCTCAAGTCGATATGAAGTCGACTTCATTCCTTATTCTCGATGTGTTTGAGTCGACAATTGCCCTCCTTGAAGGTCCATTCGAACTCAATCAAACACCTCAAGTCGATATGAAGTCAACTTCATTCCTTATTCTCGATGTGTTTGAGTCGACAATTGCCCTCCTTGAAGGTCCATTCGAACTCAATCAAACACCTCAAGTCGATATGAAGTCGACTTCATTCCTTATTCTCGATGTGTTTGAGTCGACAATTGCCCTCCTTGAAGGTCCATTCGAACTCAATCAAACACCTCAAGTCGATATGAAGTCGACTTCATTCCTTATTCTCGATGTGATTGAGTCGACAATTTCCCTCCTTGAAGGTCCATTCGAACTCAATCAAACACCTCAAGTCGATATGAAGTCGACTTCATTCCTTATTCTCGATGTGTTTGAGTCGACAATTGCCCTCCTTGAAGGTCCATTCGAACTCAATCAAACACCTCAAGTCGATATGAAGTCGACTTCATTCCTTATTCTCGATGTGATTGAGTCGACAATTGCCCTCCTTGAAGGTCCATTCGAACTCAATCAAACACCTCAAGTCGATATGAAGTCAACTTCATTCCTTATTCTCGATGTGTTTGAGTCGACAATTGCCCTCCTTGAAGGTCCATTCGAACTCAATCAAACACCTCAAGTCGATATGAAGTCGACTTCATTCCTTATTCTCGATGTGATTGAGTCGACAATTTCCCTCCTTGAAGGTCCATTCGAACTCAATCAAACACCTCAAGTCGATATGAAGTCGACTTCATTCCTTATTCTCGATGTGTTTGAGTCGACAATTGCCCTCCTTGAAGGTCCGTTCGAACTCAATCAAACACCTCAAGTCGATATGAAGTCGACTTCATTCCTTATTCTCGATGTGATTGAGTCGACAATTTCCCTCCTTGAAGGTCCATTCGAACTCAATCAAACACCTCAAGTCGATATGAAGTCGACTTCATTCCTTATTCTCGATGTGTTTGAGTCGACAATTGCCCTCCTTGAAGGTCCATTCGAACTCAATCAAACACCTCGACTCGATATGAAGTCGACTTTTTTTCGTTTTCACGAAGTATTTGAGTCGACAATTGCCCTCCTTGAAGGTCCATTCGAACTCAATCAAACACCTCAAGTCGATATGAAGTCAACTTCATTCCTTATTCTCGATGTGGTTGAGTCGACAATTGCCCTCGTTGAAGGTCCATTCGAACTCAATCAAACACCTCAAGTCGATATGAAGTCGACTTCATTCCTTATTCTCGATGTGATTGAGTCGACATTCGCCCTCGTCGAAGGTTCATTCGAACTCAATCAAACACCTCGACTCGATATGAAGTCGACTTTTTTTCGTTTTCACGAAGTATTTGAGTCGACAAATGCCCTCCTTGAAGGTCCATTCGAACTCAATCAAACACCTCAAGTCGATATGAAGTCAACTTCATTCCTTATTCTCGATGTGGTTGAGTCGACAATTGCCCTCGTTGAAGGTCCATTCGAACTCAATCAAACACCTCAAGTCGATATGAAGTCGACTTCATTCCTTATTCTCGATGTGATTGAGTCGACATTCGCCCTCGTCGAAGGTCCATTCGAACTCAATCAAACACCTCGACTCGATATGAAGTCGACTTCATTCCTTATTCTCGATGTGATTGAGTCGACATTCGCCCTCGTCGAAGGTCCATTCGAACTCAATCAAACACCTCGACTCGATATGAAGTCGACTTCATTCCTTATTCTCGATGTGATTGAGTCGACAATTTCCCTCGTTGAAGGTCCATTCGAACTCAATCAACCACCTCAAGTCGATATGAAGTCGACTTCATTCTTGAAGGTCCATTCGAACTCAATCAAACACCTCAAGTCGATATGAAGTCAACTTCATTCCTTATTCTCGATGTGTTTGAGTCGACAATTGCTCTCCTTGAAGGTCCATTCGAACTCAATCAAACACCTCAAGTCAATATGAAGTCGACTTCATTCCTTATTCTCGATGTGATTGAGTCGACAATTGCCCTCCTTGAAGGTCCATTCGAACTCAATCAAACACCTCGAGTCGATATGAAGTCGACTTCATTCCTTATTCTCGATGTGTTTGAGTCGACAATTGCCCTCCTTGAAGGTCCATTCGAACTCAATCAAACACCTCAAGTCGATATGAAGTCGACTTCATTACTTATTCTCGATGTGATTGAGTCGACAATTGCCCTCCTTGAAGGTCCATTCGAACTCAATCAAACACCTCAAGTCGATATGAAGTCGACTTCATTCCTTATTCTCGATGTGATTGAGTCGACAATTTCCCTCGTTGAAGGTCCATTCGAACTCAATCAAACACCTCAAGTCGATATGAAGTCGACTTCATTCCTTATTCTCGATGTGATTGAGTCGACAATTGCCCTCCTTGAAGGTCCATTCGAACTCAATCAAACACCTCAAGTCGATATGAAGTCGACTTCATTCCTTATTCTCGATGTGATTGAGTCGACAATTTCCCTCGTTGAAGGTCCATTCGAACTCAATCAAACACCTCAAGTCGATATGAAGTCGACTTCATTCCTCATTCTCGATGTGATTGAGTCGACAATTGCCCTCGTTGAAGGTCCATTCGAACTCAATCAAACACCTCAAGTCGATATGAAGTCGACTTCATTCCTTATTCTCGATGTGATTGAGTCGACAATTGCCCTCGTTGAAGGTCCATTCGAACTCAATCAAACACCTCAAGTCGATATGAAGTCGACTTCATTCCTTATTCTCGATGTGTTTGAGTCGACAATTGCCCTCCTTGAAGGTCCATTCGAACTCAATCAAACACCTCAAGTCGATATGAAGTCAACTTCATTCCTTATTCTCGATGTGTTTGAGTCGACAATTGCCCTCCTTGAAGGTCCATTCGAACTCAATCAAACACCTCAAGTCGATATGAAGTCGACTTCATTCCTTATTCTCGATGTGTTTGAGTCGACAATTGCCCTCCTTGAAGGTCCATTCGAACTCAATCAAACACCTCAAGTCGATATGAAGTCGACTTCATTCCTTATTCTCGATGTGATTGAGTCGACAATTTCCCTCCTTGAAGGTCCATTCGAACTCAATCAAACACCTCAAGTCGATATGAAGTCGACTTCATTCCTTATTCTCGATGTGTTTGAGTCGACAATTGCCCTCCTTGAAGGTCCATTCGAACTCAATCAAACACCTCAAGTCGATATGAAGTCGACTTCATTCCTTATTCTCGATGTGATTGAGTCGACAATTGCCCTCCTTGAAGGTCCATTCGAACTCAATCAAACACCTCAAGTCGATATGAAGTCAACTTCATTCCTTATTCTCGATGTGTTTGAGTCGACAATTGCCCTCCTTGAAGGTCCATTCGAACTCAATCAAACACCTCAAGTCGATATGAAGTCGACTTCATTCCTTATTCTCGATGTGATTGAGTCGACAATTTCCCTCCTTGAAGGTCCATTCGAACTCAATCAAACACCTCAAGTCGATATGAAGTCGACTTCATTCCTTATTCTCGATGTGTTTGAGTCGACAATTGCCCTCCTTGAAGGTCCGTTCGAACTCAATCAAACACCTCAAGTCGATATGAAGTCGACTTCATTCCTTATTCTCGATGTGATTGAGTCGACAATTTCCCTCCTTGAAGGTCCATTCGAACTCAATCAAACACCTCAAGTCGATATGAAGTCGACTTCATTCCTTATTCTCGATGTGTTTGAGTCGACAATTGCCCTCCTTGAAGGTCCATTCGAACTCAATCAAACACCTCGACTCGATATGAAGTCGACTTTTTTTCGTTTTCACGAAGTATTTGAGTCGACAATTGCCCTCCTTGAAGGTCCATTCGAACTCAATCAAACACCTCAAGTCGATATGAAGTCAACTTCATTCCTTATTCTCGATGTGGTTGAGTCGACAATTGCCCTCGTTGAAGGTCCATTCGAACTCAATCAAACACCTCAAGTCGATATGAAGTCGACTTCATTCCTTATTCTCGATGTGATTGAGTCGACATTCGCCCTCGTCGAAGGTTCATTCGAACTCAATCAAACACCTCGACTCGATATGAAGTCGACTTTTTTTCGTTTTCACGAAGTATTTGAGTCGACAAATGCCCTCCTTGAAGGTCCATTCGAACTCAATCAAACACCTCAAGTCGATATGAAGTCAACTTCATTCCTTATTCTCGATGTGGTTGAGTCGACAATTGCCCTCGTTGAAGGTCCATTCGAACTCAATCAAACACCTCAAGTCGATATGAAGTCGACTTCATTCCTTATTCTCGATGTGATTGAGTCGACATTCGCCCTCGTCGAAGGTCCATTCGAACTCAATCAAACACCTCGACTCGATATGAAGTCGACTTCATTCCTTATTCTCGATGTGATTGAGTCGACATTCGCCCTCGTCGAAGGTCCATTCGAACTCAATCAAACACCTCGACTCGATATGAAGTCGACTTCATTCCTTATTCTCGATGTGATTGAGTCGACAATTTCCCTCGTTGAAGGTCCATTCGAACTCAATCAACCACCTCAAGTCGATATGAAGTCGACTTCATTCTTGAAGGTCCATTCGAACTCAATCAAACACCTCAAGTCGATATGAAGTCAACTTCATTCCTTATTCTCGATGTGTTTGAGTCGACAATTGCTCTCCTTGAAGGTCCATTCGAACTCAATCAAACACCTCAAGTCAATATGAAGTCGACTTCATTCCTTATTCTCGATGTGATTGAGTCGACAATTGCCCTCCTTGAAGGTCCATTCGAACTCAATCAAACACCTCGAGTCGATATGAAGTCGACTTCATTCCTTATTCTCGATGTGTTTGAGTCGACAATTGCCCTCCTTGAAGGTCCATTCGAACTCAATCAAACACCTCAAGTCGATATGAAGTCGACTTCATTACTTATTCTCGATGTGATTGAGTCGACAATTGCCCTCCTTGAAGGTCCATTCGAACTCAATCAAACACCTCAAGTCGATATGAAGTCGACTTCATTCCTTATTCTCGATGTGATTGAGTCGACAATTTCCCTCGTTGAAGGTCCATTCGAACTCAATCAAACACCTCAAGTCGATATGAAGTCGACTTCATTCCTTATTCTCGATGTGATTGAGTCGACAATTGCCCTCCTTGAAGGTCCATTCGAACTCAATCAAACACCTCAAGTCGATATGAAGTCGACTTCATTCCTTATTCTCGATGTGATTGAGTCGACAATTTCCCTCGTTGAAGGTCCATTCGAACTCAATCAAACACCTCAAGTCGATATGAAGTCGACTTCATTCCTCATTCTCGATGTGATTGAGTCGACAATTGCCCTCGTTGAAGGTCCATTCGAACTCAATCAAACACCTCAAGTCGATATGAAGTCGACTTCATTCCTTATTCTCGATGTGATTGAGTCGACAATTGCCCTCGTTGAAGGTCCATTCGAACTCAATCAAACACCTCAAGTCGATATGAAGTCGACTTCATTCCTTATTCTCGATGTGTTTGAGTCGACAATTGCCCTCCTTGAAGGTCCATTCGAACTCAATCAAACACCTCAAGTCGATATGAAGTCAACTTCATTCCTTATTCTCGATGTGTTTGAGTCGACAATTGCCCTCCTTGAAGGTCCATTCGAACTCAATCAAACACCTCAAGTCGATATGAAGTCGACTTCATTCCTTATTCTCGATGTGTTTGAGTCGACAATTGCCCTCCTTGAAGGTCCATTCGAACTCAATCAAACACCTCAAGTCGATATGAAGTCGACTTCATTCCTTATTCTCGATGTGATTGAGTCGACAATTTCCCTCCTTGAAGGTCCATTCGAACTCAATCAAACACCTCAAGTCGATATGAAGTCGACTTCATTCCTTATTCTCGATGTGTTTGAGTCGACAATTGCCCTCCTTGAAGGTCCATTCGAACTCAATCAAACACCTCAAGTCGATATGAAGTCGACTTCATTCCTTATTCTCGATGTGATTGAGTCGACAATTGCCCTCCTTGAAGGTCCATTCGAACTCAATCAAACACCTCAAGTCGATATGAAGTCAACTTCATTCCTTATTCTCGATGTGTTTGAGTCGACAATTGCCCTCCTTGAAGGTCCATTCGAACTCAATCAAACACCTCAAGTCGATATGAAGTCGACTTCATTCCTTATTCTCGATGTGATTGAGTCGACAATTTCCCTCCTTGAAGGTCCATTCGAACTCAATCAAACACCTCAAGTCGATATGAAGTCGACTTCATTCCTTATTCTCGATGTGTTTGAGTCGACAATTGCCCTCCTTGAAGGTCCGTTCGAACTCAATCAAACACCTCAAGTCGATATGAAGTCGACTTCATTCCTTATTCTCGATGTGATTGAGTCGACAATTTCCCTCCTTGAAGGTCCATTCGAACTCAATCAAACACCTCAAGTCGATATGAAGTCGACTTCATTCCTTATTCTCGATGTGTTTGAGTCGACAATTGCCCTCCTTGAAGGTCCATTCGAACTCAATCAAACACCTCGACTCGATATGAAGTCGACTTTTTTTCGTTTTCACGAAGTATTTGAGTCGACAATTGCCCTCCTTGAAGGTCCATTCGAACTCAATCAAACACCTCAAGTCGATATGAAGTCAACTTCATTCCTTATTCTCGATGTGGTTGAGTCGACAATTGCCCTCGTTGAAGGTCCATTCGAACTCAATCAAACACCTCAAGTCGATATGAAGTCGACTTCATTCCTTATTCTCGATGTGATTGAGTCGACATTCGCCCTCGTCGAAGGTTCATTCGAACTCAATCAAACACCTCGACTCGATATGAAGTCGACTTTTTTTCGTTTTCACGAAGTATTTGAGTCGACAAATGCCCTCCTTGAAGGTCCATTCGAACTCAATCAAACACCTCAAGTCGATATGAAGTCAACTTCATTCCTTATTCTCGATGTGGTTGAGTCGACAATTGCCCTCGTTGAAGGTCCATTCGAACTCAATCAAACACCTCAAGTCGATATGAAGTCGACTTCATTCCTTATTCTCGATGTGATTGAGTCGACATTCGCCCTCGTCGAAGGTCCATTCGAACTCAATCAAACACCTCGACTCGATATGAAGTCGACTTCATTCCTTATTCTCGATGTGATTGAGTCGACATTCGCCCTCGTCGAAGGTCCATTCGAACTCAATCAAACACCTCGACTCGATATGAAGTCGACTTCATTCCTTATTCTCGATGTGATTGAGTCGACAATTTCCCTCGTTGAAGGTCCATTCGAACTCAATCAACCACCTCAAGTCGATATGAAGTCGACTTCATTCTTGAAGGTCCATTCGAACTCAATCAAACACCTCAAGTCGATATGAAGTCGACTTCATTCCTTATTCTCGATGTGATTGAGTCGACAATTGCTCTTCTTGAAGGTCCATTCGAACTCAATCAAACACCTCAAGTCGATATGAAGTCGACTTCATCCCTTATTCTCGATGTGATTGAGTCGACAATTGCTCTCCTTGAAGGTCCATTCGAACTCAATCAAACACCTCAAGTCGATATGAAGTCGACTTCATTCCTTATTCTCGATGTGATTGAGTCGACAATTGCCCTCCTTGAAGGTCCATTCGAACTCAATCAAACACCTCAAGTCGATATGAAGTCGACTTCATTCTTGAAGGTCCATTCGAACTCAATCAAACACCTCAAGTCGATATGAAGTCGACTTCATTCCTTATTCTCGATGTGATTGAGTCGACAATTGCTCTCCTTGAAGGTCCATTCGAACTCAATCAAACACCTCAAGTCGATATGAAGTCGACTTCATTCCTTATTCTCGATGTGATTGAGTCGACAATTGCTCTCCTTGAAGGTCCATTCGAACTCAATCAAACACCTCAAGTCGATATGAAGTCGACTTCATTCCTTATTCTCGATGTGATTGAGTCGACAATTGCCCTCCTTGAAGGTCCATTCGAACTCAATCAAACACCTCGAGTCGATATGAAGTCGACTTCATTCCTTATTCTCGATGTGATTGAGTCGACAATTGCTCTTCTTGAAGGTCCATTCGAACTCAATCAAACACTTCGTTTTTTCAAATCTCTGAAAATCACAATCTGCTGTGAAATTCTCCGGTACTATCAAATACATAATACAAAAATCACATTATTTATAAATTATTTATTTCAAGGCATCAAGAAAATTGAGAGAACCTAACTTACTCGGAAGGTTGGCGTTGGGTCTTTATCGAGTTATTTCTCCAAAAATTTGCTCTTATAGCCATGCTGTATGACAGTGATTTTTTCTTCTTTCAGGTGCGAGCAGACTGTGATAGACTTGATATTGTTATATAAACATTATATGGTGACGCGGACCGAAGCGGATCTAGACGGTAGGAACATCGTCATACCGACGGACTACAAAGGTAGCGTATTGAGCCACGCCCTATGACTTTTTATTAATAGGTAGTAGTAATGTTAGTAATAGTAGTGATGATAGTAATAGTAGTAGTATTAATAGTCTGGGGGGGAGAGAGATCGAGAGATTCACTGACAACCCGTGCCATTGGCGAAGCCTTGCTTTGTTTTGACACAGAAAACCAGTTATTTCTTTGAAAATTCGCTGTTGAAGCCATGCTGCACGACTGAAGTTTTTTAGTTATACTACAAGCAAGCGTCGGAGGTCTGCACCTGTAGCTTCACCGAGACTATGCGGTCCATGGGTCAGCAGCTGATGCTGCAAGTTGGACTGTTTCACGGTTGGCGTAGCTGCTGATGATGGCTCGTGTAGGACAGTGTTACAAGGCTTCGCACTTGGTGGTGGTGCTGCATGTCGAGCTGAAAGCACGACTTCGGTGCAACAGCCGCTGCATTATCCTTCCCTGGACCATACATATCCAAGAGTGTCAGCAGCTATTGGTGAAGGATGAAGAACAACTGCTTCATTTGCATTGGGAGATTGGTCATACTGGTATTGTTACGATGTACCGGTGCACCATTTGGTCAGAAGTCATGATGACAGAAGTGCAGAAGTGCTGGGTCACTTGGGACGGTTTTACAAGGCGTCAAAGTCACCAAGTGCTGCATTGTTGAATCGCAAGCAGCACATCACTTCCATCAGGGTACTGAATCAGCTGAGCATCTTCCACGATAGGAACATACTTGGTCTATCTGTTATGTCTCCTAACAAGGACAGGACCAGGTTTTGTGAGCCATTTGGGCGGTGGAGTTCAACCAAATGAGCGTCAAGAGTGAAACTTTCATGAGGAGTATTAACACCAAGAGCACATAATAGAGGCTTTACCAATCTTTGGTTGGAAAGCTTCCTGGATGGCAATATCATCAGCGAAGGCCAAGATCTGCCAGCTCTTATTTACAATATTGCCTCCCTTGTCTGCCCCTTGTACAGCAGTCCGGGCTGACCCGAGCAGAGATATTACTTGATCTGCAAGCACCAGACGTTTTGAGATCTTCACAGATGGTTTGGAAAGCTTTAGGCTGAAATAGCGATATCTGCCATGTCTGATTAGCGTCATGGGAAAAATTCTAGATAGAATAGTATAATATATAATATATGAGTTCAACTCTTCATATTATGAAGAGTTGAACTCATATATTACGCAATATAGATTATTTGATCCTTACCAATCAGGATATAAGAAAGGTTTCAGCACAGAGACAGCTTTACTTAGGCTTGTAGATGATATTAGGCTGAATACTGATCAGAGCAAGGTGACAATATTGGTTTTATTTGATTTTTCACGTGCATTTGAAAGTGTTAATCACGAGTTGTTACTGAGTTGTCTGTCCTCGTTGAATCTTTCGCACAATGTATTAGCCTGGTTAAAGTCTTACTTGGAAAGGAGAATGCAAAGAGTCAGGGATCCTAATGGTAATTTTTCGCAGTGGAAACACAATCAATTAGGCATACCACAAGGATCCACTCTATCAGCAATTTTCTTTTCAATTTTTCTAATTACGAATGGAACATCATTAGGAAAAATCTGCCCTGTATCGTATTTATTGTACGCAGACGATTTGCAAGTATATTTATCTTCAGCTGTTTGTGATCTACAAGACAATATCAGTAAACTAAATTTAGAAATTGAAAGTCTGTTGAATTGGTGTAAGGCACATATAATAAAAGTTAATATAGAAAAGTGTAAGGCCTTGATAGTTGGGTCCGCTCGTATGATGAAGACCATAGAGCGACATCAGGTTCCAAAAATTAAGATTAACGATATGGAAATTGATTACGTAAACCAAGTTAAAAATTTAGGGGTGATAATAGATGACACTTTAAGTTGGGAACCGCAGGTAGTTGAAACTTGTAATAAAACTTTTCGTGCAATTTATCAGCTGAGGAAATTAGGGTCACATTTTCCATCATACGTAAAAAAACAATTAGTGCAATCGCTAATTTTTCCGTACTTCGAATATGCCTCAACATGTTTTTCTGATATGTCTGAAAGACTAAATGTTAAATTACAGAGAGCGCAAAATGCAGCCCTTAGGTATGTGATGAACGCTAGAATAGATGAACATGTGACTCCTTTGTACAAAAAACTGAAATGGTATAAAATTAAGCAAAGAAGAGAGTATAGAATTGCAATAATGGTATACAAAACTCTAATGAATAGGCAACCCCTGTATTTATATGACAAATTCAAAAAGATAAGGTCAGAACACATGAATACAAGCTGAAATAGCGATATCTGCCATGTCTGACTTTTGTACAGCTTCCTGAAGAACAGTAATTGCTTCAGGCTAAAATAGCAGTATCATCTGCAAAGACCAAGATCTCTCTTGTCTGCCCCCTGCACCAGTCTGCTGAACACATCAACAGACCTCGTAAATTCCATTTTGACCCAAAATCTCCTTCATAGTATTCCGTCTGTGTTCCAGGTTGGTTTTCTTTAGTGACTGAACGGGGGCAAATCAAAGCCGTTTGCTACGCGACGGTTCAGAAACTCGTCAACGCCCAAGTGACGACTTTCCTGACGTTGACGGACATCGTGGCCTACAAACAGAACCACGCGAGGCGGTTGGGTGAGTGCCACAAATGTCGTACAATCCACCAGAACTTGATGTGCAGAGTCAGCATCGTATTAATACTGCACATTTTGAGAATCAGCCAGTTGTGCTGAAGACTGACAAAATGCCTGCACAGCGGTCTTGATGACATTACTGATCGTTTTTTTTGTTTTTTGTTTGTCTGTATCTTCAGATGGAACGAAGCAGCATTTCGTTAAAACCCGAGTCGCCGGCGGTCAGACCCTCAGGCTGGTGGCGGTGTACAAGGACGTGAACGAAGCGAAGAACAAGAGGATGTCGTGGCCCAATAACAGAGGCTCCGAGACGACCACGCACTACGCCGAGTGTCTCACGGACAACAACCAGGTAGAATTGATGGTGGATATTGGGAGTATTGGTACAGTGACAGGTGGGTCGGGATGGTTAGGAGAGGTTTACGGTTAGCTGGAGGTGGTTAGGAGAGGTTCAAGGTAGCTAGCGGGGGTTAGGAGAGGTTCAAGGTAGCTAGCGGGGGTTAGGAGAGGTTCAAGGTAGCTAGCGGGGGTTAGGAGAGGTTTAAGGGTAGCTGGAAGTGGTTAGGAAAGGTTTAAGGGTAGCTAGAGGTGGTTAGGAGAGGTTTAAGGGTAGCTAGAGGTGGTTAGGAGAGGTTTAAGGGTAGCTAGAGGTTGTTAGGAGATGTTTAAGGGTAGATAGGGGTGGTTAGGAGAGGTTTAAGGGTAGCTGGAAGTGGTAAATGGAGGTTTAAGGGTAGCTAGAGGTGGTTAGGAGAGGTTTAAGGGTAGTTAGAACTGGTTAGGAGAGGTTTAAGGGTAGATAGAGGTGGTTAGGAGAGGTTTAAGGTAGCTAGAGGTTGTTAGGAGATGTTTAAGGGTAGCTGGAAGAGGTTAGGAGAGGTTTAAGGTAGATAGAGGGGGTTAGGAGAGGTTTAAGGGTAGCTAGAGGTGGTTAGGAGAGATTTAAGGGTAGATAGAGGGGGTTAGGAGAGGTTTAAGGGTTGATAGAGAGGGTTAGGAGAGGTTTAAGGGTAGATAGAGGTGGTTAGGAGAGGTTTAAGGGTAGCTAGAGGTGGTTAGGAGAGATTTAAGGGTAGATAGAGGGGGTTAGGAGAGGTTTAAGGGTTGATAGAGAGGGTTAGGAGAGGTTTAAGGGTAGATAGAGGGGGTTAGGAGAGGTTTAAGGGTAGCTGGAAGAGGTTAGGAGAGGTTTAAGGTAGCTAGAGGGGGTTAGGAGAGGTTTAAGGGTAGCTAGAGGTGGTTAGGAGAGATTTAAGGGTAGATAGAGGGGGTTAGGAGAGGTTTAAGGGTTGATAGAGAGGGTTAGGAGAGGTTTAAGGGTAGATAGAGGGGGTCAGGGGAGGTTTAAGGGGAGCTGGAAGAGGTTAGGAGATGTTTAAGGTAGCTAGAGGGGGTTAGGAGAGGTTTAAGGGTAGCTAGAGGTGGTTAGGAGAGATTTAAGGGTAGATAGAGAGGGTTAGGAGAGGTTTAAGGGTAGATAGAGGGGGTTAGGAGAGGTTTAAGGGTAGCTAGAGGTGGTTAGGAGAGATTTAAGGGTAGATAGAGGGGGTTAGGAGAGGTTTAAGGGTAGATAGAGGGGGTTAGGAGAGGTTTAAGGGTAGCTGGAAGAGGTTAGGAGATGTTTAAGGTAGCTAGAGGGGGTTAGGAGAGGTTTAAGGGTAGCTAGAGGTGGTTAGGAGAGATTTAAGGGTAGATAGAGAGGGTTAGGAGAGGTTTAAGGGTAGATAGAGGGGGTTAGGAGAGGTTTAAGGGTAGCTGGAAGAGGTTAGGAGAGGTTTAAGGTAGCTAGAGAGGGTTAGGAGAGGTTTAAGGGTAGCTAGAGGTGGTTAGGAGAGATTTAAGGGTAGATAGAGGGGGTTAGGAGAGGTTTAAGGGTAGCTAGAGGTGGTTAGGAGGTTAACCTACTGCAGTACTTTACCATTCACCAACTTCATTGTACACCTCTGATTCACTCCCACCGTGTGAAAGTTTAGTAAATACGTGAAACATCGAGGAATGTCGAAAGCGAAAACGACTACGAACTCTGAAGAAAAAAACCTTTTGGAAACAATAGGGAGGGCCCCTAAAATCGTGGGACGGATTCTCACAGGATCGAGTGGGCGAGCGGGACCTCAATGAGATATCCGGCATCGTAGGTGGGTTTGATGTAGTGAAGATCGTCGAAGGGTTCATTAGGGACCTGATCGGTCCGAAAAAGTACGCGATCACGTCCATTTTTCGGTTTTTCCTCAATATTTCATGGAAGGAAGAGTCTGAAGGTTATGGTGACCATGTACACTCTTAAAGTAGACTAAATTTTCTACAATTTGAGACCAAAACCACATCTGTACGACCATTAGTTCTTGAGATAAAGCACTTCAAAAACAGACCGATAAGGTCCGAAAAAGTACGCGTTCACGACCATTAAAGTTTCGGGTTTTCCTCGATATCTCATTGAAGGAAGAGTCTGACGGTTATGGTCACCATATACACTCTTAAACTAGACTAAATTTGCTACAATTTGAGACCAAAATGACCTCTGTACGACCATTAGCTCTAGAGATAAAGCACTTCAAAAACAGACCGATAAGGTCCGAAAAAGTACGCGTTCACGACCATTAAAGTTTCGGGTTTTCCTCGATATCTCATTGAAGGAAGAGTCTGACGGCTATGGTCACCATATACACTCTTAAACTAGACTAAATTTACTACAATTTGAGACCAAAATGATTTCTGTCCGACCATTAGCTCTTGAGATACAGCTATTCAAAAGTAGACCGAATTTTCCAAAAAGTGAAAAAGCGTCGAAATGGTCCCTTAGTTTGTGAAATATCTTCGAAAATACGCACCCACGTAGTTTTAGTAAATTTAATTATGTACCACTATCCGGAGACCACACGGGTAACCAAGTAACAGTCATGGAGCATGGCTATAAGAGCGAATTTTCAAAGAAATATCTGGTTTTTTGTAACCGGGTAGTGGTTTTAGTGGAGTTTAGGGATGACTAGAGATCACTGCTCTCAGATTAACTCAGAAAATCACGTTAATTCACTTTTGTAACGTCCACAGGCCGTCTACATCAAGTTGAGCACCAGCGGAGAGTTCTACGCTGTTGAAACGGCAACGCCGAGAGATGAAGTTCGCCGAGTCTACCAGTTGGAGAAGCTCCTCAGGACGTTCCCTCTGCCCGTTCGAGTCTGCGTTATTGACGGCAATAAACAACAAGGTACCGCTTGAGAGTAATAAACTTACCAACGTTAGCTTGTCCAAGGACGGTTTCACCTTCAGCAGCATCAGCAACCTGATGCAGAGTGCATAAACCTACCAACGTTAGCTTCTCCAAGGATGGTTTCACTCTCAGCAGCATCAGCAGCCTTTAGAGTATACATCTACTAACATTAGCTCGTCCAAGGACGGTTTCACCCTTAGCAGCATCAGCAGCCTTTAGGTTTACTACAAACCTTCCAACTTTAGGTTGTCCAAGGACGGTTTCACCCTTAGCAGCATCAGCAGCCTTTAGAGAGTATAAACCTACCAAAGAGTATAAACCTGCCAACGTTAGCTTCTCCAAGGATGGTTCCACCCAGAGAAGCATCAGCAGCCTTTAGAGTATACTCCTACTAACATTAGCTCGTCCAAGGACGGTTTCACCCTTAGCAGCATCAGCAGCCTTTAGGTTTACTACAAACCTTCCAACTTTAGGTTGTCCAAGGACGGTTTCACCCTTAGCAGCATCAGCAGCCTTTAGAGAGTATAAACCTACCAAAGAGTATAAACCTGCCAACGTTAGCTTCTCCAAGGACGGTTTCACTCGCAGCAGTATCAGCAGCCTTTAGAGAGTATAAACCTACCAAGAGTATAAACCTGCCAACGTTAGCTTCTCCAAGGATGGTTCCACCCAGAGAAGCATCAGCAGCCTTTAGAGTATACACCTACTAACATTAACTCGTCCAAGGACGGTTTCACCCTCAGTAGCCATCACCAGCCTTTAGAGAGTAATAAACCTACCAACGTTAGCTCGTCTGAGGACGGTTTCACCCTCAGCAGCCTTTAAAGTGTATAAACCTACCAACGTTAGCTCGTCCAAGGACGGTTTCACCCTTAGCAGCATCAGCAGCCTTTAGGTTTACTATAAACCTACTAACATTAGCTCGTCCAAGGACGGTTTCACCCTTAGCAGCATCAGCAGCCTTTAGAGAGTATAAACCTACCAAGAGTATAAACCTGCCAACGGTAGCTTCTCCAAGGACGGTTTCACCCTCAGTAGTATCAGCAGCCTTTAGGTTTACTATAAACCTAACAACGTTAGCTTCTCCAAGGACGGTTTCACCCTTAGCAGCATCAGCAGCCTTTAGGTTTACTATAAACCTACCAAATTTAGCTTGTCCAAGGACGGTTTCACCCTCAGTAGTATCAGCAGCCTTTAGGTTTACTATAAACCTAACAACGTTAGCTTGTCCAAAGATGGTTTCACTCTCAGCAGCATCAGCAGCCTTTAGAGAGTAATAAACCTACCAACGTTAGATCGTCCTAGGAAGGTTTCACCTTCAGCAGCCTTTAGAGTGCATAATCCTACCAACGTTAGCTTCTCCAAGGATGGTTTCACTCTCAGCAGCATCAGCAGCCTTTAGAGTATACACCTACTAACATTAGCTCGTCCAAGGACGGTTTCACCCTTAGCAGTATCAGCAGCCTTTAGGTTTACTACAAACCTTCCAACTTTAGGTTGTCCAAGGACGGTTTCACCCTTAGCAGCATCAGCAGCCTTTAGAGAGTATAAACCTACCAAAGAGTATAAACCTGCCAACGTTAGCTTCTCCAAGGATGGTTCCATCCAGAGAAGCATCAGCAGCCTTTAGAGTATACTCCTACTAACATTAGCTCGTCCAAGGACGGTTTCACCCTCAGTAGCATCAGCAGCCTTTAGAGAGTAATAAACCTACCAACGTTAGCTCGTCTGAGGACGGTTTCACCCTCAGCAGCCTTTAAAGAGTATAAACCTACCAACGTTAGCTCGTCCAAGGACGGTTTCACCCTTAGCAGCATCAGCAGCCTTTAGTTTTACTACAAACCTTCCAACTTTAGCTTGTCCAAGGACGGTTTCACCCTTAGCAGCATCAGCAGCCATTAGAGAGTATAAACCTGCCAACGTTAGCTTCTCCAAGGATGGTTCCACCCCCAGAGGCATCAGCAGCCTTTAGGTTTACTATAAACCTACCAACTTTAGCTTGTCCAAGGACAGTTTCACCTTCAGTAGTATCAGCAGCCTTTAGGTTTGCTATAAACCTAACAACGTTAGCTTGTCCAAGGATGGTTTCACTCAGCAGCATCAGCAGCCTTTAGAGAGTAGTAAGTAAAGTAAAGTAAGCAACCATTTCAGGTTGAATTTTCGTCCGACTGCCGTTTTTGGCACCATTAGAGAGTATAAACCTACCAACGTTTGCTTGTCCAAGGACGGCTTTACTCTTAGCAGCATCAGCAGCCTTCAGTTCACCCCTGGCACAAGGGTTTGGGTGCATCACTATGTTATTTATGAGATGCAATGGCAATAGCAATGTTTGTTGTTAGTGTTTTTGCATTCAGGAAAGCTCAACTGTCAGTCAACAACTGGACGTCACTCCAAACTGGAACTGTTTCAAACAATGTGACAATACTGAAAGTCCTCTGTTGGTTCGTTTTGTTGCAGGATCGATGGTACTGGAGGCCTGCAGGACCGATGAAGTGATCTTCGCTTGTACAGTCGACTCGCCGCCGCGCCTCCTCGAGCTCGACGTCGCCTCTTTGCGCCTCCTCGTGGCGCCGCCGCACAAAAGGTGAGAAGAAAAAAAAACTAACAACTGCAATGTGGTGAAAACAGCTAATATTATGAGTTGAACGTACACGATACACTCGTCAATGCCCTTGGACTGGAGTATGGATTGCAGCTGAATCAGCACAATTCCATTTCCATGCAAAATACCTTTATCAGTAGGCTAAGTCTGATCATAGCAGCCTATACAGACGGTTCAGAGAATACTGACAAGAGGGTTAAGGCTTTTGAGATGTGGATCTAACATCAGTCGACTGGATCACCCAATGCAGAAGTCCCTCAAATATAATAAATGCAGAGATTTTAGCAATCAGCAAAGTGCAGAAAAGCTGGAGGTGCCCTGAAAAACGTGATGCAAAACGAGCTGAAAGTCCAGGTTGTTGCAGAAAGTCATTCAGTGGAAGGTTGACTTCAGCTCGTAGCTGTCTATTATACAGAGGATACTGACAGGAGGGTTAAGGCTTTTGAGATGTTGGTCTCTGTGAGTGGACTGGGTCACCCAAGGCTGAAGTACTTCCAAATAACTGAATGCTGAGCTGTAAGCAATCGGAGAAGTGCGGAAAAGCTGGAGTTGCCCTGAAAAACGTGATGCAAAACGAGCAGAAAGTGCAGGTTGTAGCAAAAAAGGTGAAGGTTGACTTCAGCTCGCAGCAGTCTATGACTAGAGGGTTCTGGCTTTGAGATGTTGGTCTCTGTGAGTGGACTGGGTCACCCAAAGCTGAAGTACTTCCAAATAACTGAATGATGAGCTGTAAGCAATCGGAAAAGTGCAGAAAAGCTGGAGGTGCCCTGAAAAACGTGATGCAAAACGAGCAGAAAGTCATTCAGTGGAAGGTTGACTTCAGCTCGTAGCAGTCTATTATACAGAGGATACTGACAGGAGGGTTCAGGCTTTTGAGATGTGGATCTAACATCAGTTGGCTGGATCACCCAATGCAGAAGTCCCTAAACAAATGAATACAAGGCTTTTAGCAATCAGCAAAGTGCAGAAAAGCTGGAGTTGCCCTGAAAAACGTGATGCAAAACGAGCAGAAAGTCATTCAGTGGAAGGTTGACTTCAGCTCGTAACAGTCTACTATACAGAGGATACTGATAGGAGGGTTCAGGCTTTTGAGAGGTTGGTCTCTAAGAGTGGACTGGGTCACCCAAAGCTGAAGTCCTTCCAAAAAATGATCTGCAAAGTGCAGAAAAGCTGGACGAAATGAGCACACATCAGGTTGTTGCAGAAAGTCATTCAATGGAAGGTTGAAGGGTAAGAAGGTGCATATCAGGCTGCAGATGGTGCATTGAGCCAAGAAGACGTCTGTATCTGCACAGATAGCGAATGATTTGAGGTTATTCGTCCGTTTAAGATACTTTTATACAGCACAAACGTCGACTCGTTCACTCTTTGGAGTGTCCATGGAGGACCTCTTTAGATTCTCTTGATTCTAATTACTTCTGTGTGAACTAACGCGTTGGTTTTCTCTTAATTTCCAGATATTCCACAGAAGAAATCCTCGGGTCGGAGAGAGTTCTCGAGGCGTTCAAAATGTGTCAAAACCGGTCTGACGAGTGGGCGACGGAAATGAAACTCACTGGACAAGTCCTCAGGTCAGCGTTCAAGTACAGATTTGGTGTGGTCAATTTTTTTGAGAAGCTAAGTTGGGAGGAGAAACACGAAACAAGTCAACTGACAACTAATGTATTGCAAGAACATGCAAAAAGGAAAAGGTTTTAGACACAGACAAGCAAGTTTCATAAAAGACTGTTCGTTACGTTGGAGTTGGTTGGTGACGATGTCACTGCGTACGTTGCATCTTGTGTTTGTCAACTATAGTAGCTATGAAGAGCAGCTATGAAGTTTCAACGCCTCCCCTCAAACACAAGACTTGAACTCAGCTCATACACTGAACTCAACTTATCCCATATTGCCCTGACTGTCTCACAAGAAGAAGTCAGTTCCTCATTGGTAGCATTCAGAGTACTCACCATAATCAGCTGAGCAAGTGAGTCCTTAGTTTCAAATCCATCCTTATTGGAACCACCTGTTGCCAATGTCAACTCACCATTTACAACACCCAAAACCTTGTGGTGTTTCATCACTAGTGTTGTTTGTCTGTTCCAACGAGACCAGTTGCTTTGATCCTCTAGTTTCTCCACAGATGCCTTACAATCGAATCCTCGTGCACTCATGGTCACAAACCAAAATTATCACACACCAATCCACAGACGACCCGATTTCATTCGCAAAACAACTTCACTGACTCAACAGAACACAGTTCACGTTAATCTGGGCCCATAACCTTTTGAGAAGCTAAGTTGGAAGGAGAAACACTAAACAAGTCAACTGACAACTAATGTATTGCAAGAACATGCAAAAATGCATCATAGACAACTGAAGTCAAAAACTGTCCCTAAACAAGTCAAAAAAGGCTTATTTAAGTAGCAAACACCAGTTGCATATCAGCAGTATCGGTGAATTTTGACGTTTTTTGGCGGTTTTTCTAACTTTGACAACTGAAGTAAAAAAAAAAGTCCTCAAAGGAGTCAAAACGTCTGATTTCAGCAGCAAAAAAAGGTTGTAAATCAGCTGCATCAGTGGATTTTGACGTTTTTGGCGGTTTTTCGTCTTTGACTACTGAAGTTTAAAAAAAGTCCTCAAAGAAGTCAAAACAGCTGATTTAAGCCGTTGCTTTGATCCTCTAGTTTCTCCACAGATGCCTTAAAATCGAATCCTGGTTCACTCATGGTCACAAACCAAAATTATCACACACCAATTCACAGACGACCCGATTTCATTCGCAAAACAACTTCACTGACTCAACAGAAGACAGTTCACGTTAATCTGGGCCCATAACCTATTGACAAGCTAAGTTGGAAGGAGAAACACTAAACGGGCATTACTGCCCGCTTGCGCCAACCACTTAGCGACGGCGTTAACTTTGACGCCCGGAGTTAACGAATCCTTGACGGCGACATCAATTGACGGCGACGTTAACTTGACGCTTGGTGAAAGGTGAAGTTCTGACGGCCGTTACGATTTCGTCAGCATTGACGGGCGTCAACGGTAGTTAACGAGCGTTTGGTGCAAGTGGTAGTTAACGAGTGCAGATAAACAAGTCAACTGACAACTAATGTATTGCAAGAACATGCAAAAAGGAAAAGGTTTTAGACACAGACAAGCAAGTTTCATAAAAGACTGTTCGTTACGTTGGAGTTGGTTGGTGACGATGTCACTGCGTACGTTGCATCTTGTGTTTGTCAACTATAGTAGCTATGAAGATTCAACAAATTTAAGGTACGAGTACTTTAAAAAAGGTTGGAATAACTTTTTTCACCAATTGGCTGCGTAACTGTTTTTTAGTCCAAAAACTAAAACTAGTGCAAAAATTTCGTTGTTTTCCGTGCACCACGAAATTAGCACAAGGTCTTCAGAGGTGCAAATTTCGGTACCTACACACTAGTCGTAGAGGTCCTAACAAGTTATAAAAAAATCGTAGGAACATTCGCGTATACAAAATTCGACGTCTTCATTGACTGAGGGCTACTCACCATTTTCTGTTTGCTGTTTCGTTTCAGGTACGTCCAAAAGCCGACGAGCGGAAGCGTGATGGACCCCGAGTACCGACGAGTCCGCGACAGCATCGAGGAGCAAATCTACTGCGAAATCAACAGCTGATATCAGCAAACCGCCTGGAATTCAGCAGCATCAGCAAATTTCGACGTTTTCTAACGGCTTTGCACAGCTCGTATCTTCGACAACAGAAGTCTCATGAGTGGGAGTAGGCTTCGATTTGAGATGTTACGGCGTGGTTTATGACGTCATAGAGATTTTATCAATTAAAAGAAGAGAAGAAAAAAAACTAAAATAACTGTGAAATTTTTGTGATTTTTGGAAGTTAAAAAAAGCTCCTCAAAGACGTCAAAACAGCTAGTTTAGGCACAAAAACCAGTTGTATATCAGCAGCATCAGCGGATTTTGACGTTTTTTGCAGTTTTTTGTCTTTGACAACAGAAGTAAAAAAAAAAAAATGTCCTCAAAGAAGTCAAAACAGCTGATTTAAGCAGCACAAAAACCGGTGGTATGTCAGCAACATCAGCGGATTTGGACTTTTTTTATCATTGACAACTGAAGTCAAAAAATGTCACTAAATAAGTCAAAAAGGGTTATTTAAGTAGCAAACACCAGTTGCATATCAGCAGTATCAGTGGATTTTGACGTTTTTTGCAGTTTTTTGACCTTGACAACAGAAGTTAAAAAAAATAATGTCCTCAAAGAAGTCAAAACAGCTGATTTAAGCAGCAAAAAAAGTTGTAAATCAGCAGCATCAGCGAATTTTGACGTTTTTGGCGGTTTTTTTAATCATTGACAACTGAAGTCAAAAAGTGTCACTAAATAAGTCAAAAAAGGGTTATTTAAGTAGCAAACACCAGTTGCATATCAGCAGTATCAGTGGATTTTGACGTTTTTTGGCGGTTTTTCTAACTTTGACAACTGAAGTAAAAAAAAAAAGTCCTCAAAGAAGTCAAAACAGCTTATTTAAGCAGCAAAAAAAAGTTGTAAATCAGCAGCATCAGCGGATTTTGACGTTTTTGGCGGTTTTCTTATCATAGACAACTGAAGTCAAAAAGTGTCACTAAATAAGTCAAAAAAGGGTTATTTAAGTAGCAAACACCAGTTGCATATTTTTGGCGGTTTTTCTAACTTTGACAACTGAAGTAAAAAAAAAAAAATGTCCTCAAAGAAGTCAAAACAGCTGATTTCAGCAGCAAAAAAAGGTTGTAAATCAGCAGCATCAGTGGATTTTGACGTTTTTGGCGGTTTTTCGTCTTTGACTACTGAAGTTTAAAAAAAAAAGTCCTCTAAGATGTCAAACCAGGTGATTTCAGCAGTAAACAAAGGTTGTAAATCAGCAGCACCGGTGGATTTTGAAAGTCGGTTTCCAGAAGCTGCTGGGCCTGCTCGAAATCACGAATTTTGATGTTTTTTTGGAGAAATTTGATATTTTAGCGCTTACTGTGATAACTGGTGAGACGATCAGTCGGGTGGCGCCATTGGGTGCCGCGACACACTTTTGTGTATAAATAAAATTTCTTGTTCAACGTTGCTGTTTTTTTTTATTGTTTTACACCTTTCATATTGAAGTTCTTGTAGAGCAGCTTCAGCGTGAGCCAAAACAAGCAGTGCAATTTCAAAGGGCGATTAAAAAACAAAAACGTAGCAACTGATAGCCCAAGGCAAATTAGAAGGAGTCCTGAATAACGGGTAAGAACTACCGACGATTTCCAGGTTGTGCTTCAGATTTTACAGCTTAAAAACGACGAAATTTTCGCACTTATTTCAATTTTTTAGGGTATAACTCGAAAAGGGCTCATCCTACAGAAAATTTCGCTCTGTTCGTTTTTAAAGAACATTAAATTTGGCGTCGAATGGCGTTCAAAACATCGAAATCGGTCCCGCCGTTCGGCCGCAATCGTCCGTCAAACGTAGGAGATCCGTGGGCTACTTCAGCTGCAATTTGGCGTAACGACCTTTTTTGGTGTATAATTCATATCTCAGCACTGGAGCGAGCGAATTTCAAATTTCAAAACGCGTCTAGTACAGAACGAAATTCTCTACAATTTCGGTCATGTCATATTTTTTAATCGAAGCAGTCATTTTCAACCTACAGGCGTTAGAAGTTGAGGGTTGTCAACTTTTCAGCAAACTTGGTAAAACTCTTCTGTTTTTGATCGACGATTGCAGCTGAACGGCTGAAGTAATTTTGATGTTTGAAACGCCATTCGAAGCGAAATTCAATGCTCTTTAAAAAAGAATCGAGTAAACTTTTCGGTAGGATGCGCTCTTTTCGAGTTATACGCGAAAAACCGACAAAAAGTGCGTAAATGTTTCTGGCTCTCAAATCTGCGGTAGGCTGGCAATCCACGTCTTCCCTGAACCTCAGGCCGATTGAAGGTTCCTCGTTGCATCCATGGATTCAGCAGACCAGCAATCCACGTCAGGTGATGGCCACAAAGAGGTCGAAACGTTCGGGCTTTCTTCAGTTTTTCGCTTATAACTCCTAAACAACGCATCCTAGCGAAAACGTTACGAACAGACAAATTGAAGAGCGTTAAATTCCGCGTCGATTGATCCTCAAAACATTAAAGTTGGACCAATTTAAGAGGTTGTAATCGACGGCTGAATAACGACAATTTTTCCCATATTGGCCCAAAGTTCCCCAAAATGTAGCATCAAAATTACTGGTCCTATCAAAACACTCTTGAAATCGAAGTTGGAGAGAATTTAACAGCAGGTTCAAATAACACTTGAATGATTTACTCCATAACAAATTATTAGATAATGTTGTGGGGGTTTCTAAATACCCTCCTAGCCTATGATGACACTGAAGGGTATTTAAAATAATTTTTTACACTTCTCGAAGTTTTTTAGTACCTAATATTTATTGCAATATACGAGGTAACGATAGTAACGCAGGAGTAGACTTTGAGGTACTTTGAGTAGACTTAGCGGTGGGTTGTTCTGAGTTGAGACAATTCTCGGGAGTCGAAAAATCCGTACGATTCCAATTTGGGGAGCATCTTTTTGATGAAGTGTTCCTTGAGGGACTGCCAAGTCCGCCGCTCGAGCCCCGGCTTTCCGTCCATCTCCCTCCAAATAACGTCGGATCGGATGCCTTTGAATTTTCTCGCGGATTTGATGTACTTGAGGATGGCGGCCTCTTCGCCTCGAGTGTACGGCTGACGGGTGTTTTGCCGGGGGCGGGGCTTCGGGTAGGCGGGCGTCGAGGAGAAAGCAGGGCCGAAGGACCTGAAAGCGGAGAAAAAAAAAGTATTAAAAGATCTGGAAGCAGAAGAGGGATCAGAGGACATGGAAGGAGAAGGAGGATTGCAAGATCTGGAAGCAGAAGAAGGATCAGAGGACATGGAAGCAGAAGGAGGATTGCAAGACCTGGAAGTAGAAGAAGGATCTGCAAACAGAAGAAGGATCAGAGGACATGGAAGCAGAAGAGGATTGCAAGACCTGGAAGGAGGACAGGGATCAGAGGACATGGATGTAGAAGAAGGATCTGGAAGCAGAAGAAGGATCAGAGGACATGGAAGCAGAAGAAGGATTGCTAGACCTGGAAGTAGGAGAAGGATCTGGAAGCAGAAGAAGGATCAGAGGACATGGAAGGAGAAGGAGGATTGCAAGATCTGGAAGCAGAAGAAGGATCAGAGGACATGGAAGTAGAAGGAGGATTGCAAGACCTGGAAGTAGAAGAAGGATCTGCAAACAGAAGAAGGATCAGAGGACATGGAAGCAGAAGAGGATTGCAAGACCTGGAAGGAGGACAGGGATCAGAGGACATGGATGTAGAAGAAGGATCTGGAAGCAGAAGAAGGATCAGAGAACATGGAAGGAGAAGGAGGATTGCAAGACCTGGAAGTAGAAGAAGGATCTGCAAACAGAAGAAGGATCAGAGGACATGGAAGCAGAAGAGGATTGCAAGACCTGGAAGGAGGACAGGGATCAGAGGACATGGATGTAGAAGAAGGATCTGGAAGCAGAAGAAGGATCAGAGGACATGGAAGCAGAAGAAGGATTGCTAGACCTGGAAGTAGGAGAAGGATCTGGAAGCAGAAGAAGGATCAGAGGACACGGAAGTAGAAGGAGGATTGCAAGACCTGGAAGTAGAAGAAGGATCTGCAAACAGAAGAAGGATCAGAGGACATGGAAGCAGAAGAGGATTGCAAGACCTGGAAGGAGGACAGGGATCAGAGGACATGGATGTAGAAGAAGGATCTGGAAGCAGAAGAAGGATCAGAGGACATGGAAGCAGAAGAAGGATCAAAGGACATGGAAGCAGCAGAAGAAGGATTGCTAGACCTGGAAGTAGGAGAAGGATCTGGAAGCAGAAGAAGGATCAGAGGACATGGAAGTAGAAAGAGGATTGCAAGATCTGGAAGCAGAAGAAGGATCAAAGGACCTGGAAGCAGAAGAAAGATTGCTAGTCCTGGAAGTAGAAGAGGGACCTGGAATCAGAAGAAGGATCAAAGGACATGGAAGTAGGAGGATTGCAAGACCTGGAAGCAAAAGAAGGATCAGAGGACATGGAAGCGGAAGGAGGATCAGAGGACATGGAAGCAGAAGGAGGATCAAAGGACAGAGGACATGACAGCAGAAAAAGGACCTGGAAACAGAAGAAGGATCTGGAAGCAGAAGAAGGATGAGAGGACATGACAGCAGGAGAAGGACCTGGAAGCAGAAAAAGTAGGACATGACCGTAGAAGAAGGACCTGGAAGCAGAAGAAGGATCAGAGGACATGGAAGTAGAAAGAGGATTGCAAGATCTGGAAGCAGAAGAAGGATCAGAGGACGTGGCAGAAGGAGGATCCTTCATCGAATTCTCATCATCCTTATCGAACCGACGAGGTTCCTACTACTTGTTACTGCAAAACAGTCTAGGGATGATCCCATACCAGACTGATCCCACAGTAATAAGAACCCCTTTCCGTGGTCTTACTGTACACATCAGCATGATAAACCATCTTACTCGGCTGAGCTTCTGGAGCCTTGAACCTGAAGCCTTTTGGCAGGTGCCGCTATTTCGGCAGGCGGCGCCCTTTTGGTCGGAGCTTCATCCGAGTCGCTGCTGCTGTCCAACATGGATACAGAGCTCGCCACCCTGCAACGGAATAGCTGGTAGTTATAACACAGAAACACAAATATGTTAATACATACATCCATTTATTAGCGAATTTTTGAAGAAAATCCGTTTCTGACTATCCTGAATTCACTGCCAGAAGACTTTGGGTGACTGTGGATTTTGTGTTCTTTCCAAAGGTGTAATCAGATTTGAATTTTCACGTAAATTAAGGGAGTTACGGCCATTTTAGTGTGATAAAGTCGATAACACTATAAACCATCTTAAAATTGAAAAAACTCTGTAAAAAAATTGCCAACAGACAGTTTCGACCAGAAATCAGCTGTAGAATCGATTCCTAGCCTTTGACCATCACGAAATGAAACACCCTGTAGACATATGCAGGTCGTAAGACAAACTGTTTGGTGGATGAAAACAAAACACATCAGCATGAAAAGCCATCTTACTTGGCTGAGCTTGTCGAGCCTTGAACCTGAAGCCTTTTGGCAGGTGCCGCAATTGTGGCAGGCGGCGCCCTTTTGGCAGGTGCCGCAATTGTGGCAGGCGGCGCCCTTTTGGTCGGAGCTTCATCCGAGTCGCTGCTGCTGTCCAACATGGATACAGAGCTCGCCACCCTGCAACGGAATACCCGATAGTTATAACACAGAAACACAAATATGTTAATACACCAATTTATAAGCGATTTTTTGAAGAAAAGGAAGCTATTGAAGACAATCCGTTTCAGACCATCCTGAATTCACTGCCAGAAGACACCAAAACTCATACGTATGTGTCACTCCAGACGATAACTCTCGATAGAATTGAGATAAAAAGTTCAAATTTGCACAAAAAATCTGTCTTGGCAATCGAAAGGCTGTGTTTGTAGATGGGCAGAATCGGGCCACTCATAGGGGGGGTTTTTGTAGAGTGTTAGGGGGGAGAAATTATCGATAAATTCCCAAAATGAAACACCCTGTAGACATATGAAGGTCTTAAGACCGACTGTTTGGTGGCTGAAAACAAAACACATCAGCATGAAAAACCATCTTACTTGGCTGAGCTTGTGGAGGCTTGAGCCTGAAGCCTTTTGGCAGGCGGCGCAATTTTGGCAGGTGCCGCAATTGTGGCAGGTGCCGCAATTGTGGCAGGCGGCGCTCTTCTGGTCGGAGCTTCATCCGAGTCGCTGCTGCTGCTGTCCAACATGGATACAGAGCTCGCCACCCTGCAACGGAATAGCTGGTAGTTATAACACAGAAACACAAATATGTTAATACATCCATTTATTAGCGAATTTTTGAAGAAAATCCGTTTCTGACTATCCTGAATTCACTGCCAGAAGACTTTGGGTGACTGTGGATTTTGAGTTCTTTCCAAAGGTGTAATCAGATTTGAATTTTCACGTAAATTAAGGGAGTTATGGCCATTTTAGTGTGATAAAGTCGATAACACTATAAACCATCTTAAAATTGAAAAAACTCTGTAAAAAAATTGCCAACAGACAGTTTCGACCAGAAATTAGCTGTAGAATCGATTCCTAGCCGTTGACCGTCACGAAATGAAACACCGTGTAGACATATGCAGGTCGTAACTGTTTGGTGGATGAAAACAAAACACATCAGCATGAAAAGCCATCTTACTTGGCTGAGCTTGTGGAGCCTTGAACCTGAAGCCTTTTGGCAGGCGGCGCAATTTTGGCAGGTGCCGCAATTGTGGCAGGCGGCGCTCTTCTGGTCGGAGCTTCATCCGAGTCGCTGCTGCTGCTGTCCAACATGGATACAGAGCTCGCCACCCTACAACGGAATAGCTGGTAGTTATAACACAGAAACACAAATATGTTAATACATCCATTTATTAGCGAATTTTTGAAGAAAATCCTTTCTGACTATCCTGAATTCACTGCCAGAAGACTTTGGGTGACTGTGGATTTTGAGTTCTTTCCAAAGGTGTAATCAGATTTGAATTTTCACGTAAATTAAGGGAGTTATGGCCATTTTAGTGTGATAAAGTCGATAACACTATAAACCATCTTAAAATTGAAAAAACTCTGTAAAAAAAATTGCCAACAGACAGTTTCGACCAGAAATTAGCTGTAGAATCGATTCCTAGCCTTTGACCATCACGAAATGAAACACCCTGTAGACATATGCAGGTCGTAAGACAAACTGTTTGGTGGATGAAAACAAAACACATCAGCATGAAAAACCATCTTACTTGGCTGAGCTTGTCGAGCCTTGAACCTGAAGCCTTTTGGCAGGTGCCGCAATTGTGGCAGGCGGCGCCCTTTTGGCAGGCGACGCAATTTTGGCAGGCGCTCTTCGGGTCGGTGCTTCATCCGAGTCGCTGCTGCTGCTGCTGACCAACCTGGATACAGAGCTCGCCACCCTGCAACGGAATACCCGATAGTTATAACACAGAAACACAAATATGTTAATACACCAATTTATAAGCGATTTTTTGAAGAAAAGGAAGCTATTGAAGACAATCCGTTTCAGACCATCCTGAATTCACTGCCAGAAGACACCAAAACTCATACGTATGTGTCATTCTGGACGATAACTCTCGATAAAAAGTTCAAATTTGCACAAAAAATCTGTCTTAGCAATCGAAAGGCTAAGTTCGTAGATGGGCAGAATCGGGCCACTCATAGGGGGGAGGGGGGGGGGGTTGGAGAGTTTTAGGGGGGAGAATTTATCCATAAATTCCCAAAATGAAACACCCTGTAGACATATGAAGGTCGTAAGACCAACTGTTTGGTGGATGAAAACAAAACACATCATCATGAAAAACCATCTTACTTGGCTGAGCTTGTGGAGCCTTGAACCTGAAGCCTTTTGGCAGGTGCCGCAATTGTGGCAGGCGGCGCCCTTTTGGCTGGTGCCGCTATTTCGGCAGGCGGCGCCCTTTTGGTCGGTGCTTCATCCGAGTCGCTGCTGCTGCTGCTGACCAACCTGGATACAGAGCTCGCCACCCTGCAACGGAATAGCTGGTAGTTATAACACAGAAACACAAATATGTTAATACACCAATTTATTAGCGAATTTTTGAAGAAAAGGAAGCTATTGAAGACAATCCGTTTCAGACCATCCTGAATTCACTGCCAGAAGGTACCAAAACTCACACGTATGTGTCATTCCAGACAATAACTATCGATTGAATTTAGATAAAAAGTTCATATTTGCACAAAAAATCTGCCTTAGCAATCGAAAGGTCAAGTTCGTAGATGGGCAGAATCGGGCCACTCTAAGGGGAGTTGTAGGGGGAAGAAGTTACCCATAAATTCCCAAAATGAAACATTCTCACAAGTGACACTTCATTTTAAAGGTTTTTGCACGCTGAACACAATGGTGAAATCAGAATCGCGATATCCCATTTCGTTCTCAAACTGGAGCACGTTGAAGATGAAGAAACTTGGTTGTTACTTGAGATGTTCTTAATGGCAATCAAGTCCTTCAATAGAGACATTTAACGTAAAACCACGAATTTCTTCGTAAATTCGCTCTTATAGCTATGATGCATGACTGGATTAATAACTCATAAAACCTGCAGTGAACTCGCTGCATAACTGTAACCAACATTCGTTCAATGATCATAAATAAATTGATGAATGTATCGAATTTTTATCCAGAATGAACATTGTTCTAATAGTTTCTGTTGTTATATCAATAGGTATAAAATCACAAAAATTCACGATGAAAAAAAAAAAAAAAAAAAAAAAAATTGCACCTTTCTTAAACAAAGCATGAAAAATAACCTTACTTGGCTGAGCTTGTCGAGCCTTGAACCTGAAGCCTTTTGGCAGGTGCCGCAATTGTGGCAGGCGCTCTTCTGGTCGGTGCTTCATCCGAGTCGCTGCTGCTGCTGCTGACCAACATGGATACAGAGCTCGCCACCCTGCAACGGAATAGCTGGTAGTTATAACACAGAAACACAAATATGTTAATACATCCATTTATTAGCGAATCTTTGAAGAAAATCCGTTTCTGACTATCCTGAATTCACTGCCAGAAGACTTTTGGTGACTGTGGATTTTGTGTTCTTTCCAACGATGTAATCAGATTTGAATTTTCACGTAAATTAAGGGAGTTATGGCCATTTTAGTGTGATAAAGTCGAAAACACGATAAAAAATCTCAAAATTTAAAAAAATCCATTTTTTAACTGAGTTACAGTTTTGACCAGAAATTAGCTGTAGAATCGATTCCTAGCCTTTGACCGTCACGAAATGAAACACCCTGTAGACATATGCAGGTCGTAAGACAAACTGTTTGGTGGATGAAAACAAAACACATCAGCATGAAAAGCCATCTTACTTGGCTGAGCTTGTCGAGCCTTGAACCTGAAGCCTTTTGGCAGGTGCCGCAATTGTGGCAGGCGGCGCCCTTTTGGCAGGCGACGCAATTTTGGCAGGCGCTCTTCTGGTCGGTGCTTCATCCGAGTCGCTGCTGCTGCTGCTGACCAACCTGGATACAGACCTCGCCACCCTGCAACGGAATACCCGGTAGTTATAACACAGAAACACAAATATGTTAATACACCAATTTATTACCGAAGTTTTGTAGAAAAGGAAGCTATTGAAGACAATCCGTTTCAGACCATCCTTATTTCACTGCCAGAAGGTACCAAAACTCATACGTATGTGTCACTCCAGACAATAACTCTCGATAGAATTGAGATAAAAAGTTCAAATTTGCACAAAAAATCCGTCTTGCCAATCCAAAGGCTGTGTTTGTAGATGGGCAGAATCGGGCCACTCATAGGGGGGGGGGGGGGGCGTTTGAAGAGTTTTAAGGGGGAGAAATTATCCATAAATTCCCAAAATGAAACACCCTGTAGACATATGAAGGTCTTAAGACCGACTGTTTGGTGGACGAAAACAAAACACATCAGCATGAAAAACCATCTTACTTGGCTGAGCTTGTGGAGGCTTGAGCCTGAAGCCTTTTGGCAGGTGCCGCAATTTCGGCAGGCGGCGCCCTTTTGGCAGGTGCCGCAATTTCGGCAGGTGCCGCAATTGTGGATGGCAGCGTTATTCTGGTCGGTGCTCCATCCGAGTCGCTGCTGCTGCTGTCCAACTTGGATACAGAGCTCGCCACCCTGCAACGGAATACCCGATAGTTATAACACAGAAACACAAATATGTTAATACACCAATTTATTAGCGATTTTTTTGAAGAAAAGGAAGCTATTGAAGACAATCCGTTTCAGACATCCTGAATTCACTGCCAGAAGACTTTGGGTGACTGTGGATTTTGTGTTCTTTCCAACGGTGTAATCAGATTTGAATTTTCACGTAAATTAAGGGAGTTATGGCCATTTTAGTGTGATAAAGTCAAAAACACGATAAAAAATCTGAAAATTGAAAAAACTCCATTTTTTAACTGAGTAAAAAAATTGCCAACAGACAGTTTCGACCAGAAATTAGCTTTAGAATCGATTCCTAGCCTTTGAACGTCACGAAATGAAACACCCTGTAGACATATGCAGGTCTTAAGACCGACTGTTTGGTGGATGAAAACCAAACACATCAGCATGAAAAGCCATCTTACTTGGCTGAGCTTCTGGAGCCTTGAACCTGAAGCCTTTTGGCAGGTGCCGCAATTGTGGCAGGCGGCGCTCTTCTGGTCGTAGCTTCATTCAAGTCGCTGCTGCTGACCAACCTGGATACAGAGCTCGCCACCCTGCAACGGAATACCCGGTAGTTATAACACAGAAACCCAAGCTGACCAGCGTTTTGGCCTACAGTGAACCCATCAGCATGGATATTTCCTCACCTTGAGCTCTGTGGAGGCTGCTGACTGTGTTGGACCCTCGACCGAACCTTGCTCGGCCCTGGCACTGGGGACTGTCCCTGAGTTAACAACAAAAAACAGTTTGTTATACAGGGTGTCCAGATTATAATATATTATATGATAATATATATATATGATACGAAAAACTTCACCCACGTGTTCTATTCAGAAGCTTCGTTTCCGAGTTATTCAAGTTTTAAGATTTTTTCTCTCGTGTTGGCGACCTTATCTCCTAAAAATGGCCCTAACTCCACCGTTTTCATAGTATTCACAAATCTGACGACACCGTTGGAAAGAGCGTAAAATGTCCCATCTACTCAGTTTTTAACAATAATTTTTCAATGGGAACTTAAGGGTGAAAATAAGCCTATATAAATGTGTCACCATTCGAAAATACACGTTTTTTCGCATACAAACTCAATTTTTTCAAAAAAGTCACACCCTAAAAAATGAAAAATAATTACACCGTTGGAAAGCTGAGGCTTTTGCGCATTTTTTAGGCTTACAGACTATAACGTATCACTAGAATTATGCGGGAGTAACGAGCCTTTAAAAAAAGTGTATTTACAAAATTTGACGATATTTACTTTTCGGGCTCATTTTTCACCCTTTAGTTCCCATTAAAAAATTATCGTTAAAGACTGAGTAGATGGGAAATTTAACGCTCTTTCCAACGGTGTCGTCAGATTTGCGAATAATTTGAAAACGATGGAGTTAGGGCCGTTTTTAGGAGATAAGGTCGCCAACACGAGAGAAAAAATCTTAAAACTTGAATAACTCGGAAACGAAGCCTCTGAAAAAACTCCATTCGATTCAGCGTCAAAAAATGCCTAAATTGCGATACCAAGCTCATTTTCCAGAAAGTTGACTTTTGGTGGAAAACGTCGATTTTCACCTAAACACCCACGCTTTTCAGGACTTTAACGTCACTTGCTCCACGAAATTTCACTGTGAAAAACTTTTTTTTTATACAGTCGGAAAGGTGAGATTCTGGGCAAGTTTTCCCCGAAGAGTGCACGCCGAAAAAACCCCGTACTGATAGCGCAAAATACGAAAGAAAAGACGGCGATTTTTAAGAAATCTTAAAATTTTGGACTTTGGCCATTTTTTTCATCAATTAGGACTGTCTTAAAAAAGCGGATTTTATACTAGGAAGATAGCAAATTTAATCCTCTTTCCAACGGTATCCTCAATGTTTAATTTACATATTAATTTAAGGGAGTTTCAGCCGTTTTACTGAGACAAGGTCGAAAATACGAATAAATTCTTAAAAGCGAAAAGTCGGTTTTGTAGTTGAGTAATGACAAAACTCCACGAGGCACTTTTTGTTGCAAATTAGCTGTAGAATTGGTTACTTGAGTTTGTCCCATAATTACTGTAGACACCCTGTATGTCGTAACGGTACAAAATACACTGCAGTTTGGTATTTAAATACTGAAAAAAAAACCACAAAGAAACAAAATACAAACGTTTGGAGCGTGGGATTTTGCTGAGGGAGCATTGCTTCGACTAAGAGCTAGACTGCATGCTTTCCGGATGATGTCCATTTTGTCAGTATCGCAGAATTGTGGATTGCGCTGTATGAAGATTTCGATGTGCGTTGGATCAGGTGTCTTTAGCGGACCTTGAATGGAATCACCAGTGTCAATTAGTATATTCTTGCAGCGGCGGTAATATTAGTAAAATATGGGATCCCCGGAAAAGTTATTGGACGCGCTGGGGGAAACGACAAAACCGACAGCACACCCCACAATCCAAAGGCCACCGAGCTTGTCTTGCAACTGATCTTCAGCAGACGAGCTTACTAGCCTCTAAGAAATCAGCAGGCTGCTTGGGGCCAATCAGCAGCAGGCTGCTTGGGACTTGAGGAGTCTTGCTGACCAGGCGCCCAAGGGAGGTAGCTGCTCCCTACTCTGCACCTGAGAGTTTCGACGTCCAGGGAGGACCACTCCCGAAAAAGGAGTACAAAGTTAGTTAGTACTCATCAAATCAGGTCGGGAAAAGCGCTCTCAGGACTAGGAAACGGGGACAGTCAACCTAAAACCACAAGTTAGAAACCTAAGGACATTCAATTTCACCTTTGTTCATCACTTTAACTCATTATATTTCATCTCAATCTTCAAATAACCTCAAATGTTTACTCTTTGTCCAACCATGAAAATGCAATCATAAAACACCAGCGTTTTGGCCTTCAGGCCCCCTTTCTTCCGTTTCCTAGTCAATCCTGTCCCATTTTGCAGCTCCCTGAGACAACTCAATCTGGAGGCAGTAGCCTTCAACGTCGAGTCCTGACTGCAGCAGCAGGGGGAAAATACCAAGACCCAATACAGGGCCTTAAAAAGCCCTCCAAAACTCAGAGGATTCACTTTCACTGACGACAGTGTTCGTATTGTCTGTGTAAACCCAGAACTTGCTGCAATGGCTATTCAGGAGCACCAGTGGCGGAGGTCGCACAGTTCCAGGCTCAGTATTGTGATGCAGTGTCCTCCCACGAGTGCCCCAAAGGTGTCTTCTAGCTCGTTTGCTTACACAGCAATCCTACTGACCGATCCAGGCCTGGAACATGATGATACAGCTTCCAGACTCAGTCTTCACTTGCCCTCCAAGTTGCAGAATCTGATACGTTAAGAGGATTTTTATTGCCCAATCCTCTCCTCATAACGTACAGCCTTCTCCTCTATGAACCGTATCTTCCCAGGAGTGCCCCAATGGAGCCTTCCAGCTCCTCTACTTACACAGCAAACACAGCGATACTACCATCCTAATGAAGCTATAATCTCTTCTTTTTGTGAATTTTCCCAGAAATTCACACTTCTTCGTGAATTTGACTAACATTTGATCTGAAGGGAGGGTTTACCTCGAAATGACCTGGGGAAAGGCGTATAATCTAGGGGTTGAGCTTACCTGTTGGTGCCCCAAAAACGTCGAAATGTTCGGACTTTCTTCAGTTTTTCGCTTATAACCCCCAAACAACGCATCCTAGCGACAACCTTAAAAACAGACAAATTAAAGAACATTAAATTCCGCGTCGACTGACCCCCCTACATCGAAATTGAACCAAGTTACTAGGTAGTAACGGGAGGCTCAAAGTCGAAAATCTTCCCCCAAATTGTCCACTTGACGTATTTCTGTCGTCGGTAGCATCAAATCCTATCAAAACCCTCTTGGAATTCGAAGTTGCAGCGAATTTATCAGCAAGCTCAAAGAACGCCTAAATGATAAAATTCAACCAATTTTAACCGCTCTTACATTTTCAGCCGTCGATTACTACCTCGTACTCTGGTCCAATTTCGACGTTGGGGGTGTCAATCGACGCAGAATTTGACTCACTTTAATTTATATGTCCGTAAGGTGTTCGCTAGGATGCGTGGTTTAGGAGTTGTAAGCGAAAAACTGGAGGAAGTCCGAACATTTCGACGTTCATGGGGCACCAACCAGTAAGCTCAACCCCTAGATTACTCCGTTTTCAAGACTTATCTTACGGCTTTCTCCAGGTCATTTCGAGGTAAACCCTCCCTTCAGGTCAAATTTTGGTCAAATTCACGAAGAAATGTGAATTTCTGGGAAAATTTAGAAAAAGTTGTGATTATGAATTTTATTCGTACTCGTATTTATGAATACGAATTCTCCCGTATCTGCTGGACGGTTTTGTATCGAATCAGAGGTTTCTTGCTCAAAGGTGTTTCATCGAGCGAAGCAGCGCCTATTTATTTAACTCTCGTGAACACTTAAATTTATGTACAAAACTGCATTGATAATTGATAAAACAGTTGAAAAATCATGTAAATTGAGTGTAATCTTACTGAGTACTGGAGGCGGTTTGTACACATCGTTCATCATATTCTGTAGGAAGTGAGTGTCGGTGAAATCCGGGCTCGGGTTGAGGAGGTAATCCTTGATATCGAGAAGAGCCCGTACTGCGAGGCAGTCGTCGACCCAAGACACCTGAAACGATTGAAATGTTGGACGTTTAGATTGGATAAGGAGAGGGGTGAGCTAGATATGGTTAGGGATGGCTGAGGGTGAGCTAGATAAGGTTAGGGACGGCTGAGGGTGAGCTAGATATGGTTAGGGATGACTGAGGGTGAGCTAGATATGGTTAGGGACGGCTGAGGGTTAGCTAGATATGGTTAGGGACGGCTGAGGGTGAGCTAGATATGGTTAGGGATGGCTGAGGGTGAGCTAGATATGGTTAGGGATGGCTAAGGGTGAGCTAGATATGGTTAGGGATGGCTGAGGGTGAGCTAGATATGGTTAGGGATGGCTGAGGGTGAGCTAGATATGGTTAGGGATGGCTGAGGGTGAGCTAGATATGGTTAGGGACGGCTGAGGGTGAGCTAGATATGGTTAGGGATGGCTGAGGGTGAGCTAGATAAGGTTAGGGATGGATGAGGGTGAGCTAGATATGGTTAGGGGTGGCTGAGGGTGAGCTAGATATGGTTAGGGATGGCTGAGGGTGAGCTAGATGTGGTTCGGGATGGCTGAGGGTGAGCTAGATATGGTTAGGGATGGCTGAGGGTGAGCTAGATGTGGTTCGGGATGGCTGAGGGTGAGCTAGATATGGTTAGGGATGGCTGAGGGTGAGCTAGATATGGTTAGGAACGGCTGAGGGTGAGCTATGGTTAGGGATGGATGAGGGTGAGCTAGATATGGTTAGGGATGGCTGAGGGTGAGCTAGATATGGTTAGGGACGGCTGAGGGTGAGCTAGATATGGTTAGGGATGGCTGAGGGTGAGCTAGATAAGGTTAGGGACGGCTGAGGGTGAGCTAGATATGGTCAGTGATGGCTGAGGGTGAGCTAGATATGGTTAGGGACGGCTGAGGGTTAGCTAGATATGGTTAGGGACGGCTGAGGGTGAGCTAGATATGGTTAGGGATGGCTGAGGGTGAGCTAGATGTGGTTCGGGATGGCTGAGGGTGAGCTAGATATGGTTAGGGATGGCTGAGGGTGAGCTAGATATGGTTAGTGATGGCTGAGGGTGAGCTAGATATGGTTAGGGATGGATGAGGGTGAGCTAGATATGGTTAGGGACGGCTGAGGGTGAGCTAGATATGGTTAGTGATGGCTGAGGGTGAGCTAGATATGGTTAGGGATGGCTGAGGGTGAGCTAGATATGGTTAGGGATGGCTGAGGGTGAGCTAGATATGGTTGGGGGTGGCTGAGGGTGAGCTAGATATGGTTAGGGATGGCTAAGGGTGAGCTAGATATGGTTAGGGATGGCTGAGGGTGAGATATGGTTAGGGATGGATGAGGGTGAGCTAGATATGGTTAGGGATGGCTGAGGGTGAGCTAGATATGGTTAGGGATGGCTGAGGGTGAGCTAGATATGGTTAGGGATGGCTGAGGGTGAGCTAGATAAGGTTAGGGATGGATGAGGGTGAGCTAGATATGGTTAGGGGTGGCTGAGGGTGAGCTAGATATGGTTAGGGATGGCTGAGGGTGAGCTAGATATGGTTAGGGATGGCTGAGGGTGAGCTAGATATGGTTAGGGATGGCTAAGGGTGAGCTAGATATGGTTAGGGATGGCTGAGGGTGAGATATGGTTAGGGATGGATGAGGGTGAGCTAGATATGGTTAGGGATGGCTGAGGGTGAGCTAGATATGGTTCAGGCTGACAAGACATCGTTAGGAATAACGTAGATAAGGCTATGAATGATTCTATAAACGATATCAGTTGACCTAAACATGATGGTACAGATGACATGACCTAAACATATGAGATAAGGTGGACACAAGTGGTTCTGTCACAGATACTTAACCCGAGCTCGAATCGCCAGTTCGTTCCTCTCACCATGAAAGCCGGTTCTTTTCTAAACGGAGGATCCTCCTCACACCTGTAGTGACCCATTTCGCACACGAGACCGTCCATGAGAACGATCCTCCGGCCGCTACTCTTCTCCAAGACGCCGCCGTGGGCCATGATTTTCGAAACGTAGTCCTTTTTCGATTGGCGGGTCTCGCAGACGAGGCGGAAGTTAATGGGGACACCGCCGAGGGAGACGAACAGCGGATACGGACAGTCCAAGTGGCTACTCATTGCGAACACTTCGAAACACCTGCAAAAATAACTTATTTAGTTGCGAAAGACAAGACAAAAATACATTTACCCAGAAAATCAGCGACCAAAGACACGTGTAACCTGAATTGACGCCAAAAAACCACGAAATTTTCGTCCTTTTTTCGGTTTTTGCTCAATATTTGATTGAAGGAAGGGTCTGACGGGTATGGCCACCATATACACTCTTAAACTAGACTAAATTCCCTACAATTTGGGACCAGAACGACCTCTGTACGACCATTAGTTCTTGAGATAAAGCACTTCAAAAACAGACCGAAATTTCCGAAAAGTGACAAACCGTCGAAATGGTCACTTATTTTGTGAAATACCTTCAAATATGAATTTTTTAATAAGTTGTTGGGATTCATATGAATAGTGAAAAACCAAAAAAGCAGCTTCCAAAGTCAAGTGCGATCAGGTTTATGGCCGAAAAACTACTACATTTTCGCACTTATTTCGGTTTTTGCTCAATATTTCATTGAAGGAAGGGTCTGACGGGTATGGCCACCATATACACTCATAAACTAGACTAAATTCCCTACAATTTGAGACCAGAACGACCTCTGTACGACCATTAGTTCTCGAGATACAGCTCTTCAAAAAACAGGCCAAATTTTCCCAAAAGTGACAAACCGTCGAAATGTTCACTTATTTTGTGAAATACCTTCGAACTTGTGATTTTTTTCCATAATGTTGGGGCCTAAAGAAATAGTGAGAAACCAGAAAAGCAGCTTTCAAAGACTTGGGTGACCGGACTTACAGCCAAAAAACTACTAAATTAGTGCACTTATTTCGGTTTTTGCTCAATATTTCATTGAAGGAAGGCTCTGACGGTTATGGTCACCATATACACTCTTAAACTAGACTAGATTTACTACAATTTGAGACCAAAATGACCTCTGTACGACCATTAGTTCTTCAGATACAGCACTTCAAAAACAGACCGAAATTTCCAAAAAGTGACAAACCGTCGAAATGGTCACTTATTTTGTGAAATACCTTCAAATATGAATTTTTTAATAAGTTGTTGGGATTCATATGAATAGTGAAAAACCAAAAAAGCAGCTTCCAAAGTCAAGTGCGACCAGGTTTAAGGCCAAAAAAAGACTACATTTTCGCGCTTATTTCGGTTTTCGCTCAATATTTCATTGAAGGAAGGCTCTGACGGTTATGGTCACCATATACACTCTTAAACTAGACTAGATTTACTACAATTTGAGACCAAAATGACCTCTGTACGACCATTAGTTCTTGAGATAAAGCACATCAAAAACAGACCGAAATTTCCAAAAAGTGAAAAAACGTCGAAATGTTCACTAATTTTGTTCACTAGGGAACAGTCTGACCTCCTTTTAAAGATCTTTTAACGCTGAACACGATGGCAAAGTCAGAATTGCGGTATCTCATTTCGTTCTCAAACTGAAGGCTGTCACCGGTTCATGTCAACACGATGGTTTTCACGTTAGAAATCACTACGAGCAATCAACACAAATGCTTAGCAACGATAGGTTGTGAGCGAAAATCATCAGAATATCAACTGTACTGTAACGGTTTCCATGAGCCAAAGTAAAGACATAATATTATGTCAATAGTCAAAGTCAAAAATGTCAATAGTCCAAGAAAACCGGGGCTGAGTACGTTACGCTGTACTTGTACACTACTTTGTCACAAGGCAACAACACCGTCCAATAACAATTATTGTAATTACAACAAGACATCATTCTTTCGTTCTCTCGTCACATTATTAATGTCATTGAAGTTAACATGGAAAATCCTTGAGAACAAAACTTCAAACAAAACTTACTCGTGACGACGTGAGTCATTTCGCACGTCAAGCGACTTCGACTTGATTTTGTATCGTGAACATCAAAACATTCGATGAAATCGAAAATGGCGTCTAAACAACACGAGCGGTACCATTTTTGTTGTTGAAATTACGAAAAAAAACACAAACTTTGTTGATGTCAAACAACTCGATGAAAGCGGGAATCGAGTTGAAGCCGAACAAAATTGAAACCTCCCTGCATGGATGCTATAAACTACCGGTCCCTTTCGTCCAATGTTGACAAACTCGGTGGAAATCAACGTTGGACAATTCGACATCACACCTGTTACCTCGTAGGGATTTCCCTGTGATCATCCCACTGAAACTGAATTCTGACTAGGACTTGATAATAAGTCAGAATTCAGTTTCAGTGGGATTTCAATTCAGAAGGAAAAACCTGATTGAAACCCCCCTGCATGGATGCTACACAACACAAATCCACAGATCGCTTTGTCCAATGTTGACAAACTAGGTGGAAATCTTGGACAATTCGATATCACACCTGTTACCTCGTAGGGATTTCCCGGTCTTCATTTTATCACGTCCTCGTCAGAATTCAGTTTCAGTGGCATTTCAATTCGACTGTACCTCTCAAAACAGGAGGAAAAACCTAATTGAAACCTCCCCACATGGATGCTATAAAATACCGGTCACTTTCGCCGAATGTTGACAAACTCGGTGGAAATCACTATTGGACGATGTGATACCACACCTGTTACCTCGTAGGGATTTCCCTGTCATCATTTTATCAAGTCCTCGTCAGAATTCAGTTTCAGTGGCATTTCAATTCGACTGTACCTCTCAGAAAAGGAGGAAAAACCTGATTGAAACCCCCCTGCATGGATGCTATACAACACAAAATCCACACATCGCTTTGTCCAATGTTGACAAACTAGGTGGAAATCTTGGACAATTCAATATCACACCTGTTACCTCGTAGGGATTTCCCTGTCATCATTTTATCACGTCCTCGTCAGAATTCAGTTTCAGTAGGATTTCAATTCGACTGTACCTCTCAGAACAGGAGGAAAAACCAGGCTGAAACCTCCCTGCATGGATGCTATAAACTACCAGTCACTTTCGTCCAATGTTGACAAACTCGGTGGAAATCAACGTTGGACAATTCAACATCACACCTGTTACCTCGTAGGGATTTCCCTGTCATCATTTTATCACGTCCTCGTCAGAATTCAGTTTCAATGGTATTTCAATTCGACTGTACCTCTCAGAACAGGAGGGAAAACCGGACTGTAACCTCCCTGCATGGATGCTATAAACTACCGGTCTCTTTCGTCCAATTTTGAAAAACTAGGTGGAAATCTTGGACAATTCGATATCACACATGTCATGTTACGTCGTAGGGATTACCCTGTGTTCATTCTATCAAGTCCTCAAGTCAGAATTCAGTTTCACTGGCATTTCAATTCGACTGTACCTCTCAAAACAGGAGGAAAAACCAGGCTGAAACCTCCCTGCATGGATGCTATAAAATACCGGTCCCTTTCGTCCAATGTTGACAAACTCGGTGGAAATCAACGTTGGACGATGTGATATCACACCTGTTACCTCGTAGGGATTTCCCTGTCATCATTTTATCAAGTCCTCAAGCCAGAATTCAGTTTCAACGGGATTTCAATTCGACTGTACCTCTCAGAACAGAAGGGAAAACCTAATTGAAACCTCCCCACATGGATGCTATAAAATACCGGTCACTTTCGCCCAACGTTGACAAACTCGGTGGAAATCAACGTTGGACAATTCGAATCACACCTGTTACCTCGTAGGGATTTCCCTGTCATCATCCCACTTGAAACTGAATTCTGACTAGGACTTGATAATAAGTCAGAATTCAGTTTCAGTGGGATTTCAATTCAGAAGGAAAAACCTGATTGAAACCCCCCTGCATGGATGCTATACAACACAAATCCACACATCGCTTTGTCCAATGTTGACAAACTCGGTGGAAATCTTGGACAATTCAATATCACACCTGTTACCTCGTAGGGATTTCCCTGTCTTCATCATATCAAGTCCTCAAGTTAGAATTCAGTTTCAGTGGCATTTCAATTCAACTGTACCTTTATTCGGCCTACAATACATTCGGCCTACATAACTAATTTAGTTATATGACAATTTCATACTCGTTTAATGACTATTGTATTTATAAGAGGTACTTATTCATATTGTACAAGAGGTTCATTTCCTAAATCATATAAAACGGTTAATGTCTTTGAAAAATTCGTAGATTTTGTCGAGTACATCTGTTTCGTTTGAAGCTAGCAGGTTATCCAGGTTGAATGGCTTCTGAATATTGAGTTCCGCCATTTCTTCCAGAAGACGGGATCGGGCTTCGTTGTAGCGTGGGCAGCATAGAACTATGTGCTCTGCCGTTTCCGTTAAACCAGGGCAAGAGGAGCATTCGTCGTTATCCGACAATCCAGTCTTGTGGAGGTATTGGTTGGTGAGGAGGTGATTTGTTCTTAGACGGGAGATAGTAGAGAAGAATATTTTGGGTTTGTTACTAAAGGATTTAAACCAGGCTCGTTGTTTTGGAGAGGGAAATAGGGCTTTGTACCTGTCTCCAGAGGGATGATTCCTATGGAAATTCTCCCATGCTTTTATTAGTTGACGGTGGAATGTGGCGCGAAGGTCCGAATATGGAAACACTGGGGGGTCGAATACACGCTGGGGGATATATATACTCTCAACAGGCATTCAAAGTACAAAGTTTTCAAGGCTGCTGTCCGCACAGTGCTCACGTATGCAGCTCAGGTGTGGGGTTATAAATACTATGAAGTGGTGGAGCGACTTCAACTCCAGTTCGTCAAAATGCTATATGGTCTCCCGCAGAATACTCCAAATTACATGATATATGTTGAAGCACACGTGGATCCGATTTATCACACCACCCTCTCACTTCACTGTGGCTATATCAGGAAGGTTTTAAGAATGCCAGAATCCCGTTATCCAAGAATAGTTCTCCTGGAAACTATAAGTAAAAACATATACTGGGCTGGGGAACTGAAAAGGCTTGCTGATCGTGTTGGATGCGAGGTTGATTTTGAAACTGGAAACCTTCGGCTGTTTGATTCGCAGTTGGAGGGCTTGTTGGAGGCATGGAGGGCGCTGCATCGAGAGGAGACTATGGCCCGTGCTCTGGCGTCAGGTAACACATTGTACAGCAAGCTGGATCTGACTCTGCACTCAATTGACATGACGAATGAGAATCTAGGGCCCCTGCATGTGCGCCGATGGTTGGCGAAGCTGCGAGGATCTCTTCTGGGACTTAATCACCGCCCGTTTCTCCCGGGTACAGATAGAAGGGAAGAATGTTCTATGTGCAATATGAAGGCTCTGGAAGATGTTTATCATTTTCTTGGGGTCTGTCCCGTGTTGGGAGAGTTCAGGAGCGCCTGTCTGGGTGCTTCGGTGCTCAGTAGGGAGCGTGTCATGCATTTTCTGAATGGCGATGGTATGGGGCGGCTGGCGAATTTTTGTCGGGTGGCATGGCGTTATAGATCAGAACTGATAAATGAATTCAACTGGTAATCCCGCTCACAGTGAAAACTGTGAATTCGAATATTTTGGTAAAAAAGCAACTGGTATCCTTGTCTTGGACACTCTCCGGCTGAAGGACCTTTGGTCCATTGTCGTATAACATGCTAAAGCAAAGTTTTTGTTTGTTTTTTTCATTCAATTTTCATGAATTTGTTGTTGGGGTCAAACGTGAATATAATAATGAATATATCTATATCTAAACTGTGTTAATTGTATATTATAATTATGTTCACTTTAAATATAAAATTAGGAAAAATTTAATAATAAAATATTTGATGACTCTGTTTATGATAGGTTGTGGAGTATATATTGTGAATAGTACATATTCATGTAAATAGTTATGTTAATAAAGCATGTTTTTCTTCTTCTTCTTCTTCTACTCTCAACAGCTTCTTTGTCCACAATCTCATTTCCTATTATCCCTTTGTGGCCTCTTATCCAGAGGAACTTTGTTTGTGTACACTTTGATCTGAGCACTTCAATTTCATTCAAAATCTCTTTTTCTATATACGTTAGTTTTGAGTTTGGATTGATATTTTCTAATTTAGACAGGACACCCTGTGAATCAGAAATTATCACCACTGTAGAAGGAATAGTTCGAAGATCATTTGTGTATTTTAGCGAGGCGAGAATAGCATAGGCTTCGGCCGTGAAAATAGAGGAGGAATTCCACAGTCGAATTGACCTGCAGAATTCGTTAGTTTGATCGTAAAACGCACATCCCGCTCGTCCGGCGCTCACAGAGCCGCCTGTGAATATGTATGTCCCTGCTGGCCAGTGTTCACGTAGATAGGAACTGATAAATGTATTTGGAGAAGAAGCATAGCTGTATGCTCTGTCTGGGAGTTTGTAAACTGTAGGCGCCTTCAGTACCAAGCTATATTTGATTGTATATTGGTGGGCTGTGTATTCTGTGGCCAGCCATTTTAGATCCTGGGCTATAGTTGTAAAGCTGTCACATATTGCTGGTGATTTCTTCTTTACCCAATATCGGGCAATCAGGACTTGGATGGAGAGGTTCGTGATCTCGTTACTCAGAGTTGGCGATCTGCAGTTGGCGATCTGCAACTGTACCTCTCAGAACAGAAGGAAGAACCTGATTGAAACCCCCCTGCATGGATGCTATACAACACAAAATCCACACATCGCTTTGTCCAATGTTGACAAACTCGGTGGAAATATTGGACAATTCGATATCACACCTGTTACCTCATAGGGATTTCCCTGTCATCATTTTATCAAGTCCTCGTCAGAATTCAGTTTCAGTGGCATTTCAATTCGACTGTACCTCTCAGAAAAGGAGGAAAAACCTGATTGAAACCCCCCTGCATGGATGCTATACAACACAAAATCCACACATCGCTTTGTCCAATGTTGACAAACTAGGTGGAAATCTTGGACAATTCAATATCACACCTGTTATTTCAGTTTCAGTGGCATTTCAATTCGACTGTACCTCTCAAAACAGGAGGAAAAACCGGACTGTAACCTCCCTGCATGGATGCTATAAACTACCGCTCACTTTCGTCCAATGTTGTTATACTCGGTAGAAATCACTATTGGACAATTCGATATCACCACGAAATAGGTACTTTCACACCGTATAACGTCAATTTCGGTTCATTTAAATCGAAATTCCCTACACAAAATTCTTCATAATTTTTCAAAAATTACGAAAAATCGTAATTGCTCGTATAAACAAGAAAAAAAATTCACGTTTTTCAGTGCAGTTTTTTTTTCTGTCCGCCATCACCGCCGATAACGTCGAAATTTTCAAATTCCGCCCCTTCGAATCGTTTCGACCGCCCGATTTCGTCATTTCGTCACCTCGTCCGTCTCGACGTCACGAAAACGTTAAGAACCCGCTCGACGTCACGAAATTCGAATCGACGTCGAGACGGACGAGACGATCCACGAAATCAAGTCCCGGTCGACTGATAACGACTGATAAGAAAAACCACCTGTTCGCCGATCGTCACCTTTTGAGTGGTTTTGAGTCGATTCCACGTTAACGTTTTGAAGTTCGTATTTTTTTTTGTTTTTCGATTTCGTTTTAAATTGACGACGCATCGAGTCCTCGCACGAACTCAAATTTCGATTTTTTAATTTTTTTAGTTCGTCGAAATTTTCAGTTCGACTTCGAAAGTTCCTAATTCCGTGTCGTCGGTGAAAGTGAGTACTTCCTTGATTGTTTTACCTGTACGTACTGAACTGAGACGTCGAAACTACTGAGTTGGTTTCAGTTTTGACTTGTGTCGAGTCGAATGATCAGGTGTCGATGGCAATTGAATCAGTCGTTTCACAAACACCGAGTACAGTTCTTCAATTTTTGAGATGTTCACCACACTGAATGACAGGTGGTTTAATGCTGATTTCAAAAGTGTGGTGAAAAAAATCGAAGATAAAAATAGTAAGAAAGTGTTGGTAACGTCTAAAAGGAATCGGCGATTTTCTGTATTTCGCAAAAAGTGAAATAACTCAGAAACGAAGCCCCAAAAACAAAAATTTCAAAGAGGCATTTTCTGTTCCAAATTCAACCTAGAATCGAAAAAAGCAATAAAAAAGGGGGGTCAAGAGGTAACCGTAAGTTTCAATCAATGATTTGAGACCCTAAAACATGGAAAAATAAAAATCGGACTTCGGCATCGTGAAGCTGAGTTAAAATACTATGAAAAAGGTCCAGGTGAATTTTTCGATAGCTCGCACCGCAAGGCTGTAATTTCCCGATGGGCCCGTTTAGATGGGACACCCTGTATAATAGGAACCTAAATTATCATAGTAATGACAATATTCACTTTGGCGAATTACAGCGGTTGGTGATTTTGATCATGTAGGCCATCTCGTCCTTGTCCTCTAGGTAGGTGTCCCAGCATTGCAGAAATTGCGTAAATTTGTACTTGTGTTTTTAATATCAGAATATTCATAACTCCAATATCATTGGTGTCCTATTGCTTTAATAGTTATTAAAGGATTATTAATTTCGTCTATTATATATAAAATTTTTAGTGATGGTAGTGCAATGAATAATAGAGTAATGGCTGGCATTATTGTCCATAATAGTTCTGTTGTTTGTCTTTCTAATAAATATCGGTTAATAAATTTATTATAAAAAGTTGTAATTATAATATATCTAACTATAATAGTAATTATAATTAAGATTATTATTGTTTGATCATGAAAAAAGATTAATTGTTCTATTAATGGTGAATTTCTATCTTGAAATAATATATTTGATCATGTAGGTATTTCTAATAAAAGATATATCTTTATATATGAATCTTAAATTCATTGCACTTTTCTGCCATATTAGAATAATCTAATTATCACAACTATCGGGCAGTTACCCCATTGGCTTGTGGATTTTTGTTCGATTTGCAGGTCCATCTCTCAAAACACACAAACACGTTCTGACTAGTTGGAATGTTGTGAAAATGATTAGGCTTATCGGCTAGGCCAGTGGTTCCCAACCCGTGGTCCGCGGACCACTTGTGGTCCGCGCCGAGTTTACGTGTGGTCCGCGGGCTGTTTCAGAGTACGTCTTATAATTCACGGTTTTCTTCATCAATACGAGTATAACAATGTTTTTACTGGCTATATAATGAGACATTCATCCTCGGAGATACGTTTGTTATGAAAGTATGCCACATGAGTAATGCTGTTTTTATTTCTGATGTTAGGCGTGGAGTGATCTTGCCAGTAAAATGCAAAACCAAGGAAGTCACTGAGAGACTTCATAGTGTCATATTTTGTAAGCGTTTTACAATAGATTTATCATGTTTCTATAACTATATTAAGACTATAACTATGTTTTTTTTTCTAATTACTTACTCTTAATACAATGTATATTAAAGGATTTAAAATATATTTCTCTAGTTCTCAATTTAATTTACCTAGTTATAAAATCATGTGGTCCGCAGACGTTTTCTTATAGATCTAGTGGTCCTCGAGGGAAAAAGGTTGGGAACCACTGGGCTAGGCGAGATGGGCGCTCACAGACAGACGGGGCTTTTCGTCGATTTACCCAGATGGGCGACGCCCGCCAGGCCACGGGTGCCAGCTCACGGGTGCCAGCCCACGGGTGCCAGCTCACCGGTGCCAGCTCACGGGTGCCATGATGATAAGGGTGTAACCCCGTGACGTCTCCATGCATGGCACCTGTGGTGGCCACGAGGTCGTGGTGTGACGCCAAATGGCGCTCCGTCGAGCGGGGCGACGCAGCGCCAAGAGGTCGTGGTGTGACGCCAAATGGCGCGGCGTCGAGCGAGGCGACGCAGCACCACGTCCTCCTCGCAGAGCACTGGTGGGGTACGTATTACGTGACTCGAGAAAATTGCGACAAGAGAGCAGACAAGAATTTTCGGTTTTCGAGTCGTTTTAGGTCTTCAGAAGATCGATTTCTTCCTAAATGAACCCCTCAATTCGATTCAATTTCAACCTTTTTCGAGTTTGTAAGACGTTTTCAAGTCAAATTTCTGAAATTCCGATGAGTGAATCTAACTCAATTTTCTCCCTCTATCCGAATCGATTATAACAATTTTTCGACGTTTTTAGTTCTTCAGAAGTCGATTTCGACTCAATTCGATTCAAACTCGAGTTTTTGAGACGTTTTCGAGTCGAATTTCGGATATTCCGATGAATCAATCTAACTCAATTTTCTCCCTCTATCCGAATCGATTATAACAATTTTTCGACGTTTTTAGTTCTTCAGAAGTCGATTTCTTCCTAAATGAACCCCTCAATTCGATTCAATTTCAACCTTTTTCGAGTTTTTAAGACGTTTTTGAGTCGAATTTCTGAAATTCCGATGAGTGAATCTAACTCAATTTTCTCCCTCTATCAGAATCGATTATAACAATTTTTTGACGTTTTCGAGTCGTTTTAGGTCTACAGAAGGTCGATTTCTTCCTAAATGAACCCCTCAATTCGATTCAATTTCAACCTTTTTCGAGTTTTTAAGACGTTTTCAAGTCGAATTTCGGAAATTCCGATGAGTCAATCTAACTCAATTTTCTCCCTCTATCAGAATCGATTATAACAATTTTTCGACGTTTTTAGTTCTTCAGAAGTCGATTTCTTCCTTAATGAACCCCTCAATTCGATTCAAACTCAACCTTTTTCGAGTTTTTGAGACGTTTTCGAGTCGAATTTCGGATATTCCGATGAGTCAATCTAACTCAATTTTCTCCCTCTATCAGAATCGATTATAACAATTTTTTGACGTTTTCGAGTCGTTTTATGACTTCAGAAGGTCGATTTCTTCCGAAATGAACCCCTCAATTCGATTCAAACTCAACCTCTTTCGAGTTTTTGAGACGTTTAACAATAATAATAATTATTAATTATTAACAATCATTAATAATAATTTTCACTACTTGATAATAATTATTAATTATTAGCGACAATTCATAATAATAATTAATCTGTCATTTATTGATCTAAACAGAAGGGTGATCTGCACAAAGAAGATAGGTAATAAACCAAAATCTCACTGAAATTAACAACAAAATTAATGTATTTATTGACACTTTTTGACACAATGGTTTATTATCTTGTTTGCGCAGATCACCCTTCTTTAATATTACATATTACTTATGTATTACATATTACTGCTATTTTTAGTAATATAATATATTATTCATGAAATAATCACTATTTAATTATTGTTGTCCCTATTTATGTACAGTCAATTTTTCATCGACAAAGTTTTAAGTTCAGTTTAAAATTTTGAACTTTTGGTGATGAAAAATTGACTGTACTATAAATAGTGATAATAATAATTAAATAGTGATTATGAATAATACAATATATTACTCCATAATACTATTATTATATAATTACACTCGTTTACGGCCAGTGATTGTACTATTTTGCCACTCTTTCCACCACTCTTTCCCCCACTGTGGTTCGTATGAACCCTGTATGAACATCTGACTGTCTTTGGCTCATATTGGCTCACCAGTAAACGTTTAAAAAATTATTACTACGTTATTTGACTAATTTCGTCCTGTTCTTTGTTCGCAGGTCTAGTCGACAGCCCGTCCATTTACTTTTCGATTGTATTATTTTTATTTTCGTCTTTCGATTCTTAATATTCACGATTCCCTCCATTTACGCTCTTCGTTACATCACGACAATTGAGATTTTATTTAGAAATAAAACATAATTTTTTTTTACTCGTTTATTTTGATCGAGAAATGGTTTCCGACTAGATGGGACCTCAGCAGGAGCTTACAGCACAAATCGAATCAAGGTAAGGGTATTATTATTATTATTTATTTATTTATTTTCATATTTTTTTCTCAGGGTAACATTTAGGGTGTATGCACCGGATACAGACACTTCAAAGGAATTTGTAGGTATATATTTTTCAAGTTGCCTTATCAAGCTTCCTTACGACAGTACTTTGAGGGCTAAGTGATGGACAAACCTCAACTTCTAACGCCTGTAGGACCTACAGTGTAGGTTGAAAACGACTGCTCCAATTGAATAAAAATTTTAAATGCACGAAAACAGCTTGATGGATCGAACTTTTCTCCCGTTTTTGAATGTTTCTGTGACCGGGGAAGGACATATTATTAAGTTGGTTCGCTTCCGGATCCGATGCATAGGGGTGGGGGTTTATAAAGGACGAAATATAAAATGAAGGCGCGGAATTCCAGAGGCTTATTAAAACCCGATCGCCTAGCCAGCCAGCCCTCTGACGTCATAGGCTCTTACGGCATAGGCTGTGACGTACTAGTTAGCCTCCTGCCAGCCGTCTGACGTCATACGCTCGTGCGTCATAGGCTCTGACGTAGGTACCAGTTGGCCTCCGGCCAGCCGTCTGACGTCATACGCTCGTGCGTCATAGGCTCTGACGTAGGTACTAGTTGGCCTCCGGCCAGCCGTCTGACGTCATACGCTCGTGCGTCATAGGCTCTGACGTAGGTACTAGTTGGCCTCCGGCCAGCCGTCTGACGTCATACGCTCGTGCGTCATAGGCTCTGACGTAGGTACTAGTTGGCAGCCGGCCAGCCGTCTGACGTCATACACACGTGCGTCATAGGTGCGTCTGACGTAGTGGCCCGCCTGTCGCTTGTGTTCTGACGTGATCTGAGGGAAAGGGTGAATCAAGGAAACAAATTTTTCCCGTTTCAATTTATGTGCCAAAGCAAAGACATGAAAATGTCAAAAGAATGTCAACTCCATCCTGTTTTTGATACAGTCGAGAATTAAATGCTTGCATACGAGTCTGCAACACATTGGGACATTTTATGTCTTCAAAGAAGTGATTCAAGAACCTTCGAACAATGCTACATCACCTACCCCAGTAGCGTAGTTGTTATACTTAATTGTAGGGTTCATCATAAATTATGAAGCTTGCATTCGTATAGACAATATAAATTATTGAGAATGATCACCTGTGTGTAAACAATTATTTAAACAATCACGCTCATACCGCAGCTTGTAGGGAGGTATGAATTTTAAACCACAAACAGGACGTAGCGCCAAATCGCTTGTCTTTGACGAACGATTGCGTCAGAATGGCTGGACCGATTTCAATGTTCGAAACGTCATTCGACGCGAAATTTTATGCTCCTTATAAAGGATAGAGTAACATTTTCAGTAGGATGCGTACCTTTCGAGTTATACGCGAAAAATTCGAAAAGAGCGACAATTTCGATGTTTGTAGGCCCTCAAATCTGAAGAAAACCCCTAGAAACTGTCGCAAACTTAAATACGGGTACGGGTCCGTTATTTAGGTCCCCCAAGAGGGATTGAAACGGTTTCTTGCTCTCGAGCAATTTTTGGAAGCTGGAGCACTAATTTGCCCGGTCTTAAATGATGGACAACCCTCAACTTCTAACGTCTGTAGGTTGAATACGACTGCTCCGATTGAAAAATGTCACGGAATCAAAGTTGTAGGAAATTTAATTCTGAATCACATGGTCTGTTGAAGTTTGAAATTCGCCCACTCCATACCTCACTCCAGTGCTGAGGTATGAATTTTAAACCACAAACAGGACGTAGCGCCAAATCGCTTGTCTTTGACGAACGATTGCGTCAGAATGGCTGGACCGATTTCAATGTTCGAAACGTCATTCGACGCGGAATTTAATGTTCCTTAAAACATATAAGAGTTACAATTTTTGTAGGATACGTACATTTCGAGTTATACGCGAAAAACTGAAATATTGCTACAATTTCGCTGTTTATAGGCTATAGGCTCTCAAATCTTAAGCTTTTAGGATTTTATGTTTTATGCGTTACTATTTTCCCGAAAATTCGCTCATTAAGCCATGCTGCACTAAGGGATTTTATGTTATTGTTACTCGAAAATTTGCTCATTAAGCCATGATGCACTAAGGGATTTTATGTTGTTGTTCCTAGAAAATTCGCTCTTGAAGCCATGGTGCACTAAGAGATTTTATGTTGTTGTTCCTAGAAAATTCGCTCATTAAGCCGTGCTGCACTAACGGATTTTATGTTGTTGTTCCTTGAAAATTCGCTCTTGAAGCCGTGCTGCACTAAGAGACTTTATGTTGTTGTTTTCCCGAAAATTCACTTTTGAAGCCATGCTTCACTCAGGGATTTTATGTTATTATTTTCTCGAAAATTCGCTCTTGAAGCCATGCTGCACTAAGGGATTTTATGTTGTTGTTCCGCGAAGATTCGCTCTTGAAGCCATGCTGCACTAAGAGATTTTATGTTGTTGAACCGAGAAGATTCGCTCTTGAAGCCGTGCTGCACTAAGAGATTTTATGTTATTATTTTCTCGAACATTCGCTCTTGAAGCCGTGCTTCACTAAGGGATTTTATGTTATTTTTTTCTCGAACATTCGCTCTTGAAGCCATGCTGCACTAAGAGATTTTATGTTATTTTCTCGAACATTCGCTCTTGAAGCCGTGCTGCACTAAGGGATTTTATGTTATTATTTTCTCGAACATTCGCTCTTGAAGCCATGCTGCACTAAGGGATTTTGTTATTATTTTCTCGAAAATTTGCTCACTAAGCCGTGCTGCACTAAGGGATTTTATGTTGTTGTTCCGCGAAAATTCGCTCTTGAAGCCATGCTTCACTAAGAGATTTTATGTTATTATCTTCTCGAACATTCGCTCTTGAAGCCATGCTTCACTAAGGGATTTTATGTTATTATTTTCTCGAAAATTCGCTCTTTTAGTCATGCTCCTCCAAGGGATTTTATGCTATTATTTTCTCGAAAATTCACTCTTGAAGCCATGCTTCACTAAAGGATTTTATGTTATTATTTTCTCGAAAATTCGCTCTTGAAGCCATGCTGCACTAAGGGATTTTATGTTATTATTTTCTCGAAAATTCGCTCTTTTAGTCATGCTCCTCCAAGGGATTTTATGCTATTATTTTCTCGAAAATTCGCTCTTGAAGCCATGCTGCACTAAGGGATTTTATGTTATTATTTTCCCGAAAATTCACTCCTGAAGCCATGCTGCACTAAGAGTCTTTATGTTGTTGTTCCCCGAAAATTCACTCCTGAAGCCATGCTGCACTAAGAGATTTTATGTTGTTGTTCCCCGAAAATTCACTCCTGAAGCCATGCTTCACTAAGAGACTTTATGTTGTTGTTCCCCGAAAATTCACTCCTGAAGCCATGCTGCACTAAGAGATTTTATGTTGTTGTTCCCCGAAAATTCACTCCTGAAGCCATGCTGCACTAAGAGACTTTATGTTGTTGTTCCCCGAAAATTCGCTCTTGAAGCCATGCTGAACTAAGAGATTTTATGTTGTTGTTCCCCGAAAATTCACTCCTGAAGCCATGCTGCACTAAGAGACTTTATGTTGTTGTTCCCCGAAAATTCGCTCCTGAAGCCATGCTGCACTAAGAGACTTTTTGTTGTTGTTCCCCGAAAATTCGCTCTTGAAGCCATGCTGCACTAAGAGACTTTATGTTGTTGTTCCCCGAAAATTCACTCCTGCAGCCATGCTGCACTAAGAGACTTTATGTTGTTGTTCCCCGAAAATTCGCTCTTGAAGCCATGCTGCACTAAGAGTCTTTATGTTGTTGTTCCCCGAAAATTCACTCCTGCAGCCATGCTGCACTAAGAGACTTTATGTTGTTGTTCCCCGAAAATTCACTCCTGAAGCCATGCTGCACTAAGAGTCTTTATGTTGTTGTTCCCCGAAAATTCACTCCTGAAGCCATGCTGCACTAAGAGACTTTATGTTGTTGTTCCCCGAAAATTCGCTCCTGAAGCCATGCTGCACTAAGAGACTTTTTGTTGTTGTTCCCCGAAAATTCGCTCTTGAAGCCATGCTGCACTAAGAGACTTTATGTTGTTGTTCCCCGAAAATTCACTCCTGCAGCCATGCTGCACTAAGAGACTTTATGTTGTTGTTCCCCGAAAATTCACTCCTGAAGCCATGCTGCACTAAGAGTCTTTATGTTGTTGTTCCCCGAAAATTCACTCCTGAAGCCATGCTGCACTAAGAGATTTTATGTTGTTGTTCCCCGAAAATTCACTCCTGAAGCCATGCTTCACTAAGAGACTTTATGTTGTTGTTCCCCGAAAATTCGCTCTTGAAGCCATGCTGCACTAAGAGATTTTATGTTGTTGTTCCCCGAAAATTCACTCCTGAAGCCATGCTGCACTAAGAGACTTTATGTTGTTGTTCCCCGAAAATTCGCTCCTGAAGCCATGCTGCACTAAGAGACTTTTTGTTGTTGTTCCCCGAAAATTCGCTCTTGAAGCCATGCTGCACTAAGAGACTTTATGTTGTTGTTCCCCGAAAATTCACTCCTGCAGCCATGCTGCACTAAGAGACTTTATGTTGTTGTTCCCCGAAAATTCACTCCTGAAGCCATGCTGCACTAAGAGTCTTTATGTTGTTGTTCCCCGAAAATTCACTCCTGAAGCCATGCTGCACTAAGAGATTTTATGTTGTTGTTCCCCGAAAATTCACTCCTGAAGCCATGCTTCACTAAGAGACTTTATGTTGTTGTTCCCCGAAAATTCACTCCTGAAGCCATGCTGCACTAAGAGATTTTATGTTGTTGTTCCCCGAAAATTCACTCCTGAAGCCATGCTGCACTAAGAGACTTTATGTTGTTGTTCCCCGAAAATTCGCTCTTGAAGCCATGCTGCACTAAGAGATTTTATGTTGTTGTTCCCCGAAAATTCACTCCTGAAGCCATGCTGCACTAAGAGACTTTATGTTGTTGTTCCCCGAAAATTCGCTCCTGAAGCCATGCTGCACTAAGAGACTTTTTGTTGTTGTTCCCCGAAAATTCGCTCTTGAAGCCATGCTGCACTAAGAGACTTTATGTTGTTGTTCCCCGAAAATTCACTCCTGCAGCCATGCTGCACTAAGAGACTTTATGTTGTTGTTCCCCGAAAATTCGCTCTTGAAGCCATGCTGCACTAAGAGTCTTTATGTTGTTGTTCCCCGAAAATTCACTCCTGCAGCCATGCTGCACTAAGAGACTTTATGTTGTTGTTCCCCGAAAATTCACTCCTGAAGCCATGCTTCACTAAGAGACTTTATGTTGTTGTTCCCCGAAAATTCGCTCTTGAAGCCATGCTGCACTAAGAGACTTTATGTTGTTGTTTCCCGAAAATTCACTCCTGAAGCCATGCTGCACTAAGAGTCTTTATGTTGTTGTTCCCCGAAAATTCACTCCTGAAGCCATGCTGCACTAAGAGATTTTATGTTGTTGTTCCCCGAAAATTCACTCCTGAAGCCATGCTTCACTAAGAGACTTTATGTTGTTGTTCCCCGAAAATTCACTCCTGAAGCCATGCTGCACTAAGAGATTTTATGTTGTTGTTCCCCGAAAATTCACTCCTGAAGCCATGCTGCACTAAGAGACTTTATGTTGTTGTTCCCCGAAAATTCGCTCCTGAAGCCATGCTTCACTAAGAGACTTTTTGTTGTTGTTCCCCGAAAATTCACTCCTGAAGCCATGCTGCACTAAGAGACTTTATGTTGTTGTTCCCCGAAAATTCACTCTTGAAGCCGTGCTGCACTAAGAGACTTTTTGTTGTTGTTCCCCGAAAATTCGCTCCTGAAGCCATGCTGCACTAAGAGACTTTATGTTGTTGTTCCCCGAAAATTCACTCCTGCAGCCATGCTGCACTAAGAGACTTTATGTTGTTGTTCCCCGAAAATTCGCTCTTGAAGCCATGCTGCACTAAGAGATTTTATGTTATTATTTTCCTGAAAATTCACTCTTGAAGCCATGCTTCACTAAGGGATTTTATGTTATTATTTTCCCGAAAATTCACTCCTGAAGCCGTGCTGCACTAAGAGATTTTATGTTGTTGTTTCGCGAAAATTCGCTCTTGAAGCCATGCTGCACTAAGAGATTTTATGTTATTATTTTCCTGAAAATTCACTCTTGAAGCCATGCTTCACTAAGGGATTTTACGTTATTATTTTCTCGAAAATTCGCTCTTTTAGTCATGCTCCTCCAAGGGACTTCTTCCTCTCCTTCTTTTCAGGTACCTTCCCCTCCCTCCCACTCCTCCCCTTCAAGAAAAATCTCGTTTTCCCCCAAAAATTCGCCCTCTAAGTCATGCTGCGTCACTGGATTGTTCCTCACCTTCACTCTCTCTCGCTCCCTCCGTCGTTCTCTCACCGTTTAACACGGTAACTACTACCCGGTCCCCCCTCTCGCCATCATTACCTGGTACCTCCATCCCCCACTCGTTCCACCTTTTTCCCTTCAAAAGACCACTTTTAAGAGGGTCCCGTTTCCCTGAGGTACCTTCCCCTCCTCCCCCTTCCCCTCTCCCCCTTCCCCTCCAAGGCTACCTTCACCCCTCCCCCTCCCTGCCTACCTGTACCCTCCCCCTCCCCTGCCTACCATCACCCCTTCCCCTCCCACAGGTAACTCACCTTGGACAGAAGCCATACCTGCGTCTCGTTTTTTTTTTTCTTCTCCTCCTTCCCCTCCTCCTACCCCTCCTCCCAACGGCGCATGCGCCCTGACCGCCCTCCCTTTCCCACCTCCTACAGGTAACTGTTCAAGTCGGCCATCCGACTGTCTTTTAGTCCAACGAAACTTTTTCAATATCTCGAATTACCACGGATTTAAACCCGAAAAAAACAAAAAATAATAAAATTAAACAAAGTTTTCTGTGCGCGTTTCAACCGGGAAATCCTTCACAAAACCAAAATCCAGTCGTTTCAACAGTCGAAATCGCGTCGTTTTTCCCAGTGACTTCTACCTGTGGGAACCGACAATGATTTGATATAATTACCGAAAGGTTATAACACAAACCAGGTAAGTTTTGCCTTCAATTTCCCTTCTCTTACATCGATTTTTTCCCATTTTCGACGTCGATTCGCCCATCAAATTTTGGTCCATTTTTTTTTCGCTCACTCAAAACTCGTTTTGGAATTTTCGAAAACGCTTTCTACAACCCAACAGGTGAATGACTGGTCGGAAACGCTCCGTTTTTTCCCCCCCGTTCGTGGCGACGAAGGCCGTTCGAGTCGAAGAAAATCCGATTTTGAAGTCGAAAAAACGACGATTTTCGGTTTATTTCGACTTGTGACGACCGACAAGAAAAAAACCAGTGAAAACGGGTATTTTTACTCCTCTTTTACCGTTACAACGGTTCTCGACAACTGCGACATAAATAATAATTATTGAGAATAATTATTGTTGTTAAAATTTCTCGTAGCTCAGTTTAAATTTAAAGTTTAATCATCGAACTTTAAATGTCCATTAATTAGTTCGATTATTTTTCAATTTGGTGGTCTTAATTGAGATTACCTACTACAAGTTTGCGGTGGTTATAGAGGCGGTGTAAATTTTAAAGAACCAAAAAACGGCGAAATTTCGGGTTTAGTTCTGGTTTTTGGTGTGTAAAATGCGAACCGTCCGTCGTACAAAATTGTACTTGTACCTGAATTAAAGGGCATTAAATTCTGCGTCGAATGGTGTTTTTAGACGTCAAATTCGATTCAGAGGTTTGGTCGGAAATGAGTGTCAAAAGAGGAGATTTGAGTCCAATTTTGAATGAAAAGTGCGTTACGGTCGCATTCAAGCGACTTTGTCAAGAAAACGGTTGCTTTAAATGAAAAATGTCTGATAACAGACGTTGTAGAGCATTAAATTCTGCGTCGAATGATGTATTAAACGTTGAATTCGGTTCAAGGGTTTGGTCGGAATCGGGAGTCAAAATAAGAGCTAATTGTGTCCCATTTTGCCTGAAAACAGCGTAGCGTTCACATTCAATCGCCTGTAACAAGAAAACCGCTCCTCCAAATGAAAAATGTCTCATAACTGAAGTTGTAGAGCATCAAATTCTGCGTCGAATGAGTTTCTCAACCCTTGAATTCGGTTCAGAGAGTTGGCCGGATTCTGCAGTCAAAATAAGAGCTAATTGTGTCCCATTTTTGCCTGAAAACACATTCAAGCGCCTGTAACTGGGAAACCGCTCCTCCAAATGAAAAATGTCTCATAACAGAAGTTGTAGGACATCAAATTCTGCGTCGAATTGCTTTTTAAACGTTGAATTTAGTTCAGGAATTTGGTCAGAATCTGCAGTCAAAAGAAGAGCTAATTGTGTCCCATTTTTGCCTGAAAACACATTCAAGCGCCTGTAACAAGAAAACCCCTCCTCCAAATGAAAAATGTCTCATAACTGAAGTTGTAGAACATCAAATTCTGCGTCGAATGGCTTTTTAAACGTTGAATTTGGTTCAGGGATTTGGTCAGAACCTGCAGTCGAAAGAACAGCTAATTGTGGCCCATTTTGACTAAAAAAAGTCCGTTAAACTCACTTTGAAGTTCATGCAAGTCGAAAACGGCTCCTTGAAATGAAAAATGTCACATAATCAAAATTGTAGAGCATGAAATTCTGCGTTTAAGGGCCCCCCATTTTCAACACTTGTTTAATTTCTAAGGCGAGTTTTACTAGCAAGAAAACCGAAAAAAGTAGACGTAACATTCACTTTTCTTGACGTTTTTAAACAACAAATTCGATTCAATAGGTCTCAATATCGATTTTTTCCCCATTCAATCGATTGTTTCCTGTGGTAATAGTCTGTTTGGTCGATAAATCGATTGAAATTATCGTCAAAAACGTCGGTAATAATCGAAACCCTATTTAAGAGAAGGATTCTCCTTTCTGCTACACTAACCCCCCACTCCCACCATTAGTCGGTTGTGGAAAGGTTATGGGCCCTATTTGAATATCAGTATTTTTACGGCAAATGAAGAGTCAATAAATCGATCAAATGACACAAGTTTCGAATACAAATTTGTCTGAATTCTACTCAAAAAAAGATTTATTATTTTTTTGTTCGATTCAAAAATTGATAGAAATCTATATATTGCGAATTCTGAAGGCCCTTCTTTACAATCTGAAGTTATTTACAAACATCTCTTCCCCGTACAGGATCAGTTCAGCTCAGAACGTACAAGAACGTTATCACAACCGCTGAGAAGTTATTCTATTCAGGGACCTAGTAAGCCTGATGAAGAACTCAACTATCTCTTCTCAATGCCGAATCCTTCAAGTCACGCAATTTTGATGTTATACCGCCTAGTGTATTCGAACCATTTCTATTTGATTTAAAAATATATAAAAATCCATGAATAATAGGTCTACAGGTTTGATACAACCACCTAGTAACCTCTAACTGACCCCTTTTCTGCTCAGAATACCCACTAGACGATAGTAATTATTACAGTACCTTGTCTAATTTCTTACGTTGTCTAATTTTTTTAATTGAGATACCACTGGTAGGAACCTAAGTAAGCCTGATGAAGATCTCACCTATCTCTTCTCAATGCTGAACCCTTCAAGTCACGCAATTTTGAAGTTGTAACGCTCAGTGTATTCGAACCACTTTTACTTGATGTAAAAATCTATAGGGATTAGATCTACAAGTATATTTAGGTTAAATAACCACTGAGAAGTTATTCGATTCCACCACAAAGTAACCTCAAACTGACTCCGTACTCTGTACAGAACATCCTCAAAGCAATAATAATTATTACAGTACGTTGACTAATTTATTTATTGAAATACCACTTTTAGGTACCTAAGTAAGCCTGAAGAAGATCTCACCTATCTCTTCTCAATGCTGAATCGCTTAAGTCACGCAATTTTGATGTTATAACGCTAAGCATATTCGAACCATTTCTATTTGATGTACATTACAATATATAAAAATCCATGAATAATAGGTCTAACAGGTCTATTTAGGTTGAATAACCATTGAGAAGTTATTCGATTCAACCACCTAGTGACCTCAAACTGACAGAATTCCCAAAAAACAATAATAATTATCACATTACGTTGACGAATTTATTTATTGAAATACCACTGGCAGGTACATAAATCAGCCTGAAGAAGATCTCACCTATCTCTTCTCAATGCCGAGTCCCTTAAGTCACGCAATATTGAAGTTATAACGCTCAGTGTTTCACCACCACGTTGATTTGATTTAAAATAGATAAACACCTATAAATAATAGATCTACAGGTGTATTTAGGTTGAATAACCATTGAGAAGTTATTTGATTCCACCACGTAGTAACCTCAAACTGACCACTTCTCTCAACAGAACATCCTCAAAACAATAATAATTATTACAGTACCTTGACTAATTTATTTATTGGAATACCACTTTTAGGTACCTAAGTAAGCCTGAAGAAGATCTCACCTATCTCTTCTCAATGCTGAATCCCTTAAGTCAAGCAATTTTGAAGTTATAACGCCCAGTGTTTCAGCACCACGTTGATTTGATTTAAAATAGATAAAAATCCATGAATAATTATTATTCAACCTAAATAGACCTGTAGACCTATTATAGGTCTACAGGTGTATTTAGGTTGAATAACCATTGAGAAGTTATTTGATTCCACCACGTAGTACTGATCACTTCTCTCAACAGAACATCCTCAAAACAATAATAATTATTACAGTACGTTGACTAATTTATTTATTGAAATACCACTGGCAGGCAGGTACATAAATGAGCCTGAAGAAGATCTCACCTATCTCTTCTCAATGCTGAATCCCCCAACTCACTCAATTTTGATGTTATACCGCCTAGTGTATTTGAACCCCTTTGAATTGGTTTAAAAATCCATAAGTATTAGATCTACGGCTCTATTTAAGTTATATAACCACTGAGTGGTTATTCGATTCAACCACCTAGTGACCTCTAACTGACGCCTTCTCTGTACAGAATTCCCCAAAAACAATAATAATTATCACATTACGTTGACGAATTTATTAATTGAAATACCACTGGCAGGTACCTGAATAAGCCTGAAGAAGATCTCACCTATCTCTTCTCAATGCCGAATCCCTTAAGTCAAGCAATATCGAAGTTATAACGCCCAGTGTTTCAGCACCGCGTTGATTTGATTTAAAATAGATAAAAATCCATAAATAATAGATCTACAGGTGTATTTAGGTTAGGTATATGACCACTGAGAAGTTACTGTACACTTGAAACGTATCTCTTCCCAATGGTGAACCCATTAAGTCACGCCAGTTTATTCTCATAAATTGTATTATTATCATAATAGTATTGTGATACAAGCAGATAAAATTAAATATCTACTTGTATAATATTATTATACAAGTAGATATATATATATTTTTTTTATAGAATTATATCATAATTCTTGTCATTTTAATCATACTGCAAGACGATCTTAACCACAGAGAAGTTATTCGATCTCAAATCTACCCCTTTCTCTGTACTACCATTGAGAAGACATCTCACCAATCTCTTCTCAACGGTGAATGCCTTAAGTCACGCATTTCCCCGATGTGATCGAGGCACAGAGTTAGTGTTTGCGATGAGGGCCATCGATCAGAGTCACTATTTCGAGTCTGAACGATATTTGGTCATTCAACGAAACTTTTATCTCGAGAGCTTTTCACATTCAGATAACGCGATATCACATTGTCACGATAGTCCGACAACAGGTCGATTGGCGCAGTTCATCTAAATTAAATGTTGTTACTTTGAAACAAAGAGAAAATTTTTGAATGTGACGAAAGCTTGAGTTATTGATTGTTGTGGGTTTTGGTACTTGGGTACAAATTGTGAAGAGGGTTGAGGAGATAATAAGAATTTTATTTATTGTAACCGCAGGGTGGATTTGATGTGGTATCAAAGGCTGAGACCAGAAGTGCTGTAAATCACAGTGACTTTGCTGTGGGTGGCAATGCCCCAGGTGGAAGTCTCAGTGACTGTGCTTTGAGTCACAGACCTTGCTGTAAATCACAGGGATTTCGCTGTAGGTGGCAATGACCATGATGTAAGTGTCATTGACTGTGCTGCAAGCCACAGTCCTTGCTGTAAGTCCTTGACTTTGCTGTAAATGTCAAATATTGCTGCAGGTGACAGGCCTTGCTGTGAATCACAAAGACTTGATGTAGTGTCATTGAGTATGCTGCAAGGACTGTCACAGTGACTACGCCTTAAGTTACAGATATTACTGTAGGTACAAACATTGCTGTAAGTCACTGCAATCATGCTGTGAGTCACATACCGTGCTATACGTGACAGTGACTATGCTGTAAGTTGCAGATATTGCTGTAGGTACAAACATTGCTGTATGGCACTGCAATCATTGCTTTAGGTTACAGACCTTGGTGTGAATCACAGGGACTTTGCTACGGGTGGCAATGCCCATGATGTAAGCGTCATTGACTATGCTGCAAGTCACAGACCTTGGTCTAAGTCACAGTGACTATACTATAAATGACAGACATTGCTGTAGGTTTCAGGCCTTCTTTTTAGGCACAGACACAGCTGTGTCACAGAAACCTTGCTGTAAGTGAAAGGCCATGATATGCAATATATCTTACTGTAAGTCACAGGTTTTGCTGTAGGTGACAATAACCATGTTGTAAGTCACCAAGACTATTCTGTAAGGTACAAGCCATACTGTTAGTCCCAGTGACCTTGCTGTAAATCTTGTTATCCACAGTTTTCAGCTGATATCACCGGTTTTCTATTAATTTCAGAGTAGAAGACTTTGTCACATACCCAGATGGAAGTCTCAGTGACTGCTTTGAGTCACAGACCTTGCTATAAGTCACAGGGACTTTGATGTTGGCGACTGTGACTATGTTGGAAGTGACAGACCATTCTGTGAGTCACAGAAACTTTGCTGTAGGTTCATGACAAACCTTGCTGCAAGAGACAGTTTCAAATATCAACTCCTCGGGTTAAATGTAACAGTGACCATGCTCTAGCTCGCAGTGGCTATGCTGTAGGGGACAGACGTGGTTGTAAGTCACAGGGACTTTGCTGTAGGTGGCAATAACACTGATCTAAGCAACAGCACTTGCTGTAAATCACAGGGACTCTGCTGTAGGTGACAGAACTTGCTGTACATCACAGGAAGTTTGCTGTACAACACAGACCTTGCTGTAAATCCCTGTAAATCACAGGGACGTTGATGTAGGTGGCAATAACCAAGATCTAAGTAACGGACCTTGCTGTAAATCACATGGACTTTACTGTAAGTGACAGACCTTACTGTAAATCACAGGGACCTTGCTGTAGGTGACAGAACTTGCTGTAAATCACAGGGACCTTGCTGTAAATCACTGGGACTTTGCTGTAGGTGACAGAACTTGCTGTAAATCACAGGGACTTCGCTGTAGGTGACTCTGACCATGATTGAAGTGACGGACCATTCTGTGAGTCACAGATACCTTGCTGTAGGTTCAAGTCAGACCTTGCTGCAAGAGACAGTTTCAAATATTTACTGTAGTAACTGTAGGTAACTGTCGTTGTTGTAAATCACAGGGACTTTGCTGTATGTGACAGACCTTACTGTACATGACAGACCTTGCTGAAAATCACTGGGTCTTTGCTGTACATGACAGACCTTGCTGTAGGTGACAGACCTTACTGTACATGACAGACCTTGCTGAAAATCACTGGGTCTTTGCTGTACGTGACAGATCTTGCTGTAAATCACTGGGTCTTTGCTGTAAATCACTGGATCTTTGCTGTAGGTGACAGAACTTGCTGTACATGACAGACCTTGCAGAAAATCACAGGGATGTTGCTTTATGTGACTGAACTTGCTGTAATTCACAGAGACGTTGCTGTAGGTGACAGAACTTGCTGTAAATCACCGGGAGTTTGCTGTAGGTGGTAGAACTTGCTGTAGATCACTGGATCTTTGCTGTACCTTACAGAACTTACTGTAAATCCCAGGAAGTTCGCTATGGATGACAGAACTTGTTGTAAATCACGGAGATGTTGCAGTAGGTGGCAATGACACTAATCTAAGTAACAGCACTTGCTGTTACTGTAAATCACAAGGTCTTTGCTGTACATGACAGCCCTTTGCTGTAAATCACAGGGATGTTGCTGTAGGTGGCAATAACACTGATCTAAGTAACAGCACTTGCTGTAAATCATAGGGGCCTTGCTGTACATGACAGACTTCGCTGTTAATCACAGGAAGTTTGCTGTAGGTAACAGACCTTCCTGTAAATCACAGGGACCTTGCTGTACATGTCAGACTTCGCTGTAAATCATAGGAAGTTTGCTGTAGGTAACAGACCTTCCTGTAAATCACAGGGACCTTGCTGTACATGACAGACCTTGCTATAAATCACAGGGATGTTGCTGTAGGTGACAGAACTTGTTGTAGGTCACAGGGACTTTGCTGTAAGTGACACTGTCCTTGCTGTAAATCTCGTTATCCACAGTTTTCATCAGATATCACCAGTTTTCCATCATTTTCCGACCAGAAAACCTTCAAAACTCCTCGGGTTGTTGTCGCCATCATTAGAATTATTGTCGGCACGTGAATCGTATGAAATCCAAACAAGTAATTTTATTGTCGTTGAGACGAACGTTGAGATTTGAGTTTGAGTGCGTTGACAACGGACTTGAAATAGGAAAAATTCTTCGGCGATACCCCGCGATAAACTTGCGACAATTGCCGTTAATCAACTCGCTCCGGCGGTTGAATGTAATTTGCCGTCGACCTTGACGATGACGAGGAGAAGGAGAAGTCGAAGAAGAAGAAGAAGAAAAAAAAAAGAAAAAAACGGTGAAAAAAAAAAATAAGAAACCGGAACCGACTTCGAAGAACTCGGCGTGTGGCGTGAAGGCGGCGACCAGTCGGCAAAACCGCTTGTTTAGTTGGACAAAACCGAAAACTCCTTCAAAGCGCGTTAACCGGACTTTGTGATGATATATATATATTTTTTTTTTCTTGTGAAAATTTTTATTGCACCAAGTTTACAACTTATTAGCAATTTAAATTTGATATGCATTGTTAATTGATTGTTAAGAAGCTAAGATACGTAACATGGCTTCTAAAAGGCTTCAAGTTTTGTGCAGCTGATGCACTGGTGAACCCATACTGATCCCACTGAACACACTTCATTTCACAACATGATTTCACAACACTTTTCACAAAACACTCCACTCCCACAGGTCATGAGGTTTTGTTCTTCCTTAAGTTAAGCCTTCTGAGTAGGCCATCAACATCAAGGAGCTGGACAACCTCGTCATTGATGTGGCCACGAAGCCTCTGTTGATGGGCTAATGCTTGCTTTTTGATAACTTCTTCGACTGTGGGAATTTGAAGTTCCAAATGTAGTCGATCATTTCTTGTGTAACGGTACGCGTCTGCACACGCGCGTAGTACGTTATTCTGGAAGCGCTGGATGATCAAGCGGTTGCTCGGAGCGGTGCAGCCCCACAGTTGTGCACCATACGTCCAGACTGGCTTGAGGAGCTGATTGTAGAGTGTTAGCTTGTTTTGGATCGACATGGGGATGGTATTTGGGGGTGGTACTCCATGAATTTGGTGTGGAATGAGATGAAAAACCAGTCATGCAGCATGAGCTTATGAGCGAATTTTCAATAAACCACTCCCACTATTTTATAACTACGACAAGTTTTTATGATTGGTGGGACGTTTTAATAAGAGATTTCGTGCTGATTACGAATATACCATATTTTTCTATACTTAAGATAGTAATTCTCACTTAAAAAACCCTCTTTGAAGTGATATAGACTATTTAATAGTCTATAATATATATATGTGGCGACTCCACACAATTTTTATTTTTCCAAATTTTCATTTCGAACAGTTGTTTTTCAAAAAAGTGTTTTACAAAAAGTGAGAGAAAAAAGTTAGTTCGTCAAAAAAAAGTTCTCTGTGTCAAAAATTACAAGCCCAATTTCAGTTTCAAGTCGTCTTATTTTCTTCGTCAAATTTCCTTTCCGCCATAAACCTTCCTTCAATTGGTGACTCCGACGTGATAGTTTCGACGTGATAGTTCCGACGTGATTGTTCCGACGTGATAGTTCCGACGTGATACTATGGCAGAAGGTGGTGTTCCCAACCGAGTACCGGGAGACGAGTTTACGGTCCCCGTCGTGACTGTTCCACAAGTCAGTCGGGTGTCGGTAAAGGTACCACCGTTTTGGAAGGCGAACCCTCGTTTATGGTTCCGGCAACTGGAATCACAATTCTTCAACGCCGGTATTACGAGTGACTTGACGAAGTACCACACACTGGTTGGAGCTGTTGAAAGTGACGTACTCGCGCAGGTCAGCGACGTAATCCTGAACCCGCCCACGCGCGATTTGTACGACACGCTCAAACAGAGACTTGAAGAACGTTTTTCGGACTCTGAGGAACGACAACTGCGAAAGCTGATTGGGGACTTAGAGCTGGGGGATAGACGACCATCACAACTGCTGCGGGAGATGCGTGAGTTATCAGCGAATCGGGTGAGCGATATACTTTTAAAATCCTTGTGGTTACAGCGTCTTTCTACGCAAACACAAGCCATTCTTAGTGTCAGCGACCAAGATTTGAATCACCTTGCAGCTATGGCTGATAAGATAGCTGAAGTAGCTCTACCTTCTTCATTACATGTTGTTAGTACACCTAGCTCTACCTCCTCTAGCTGCCCGCCAGACGCAATTGCTGAGCTCTTAGGCGAAATGCGCCGCCTTTCAGCCCGAGTAGACGCTTTAGATCGCGGACGTCCTACAGTCAGAACTGACAATCGCACAGAAGTACGGAAACGTACAGTCAATCGCGACCGTTCTCGTTCTCGTAGGCATGTCAACGGCGTATGTTATTACCATTGTAAATTTAAAGATAAAGCCACTATGTGTCTCTTGCCATGTTCCTATACAGCCTCTGCAAACAGTTCGGCGGAAAACGAGACGGGCCGTCGCTAGATGCGACTGATGCTGCGGCCCTCTTCACAAGTCGCCTTTTTGTATCTGACAAGTCCACAGGGTTACGTTTTCTTGTTGACACCGGCGCGGACATCTCCGTTGTTCCTCCAATGTCGAGAATTCGTAAACCTCCATTATCTGACTTCAAATTATTTGCTGCTAACGGAACTACTATTTCTACGTATGGCAGTCGCGTATTAGAACTGGACCTAGGTTTGCGGCGTACTTTTCGATGGCCTTTTATGATTGCTGAGGTAGACAAACCAATCGTTGGTGCAGATTTTTTGAAGAACTTCGGTCTTCTCGTTGATCTTAAAGGACGTAGACTGGTGGATAACCTCACGTCCATATCTTCACTCGCCACGATAGAACAAGTCATTCATTCTACAATTTCCACAGTCCGTGTCATTGACGAATCTCCATACCTCACACTTATCTCAAAGTACCCCGATCTAACCAATCCTAACACAGTAGGCCAACGCACACCTCCACATGACGTTACTCATCATATTCAGACAGTAGGGCCACCAGTGTTTACCAAACCACGGCGTCTCAGTCCTGAAAAAGAGGCAATTGCACGAGCTGAATTTGCTTACATGGTAGAACACGGGATTTGCCGCCCTTCGAAGTCGTCTTGGGCTTCGCCCTTGCACATGGTCCCGAAAAAGAATGGGGAGTGGCGTCCGTGCGGCGACTATCGCGCATTAAATTCATGTACGCTTCCTGACCGCTATCCACTTCCTCACATTCAAGATTTTTCCAACCAATTGGCCGGTAATACCATTTTTAGTACCATTGATCTTGTTAGAGCCTACCATCAAATACCAATGGAACCCTCTGACATCGCAAAAACCGCCATAATTACACCCTTCGGGTTATTTGAATTTCCTTTTATGACATTTGGCCTTCGCAATGCGGCACAAACCTTCCAAAGATTTATTCATGAGGTTACTCGTGGACTCGATTTTTGTTGCCCATACCTTGATGATATTCTGGTAGCCTCTCAAGATGCGCAAACTCATTTACAACATCTTGAACAACTGTTCAATCGATTTCGAGAGTACGGGGTAGTCATTAATGTAGCCAAAAGTGTTTTTGGCCAGCCAGAAGTTCAGTTTATAGGGCACCTAATATCCAGAGATGGTACGCGTCCACTTCCAAGTAAGGTCGCTGTCATCAAGGATTTCCCAACGCCCAAAACTGTCGCTGAACTGCGCAGATTTCTGGGAATGCTAAATTTTTACCGACGATTCATCCCAAAAGCATCAGAACTCCAAGCTATTCTTCACAACCTCCACTGTGGGAATAAGAAGCGTGACAAAACCGTCATTCAATGGACCCCTGATCTCATGGCTGCATTTGAAGCTTGTAAGGAAGGCTTAGCAGATGCAGCACTTTTAGCACATCCTCTTCATGGTGCACCTTTGTCCATCTCTGTTGATGCTTCTGCTTCTTCCATGGGTGCAGTGGTTGAGCAGTTGATTGACTCTTTTTGGCAGCCTCTCGGATTTTTCTCCAAAAAGCTATCCCCAGCGCAGAAAGCCTACAGTGCTTATGACCGCGAGCTCCTCGCACTGTATAGTGGCATTAAGCACTTCCGACACCTGTTGGAGGGGCGTGAATTTGTGATTTTTACAGACCACAAACCTCTAACATTTGCATTCCGTCAGAAATTAGATAAGGCTAGCCCTCGTCAGCTGCGTCATCTTGATTTTGTGGGACAGTTTTCAACAAACATCCGTCACATTTCTGGAAAAGAAAATGTTGTAGCAGACACATTATCTCGAATAGAAGACGTCTCTCCTCAACCTACGATTCAGCTTCGGCCAGTTCCTACCTCACACCATGGTTCTCGCTCTGTGTTCGTCCATCAGGACCTACAGACATGTACCCATGTTTTTGTGCGTCGCGATGCTATTCGCCGTCCACTTCAACCGCCATACGATGGGCCTTTCTCTGTCATCGATCGAGGACCCAAGGCGGAATACCTAGGTGGTGCAATGGACCTGGATCATCCAGCAAAGCAGGAGCGCAAATCCCCCAGCCGGCAACAGTCCCGCAAGATACGGTTCGCCGTCTGACGTCGTCGCTGAAGGGGGAGCCGTGTGGCGACTCCACACAATTTTTATTTTTCCAAATTTTCATTTCGAACAGTTGTTTTTCAAAAAAGTGTTTTACAAAAAGTGAGAGAAAAAAGTTAGTTCGTCAAAAAAAAGTTCTCTGTGTCAAAAATTACAAGCCCAATTTCAGTTTCAAGTCGTCTTATTTTCTTCGTCAAATTTCCTTTCCGCCATAAACCTTCCTTCATATATAATATATTATCACTTCAAAGAGGGTTTTTTAAAATTACCTAATTTAGGTAATTTTCTAAATTTGACCCCTAATTTTGGCGACATTTTAAAGAAAATGTAGCTATTGTTCTCGTCCAAAATTTTTAAAATTCGTATTTCCGAAAAATTTCGATACCAAAATCCGTTTCAGACCATCCTGAAACCACTGCCAAAAGACACCAAAAATTATATGTAAGTGTCATTCCAGACGATAACTCTCGATAGAATTGAGATAAAAAGTTCAAATTTGCACAAAAAATCTGTCTTGGCAATCGAAAGGGTAAGTTCGTAGATGGGCAGAATCGGACCATTCTAAGGGGGGTTTTGGGGAGTTTTAGGGGGAAAAAAATGACCCGTAAATTCCCAAAATGAAACAGTCTGACAAGTGACACCTCATTTTAAAGGTTTTTACACGCCCAACACGATGGTGAAGTCAGAATTGCGATATCTCATCCCGTTCTCAAAGTGGAGCACTTTGAAGATAAAGAAACGTGGTTATTACTTGAGATGTTCTTCGATGGAGACATTTCACATAAAACCAGTTATTTCTTCGAAAATTTGCTCTTATAGCCATGCTGCTAGACTAGACTTGATCACTCTTCTGTGTAGGTTACTGTTCTATGTAGTGATCTACAGCGGTTGTATGTAGATCTCCCTCCTGTTCATATCACCGTCCCCTATAGATCACCCTCCTGTTTATATCACGGTCCTGTGTAGATCACCCTTCTGTCTATACCCCTCTTCTGAGTAGATCACCCCTCTGTGAAGATCACTGTTCTGAGTAGATAACCCTTCTGTGTATACAGCTGTTCTATGTAGATCACCCTTCGGGTTATATCACTGTTCTGAGTAGATCACTGTTCCATTTAGATCTCTCTCCTGTGTAGAACACCGCTCTGACTAGATCACTCTTCTGTCCATACCGCTGCTCTATGTAGATCACTCCCCTGTAGATCATCATTACTTTCTCTGTTGTGATCTACAGCGGTTGTATGTAACTCCCCCTCCTGTTCATATCACTGTCCCCTATAGATCACCCTCCTGTTTATATCACGGTCGTGTGTAGATCACCCTTCTGTCTATACCCCTCTTCTGAGTAGATCACCCCTCTGTGTAGATCACTGTCCTGAGTAGATAACCCTTCTGTGTATACAGCTGTTCTATGTAGATCACCCTTCGGCTTATATCACTGATCTGAGTAGATCACCTCTATGTGTAGATCACTGTTCCATTTAGATATCTCTCCTGTGTAGAACACCGCTCTGACTAGATCACTCTTCTGTCCATACCGCTGCTCTATGTAGATCACTCCCCTGTAGATCATCATTACTTTCTCTGTTGTGATCAACAGCGGTTGTATGTAACTCCCCCTCCTGTTCATATCACTGCCCCCTATAGATCACCCTCCTGTTTATATCACGGTCGTGTGTAGATCACCCTCCTGTCTATACCCCTCTTCTGAGTAGATCACCCCACTGTGAAGATCACTGTTCTGAGTAGATAACCCTTCTGTGTATACAGCTGTTCTATGTAGATCACCCTTCGGGTTATATCACTGTTCCATTTAGATCTCTCTCCTGTGTAGAACACCGCTCTGACTAGATCACTCTTCTGTCCGTACCGCTGCTCTATGTAGATCACTCCCCTGTAGATCGTCATTACTTTCTCTGTTGTGATCTACAGTGGTTGTATGTAACTCCCCCTCCTGTTCATTCACTGCCCCCTATAGATCACCCTCCTGTTTATATCACTGTCCTGTGTAGATCACCCTCCTGTCTATACCCCTCATCTGAGTAGATCACCCCTCTGTGAAGATCACTGTTCTGAGTAGATAACCCTTCTGTGTATACAGCTGTTCTATGTACATCACCCTTCGGGTTATATCACTGTTCTGAGTAGATCACTGTTCCATTTAGATCTCTCTCCTGTGTAGAACACCGCTCTGACTAGATCACTCTTCTGTCCATACCGCTGCTCTATGTAGATCACTCCCCTGTAGATCGTCATTACTTTCTCTGTTGTGATCTACAGCGGTTGTATGTAACTCCCCCTCCTGTTCATATCACTGCCCCCTATAGATCACCCTCCTGTTTATATCACTGTCCTGTGTAGATCACCCTCCTGTCTATACCGCTGCTTAGGGACGTTCGATACTTCCAATGTATCGATACCAGTACTCAATTAAGTACTCGGATAGGCATATTCGATACTACTCGAATATCGAATGAAAACTATCGATACACATGAGAACTCGCAAAAACGACTCATTAGAAAAAACTCTGCAAACCCTTGACACAACGGTTTATTATCTTCTTTGTACAGATCACCCTTCTGTGTAGATCACTAAATGTCGAGGATGGGTGACAATGCAATGTTATTCACTCGTTTTCTTGTTTGTAAAATCGTTTAAACAGTACCTATTAAATAGGTAAACAACGTAAACAAATTTTGTTTAAACAAATTAAGTTTGAATGATGAGCTAGTCTTGAAATTTGAAATATGGGTCGAGAATGGATGACAATCCAATATTCACTTGGTTCCTTGTCTGTAAAATGGTTTAAACAAATAGGAAATACATTTGGATGAAATTTTAAACAGGGGTTAATGATGGTTGATTCAGTAGGGTTCTTGTCCCTAGAATTGTTTAAATAATACCTATTTGTTTAAACAATTTAAATTTGGTTGATGAGCTAGAGTTCTATCATTTTGTGAATTAGACTGAAGGGTGATCTGAACAAAGAAGATAATAAACCGTTGTCAAGATGATGAACCAAAATCAAGAAAGATTGGGAACGTCAAATAAATACTATACAAAATCTTATAGAAAAACCTTATTTTACCTATACTTTACTATAATATTATTATCTAGTATAATATAGTAGGTAAATTATTATACAAGGTACATATTGAGGGTCTCACGGCAACTTCCCACATCGTCATTTGGTCGATGAACCCTCCAAAAATGACGATGTGGGAAGTTGCCGTGAGACCCTCAATATAATCTAAATATCTATGAACATATAATGTGTAATACTTTTTGAACACTTAACAAAATCTTACAGAAACACTTTATTCTATACTTTAGAATATTACTCAATCCGGTAGTTGAGTATTTCTTTCGATTCGGACCAAAGTATCGATATGAGTTCTCATACTTCAAATCATGAGAATCGATACCAAAAATGCTTAGTATCGAAAGGAAATATTCGATACGTTACTGGTATCGGTCGGTATCGAACGTCCCCACCGCTGCTCTTTGTAGATCACCCTCCGATGTAGATCACCCCGTTCTGTCGACATCGAACACGCAACAAATCGTATTTCCCTCTCCATTTCGATATCTACTATTCGATTCCCCGCGATCTTCTCCCTCTCAGACAATCGACTCGTCGATTCGAGTCATCTAACGGGATCCGTCCTCCTCCCGAGAGAAGGGAAAACTGGTTCTCTTGAGGTCGACGCTCTTCTGATTTCTTCTCGTATTGTTATTTTCGTTTCTTCGTTTTTCTATATTTTTTCTTCACCTTGTTAACTGAAGATGTCGCTCGGATTTGGACCAATTTACGGCCCAAACAAATTAAAAAAAAAAAAAAAATTGGTTCTTTGCCGTCGAATCTTGGTCGTTTTGGTGCCTTTTTCCTCCCAAGTGAACAAATCTACTCAAATTCAAATTGAGCCAAATTTTCAACGATTGAATATTGGTCGTTTAAGGTGTTAACACTTCAAACATTGACAATGTTCAAAAAAATTTTGAAAATACTTGTACCTACGTTAACGGCATTTCCTAAAAACGCGTTGGAAGCTGGCAAATCTCCGGAAAACTGGCAAATTTAATCAGATTTCTAACGGTTTGGTCAACTTTGCGACTCCTTAGCGATTTCAAGGAGAAATCCAAGTTTGTATGCGGAAAAATAGTAGGCACCTACAAAAATACGAGTAGGTACATATAAATAGGAAACAATAACCCATAAATTCCCAAAATGGAACAGTTTAACGAGTGAAACCTCATTTTAAAGATTTTTTAACCCTGAACACGATGGTGAAGTCAGAATTGCGATATCTTATTCCGCTTTCAAACTGGAGCACTTTGAAGATGAAGAAACGTGGTTGTTACTTGAGATGTTCTTCATGGTTAATCTGATTTAATCCTGTTCAGCGTTGAAAAATCTATAAACTGAGGTGTTCGCAAGGAGACAACATTAAATTTTGTTATAAAACCATTAAATTCTTCGAAAATTTGCTCTTATAGACATGCTGCATGACTGGATTATTATTATTATAATTTTTTTTTTTTTTTTTCAGTGAGATGATTAAGTACTAAAATATTGAGAATCTTTGACGTTTAGGCGACTTTTCCTGTCAATTTTACCAACTTTTTTCGCTATTTTACCTACTTGAAAATTCGCTCTTATTGACATCCTGTATGACTGGATTATTATTATCATTATTTTTTCAGTGAGATGATTAAATACTAAAATATTGAGAATCTTTGACGTTTAAGCGACTTTTCCTGTCAATTTTACCAACTTGTTTCGCTATTTTACCTACTTGAAAATTCGCTATTATAGACATGCTGCATGACTGGATTATTATTATCATTATTTTTTCAGTGAGCTGATTAAATACTAAAATATTGAGAATCTTTGACGTTTAGGCGACTTTTCCTGTCAATTTTACCAACTTGTTTCGCTTTTACCTACTTGAAAATTCGCTCCTATAGACATGCTGCATGACTGGATTATTATTATCATTATTTTTCAGTGAGATGATTAAATACTAAAATATTGAGAATCTTTGACGTTTAGGCGACTTTTCCTGTCAATTTTACCAACTTTTTCGCTATTTTACCTACTTGAAAATTCGCTCTTATTGACATGCTGCATGACTGGATTATTATTATCATTATTTTTTCAGTGAGCTGATTAAATACTAAAATATTGAGAATCTTTGACGTTTAGGCGACTTTTCCTGTCAATTTTACCTACTTGTTTCGCTTTCAACATCTTGAAAATTCGCTTCTATAGACGTGCTGCATGACTGGATTATTATTATCATTATTTTTTCAGTGAGATGATTAAATACTAAAATATTGAGAATCTCTGACGTTTAGGCGACTTTTCCTGTCAATTTTACCAACTTTTTTCGCTATTTTACCTACTTGAAAATTCGCTCTTATTGACATCCTGTATGACTGGATTATTATTATCATTATTTTTTCAGTGAGCTGATTAAATACTAAAATATTGAGAATTTGACGTTTAAGCGACTTTTCCTGTCAATTTTACCAACTTGTTTCGCTTTTACCCACTTGAAAATTCGCTCTTATAGCCATGCTGCATGACTGGATTATTATTATTATTTTATTTCTTCAGTGAGATGATTAAATATCAAAGATCTTTGACGTTTAGGCGACTTTTCCCGTCAATTTTACCAACTTTTTTCGCTATTTTACCTACCTACTTGAAAATTCGCACTTATAGACATGCTGCATGACTGGATTATTATTATCATTATTTTTTCAGTGAGATGATTAAATACTAAAATATTGAGAATCTCTGACGTTTAGGCGACTTTTCCTGTCAATTTTACCTACTTGTTTCGCTTTTAACATCTTCTATAGACATTCGCTTCTATAGACATGCTGCATGACTGGATTATTATTATTATTATTATTTATTTATTTTTTCTTCAGTGAGATGATTAAATACTAAAATATTGAGAATCTTTGACGTTTAGGCGACGTCCTGACAATATTACCTACTTGTTTCGCTTTTACCTACTTGAAAATTCGCTCTTATAGACATGCTGCATGACTGGATTATTATTATCATTATTTTTCAGTGAGATGATTAAATACTAAAATATTGAGAATCTCTGACGTTTAGGCGACTTTTCCTGTCAATTTTACCTACTTGTTTTGGGATGATTTCTTCTGTTTACTGCCTTCAAGAACGTTTGTGACTCTAAAATGGATTTAATTGTAGTATTTTTTTTTTCTTTTTTTTTCTTTCGTAACTTCGTCTGTTTCGTGTCGTCCTTTTGGGGCCTTTCACGCGATGAACCGCGATAGGGAAATCGGTATAAAATATAGTACGGAGCGCTGTATAATTACGACGTTCCACGTCAAAAACGAACGCCCTCGCGAAGGGGGACAGCTGCTCCGAAGGGGTCCTTCCACCATTGAGAAGAGATGGACGAGCGAATGGGAGCGACGAGAGCCAATCGGGTTTGCGGGGCGGTTTCCTTCTTTTTGCGTTCAGGACGAGAGAGAGAGATTTTTTTTCTTCTTTTTTTTTTTTTGCTCTCTTTAAGAGTCGCGTTTCAGGACGAAAGAAGACGTTTCTTGTGTGACGGGACACGGGGAAGAGATGAGTTGTATGTGTAATAACTACGCGGTGTAACGTTCAGTAGGTACGGATGGTCGTTGAAGAGGGAGGAAAATGTTCACTTGAGTCCGGACCACCCTTCGTGTTTATATGAACACGAATAAAATTCATAAATCAGAAAATATGAATACTAATAAAGCCATAATCACATCTTTTCGTGAAAATTTACTGTATATTTTGTAGGTGTCACTCAAATTTTCCTATTTCACCAAAAATTTTACTTTAATTCAAGTATTTCCACAAAAATTTCTCATTCTTTTGTGAATTTCCCACAATTCGTATTTTTTTGTAAATATTCTCGCAATTCATTTTTTTGTGAATTTTAAAAAAACGTTTGCCATTTATGAATGAATTACACTAACATTTCTCTTTTTAACTGTAAATTTGACAAAAATGCGAATTTATTTTAAATTTATAGTAAGAAATATTGGATATTGGTCACTTCATAATTTCCGTGATTGATATTTTAACATAATATAACATTTATGTTTATATATTTTAACGTATTATGTTGGTTAAAATGAGTTAACTAGACGACACTTGTTGTCTATGACTAAAATTATTCTTTCTTCCTGTGATCTCAAAGTAGTCTCATTTCTCATTTTTATATTAGGTTATGGGCCCAGCACGCTTCCACTGCTGAAATTCATCCATAAATGGCAAAATGTTTTATAAAATTCACGAAAAGAGGTGAATTGTGGAACACTACCCAAAAATTGTGAATGTTAGTAGAATTTATGAAAAAAAAAAAAACTTGAATTTCAGTGAAAGTCTTTGTACAATAGAAAATTTTGAGTAACATTCACAGCAAATTCAGTGAATTTTAATAAATTTGATGTAAAAAAGTGGATTTTTTATCAAATTTACTGTTAAAAGGAGAAAGGTTAGTGTAATTCATCCATAAATGGCAAAAGTGGCCGTCAGTACTTGGCTTCACGTCACAGTTCTTGTTGTAACCTCAAACAATTGGAAAACATTAGCGAAAATCGAGGAAAATTGATTCCTGAAAATAAAATAAAAATTATTTTCATAACCGAATCCATATTCCGAATACACTAAAAAAATAAAAAAAAATCCAGTGATGCAGCATGTCTATTAGAGCGAATTTTCGAAGAAATAACTTGTTTTATGTAAAATGAAGACATTTTATAACAAATTATGTCGCCTTTTTTTTGCCGAGTAGAGATTTTTCAACGCTGAACACGATGGTGAAGTCGGAATTGCGATATTTCATTCCGTTATCAGAGTAGAGCAGAATATCCATGAAGAAAAATATATCAAGACTTGTTACTTAGTAACAACCACGTTTCTTCATCTTCAAATTGCTCCAGTTTGAGAACGGAAAAAGATTCCGCAATTCTGATTTGACCATCATGTTCAACGTAAGAAGAACATTTCAGGACCTATTTTCCAGTTACAGGCACTTGAAAAAGACCGTAACACACATCCAATTAGCTCTTTTTTAACACTCATTTCCGACCAAACCCTTGAACTAATTTAAGGGTTAAGGGGTTCATTCGACGCAGAATTTGATGCTCTACAACTTCAGTTATGAGACATTTTTCATTTTGAAGACCTGTTTTCCAGTTACAGGCGCTTGAATCGAGTTTAACGCACTTTTCAGTCGACATGGGACACAATTAGCTCTTATTTTGTCTGCAGATTGTGACCCAATCCCCGAGCCAAACTCGACGTTTAAACACATCATTCGATGCAGAATTTGATGCTCTAAAACTTCAGTTATAAGACAATTTTCATTTGGAGGAGTGGTTTTCTTGTTTCAGGCGATTGAATCAAGTTTAACGCAGTTTTCAGACAAAACAGAACACAATGTGCTCTTCTTTTGTCTGCAGATTGTGACCAAATGCCTGAACCAAATTTGGCGTTTAAGGAAGCCATTCGATGCAGAATTTGATGCTCTACAACTTTGGTCATCAGGCATTTTTCATTTGGAGGTGTTGTTTTCCAGTTTTAGGCGCTTGAAAGTGAGCGCAGCTCGGTTTTCAGTCAAATTACCAACCCATTAGCTCTTCTTTTACCACTCATTTCCGACCAAACACCTGAACCAATTTGAGGGTTAAGGGGTTCATTCAACGCAGAATTTGATGCTCTACAACTTTGGTCATCAGGCATTTTTCATTTGGAGGTGTTGTTTTCCAGTTTTAGGCGCTTGAAAGTGAGCGCAGCTCGGTTTTCAGTCAAATTACCAACCCATTAGCTCTTCTTTTACCACTCATTTCCGACCAAACACCTGAACCAATTTGAGGGTTAAGGGGTTCATTCAACGCAGAATTTGATGCTCTACAACTTCAGTTATGAGACATTTTTCATTTGGAGGAGTTCTTCTCCAATTACAGCGCTTGAATCGAGTTTAACGCACTTTTCAGTCAAAATTGGACACAATTAGCTCTTCTTTTGTCTGCAGATTCTGACCAAATTCCTGAACCGAATTTGGCGTTTAAGGAAGCCATTCGACGCAAAATTTAATGCTCTACAACTTTTGTTATGAGACATTTTTCATTTGGACGAGCCGTTTTCAAGTTACAGCGCTTGAAAGTGAGCGCAGCGCTGTTTTCAGTCAAAATACCAACCCATTAGCTCTTTTTTTAACACTCATTTCCAACCAAACCCTTGCACCAATTTAACGATTAAGGGGTTCATTCGACGCAGAATTTGACGCTCTACAACTTCGGTTATGAGACATTTTTCATTTGGAGGACCCGTTTTACAGTTACAGGCGCTTGATGAGACCGTAATGCACTTTTCGGCCCAAAAATGGGAACACTTAGCTCTTCTTTTGACTCCCGATTCCGACCAAATCCCAGAACCTAATGTAATGTTTACGGACACCATTCGACGCAGAATTTAACGCTCTTTAATTTAGGTCCAAGTTGAATTCCGTCCGATGTACTGTGTAGATGTTACAAGCCAAAAACCGAAAAAATAAGTACTGACATTTCATGGTTTTTACTTGGGACTTTGAAATAAAATCACTTCCGGTATTTGTGATTTCGATTTGTGGTTTCGATTTCTGCAGCGTTTTTGATCGAATATTCGTTATATTTCGTCATTTACCGTCGTTTACGTTACGAATGATCCTGAAAGGTGGAGTCCGGTGAAGGATGAGCGGACGAAAAAAACACTAAAACGAATGAAGACTTCGGTAAAAAAATAACGAAAACTGAGGGAGAAAAAAGAAGCAGATACTTCGAGAAGGCGGTTGAAACCCAGTAGAGCATCTCGTACGTTGAACCGGTCCGAGGTCGGTCCCCTCGCGAAGGGTACGAAGACAAGTAGCGACGATAAACGGGTGTTGTAGGGACTGGAACTGTACCCGTTGGTAGATCACTAGATCGCGGTTAATCAGCGGTTAGATCACTTGAGGTTTCAAAAACAGACATAAATAATCACCAGTCATGCAGCATGGCTATAAGAGCGAATTTTTGAAGAAATAACTGGTTTAATGTAAAATGTCTCTATTTTCCATGTTTTTTTTCCCACTTTCAAGTACCTGTTACTGGAAAACGGCTCCTCCAAATGAAAAATGTCTCATAACCAAAGTTGTAGAGCATCAAATTCTGCGTCGAATGAACTCCTTAACGGTTTAATTGGTTCACGGGTTTGTTTGGAAATGAGTGTTAAAGAAGAGCTAATGGGTTGGGATATTGACTGAAAACAGCGCTGGGCTCACTTTCAAGGGCCTGTAACTGGAGAACGACTGCTCCAAATGAAAAATGTCTCATTACCGAAGTTGTAGAGCAGGAAATTCTGCGTCGAATGACTTTTTAACATTTGAATTCGGTTCAGGGATTTGGTCAGAATCTGCAGTCAAAAGAAGACCTAATTGTGTCCTAATTTGGCTGAAAAGTGCGTTATTTCACTTTCGAGCGCCTGTAACTGGACAAGAGCTCCTCCAAATGACAAATGTCTCATAAGCAAAGTTGTAGAGCATCAAATTCTTCGTTGAATGAACCCCTTAACCCTTAAATTGGTGCAAGAGTTTGGTCGGAAATGAGTGTTAAAAGAAGAGCTAATGGTTTGCCATTTTGACTGTAACGTGGTTTAATCTCACTTTCAAGTGCCTGTAACTGGAGAACGACTGCTCCAAATGAAAAATGTCTCATGGCAGAAGTTGTAGAGCAGGAAATCCTGCGTCGAATGACTTTTTAACATTTGAATTCGGTTCAGGGATTTGGTCAGAATCTGCAGTCGAAAGAAGAGCTAATTGTGGCCTAATTTGGCTGAAAAGTGCATTGAACTCACTTTCGAGCGCCTGTAACTGGACAAGAGCTCCTCCAAATAAAAAATGTCTTATGACCGAATTTTTAGAGCATCAAATTCTGCGTTGAATGAACCCCTTAACCCTTAAATAGGTGCAAGGGTTTGGTCGGAAATGAGTGTTAAAAGAAGAGCTAATGGGCTGCCATTTTGACAGAAACGTGGTTTAATCTCACTTTCAAGCGCCTGTAACTGGAGAACGACTGCTCCAAATGAAAAATGTCTCATGGCAGAAGTTGTAGAGCATCAAATTCTGCGTCGAATGAATTCCTTAACCCTCAAATTGGTTCAGGGATTTGGTCAGAATCTGCAGTCAAAAGAAGAGCTAATGGGTTGCTATTTTGGCTGAAATTTGTGTTAAACTCACTTTCAAGCGCCTGTAACCGGAAAACGGGTCCTCCAATTGACAAATGTCTCATAACCGAAGTTGTAGAAAATCAAATTCCGCGTTTAGGGACTTAACGTTTGCAATGCCAAGTTGGACGTCGGTGGAAGGAGTTGTTCGCTCAACCATCAGCAATAATCCCACTCTCTACCAGTCATTAGGTCGTTAACGAGACTATTTATAGTCCGTCGTACCTGAATCTTCTGTACCTACCCGGTTCGCCCAAGGACGCGAAGTGGTGAAAGGCTTTTCGTTTTTGTGCAGTCACCTTCGTTTCCTAACTGTACAATCCAACGAGGCAAACAGCTTGTTAACATCGCGTACTGAGTTGAAGCAACTGACGACAGTCAATAAAAGGGTTTTGTTAAGTGCGGTAGCGGAAATAAAAGGGAAAAATTCACTTCAGGACCTCTTTTGAGTTGGGGGCAGTTAAACAGACGAAAAGTCCCACAACAACCACCTGAAAAGGAGCGTTTTAAGGCTCGTACCACAACTAGAGAAAGTCAATTTTGTTTCGTTTTTTCGGTCATATCTCGAATACTACGCGTCCTAGCGATACGACCGCCCAATACAAAATTGAAGCTGACAAAATTCCCTACACGATTGACTCCATTCACTTTTTCGATATCTCGCATAGTTTCCGAGATATCTACCCGCGAAAATCGTCAATTTCAGAAGACGAAAAACAATCACCATCATTTTTCGTCAAACGTTTGCCTGTAGCACTTCAACGATTCGTTTTACGAAAAAATTCTTCAAGAAGAAGTTTGAGAGCATTAAATTCCCTTTAAAATGGTACATAATGTCAATATTTTAGCTCAAAGTACGAATTTCGACGATTTACACAGCTTCTCATACTCTACATTTTTGATCTTATAAGATATATAAATATGTTTTCTTACAGATAATGTAAGTCGTATTCGAACTGAGTCTAAATCTCGAGAAAATTCGAATTTTCAAATGTCAAAATGGAGTCATTGGGGGAACCACCTGAAAAGGAGCGTTTTTGGGCTCGTACCACAACAATCCTGTTGCGAGAAGGTCCCTTTTGTTTCGTTTTTTCGGTCATATCTCGAAAACTACGCGTCTGAGCGATAAAACCGCCCAATACAAAATTGAAGCTGACAAAATTCCCTACAAGATTGACTCCATTCACTTTTTCGATATTTCGCATAGTTTCCGAGATATCTACCCGCGAAAATCGCCAATTTCAGAAGACGAAAAACAATCACCATCATTTTTCGTCAAACGTTTGCCTGTAGCACTTCAACGATTCGTTTTACGAAAAAATTCTTTAGGAAAAAGTTTGAGAGCATTAAATTCCCTATAAAACGGTACATAATGTCAATATTTTAGCTCAAAGTACGAATTTTGACGATTTACACAGCTTCTCATACTCTACATTTTTGATCTTATATGTTTTCTTACAGACAATGTAAGTCGTATTCAAACTGAGTCTAAATCTCGTGAAAATTCGAATTTTCAAATGTCAAAATGGAGTCATTGGGGGAACCACCTGAAAAGGAGCGTTTTTGGGCTCGTACCACAACAATCCTGTTGTGAGAAGGTCCCTTTTGTTTCGTTTTTTCGGTCATATCTCTAAAACTACGCGTCTGAGCGATAAAACCGCTCAATACAAAATTGAAGCTGACAAAATTCCCTACAAGATTGACTCTATTCATTTTTTCGATATCTCTTATAGTTTTTTGAGAAGAACGATTTTTTGTCAACATTTATTTATTTAATTATTTTTTTTTTGTTTTGGTGGAGGATTTAACACAGTAGAAGGGGATTTTACCCATTAGAAGGAGAGTTTAACCGATTAGAAGGAGAATTTCACCCATAGGAGAGGAATTTTACCCGTTAAAAGGAGAATTTCACCCATTAGGAAAATTTCACCCATACGAGTAGGATTTCACACATTAGAAGGAGAATTTCACCCATAGGAAGAGAATTTGGTAGATTAAAAGGAGAATTTCACCCATTAGGAGGATTTCAACCATTAGAAGGAGAATTTTACCCATAGGAAGAGAATTTTGTAGATTAAAAGGAGAATTTCACCCATTAGGAGGATTTCAACCATTAGAAGGAGAATTTTACCCATAGGAGGGGAATTTTGTTGATTAAAAGGAGAATTTCACCCATTAGGAGGATTTCAACCATTAGAAGGAGAATTTTACCCATAGGAGGGGAATTTTGTAGATTAAAAGGAGAATTTCACCCATTAGGAGGATTTCAACCATTAGAAGGAGAATTTTACCCATAGGAGGGGAATTTTGTAGATTAAAAGGAGAATTTCACCCATTAGGAGGATTTCAACCATTAGAAGGAGAATTTTACCCATTTAACCCATGTGATGAGGATTTCAGCCTTATAGACTGATTGAAACCATTTAAGATTATCGCATTATATCTGATCTGGACACTCCTCCTTCATAAGGAGGATTTCACCTTCTATAAGGAGGCCATCACCCTTTCCAAGTGGGTTTAACCCATTTGATGAGGATTTAACCCACTTAACGGTGATATCACCCCTTATAGGTGGATTTAACCCATTTTAGATTATTGCAACGTTCTGGACACTCCTCCTTCATAAAGGAGGATTTCACCTTCTATAAGGAGGCCATCACCCTTTCCAAGTGGGTTTAACCCATTTGATGAGGATTTAACCCACTTAACGGTGATATCACCCCTTATAGGTGAATTTAACCCATTTTAGATTATTGCAACGTTCTGGACACTCCTCCTCCATAAAGGAGGATTTCACCCATTAGAACAGGGATTTCATCCATTGAAGGAGGATATCAGCCCTACGAGTTGGATTTAACACGTTAGAAGGAGGAGGTTTTCACCAATTAAAGGTGGATTCAACCTATTTAGGGAGGATTTCATCCATTTGGGGCAGGATTTTCATCCATTAAAACCAGGATTTCCACCATTCGAGGTGAGTTTCGTCCACTAGAAGAAGAATTTCTCCCATTCATTCACACAGAAAGGGACTCCAAATTCGCTTATGTGGACGGTGGGACTCAATTCTCCCAGTAAACGATAGTTCAAGGAATAATTACAGAATCGTAACCTCCATCAGGTGACAATACCAAGTGAATTTGACCAAAGTCTCGTTCGATTCGTACTAAAATTCGTGTGGAAGTTGTTCGAGGTGAAAGTAGCACAAGGTCCCATCAAAACTTCCACAGTGAGGACAAAAAATCACTACAACATTATCCCCCCCCCCCCCCCCCACCCCACATCAAGGGGCATTTAAATCGTCACTCTCCTTGACTCCTTCAACAATGGGTGTCATGGATCATTTTTTTTAAATCGCTGATTGTTCAACAGTTCGACTATCACCGTTCATTACAGCAACTATAATCAAATCGTCAAATCCTGCATCGAATGGCTCCCTTAACCCTTCAATTGTTTCAGGTGTTTGGTCGGAATCTGCAGTTAAAAGAAGAGCTAATGGGGTGCCATTTCGACTGAAAAGGGCGTTACGGTCACTTCAAGCGCCTGTAACAAGAAAACGGTTTCTCCAAATGAAAAATGTCTCATAACCGAAGTTGTAGAGCATCAAATTCTGCGTCGAATGACCTCCTTAATATTTTAATTGGTTCAAGGGTTTGGTTGGAAATGAGTGTTAAAAGAAGAGCTAATGGGCTGCCATTTTGACTGAAACGTGGTTCAAACTCACTTTCAAGCGCCTGTAAGTGGACAAGAGCTCCTCCAAATGAAAAATGTCTCATAACCAAAGTTGTAGAGCATCAAATTCTGCGTCGAATGAACTCCTTAAATTTCAAATTGGTTCAGGTGTTGGGTCGGAAATGAGTGTTAGAAGGAAAGCTAATGGGGTACCGCTTTGAACTGAACAGTGCGTTAAACTCACTTTCAAGCTCCTCTAACTGGAAAACGGGTCCTCCTAATGAAAAATGTCACATAACAGAAGTTGTAGAGCATTAAATTCTGCGTCGAAAGACGTCTTTAAACGTTGAATTCTGTTCAGGGCTTCGGTCAGAATCTGCAGACAAAAGAAGACCTAATTGTGTCCTATTTTGGCTGAAAAGTGCATTAAACTCACATTTAAACGTCTGTAACTGGAGAACGACTGCTCCAAACGAAAAATGTCTCATGATCAAAGTTGTAAAGCATCAAATTCTGCGTTTAGTGACCCCCTTAAACCTCATAAATTTTGGTTTCATCAAGGATTTTTTCGGGTGTTATTTGTTTTCAGTTTGACTATCACCCATTCATCCTCCCACCTCAATCCACAGGTCACTCAAGCTCGTACTAGAATATTGTCAACACTCCGCTGAGACCCTACTAAATCATCACGAAGTACAGAAAACCTTTTTTCCCTTACAAAAAACAACCACGATCGCGCTTGCGCCGTAATAAAAGTCATATTTACCCAATAACTACCACTTGTGGACCACACCAGTTTGTCATTGTCCTCCAAATATCCTTAACAATGCTGTCAACTATTATTTATCCAATCAATACATCATTTTGTTATCAATATGTCAATTGTTTGTTTGGGTTTCAGGATGGCCATCTGCGGTCTCTACGTTTGCACGTCTGGCCTCCTCGGTGCTAATTTGGGAGCGGACGAGTGCGATATCATCCTTTTAGGTTACGCAGTCATCGATTTAAATACTAACCAAGTGAGTTTGGTGAATTGGATTGGTTAAAAACATTTTTTTAAAATTTAATTGTATCATTTTTTAATGTTTATTGTTGATAAGGGGCCTGCTTTAGTGCGTATTTTCCGAATAACGTGTATTTTCATTAATAATTGGGCTTGAGCGACGATATTGATGAAATGACCCCAACAAATTTTGGTTTTTGGTTGGTAAGGTCAGTTTTTATGTCGTCTATTTGAAATAACTTTGATTTAAATCCAACCTTATGCGATGTACTTCCAACAAGTCTACGAACTATTTCTAATCTTAGGCAATCTACTAGGTGATCTACTAATACCTTAGACGATCTACTCCAAAGGAGTCGACGATCTGCTTCTAATGTTAGCCAATCTACCTCCAACGAGCAGGTAGTCTACTTCCAACGAGTAGGTAATCTACTTCCAACGAGTAGGTAGTCTCCCTCCAACCTTAGGCAATCTACTTCCAACGAGTAGGTAGTCTCTCTCCAACCTTAGGCAATCTACTTACAACCTTAGGCGATCTAATTCCAACGAGCAGGTGATGTATTTCCATCGAGCAGGTGCTCTACTTCCAACGAGTAGGTAGTCTCCCTCCAACCTTAGGTGATCTACTTCCAACGTGTAGGTAGTCTCCCTCCAACCTTAGGTAATCTACTTCCAACGAGTAGGTAGTCTCCCTCCAACCTTAGGTGATCTACTTCCAACGTGTAGGTAGTCTCCTTCCAACCTTAGGCAATCTACTTCCAACGAGTAGGTAGACTCTCCCCAACCTTAGGTAATCTACTTCCAACGTGTAGGTAGTCTCCCTCCAACCTTAGGCAATCTACTTACAACCTTAGGCGATCTAATTCCAACGAGCAGGTGATCTACTTCCAACGTGTAGGTAGTCTACTTCTAACGAGTAGGTAGTCTCCCTCCAACCTTAGGCAATCTACTTACAACCTTAGGCGATCTAATTCCAACGAGCAGGTGATCTATTTCCATCGAGCAGGTACTCTACTTCTAACGAGTAGGTAGTCTCCCTCCAACCTTAGGTAATCTACTTCCAACGTGTAGGTAGTCTCCCTCCAACCTTAGGCAATCTACATACAACCTTAGGCGATCTAATTCCAACGAGCAGGTGATCTACTTCCAACGTGTAGGTAGCCTCCCTCCAACCTTAGGCAATCTACTTACAACCTTAGGCGATCTAATTCCAACGAGCAAGTAGTCTACTTCCAACCTTATACAATTAGACGAAGAACTGCTATTACATTGACTTACAACTATATTATTACCTCAAAAAACGTATTTATGTTCAAAGAATTGAACATATATAAACGTGTCAATGTACTGATAACCTGATGTCATGCCAAATAAATTTACAGAAAAAAAAAGAAAAAAACCTTAGGCAATCTTTTTCGAACCTTAGGAAATCTACTTCTAACGAGCAGGTGATCTACTTCATACCTTAGGCGACCCACTTCCAACCTTAGCCAAGCTACTTCCAACCAGAAAGTAGTCTACTTCCAACCTTAGGCAATTTACTTCCAACCTTAGGCGATCTAATTCCAACGAGCAGGTGATCTACTTCCAACGAGCAGGTGATCCACTTCATACCTTCGGCGATCTACTTCCAACGAGCAGGTAATCTACTTCCAACCTTAGGCAATCTACTTCTAACGAGACGACGATCTACTTCCAATCTTAGCCAATCTACCTCCAACGAGCAGGTGATATACTTTATGCCTTAGGCAATCTACTTCCAACGAGTCAACGATCTACTTCTAAGGAGTATGCAATCTACTTCCAACCTTGTGCGATCTACTTCTTTTCTGGCAGTAGGGATGGATAGAGTGGGCTGTTATCTCTTCAAATTGTTCCCTTTCTACAATAAAGAATTTACTCAGTTACGTTACTTGTTTATAATAAATATATCGATTAATAACTAGAACAAAAATTATAACAATAATAATACGAGTAAGTAATAACAATCTCTCCAGATGGAAAAAAGTAGATTTCCACGTAGAACCTGATTCACTCATTGAAATTGACGGTATTTCCTGTTATGTGAAACTAAATTAATTGTACGTATTTCTGTCCCTTCAGGTGCTAGGTCTCCAAGAATACGTCGTCAAACCCAGCAACTGTGATCTCCATTCGAACTTCTTGTCGGACGATGTCAAACAAGAAACGACACTAACCGAAGTTGCAGTCAGGAACTCGAGTTTATCCCTGCAAAACGCTATATCTTTAGTACGTTTAATTTCTTTGATTATTTATTGAAAATTGTATCTATAATTTTTACTTGGTTGTTTCTACAGGTCCATGAGAACTTGTGGGGGTTCTGTAGGTTTGGGCGTCACGATCGTTCTGTCATCGTCGGATCGTACGTCGGTCGTAGGCCTATCACAATCTATGGGTTGCCTGGTCCTTGAGGAGGACAGTGCTGGTTTAGTATGATTTTGTACAGTTTGAGGAGATCAGGGCTGGTTTAGTATGATTTTGTACAGTATGAGGAGATCAGGGCTGGTGTGAGAAGGCCAGGGCTGGTTGAGTAAGATTGAGATCAGTTTGAGTAGACCAGGGCTGGTTTAGTCAGAATTAATGGCTGGTTTAGTAACAATTATGACAGTTTGAGAAGATCATGGCTGGTTTAGTGAGATTTACGTCGGTTTGAGAAGATCAGGACTGGTTTAGGGAGAATTAAGACAGTTGAGAAGATCAGGGCTGGTTTAGTCCGATTTGGGACGATGTGAGAAGATCAGGGCGGGTTTAGACCTTTATTGGCATATACATTTACAAGATTTAGGACGGTTTGAGAAGATCAGGACTGGTTTGAGAAGGCTAGGGCTGGTTTAGTAAGATTTAGGGCGGTTTGAGTAGATCAGGGCTAGCTTGAAGAGAATTAAGACAGTTTGAGAAGATCTGGACTGGTTTGATAAGGCCAGGGCTGGTTTAGTCAGATTTGGGACGATATGAGAAGATCAGGGCGGGTTTAGTAAAAATGAAGACGGTTTGAGAAAGCCAGTTCTGGTTAGTTTGATAGTATTTATGTTGGTTTGGATCAGGGCTGGTTCAGTAAGATTTAGGGCGGTTTGAGTAGATCAGGGCTAGCTTGAAGAGAATTAAGACAGTTGAGAAGATCAGGACTGGTTTGATAAGGCCAGGGCTGGTTTAGTCAGATTTGGGACGATATGAGAAGATCAGGGCGGGTTTAGTAAAAATGAAGACGGTTTGAGAAAGCCAGTTCTGGTTAGTTTGATAGTTTTTATGTTGGTTTGGATCAGGGATGGTTTTGTAAGATTTAGGACGGTTTGTGAAGATCATGGCTGTTGAGAAGGCCAAGGCTGGTTTGAGAAGGCCAAGGCTGGTTTAGTCAGATTTAGGGCGGTTTGAGTAGATCAGGGCTGGCTTAGGGAGAATTAAGACAGTTGAGAAGACCAGGGCTGGTTCAGTAAGATTTAGGACGGTTTGTGAGTATCATGGCTGTTGAGAAGGCCAGAGCTGGTTTGAGAAGGCCAAGGTTGGTTTAGTCAGATTTAGGGTGGTTTGGGAAAGCCATGGCTGGTTTAGTAAGATTGAGTTCAGTTTTAGTAGACCAGGGCTGGATTAGTAAGATTGAGATTAGTTAGAGAAGATCATGGCTGGTTTAATAAGATTGAGGACAATTTGAGAAGGCCAGGGCTGGTTTTGTAGCATTTATGTTGTATTGACATGATCAGGGCTGGTTTGAGAAGATCAGGGCTGGTTTAGTAAGAATTAAGACAGTTTGAGATGATCATGGCTGGTTTGGGATGGCCAGGGCTAATTAAGTGAGATTTAGGGCGGTTTGAGGAGACCAGAGCTGGTTTAGTAAGAATTAAGACTGTTTGAGAAGATCAGGGCTGGTTTAGTAAGAATTAAGACTGTTTGAGAAGATCAGGGCTGGTTTGAGAAGATCAGAGCTGGTTTAGTAAGAATTAAGACTGTTTGAGAAGATCAGGGCTGGTTTAGTAAGAATTAAGACTGTTTGAGAAGATCAGGGCTGGTTTAGTAAGAATTAAGACTGTTTGAGAAGATCAGAGCTGGTTTAGTAAGAATTAAGACCGTTTGAGATGATCATGGCTGGTTTGGGAAGGCCAGGGCTAATTAAGTGAGATTTAGGGCGGTGTGAGAAGGCCAAGGCTGGTTTAGTCATATTTAGCTAGTTTGAGGAGACCAGAGCTGGTTTAGTAAGAATTAAGACAGTTTGAGAAGATCATGGCTGGTTAATAAGAATTAAGACCGTTTGAGATGATCATGGCTGGTTTGGGAAGGCCAGGGCTAATTAAGTGAGATTTAGGGCGGTGTGAGAAGGCCAAGGCTGGTTTAGTCATATTTAGCTAGTTTGAGGAGACCAGAGCTGGTTTAGTAAGAATTAAGACAGTTTCAGAAGATCATGGCTGGTTTGATAGTATTTATGTTGTTTTGAGAAGAGCAGGGCTGTTTTCGTAAGATTTAGGACGGTTTGTGAAGATCAGGGCGGTTTTGAGAAGATCATGGCTGGTTTAATAAGATTCAGATCAGTTTGGGAAGGTCGGGGCTAATCAAGTGAGATTTAGAGCGGTTTGAGAGACCGGGGCTGGTTTAGTAAGATTTACGCCAGTTTGAGAAGGCCAGGGCTGGATAGTCAGATTTGGGACGATGTGAGAAGATCAGGGATGGTTCGAGATAACCAGACGAAAACACTCGATAAAATTTAGATTAAAAGTTCAAATTTGCACAAAAAATCTGTCTTAGCTACTGAAATGCTAAGGTGGTAGATGGGAAGAATCTGGAACCTCAAAGGGGGGTGTTAGGGGGAATTTTAAGGGGGATCGTGGCCAGTGCTGACCAGTGCCATCCTCTACACGTAACCGCCATCTCTCTACGTTCCTCTTGTTGGTAGCTTCTCCTTGAATCCAAAAACCTTAACATTCACATCTAAATCACCTTCAAAACCCAACTCTTCATCCCGCTTTCCCACCCCTGTGGGAGCAAATCGTTAATTTATCTCTACGTCATTTCAATATAATAACTTCCAATATTCCAGCAATAACCGAAAGATTCCTCGACAAGATACGACCACAAAAAATAACAATAGAGCGGCCGCGTCTCTCATCTAATTAAGGTCGAAGAGATTTCACCGGTTCTCAGCATTGTCTGCTTTGGTAAACACTCGGAAAACGCAGTTAACTGCACGAATCGAAAACATGCGGACACAAAACGAGTGAAATTGCAACGGGAAGAACCTTTTTTTAAATATATAACTTGGCTTCGGCCTTTATTTTCCATTAGCCAACATTATCAAAAAATTGATTAGGTACTGGTAAAACAGATCATCGTGAATCCTTCAAGGGTTGAAATTTATCTTGCGCAGGAGTGTAAATACAGCACTATACGGGTGATTCTCAGAAAAAGCGCAAATTTCACTAAAGGAGATAAGTCAGTAGAAATATATCTCGACATGTATTATAATATGATTGTTACAGAAAAAAAGGTCCGAGTCAATCCCAGGTTTAGGGATGAGGGCTAACATATTTTCCCTTCGGGGCGTCCATACCTGAAAATTCAAACAAGATGGCAAGTATTGTAAAGATAAGAAGAAAAAAAAAATCAGGTGTTGAGTGATTTCGAAATAGTAAGGTATTACTTTGATCTTAAGGATACAAAACTATCCAAATTTGACGTACTAGTTGAACTGCTGCTAGCCCTCTGACGTCATACGCTCGTGCATCATAGGCTCTGACGTACTAGTTAGCCTCCTGCCAGCCGTCTGACGTCATAGGCTCTTACGGCATACGCTCTGACGTACTATTTGGCCTCGAGCCAGCCGTCTGACGTCATACGCTCGTGCGTCATAGGCTCTGACGTAGTGGCCCGCCTGTCGCTTGTGTTCTGACGTGATCTGAGGGAAAGGGTGAATCAAGGGAACACATTTTTCCCGTTTCAGTTTATGTGCCAAAGCAAAGACATGAAAATGTCAAAAACTATGTAAATGGATTTATGCAGTTTTGTAAAAAAAATGCTTGCATACGAGTCTGCAACACATTGGGACATTTTATGTCTAAAGAATAGATTCAGGGGCCTTTGAATTATAGTTTAAATTATGAAGCTTGCATTCGTGTTGACAATATAAATTATTGAGAATGATCACCTGTGTGTAAACAATTATTAAATAATTGTTTAAATTTTAAACAATCACGCTCATACCGCAGCTTGTCGGCCACGCACTCCGCAGTGGTTAACGTAATATGGTTAAGTACAACGAGAGCTACCCAACGAGTGGTGAACGATTTTTGTACGATGATAACTGGCGAAGATAAAGTTCCGTAGCAACGAATCGGTTGTAAGCGAAAATCATCAGAAATATGTTCGTAACGATTTCGTGTGACGCTTTTTGTGTGACGTTTTTCGAGTTATGTGCCAGATTAAAGACATAAAATGTCAAAAGGTTCAGGAAAAATCTGAAAAAATTTCTTCTATTGGTAATGAAGAGTTTAAAATGCTTGGTTGAGATCAAACTCTTTTTTCAACGCTGAAATTTAAAATTTTTTCGTTCCATGGTAATCACAATACACCCACGGTAATCAACATCTCTCCACCAATCCCAAGGATTTCAGTGATTTAAAGTCTAAAAACAGTTCACTATGGCTTAGCAGCATAAATTGGTGAATACAGGGTGAAACGTGGGAAGGGAATGAGGTAAGGGGGAGAGGGAGAAAAACATCTACCGAACAAAAAACGTGGAAACTGTATTTTTTAGAAGGAATGTAGAAAATAACCTCACGACATTATCACAAAGTTGCTCAATTTGTCTTATAGTTTAAACCTCAGTCTTGTCTTATTAATACACCATTGCTTAAACATTGCGTAGTTTTAGAACTCTCGAAAAGTTTACCAGGACCTTTTTGAAGGCAGTCGCCATAGCTTAACTAGGAACATGCAAACTTGGTTTGGGCTTGATAAACTACAAAGTCACCTATTGACAACCCACGAGTTGGTAAATATACCCCCACCCTCCTACCGACCCTCTTTCATAGATTCTAAAGGCTAATGGAAGAACACCAATATACATATTTATTCACTATAAAGAACCATTAGACTAAGGCAGTCTCACAACCAATTTTGAAGCTGTCTAGCTTCTAGGAATGACCAACATTAGGTGAAAGTGGTGACTAGTAAAAAACTTGAAAAAATTAGGTATAAACTTGGCAAATCTGACATTATTACTCAGCTTACGAGCAACCTTACGAAACTATAAGCGTTTGAGAACTTAGAAAAATTGAGAAATTTGAAACACTCAAGAACTTGGTCAAAACTTGGGAAGCTGGATCATTGAAAAAGTGAGAAACTTTCTTCAGTCTGTATGATCGTGGACATTGAGAAAGGTTGCTGCAGATTGCGGACGATCGTCTCGATGAGGGGTTTCCTGTCATCCTCCAACATAGGGTATAATAACAAAACATGTTCTGTTGTATGCTATAAAACCATGGTATTCGTGGTGGTACTGGGAAGTTGAAGATGTAATATCTCCCTGCATGGTAATCTAGGGACGCGGGAGCGTCCCGCCCGCCAACAAAACCGAAGCCCAAAAAACCGAAGCGACTGAGACACTGATTACGCGACGGAACAAGTTCGGGTTTTCACCCTATCGTAGCGCGGCTCCCTGAGTGTCTCGAGAGTTGATTTTTTGTACACCAACTCTCCAGGGGCACGTGAGGACGTAAACCAAATTTCAGCTCTCGGGAACATCAGGTGTCGGGGGTATAACAGTTTTAAAACCACTATTTTTCACGTTTTTCGTGTTCTTCTTCTTCTCGTTGTTGTTGTTGTTGTTGTTCATTGACGGGGCTACAGCCCAGCAGACAAATCGGATCGAGCTGAAATTTTGCACACACGTTTGTTATGCTCCAAGGGAGTGCCTTTTGAACATTTTTTCTCCCTCCCCCCATTTCCCTCCCAATTAGGGGGGAAATAGTGTTTTTTAGGAATTTCAAATGGTCATAACTCCTTCAAAATTGAAGCTTTTTCAGATTTTCTTTTTTAGTTGTGTTCAGCTTTTCAAACTGTTTAATTTGAGATCAAAAAATGCTTCCTAAGATGATAAATAAAGGAGTTATGGTGATTTTTCTATTTTCAACAACAACTGCCGCAAATATTGATGAAAATTGGTGCGGTTGGTCTTAAAATGTCCGCTAGGTTGTCTAGAATATGCTCAATAATTTTGAACTAAATCTCAATCGATTTGACTAATCCACAGCCAAAAATACGTGAATAAATTCCACATCTACTGATTTGGCTAATTTCCGAAAACATCAAAGTTGAACGGTGGTCAGAAAAATTGTCGTAGAGTGGCGCCTGTTTAAGGATCGATAGGAAATTTTATGGGCTTTCGAATGAGGGTAGCGCACTTTGTCACTTTTCCCAACGGTTCTCGAGTTATTCGCGATTGTTGGTGTAAAAACGTGCGTTTTACCTTTTGCAAACTTTCTCTTTCCTCTTTCTCTTCGACACCAATAATTACAATTATTGTAATGATTCTCAACAACAAAAATTTGCACAATCCCCAAGAAAAAATGCAACCAATTTTCAAAAAATTTCTAATTCAAATTTATTCAAATGTCTAATTCTTTCTATTTTTTTAAATTTAATAATAAGAATAATTGTATTAAATTTTAATAATTGTTTTTAAATTGTTGATTGTTTTAATTAATCGAAAATTTTAAAACTACTATTTAACCAATTCGCAAAAATTTTAAAACTACTTATTTTTCAAACACATTTCAGATAAACAATAATTTCCAAAAAATAATTATTCTTGTCACAAAAAGAAGAAACAAAAAGGCGTACTAATTTTTTATTAAATTTTGACTAGAATAAAACTTCATTTAGGAAAAAATTTACTAGTTACCTCGTAGGTACTTTTGTTAAATTGTACCGTATTGTATAAGTACCACTCGAAAACTAGCCATGCAAAAAGATGTGATATCCCCCCAAAAACAACTCCGTTGTAAAAACTGGCCCGCCAAAAAACGTCAGCCGCAAAAAGGAATGATATCCATTTTGCCCGCCAGCCACATATATATAGGATGCTCGGTGCTTCGCACCTCGCTGTTGAGTGTGCATATAGAAACCTGATCCTCCTACCCCTAACCTCCACCGTCAATGTTTTCCTGTTCCCTGTCTCCTTCCCACAACCCCCTCTCACCCTTAGTTCCCCTCGGTTTCACCTAATATGTTTCCTCTGTTACACCGGCAGGGAGCTTTACGCTTCTTTCAATGCTGTTGGCGGGAGCTTTTTGCAAGGCTTCTGAGAATTATAATATATTATGATATTATATGTATTACCGGTGGTCACGATTAATCAGTGGTGGTACACCTATAATGAAGTAATGCTTCAATTATATTATAAATATATTTTAGAAATATATTATAATTATTTATAAATATAAATATATTAATTTAATTATAATTATAATTAATTTAATTATAATTATATTCTATAATTATATTATAGTTCTTAGACGCCTTGCTTTTGCAATGTCAGGCAGCCTGAAATGGCTCATTACTTTACTTTTGTACCAGCACCAAGTACTCATCATCACCACTACTATCTGTATATCTAATTCTCAGAAGCCTTGCAAAAAGCTCCCGCCAACAGCATTGAAAGAAGCGTAAAGCTCCCTGCCGGTGTAACAGAGGAAACATATTAGGTGAAACCGAGGGGAACTAAGGGTGAGAGGGGGTTGTGGGAAGGAGACAGGGAACAGGAAAACATTGACGGTGGAGGTTAGGGGTAGGAGGATCAGGTTTCTATATGCACACTCAACAGCGAGGTGCGAAGCACCGAGCATCCTATATATATGTGGCTGGCGGGCAAAATGGATATCATTCCTTTTTGCGGCTGACGTTTTTTGGCGGGCCAGTTTTTACAACGGAGTTGTTTTTGGGGGGATTAGAATACACCATTCGCCATTCGGTTCTTGCCAGGGCTGTGAAGTAGTTATAGAGATACGTAGGGGGGAATTGTGGCTCGATACATTCTGTAGGATATCTATGTCCGCCATTTGGTGCTAGGCACAGTTAACATCGAAACGGAACCGTCGTAACGCAGGACTATCTCCGGCTGTGATGCTACTGAATAGGCCGATTCGTTCTCGTCTGGCTTTGTTACGTGTTCAAGGGGTTCTGTTGAGCTTCAAGTCTCTGAAATTGGAATTTCGATGTCACTCGAGCAAGAAGACCGCAAACCCACTGGGGTGAAGCAGCAGCAGCGGTATCTTCAGCGCAACATAACGCGCAGGTTCAGCATAACATCAGGCTCAGCACAGAAGATTGAGATTGATTCCAAGGGGCTCCCTCAAGGAACAGATGCTCGATCTGCTCTGTGGACCGCTGATTCTGCACGTTAGTCACAAAACTTCTTCCTGTACAGATCGAGATTGATTCCAAGGGGCTCCCTCAAGGAACAGATGCTCGATCTCCTCTGTGGACCGCTGATTCTGCACGTTAATCACAAAACTTCTTCCTGTACAGATCGAGATTGATTCCAAGGGGCTCCCTCAAGGAACAGATGCTCGATCTGCTCTGTGGACCGCTGATTCTGCACGTTAATCACAAAACTTCTTCCTGTACAGAAGATTGAGATTGATTCCAAGGGGCTCCCTCAAGGAACAGATGCTCGATCTGCTCTGTTGACAGCTGGTTCTGCACGTTAATCACAAAACTTCTTCCTGTCCAGAAGATTGAGATTGATTCCAAGGGGCTTCCTCAAGGAACAGATGCTCGATCTGCTCTGTTGACAGCTGGTTCTGCACGTTAATCACAAAACTTCTTCCTGTCCAGAAGATTGAGATTGATTCCAAGGGGCTTCCTCAAGGAACAGATGCTCGATCTGCTCTGTTGACAGCTGGTTCTGCACGCTGTTGAGGGCCAGATTAATTTTTGGATGTAATTCTTTCATGATACCAAGTTATTTGTTTACCTTTTTAATTGTGATGTTGTTTCTTTTCAGTTTGAAAATTACTGTCGGTCGCTGTGCGTTGACCCGGCCACGTTAACTATAGTCACAGATGGGCAGTGTCCGCTCCGGCAGTGCCTTCAACCTGAAGCGTCGAACAAAGTGAGTCTAGTTATGTAACTGCATTTACATTGCAAATCACTCATCTAACTGAAAGACACAAATCTGGGCTAATGATATCTCTGGAGGAACCTGAACTTATCTCCTCACCCAGCAGATGGCAGTCAGCACTCCACTCATGGCTCTGGAATCCAGGCTGAAGATTTCCCAACCCTTCATCCACCTTCTCAAAAGTAGCCCTGCACATCCTATGGCCCTAGAATATCTCTGGAAGATCCTGAACTTATCTCACCTCACCCAGCAGATGGCAGCATTCATCTCTCCCCACTCAAATCCAAAAATCTCCAATAACTCGCAGCCATTCCCAGCCATCTCCCAACTCTCCCACACGTCATGTAACCTTCTCTCACTGTACTTAACCTTATTCTAACAGTAATACTCACAATCTTCATTTTGCTTGCAGGATTTGGAGCTCCCGCCACAGTACAACAGGTTTTGCGACCTACGAAAAGATGTCGCCCGCCATTACAGAGCTGGAGATTCGAAATTCACCAGCATCCAAGAAATATTGACCTGTATCCTTTCTTGCAGATATTTATTTGGCAGTTTTTAGTGGTGTTTTAGGGCGGATAAAGGGGGCTTGTGACCCCTAGAGATGGTTAGGGACGGCTAGGGACTGCTAGTGATGTTTAAGGATTGGTAATGATGTCTAGAGACTGCTAGAAATGTCTAGGGATTGCTAGTGATAGTAAGGAACTGCTAGTGTCGATTAGGTACTGCTAGGGACTGCTGGAGAAGGCTAGGGACTGCTAGTGGTGTTTAAGGATTGGTAATGATGTCTAGAGACTGCTAGAAATGTCTGCTAGTGATAGTTAAGCACTGCTAGTGTCGATTAGGTACTGCTAGGGACTGCTAGTGATGTTTAAGGATTGGTAATGATGTCTAGGGATTGCCAGTGATAGTTAGCACTGCTAGTGTCGACTAGGGACTGCTGGAGAAGGCTAGGGACTGCTAGTGATGTTTAAGGATTGGTAATGATGTCTAGAGACTGCTAGAAATGTCTAGGGATTGCTAGTGATAGTTTGGCACTGCTAGTGTCGATTAGGTACTGCTAGGGACTGCTGGAGAAGGCTAGGGACTGCTAGTGATGTTTAAGGATTGGTAATGATGTCTAGAGACTGCTAGAAATGTCTAGGGATTGCTAGTGATAGTTTGGCACTGCTAGTGTCGATTAGGTACTGCTAGGGACTGCTGGAGAAGGCTAGGGACTGCTAGTGATGTTTAAGGATTGGTAATGATGTCTAGAGACAGCTAGAAATGTCTAGGGATTGCTAGTGACAGTTAGGCACTGCTAGTGTCGATTAGGGACTGCTAGGGTACAGCTAGTGATGTTTAAGGATTGGTAATGATGTCTAGAGACTGCTAGAAATGTCTAGGGATGCCAGTGGCGAATCTAGAACTGTACCAACTGTAGAACTGTACTTTCGGTCTGTGAGAGGGGGGTTTGGGGGCCTTTTGGATTTTAAGGGTATAAAATGGTAGTATTTAACCATTTTCATGACAAACACCATGGTTAAAAAATCCAGTCATGCAGTATGGCTATAAGAGCGAATTTTCGAAGAAATAACTGGTTTTATGTAAAATGTCTCTACTTTACTGGATCTATAAAAAATTTTGTCTCCTTTTTACCTTGGTAATACCTCGGTTTATAGATTTTTCAACGCTGAACACGACGGTGAAGTTAGAATTGCGATATCTTATTCCGCTTTCAAACTGCAGCACTTTGAAGATGAAGAAACGTGGTTGATACTTGAGATGTTCTTCCTGGACACCATATTCTTTAATGAAGACGTTTTACATAAAATGAAAGTCTGACAAGTGACACCTCATTTTAAAGGTTTTTACACGCTGAATAAGATGGTGAAGTCAGAATTGCTATATCTCATTCCGCTCTCAAACTGGAGCAGTTTGAAGATGAAGAAACGTGGTTGACACTTGAGATGTTCTTCATGGACGTCATGTTCTTTAATTCTGTATTCAAACCGCGCGGTTTCGGGGTACGTATTTGAACGTTGGCGGCTCGAGCGGCGGTTTCACTAGACGAGGCATCTGGCAGCGCTGATTATTAAATAATTTTGCACAAGTTGTCACTGTTCCGTTCCGGGGGTGGAATCGGTTCCGCGGAACGGTTCGAGTTGGAACGACCCGTCCACTACTCTTATCTACTTCCTTGTAGACCCGCCATTCTTTCTGTTATCGCGTATTGGTTCAGTCGTGCGTTTCAAGTTTGACTTCAAGTTTCTTGTACTAGAGGGAATCAATCTGAGGGTAAGTGCGAGTAAAAGTGTGTGGTACGATGTGAGTGTAAGTTTCGTTGGGTAGTCAGTTGATGATTTCAACGTTGGACGTCGGTTTTGTGGGAGTTGGTGGTTGAATGAATGACGAGAAGGAATCTGTAAACAGATGGTGGACCTGTGGATTCGATATCGATAATACCACTTGCGTTTTGAATGCAGGGAGTTTCGTGACTGCTCTCGTATTCGGAGCCCTCCTCAGCCTAGTGTAGACTCACCTTAGAGCCAAGTAGGGCTTCAATAATAAGAACTGAGTGTACACTTGAGGGGGCTGCTGACTGCTCTTGTCAGCCTAGTGTAGACTCACCTTAAAGCCAAGTATACATTAAGAATTAGAGCTGAGTGTACTATTGAGGGGTGAGCTGACTGCGCTTGTGTTTAGAGCCCTTCTGAGCCTTATAGCCAAGCAGGCTTTATTAATAATTAATATAGCCTAATTATTAGAGCTGAGTGTACACTTAGGGAGTTCCCTGACTGCTCTCGTATTCAAAGCCTTCCTCAGCCCAGCGTAGACTCACCTTATAGCAAATCATTGATTGAAACTTACGGTTTCCTCTTGACCCCCCTTTTTTATTGCTTTTTTCGATTCTAGGTTGAATTTGGAACAGAAAATGCCTCTTTGAAATTTTCTTTTTGGGGCTTTGTTTCTGAGTTATTCCACTTTTTGCGAAATACAGAAAATCGCCGATTCCTTTTAGACGTTACCAACACTTTCTTACTATTTTTATGTTCGATTTTTTTCACCACACTTTTGAAATCAGCATTAAACTACCTGTCATTCAGTGTGGTGAACATCTCAAAAATTGAAGAAAAAATAGTAAGAAAGTGTTGGTAACGTCTAAAAGGAACGGCGTTTTTCTGTATTTCGCAAAAAGTGAAATAACTCAGAAACGAAGCCCCAAAAACAAAAATTTCAAAGAGGCATTTTCTGTTCCAAATTCAACCTAGAATCGAAAAAAGCAATAAAAAAGGGGGGTCAAGAGGTAGCCGTAAGTTTCAATCAATGATTTGAGACCCTAAAACATGGAAAAATAAAAATCGGACTTCGGCATCGTGGAGATGAGTTAAAATACTATGAAAAAGGTCCAGTTGAATTTTTCGATAGCTCGCACCGCAAGGCTGTAATTTCCCGATGGGCCCGTTTAGATGGGACACCCTGTATAACATAGCGGTCTAAAATAAAATAATTGTCTTTAGTCACAGTTTGTGGTTGATGTCCTGCAGGAAGTTGTAGAGTGCTTCGTTAACTGTCTAATTTTCATCCGACAATAGTGTGTCTAGGTTGAAGGGAGCTTGTGTTGGAAACATCGCCAGCAGACTTATCCTCGTATGTAGGGCAATTGAGAAATATGTGTTCCATAGACTCCTCTTCATAGTTGCAAGCCTCACATATGTTGTCATCAATTAAATGAAATTTGTATAGGTATGACTTGCATAGAGCGTGCCCAGTTCTTAGTCTTATCGTAGTTTTTAAGAAATGAGTGGTTGCGGTTGAAGTGGCTGACCTAAACCAACTCTTTTTTGATGGGTGGGGAAACATGTAGATATATCGTTTTCCCGCTGGGTAAGTATTATGGAATTTTTCCCAGTGGCATCTAAGGGCTTGTGCAAAGTTCACGTTTAAATCTGTATGTGGGAAACATGGTGGTGCTATTGTCCGTTGTGGTATAAAGGTTGCATCCCTAGCTTTCTCGTCTGCTATGACTTTTCCTTGTACATCTCTGTGTCCTCGGATCCAGATTAGATGCGTTGGCTTCCCTTGGTTGTAGAGTTCTGAGGCGTTTTTTATGGTCCTAGTCTACACTACGCTGAGGATCAAACATTCCAAACGTTTCGAATATTTCAATTTCGTTCCCCCTAACACTAAATTCCTCTCCATTTCGCCCATTGTTCGTCTGATCATCGGCGCGGAAATAACAACCTTTTTGTGTTCCATCCAAACTATTAATAAAAATTCCAAACGATAAACTGTTTTTTTTCTGTCGATTTCGAAACCCTCCTTCGTCTTTCAACCTGAAGGTTTTTTCCTCTCGTACGAATCACACTCGTCTCAACGTCGAATCGACCAAATCGACCAAATCTTAACGAGACGATATTCGACGTCCCGTTACCGTCTTGTTCCTGTACGAGGTGAGTTGTGAATTTGCACGCGAACTCCGTCTTGAATTTCGAACTTTTCAACGAATTTTTGCGCAAAAAAAATCCATATTTTAGCAAATTGTGTAGCGTCGAAGTTTTTTTTTCTTAAGACTTTAATAAATTCCCTAAATGAAAACATTCTGACAAGTGACACCTCATTTTTAAAGGGGTTTTTTAACGCTGAACACGATGGTGAAATCAGAATTGCGATATCTCATTCCGTTCTCAAATTAGAGCACTTTGAAGATGAAGAAACGTGGTTGTTCCTTGAAATGTTCTTCATGGACATCAAGTCCTTCAATGGAGATATTTTACATAAAACGAGATATTTCTTGGAAAATTCGCTCCTATAGCCATGCTGCATGACTGATTTTTCAAAATCAGTAACATTCTGACAAGTGACACCTCATTTTTAAAGGGGGTTTTTAACGCTGAACACGACGGTGAAGTCAGAATTGCGATATCTCATTCCGTTCTCAAACTGGAGCATTTTGAAGATGAAGAAATGCGATCGATACTTAAGATATTCTTCATGGACACACCATGCTGTTCAATGGAGACATTTTACATAAAACGAGTTATTTCTTGGAAAATTCGCTCATATAGCCATGCTGCATGACTGGAGTTTTGATTATATTTCGACTACCTATATTTCGAGGTCAATGTTGATACCAGTTAGGAAGTGGTCTATGAATTGTTTTTTTAAAATAAATAATTAATATACATATATATTTGGCACATTACAGATTCTATAACATAACAACTGAGCCATCAAGTTAATGTCCTAAAATACCTATTAGGTCCATGACTTGAGAAAAAGTTTTTTCGAAATTTTTCGACTATATTTCGATTCCTACTCGACTTCTGAGGTCGGCGTTGATACATAATATGAGGAGTCTATGAAATGTCTATGACTTTTTTTTAGCAATCAATTATTAATTATTATTAACTAATTATTAAGTAGTAATTTTATTATTAATTCGTTATGTTGATAATTAATTTCCTATAACGTAAGGTCTACGAATTGAGAATTAGTTTTTTCGACGTTCCTCGACACACAACTCGACTTCTGTCTTTCTCCCCGACGTTGCTCCCGCCCACCACATCTTCTCTTACACCCGTCGTTTAAAAATCTTATCTTCCACCTTTAACCCGTTAGTTATCTCGTTCCCCTTCTCCGTCGTACTGCCGTCCCGCTCCGCGAGAAATCACCGTTCGGTCGAGTAGCTCCTTCGTAAAATCGATATCTGTCCGAACAGCCGATAATCGGATTTTTATTTTATTTTTACTACTGAGATTAGGCCCCACTTCAGTGTCGAATGTCCTCTCAAACGCGTTCGTTTCCACTTTTTCATTTTAAACTTAATTTTCGTTACAATTCAAATTATTTATAAACATTTTTTTGATCATTTGTTTTTTTGACGACTAAAATCACATCAAATTATTTCCATTCGAATTTGGAAATCTGGTTTTTTTCCGTCGAGTGATTGCGGTAGTCAGACCAGAACCAAAGGTACGTTGATTTGATTCTCCACATCCAAAATTTCTAAAATTCGCCAAACATCGTCTACACAATTTTCAGAGCAGCGGTTGGTCTCATTCCACTCAGAATTTAATTTGCCACAATGTTTATTTCGAGGTGTTTTCTCATTAGAGTGAGTTTTCAGGTGTTTTTGCGTCGAAAACACTCGAAAAACGTCGATAAAAATAGTAGTTCTAAAACTCTAAAATTCACCAAAAATCGTGTACACAATCTTTGGAGGATCAATTGGTCTCATTTGACGCAGAATTCAATTTGCCACAATGTTTATTTCGAGGTGTCTTTTAATAACACAGTGTTTTCAGGTGTTTTTGCGTCGAAAACACTCGAAAAACGTCGATAAAAATTGTAGTTCTAAAACTCTAAAATTCACCAAAAATCGTATACATAGTCTTCAGGGCTGCGGTTGGTCTCATTCGACTCGGAATTTAATTTGCCACAATGTTGATTTCGAGGTGTTTTTCAATTAGAGTGAGTCTTCAAGCGCTTTTTGCGTTCATCACTCGAAAAACGACGATAGAAAGGGACGTTTTCAACTTCTAAAATTCGCCAAAGATTGTCTACCTAATCTTTGGAGCTGCAATTGGTCTCATTTGACGCAGAATTTAATATACCACAATGTTTATTTAGAGGTGTTTCTTAATTAGAGTGTATTTTCATGTCGTTTTTGAGTCAAAACACTCGAAAAACGTCAAAAAACTGGGTTTTTGCCGTTTAACGGCAATATCAATTCAGGGGCACTTACTGTGGGGTTTATTCGTGGTCAGCGTTCAATTCCCTACAAGACTTCCAAGTTATGCGTCTACGTTGGGAATCACACTGCATTGCTGATTAGGGCAGGTGCGTTCTCAACAAGGAACCAAAACTTCTAAAATTCGCCAAAAATCGTATATGCAATCTTCAGGGCTGCCGTTGGTCTTGTTCGATGCAGAATTTAATTCGCCACAATGTTTATTTCGAGGTGTTTTTTAATTAGAGAGTGTTTTCAGGTGTTTTTGCATCGAAAACACTCGAAAAACGTCGATATAAATGGTAGTTCTAAAACTCTAAAATTCACCAAAAATCGTATACATAATCTTCAGGGCTGCGGTTGGTCTCATTCGACTCAGAATTTAATTCGCCACAATGTTGATTTCGAGGTGTTTCTTCATTAGAGTGAGTTATCAGGTGTTTTTCGCGCCAAAACTCAAAAAAACGTAGAAAATGCAGCTCAATACAGTCGAAAAATCGAATTGGTTTCGACTAAAAATTGGTTTGGCGGCGTTTGAATAACGTTACGAAACTAAAAATGATTAAGGATTTCGTGAGTTCGAATTACGAAATCCGGTCGTTATCTCTCGTACAGATTCCTCCCTTTGTTGACCAGACGATAGGTCATCCAGATAAGGGGACCCTTCACAGTGCATTATCTAGTATCGTGCGTTTGTATAATACAGCGTTGGGGATGTCATTTTTATTTGTGACGTTTCAATTTGTAAAACGTTCAAAAACTGCGCCAAAACTACGACCTCCTTAAAATTACTTTTCGACTCGTTTATTGTGAGAAATTTAAAAAATATGTGTTTCTTTGTGTGTACCAAAATGTCGATTCGAATTGCCCTTAACGACAATTGTAGTCCTCGACATGCCCGAGTCCGGAGATGCGAGTTTCTTCGGCAAGGACTTCAAGGACATGGTCAACATCCTTCAGAGGATGATTCACGACGGTAAGGAACCCCTCGATTCCCCTGGAACTTTCCCCTGAATAACACAATTCTCTGAAGATGAGGTCGAAATTAAACCGAAATTCAGTGGTCCTACGTGCGGTTACTGAAGTGAAATGAACTTATAAGAGCACAAAATCCGAGGAATTTCGGTTCATAACATCTAAACGGTGCGTCGTACAGGAAATTTTACTCGGACCAAAATTAAAGAGCCTTAAATTCTGCGTTGAATGACATAATTGTTGGGAGTGAACGAATTCGGGTTGGGAGCTTGAAAGTGAGCGTAATGCACTTGTCAGTCAAAACGCCACACTGTTAGCTCCTCTTAAGACTCCCGATTCTCATCAAACCCCTGAACCGAATTCAACGTTTAAAAATGTCATCCGACGCAGAATTTGATACTCTACAACTTCAGTTATGAGACATTTTTCATTTGAGGGAGCCGTTTTCCTGCTAAAGGCGCTTAAAAGTGAGCGTAACACACTTTTCAGTCAAAATGGGACACAATTAGCACTTCTTTTGACTCCCATTTCCGACCAAACCCTTGAATCGAATTTGAAGTTTAAAAACATCATTCGATGCAGAATTTAGTGCTCTAAAACTTCATTTATTAGACATTTTTCTTTTGGAGGAGCCATTTTCCAGTTACAGGCGCTTGAAAGTGAGCGCAACGCTGTTTTCAGGCAAAATGGGACGCAATTAGCTCTTCTTTTGACCCCCTATTCTGACCAAACCCTGAACCGAATTTAAGGGTTAAGGAGGTCATTCGACGCAGAATTTAATGCTCTACAACTTTGGTTATGAGACATTTTTCATTTGGAGGAGGGGTTTTCTTGTTACAGGCGCTTGAAAGTGAGCGCAACGCTGTTTTCAGGCGAAATGGGACGCAATTAGCTCTTCTTTTGACCCCCGATTCCGACCAAACCTTGAACCGAATTCATCGTTTAAAAACATCATTTGACGCAGAATTTGATGCCTTACAACTTTGGTTGTAAGACATTTTTCATTTGAGGGAGCCTTTTCCTGCTAAAGGCGCTTAAAAGTGAGCGTAACACACTTTTCAGTCAAAATGGGACAAAATTAGCACTTCTTTTGACTCCCATTTCCGACCAAACCCTTGAATCGAATTTGAAGTTTAAAAACATCATTCGATGCAAAATTTAGTGCTCTAAAACTTCATTTATTAGACATTTTTCATTTGGAGGAGCCATTTTCCGGTTTTAGGCGCTTGAAAGTGAGCGCAACGCTGTATCCAAGCGAAAAGGGACACAGTTAGCTCTTCTTTTAACTCCCGATTCCGACCAAACCCCTGAACCGAATTCAACATTTAAAAATACCTTTCGACGCAGAATTTGATGCTCTACAACTTTGTTCATAAGACATTTTTCATTTGAGGGAGCCATTTTCCAGTTACAGGCGCTTGAAAGTGAGCGCAACGCTGTTTTCAGGCAAAATGGGACGCAATTAGCTCTTCTTTTGACCCCCTATTCTGACCAAACCCTGAACCGAATTTAAGGGTTAAGGAGGTCATTCGACGCAGAATGTAATGCTCTACAACTTTGGTTTGAGACATTTTTCATTTGAGGGAGCGATTTTCCGGTTTTAGGCGCTTGAAAGTGAGCACAACCCGTTTTTCAGTCAAAAAGGGACACAGTTAGCTCTTCTTTTAACTCCCGATTCCGACCAAACCCCTGAACCGAATTCAACATTTAAAAATACCTTTCGACGCAGAATTTGATGCTCTACAACTTTGTTCATAAGACATTTTTCATTTGAGGGAGCCATTTTCCAGTTACAGGCGCTTGAAAGTGAGCGCAACGCTGTTTTCAGGCAAAATGGGACGCAATTAGCTCTTCTTTTGACCCCCTATTCTGACCAAACCCTGAACCGAATTTAAGGGTTAAGGAGGTCATTCGACGCAGAATGTAATGCTCTACAACTTTGGTTTGAGACATTTTTCATTTGAGGGAGCGATTTTCCGGTTTTAGGCGCTTGAAAGTGAGCACAACCCGTTTTTCAGTCAAAAAGGGACACAATTAGCTCTTCTTTTGACTTCCGATTTCGACCAAATCCCAAAAACTAATTTGACGTTCAAGGGACCCATTTGACGTAAAATTTAACGCTCTTTAATTTTGGTGAGAGTACAATTTTCTGTACGACACACCGTTTGGATGTTAAAAGCCAAAAACTCCCCAAAAAAATTCAAAATGGAGTCAAAATTGAAAATCCAGCTTGACTTGTTAGTATGAAATGGAGTATTTGATTTAAAAAAATATATATATCTCTAGGAAGGCTAATATTTAGGGAGGTTTTATTAGGGTATATTCGTTAATTCACTCAAACGGCCATGCTGCCCAACTCAATACACGTTCCCTCCCTATTATTTTCCTCGAGTTTCGTTAGGTATTTCTCCTCTAAGGGTCCCCCCTTTGCGTCGGACGAGAAATAATTTTTTTTCTTCTTCTTTCTTTCTGTTTGTGCAAGCTTTAAAACGAGCCTTCCAACAACAATGACCGGTTTCATCAGCACCCCCCCCCTCCCACTCCCTCGATTTCTCGCCTTCCTGCTGACCTCAGCAGACCTCCGTAGGCTCGTTTCTCACGGCGGCCACGTCCTGTAAAATTCAACGGAGCAACTCGACAGTCCCACGACCCTTTTCATCGAATATTCACTAATTCTACACAATTTGCCCCACATTTTTCTTAAATATCGCGAATTATTTAGTTGTTATTCAATTTGAAGTTCACACTGTACGAAAAGTGTCACCAATTTATTCTGAATTGTTCCGTTTCGCGTCACCACGAGGTTCTCGAGTTGAATGAACGTAAGTTTTTCTATTTTCTCCACTTCCTCGTTGAAACCCACTTCGACCTTCATATTGAACATCTCAAAAACCTCTAAAATACCAAAAATTAGGTCGTATTTGAACTGAATTGAATTATCGAATTTTCAACGTGAAGAAACTCGAAATTCAATTCGCCACAATGTTCGTTTCGAGGTGTTTTTTCATTAGAGTGAGTTTTCATGTGTTTTTGAGTCAAAAACACTCGAAAAATGTGGATAAAAATGATGTTCTAAAACTCAAAAATTCACCAAAAATCGTATACATAGTCTTCAGGGCTGCTGTTGATCTTGTTCAACTCAGAATTTAATTTGCTACAATGTTTATTTCGAGGTGTTTTTTCATTTGAGTGAGTTTTCATGAGTTTTTGCGTCAAAAACACTCGAAAAATGTCGATAAAAATGGTGTTCTAAAACTCAAAAATTCACCAAAAATCGTATACATAATCTTCAGGGCTGCGATTGGTCTTGTTCGACTCAGAATTTAATTTGCCACAATGTTTATTTCGAGGTGTTTTTTCATTAGAGTGAGTTTTCATGTGTTTTTGCGTCAAAAACACTCGAGTAACGTCGATAAAACTGGTGTTCTGAAACTTCAAAAATTCACCAAAAATCGTATATACAATCTTCTGGGCTGCGGTTGGTCTCATTCGACGCAGAGTTCAATTTGCCACAATGTTCATTTCGAAGTGTTTTTTCATTAGAGTGAGTTTTCATGTGTTTTTGCGTCGAAAACACTCGAAAAATGTCAATAAAAATAGTGTTCTGAAACTTCAAAAATTCACCAAAAATCGTATACATAATCTTCAGGGCTGCGGTTGGTCTTGTTCGACTCAGAATTTAATTCGCCACAATGTTGATTTCGAGGTGTTTCTTCATTAGATTAAGTTTCCAGGTTTGTTTGCACCCAAACGCCCAAAAAAGCTTAGAAAAAATTGATTTTATCGCCATTAAACGGTGCATATCAATTGAGGCCCGAAAATTCAAATTTTCATTGTGGCAAAATTGAGTTACTGTTGTGATTTTACACCGACGATTATCACAATAACAACTCGACAACGAGCGGTTTCAAGCTCGTACCACGAAAATATTGTTGAAGGGCACTGACAATGACCCTTTTTTTCGCATTTTCGGTCATATCTCGAAAACTACGCGTCCTAGGGATACGACCGCCGAATACAAAATTAAAGCTGACAAAATTCCCTACACAATTGAATTCATTCATTTTTTCGATATCTCGCATAGTTTCCGAGATATCTACCCGCGAAAATCGCCAGTTTTTGAAGACAAAAACAATCAATTGACCAACATTTTTCGTCAAACTTTTGCCTGTAGCATTTCAACGATTCGTCTTACGAAAAAATTCTTTACGAAGAATTTGGAGAGCATTAAATTCTCTTTAAAACGGTACATAGTGTCAATATTTTAGCTCAAAGTACGAATTTGGAAGATTTACACTTTTATGACCAACGTGTTTCTTGCTATTTTTTCCACACGTACAAAATAATATTGCACAAATATTCTGTTTCAGGGTACAAATTCGACGTCATAGAAACTATCCAACTCCACCTAGAACCCGGGATATGGTGAGTAGAAAATTCTAATGTTACTTCATCTACAAAAGGGTTCCATTTCTACTGGTAAAAGAAGTATTTAAATGGTATTTAAAGAAGTTTTTAATACTGTTTAGAAGTAGGGATTCAAACCTTCGATTTGTGAATAGTGTGACTGCCTATAATTGAATGGGTCATTTCGAAAAGGGATCATGTCCAGCTGACCAAATTTTACAGGAGAGAAAAAAAACTGATTTACCTTGACCAGGATAAAGGTATGAGTCTGAAATTGCTACTGAATTATCTTCGAACCCATTCAAGCTCACTCACCAGTTTTCATGACCTCTTCATTATTTACTCATTCGGAAAATTACTAATAAATTTCCTGAGATGATCCCTTTTCGAAATGAACGAAGGAAATTCCATAAATAAAGTACATTTTGCGGAAAATCTTTATTGAGGAAGAACTGTATATACCAAATATTAATGTATTCAATTCCGTATCAACATTTGGAAGTGGAAAAAAAAGAAAACTCGAAAAATTTCAATGTGAGACTTCTTCGCCCACCACTTCAGCTGTGGTTGTCGGCCATTTGAATAAATCATCATAAAAATGTCGATGGATATCAGGAATGTACTGATACAGTTTTTTCACGTCTTCCATTTTCTTGTAGTTGATGGGTATCTTGCTGGTGTATGCAGGTAGTGCTCTTGCATCGGGTATTTGCAGTCGTTCGTGGGGTTTCGGTTTGAGTAAGTTGAACTCTTGCTCCCCGAAAGTGGTGTCCAAAAATTTCCGGCAGATGACGATTCCGGGCCTGTCGCTGTTACACTCAAATTCATAAAATTTGTTGATTGCAAAATACTCTTTTTGTGCCTTTGGAACAGCTTTCCCCATGGACTTGAGGGACAACACTTTTTTTTTTTAAATGTCGGCCACCATTGTTGAAAATTGGTTGTAGCAACATTTCACTATTGTAAACACAGAAAGAGAGCATGTCTCGGCATGTTTGAAGCTGATGTCAAGGTCACGTTCTGTGCCGCCTGTCCGTTCGAGAAGGGAACAACTCGGTGACTTGATCCCTTTTCGAAGTGACTACCCGATAGGTGACGTTAGAATGCCGTGGTAGACTAAAGGAGACGATCCCTTCTCATGCGGAATCGATGGAAAGACAGAAGAAAACCCATAATAACGAAAAAAGTGCATTTCAGAAAAAAATGTAGATGATCCCTTTTCGAAATGACCCATTCAATTAGAACTGAAATTAAAGACAAACTGTTCCGTTCTCCCATTCAGAAGTTTTCAAGAATTTCTGCTATTTTCCCCATTCAAGAATTTCTGCTAGGAAGGTACTGGAATTGTCCCATCCACCATGTCGAAGAACCCAAATGTCGAATTTTAGCTCATTTTCAAAATTTTTTTTTCTTGAAATTAAAGCAAAATGGATATGAATCGTGCAAACATGCTCAATCATGCAAAAATTCCAAAATATGTATTAAAAAAAAGTGCAAACAATCTTAAACATGCACTAACATGCAAAATAAACGGTTTGTGGTGTAGTAAATTGCCTAAAAACACTCAGAATGGACATATCATTTAGTGTTTTTAGGCAATTTACTACACCAAAAACCCAAGTCGTTAATTTTGCACGTTAGTGCATGTTTAAGATTGTAAGTTTGCATGTTTTTTTTTTCACATATTTTGTAATTTTGTAAAATTTTTAGGCCCTGATGCTTATGTATAAGTTTATCCAAACACATGCAAAATCCGGACTCTGGTTGGGTTCGAAAAAGATTTGGCTCAATTTAAATTCCAATAGATTTGTTCATTAGGGAGGAAAGAGGCTCATCGAATCGACCAATATTCGACGCTAGAGAGTCGATAAAATTCGATTTTCGATACAATCGAAAATGAATTATTCGACTGGGAAACGTCGAGAAAAAAAAACTCGACGAAAATTTATTTCAAATAATCACAAAAGTCCAAACATCTTTAGGGGAAAAACAATTTTTGAATTTTCGATTAGGAAAGAGTAATGCAATGGACGTGGATGAACTATTCGGTAAAACCCGAAAATTCGACTCGAAAAACGTCGAAAAAACTCGATTTTCGATCACGAGGTTTTTTTTTTAAATAAATTCCAAAAGTGAAACAGTCTGACAAGTGAAACCTCATTTTAAAGGTTTTTTAGACCAAAAATTAAGATAATTAGACTGAAAATGAAGATATTTAGACCAAAATTGAAGATATTTAGACCAAAAATGAAGACGATTAGACCAAAAATGAAGATAACTACACCGAAGATGGATATAGTTAGACTACAAAGGAAGTTGGAGAGTTTTCGGTGGCGGGGGGGGGGGGGGGGAATTACCGACAAATACCAAAAATGAAACAGTCTGACAAGTGACACCTCATTTTAAAGGTTTTTTAACGCCCAACACGATGGTGAAATCAGAATTGCGATATCTTGTTCCGTTCTCAAACTGGAGCCCTTTGAAGATGAAGAAACTTGAGATGTTCTTCACGGTTCATCTGCTCTAATTCGATAACGGAATGAGATATCGCAATTCCGACTTCACCATCGTGTTCGGCGTGAAAAACCCTTTAAACTGAGGTGTTATTTGGACACAAAATGGAGACAAAATTGGTTATAAAACCCGGAATTTGAGACATTTCACATAAAATCAGTTGTCTCATCGAAAATTCGCTCTTATAGCCACTCTGACTGTGGGTTTTTTTTTTTTTTTTTTTAAGAATTTACGGGTTAATAATAATTAATCTGCCATTTAGTGATCTAAACAGAAGGGTGATCTGCAAAAAGCAGATGATAAACCGTTGTGTCAAGAATTTGCCTGGAGTTTTTTTTCTCGTACCAGCCAAACTTAGCCATTTGACTGGACTTTGAAGTGACAGTCGGTGACGTAGTTTATCGCTCATTACGACGTGGAATTCGCTCATTTATGTCACCCTGAGTCGGCTCAAATGTTAATTTTTGTTTTAACCGTTTTACGTTTTCTTTCGTTTTAAAATCTTAATTAGCGAATTTTCGAAGAAAAGGAAGCTATTGTTCTCGGTCCAAAATTTTTAAAACTCGAAATTCCGCAAAATTTGTATACCAAAATCCGTTTCAGACCATCCTGAATCCACTGCCAAAAGACACAAAAAATCATATGTATATATTTATGTATGTGTCATTCCAGACGATAACTCTCGATAGAATTGAGATAAAAAGTTCAAATTTGCACACAAAATCTGTCTTGGCAATCGACAGGCTAAGTTCGAAGATGGGCAGAATCGGGCCACTCTAAGGGGGGTGTAGGGGAGTTTTAAGGGGGGGGGGGGGGGAATTACCCATGAAGTCCAAATTTGAAACAGTCTGACATGTGACACCTCATTTTAAAGGTTTTTTCATGCTGAACACGATGGTGAAGTCAGAATTGCGATATCTCGTTTCATTTCCAAACTGGAGCATTTTGAAGATGAAGAAACGTGGTTTTACTTGAGATGCTTTTCGCGGTTCATCTGCACTAATCTGATACCGGAAAGAGATATCACAATTCTGACTTCATCATCGTGTTCAGTTTTGAAAAAGCTATATCCTGAGGGGGGTTTTGGGGAGTTATGTTCCCATCCTCAGTCATACCGTGGAATGGAAAGTAGTGTACCTTCAGGGTGAACAACTTTGGAGGTACACTACTTTTATGCCTTCAATTGGTTGAGCTTTTTTTCCAGAGGTACATTCACCACGCTAAACCCATCTTGCTTGCCCTGATCAAAATCCTAGATATGCAGAAGTCTGGAGTAGCATTGATCCTACTAGTACTTTACCATTTCCTCGCATGAATCAATCCACTCCCTCAGTCAGTCACAACCTCCATCAATCAGTTTGACGAAATTGGCATAATATTATGTTTCATGATTATAGTGGTAATAAGATTTTATAATTAACACAAAATACATTGAGGGAACTGGAAGATGACAAGTAACTATTAAGAAGACTATTGTAAGTACCTACCGATCTTTATTCAGAGAGCACCACACCTGATGTATACCGAATTAACCGAATAGCTTCATACTCAAATACCTATAATTACAAAATAAAATAAGTTCAAGATTGCCTATATTTGAATGAGATGTTCCAAACATCACATTTTACATAAAAGCGGTTATTTCTTCGAAAATTCGCTCTTATAGCCATGCTGCATGACTGGAACTTTTTGACATTTTCATGTCTTTCATATGGCACATAACAAAAAAATCGTCACGAAAAATCGTCTCGAAATTTGCTCACGAAAATTGTCCCAAGTCGCCACAATGATGATTATGACCATCAGAAGTGAAGTTGTTCGTTATTGGAATTAGGTAGGTACTTTACAGTTTGATTTTTCTGATGATTTTCGCTTACAACCGATTCGTTGCTACGGAACTTTATCGTCGCCAGTTATCATCGTACAAAAATCGTTCACCACTCGTTGGATAGCTCTCGATTTACCTAACCATATTACGTTAACCACTGCGGAGTGCGTGGCCGACAAGCTGCGGTATGAGCGTGATTGTTTAAATAATTGTTTACACACAGGTGATCATTCTCAATAATTTATATTGACAAAATTATGACCATCAGAAGTGAAGTTGTTCGTTATTGGAATTAGGTAGGTACTTTACAGTTTGATATTACTTCCCAGTTTCGGCCCTGATCATCCTAAAAAGCTGATACTCGGTATACAAACTCTTGAGGGAACTCTAAATTCGAATTATGATATGCGCATGACTTGATACGAAGTTTGTTTGCACACAACATGAAAATGTCTCAATGTGTTGCAGACTCGTATGCAAGCGTTTACTTTAGGGATGGGATATCGATATCCGATAGTATCGAAATATCGATATCTAGCGTCCGATATCCGATATTCTGATATCGATATCAGCACTGGCGATAATATCGATATATCGATATTCTGACAACCGATATCGGGTCGATATCACAAACTGTGATTCACTGTTATCTTTCACTGGCGAACCGCGAAGTTCTTCTTGTGGGCATCATTCCGTTTCCGTGCTGTTGTTGGCTAAAAAGTATCCGCGTTTTTGTGTTATGTTGAGCCCCTGTTGAAATTGAAACTTAAATTGACCATGAAGTCAGCCTCCACCTCAGTACCATCAGAGAGGCTATTTTCAAGGGCGGGGAATATTCTCACCTCGGACCGGAACAGGCTGAAGGGGGAAACTCTCTCCAAGTTACTTTTCCTGGAGAGCCTCGATGAGCGCTTCTTCTTTTGAATCCCGAAATTTACCTGTAATTCTTTTATGATTTTGCCGTTCTTGTATTCTGTCCAATTTTCGTTTAGAAACATATTGAAATAAAAATTCCGTATTACATATTCATGTGTATAATTCAACTTTCCTATCAAGGCGGGAACAAAAAATAAATGAATAAATAAATAAAAATAAAGATCTGACTGAAAAATGATCAGAAGAATTTTTTTTTTTTTAGAAAGGAATTTTGAACCAACAGGCTGTAGTAGGTATCAACCTAGATGTCACTACTTTGAACCACTTCGTATTTCCAAGTCCTTCGTATTTATTCTACAATGGAATCACCTACTTTGTCCACAGTAAATTATTGACCAGTTGGTATCTTAGGTAGGAACTGCAAGTGCAAAAATGTTCGGAGAAAAGGAAATAAAATTAAAATAAGTAGGTGAAATTACGAGTAAAAAAAAACGAAGTAGGAGTTTTTATAACCGATATCGATATATATCGTTGATATCGATATTATGAAGCCGATATCTACCTGGTATCGATACCACTCTTCCGATGTCAATATCGATACCAATATCGATATCAAGCCCTTGATATCCCATCCCTAGTTTACTTTTGCGTTTCATATGACTTTGTGAATACAAAAGCTGAACATGTGATTTATCCACAGTTTATATAAATAAAGAAGTGGGTCACCTCGGGTTTTCCTTGGGAATACCGAGGTGACTATCCATGAGCTAGTTACTGACTCTCCCCTTTCACTTAGTGATGTTTTATTGGTCTCTTGGTAAGGTTTTCGCTAGGATGCGTTGTTTTAGAGTTATAAGCGAAAAAACATGAGAAAGTCCGAAATGTCGACTTTGTGGGGCACCAACTGGGCGGATTTTGGTTCGTTTTTTCTCGCACTATTTCCGCCATTTTTCGTATTTAACGATCGTTACAAGGTGTTTTTTTTTTCTTTTTCTTTTTTTTTCTTGTAAATTTTCAAATGGGTTTTGTTCGAATGTTACGAGACAGTTATGACAGACTCGGGCGATGGGGGTTGTGGTGGGGGGTAGTGGGGGGGGGGGGGTGTTCGAGCTTGACAACTGTGCAAATAACCGTAACGCCTTCTCTTTCCCACTGTTCCCTCGAACCTCTCGGCGTATCGAAGTATCGAAACTGAACAAATTAACGTCTTCTCAATTTCATCGAAACGACACGACGATCGTTTCTCGAGTTTTTCTCGTATCGACCGCACTGTCCAACACGAGGTACGTTGGGTTTTTTTTTGTGGATAAATTAACCTCAAGACGAGAAAAGAAGTGGTAAAATTCACGGTCATGCAGCATGGCTATAGGAGCGAATTTTCGAAAAAAATATCTGGTTTTATGTAAACATTTTGTGTCCGTTTATAGATTTTTTCAACGCTGAACACGATGGTGAAGTCAGAATTGCGGTATCTCATTCCGTTCTCAGATTAGAGCAGGTTGAACCTTAAAGAACATCTCAAGTAACAACCACGTTTCTTCATCTTCAAAGTGCTCCAGTTCGAGAACGGAACAAGATACCGCAATTCTGACTTCACCATCGTGTTCAGCGTAAAACAAAACCCTTTAAATGAGGTGTCACTCGTCCGACTGTTCCATTTTTGGAATTTATGGGTAATTTTTCCCCCTGAAATCTCCCCAACTTCTTTTTTAGTCTAACTATATCCATGTTAGGTCGAATTATCTTCATTTTTGGTTTAATTAAATCCATTTTTGGTCTAATCGTCTTCATTTATGGTTTAAATATCTTCAATTTTGGTACGAACTCGCGACGAAATCGTGGAAACCCCTGTTAAGAAGAACATGAGTATTTGAAAAAATCGTCTATTTCCACTGAATAGGATATTTCTGGATATTTCAGTGGAAATAGACGATTTTTTCAAATACTCTCGTTTTTCTTCAATTTTGGTGTAAATATCTTCATTTTTAGTCCAATTGTCTTAATTTTTGGTGTATTTATCTCCATTTCGGTCTAATTATCTTCAGTTTTCCAATATCTTCATTTTTAGTCCATTTATCTTCACGAAGTATTTGAGTCGACAATTGCTCTTCTCGAAGGTCCATTCGAGCTCAAATAAACACCTCGAGTCGATATGAAGTCAACTTTTTTTCGTTTTCACGAAGTATTTGAGTCGACAATTGGTCTTCTCGAAGGTCCATTCGAACTCAAATCAACACCTCGAGTCGATATGAAGTCAACTTTTTTTCGTTTTCACGAAGTATTTGAGTCGACAATTGCTCTTCACGAAGGTCCATTCGAACTCAAATAAACACCTCGAGTCGATATGAAGTCAACTTTTTTTCGTTTTCACGAAGTATTTGAGTCGACAATTGGTCTTCTCGAAGGTCCATTCGAACTCAAATCAACACCTCAAGTCGATATGAAGTCAACTTTTTTTCGTTTTCACGAAGTATTTGAGTCGACAACTGCTCTTCTTGAAGGTTCATTCGAACTCAAATCAACACCTCGAGTCGATATGAAGTCAACTTTTTTTCGTTTTCACGAAGTATTTGAGTCGACAATTGCTCTTCTTGAAGGTCCATTCGAACTCAAATCAACACCTCGAGTCGATATGAAGTCAACTTTTTTTCGTTTTCACGAAGTATTTGAGTCGACAATTGCTCTTCTCGAAGGTCCATTCGAACTCAAATAAACACCTCGAGTCGATATGAAGTCAACTTTTTTTCGTTTTCACGAAGTATTTGAGTCGACAATTGCTCTTCTCGAAGGTCCATTCGAACTCAAATCAACACCTCGAGTCGATATGAAGTCAACTTTTTTTCGTTTTCACGAAGTATTTGAGTCGACAATTGGTCTTCTCGAAGGTCCATTCGAACTCAAATCAACACCTCGAGTCGATATGAAGTCAACTTTTTTTCGTTTTCACGAAGTATTTGAGTCGACAATTGCTCTTCACGAAGGTCCATTCGAACTCAAATCAACACCTCGAGTCGATATGAAGTCAACTTTTTTTCGTTTTCACGAAGTATTTGAGTCGACAATTGCTCTTCTCGAAGGTCCATTCGAACTCAAATCAACACCTCGAGTCGATATGAAGTCAACTTTTTTTCGTTTTCACGAAGTATTTGAGTCGACAATTGCTCTTCTCGAAGGTCCATTCGAACTCAAATCAACACCTCAAGTCGATATGAAGTCAACTTTTTTTCGTTTTCACGAAGTATTTGAGTCGACAATTGCTCTTCACGAAGGTCCATTCGAACTCAAATCAACACCTCGAGTCGATATGAAGTCAACTTTTTTTCGTTTTCACGAAGTATTTGAGTCGACAATTGCTCTTCTTGAAGGTCCATTCGAACTCAAATAAACACCTCGAGTCGATATGAAGTCAACTTTTTTTCGTTTTCACGAAGTATTTGAGTCGACAATTGCTCTTCTCGAAGGTCCATTCGAACTCAAATCAACACCTCAAGTCGATATGAAGTCAACTTTTTTTCGTTTTCACGAAGTATTTGAGTCGACAATTGCTCTTCTCGAAGGTCCATTCGAACTCAAATCAACACCTCGAGTCGATATGAAGTCAACTTTTTTTCGTTTTCACGAAGTATTTGAGTCGACAATTGCTCTTCTTGAAGGTCCATTCGAACTCAAATAAACACCTCGAGTCGATATGAAGTCAACTTTTTTTCGTTTTCACGAAGTATTTGAGTCGACAATTGCTCTTCTCGAAGGTCCATTCGAACTCAAATCAACACCTCAAGTCGATATGAAGTCAACTTTTTTTCGTTTTCACGAAGTATTTGAGTCGACAATTGGTCTTCTCGAAGGTCCATTCGAACTCAAATCAACACCTCGAGTCGATATGAAGTCAACTTTTTTTCGTTTTCACGAAGTATTTGAGTCGACAATTGCTCTTCACGAAGGTCCATTCGAACTCAAATCAACACCTCGAGTCGATATGAAGTCAACTTTTTTTCGTTTTCACGAAGTATTTGAGTCGACAATTGCTCTTCTCGAAGGTCCATTCGAACTCAAATCAACACCTCGAGTCGATATGAAGTCAACTTTTTTTCGTTTTCACGAAGTATTTGAGTCGACAATTGCTCTTCTCGAAGGTCCATTCGAACTCAAATCAACACCTCAAGTCGATATGAAGTCAACTTTTTTTCGTTTTCACGAAGTATTTGAGTCGACAATTGGTCTTCTCGAAGGTCCATTCGAACTCAAATCAACACCTCGAGTCGATATGAAGTCACCTTTTTTTCGTTTTCACGAAGTATTTGAGTCGACAATTGCTCTTCTTGAAGGTCCATTCGAACTCAAATCAACACCTCGAGTCGATATGAAGTCAACTTTTTTTCGTTTTCACGAAGTATTTGAGTCGACAATTGCACTTCTTGAAGGTCCATTCGAACTCAAATCAACACCTCGAGTCGATATGAAGTCAACTTTTTTTGTTTTCACGAAGTATTTGAGTAGACAATTGCTCTTCTCGAAGGTCCATTCGAACTCAAATCAACACCTCGAGTCGATATGAAGTCAACTTTTTTTCGTTTTCACGAAGTATTTGAGTCGACAATTGCACTTCTTGAAGGTCCATTCGAACTCAAATCAACACCTCGAGTCGATATGAAGTCAACTTTTTTTCGTTTTCACGAAGTATTTGAGTCGACAATTGCTCTTCTCGAAGGTCCATTCGAACTCAAATCAACACCTCGAGTTGATATGAAGTCAACTTTTTTTCGTTTTCACGAAGTATTTGAGTCGACAATTGCTCTTCTCGAAGGTCCATTCGAACTCAAATCAACACCTCGAGTCGATATGAAGTCAACTTTTTTTCGTTTTCACGAAGTATTTGAGTCGACAATTGCTCTTCTCGAAGGTCCATTCGAACTCAAATAAACACCTCGAGTCGATATGAAGTCAACTTTTTTTCGTTTTCACGAAGTATTTGTGTCGACAATTGCTCTTCTCGAAGGTCCATTCGAACTCAAATAAACACCTCGAGTCGATATGAAGTCAACTTTTTTTCGTTTTCACGAAGTATTTGAGTCGACAATTGCTCTTCTCGAAGGTCCATTCGAACTCAAATCAACACCTCGAGTCGATATGAAGTCAACTTTTTTTCGTTTTCACGAAGTATTTGTGTCGACAATTGCTCTTCTCGAAGGTCCATTCGAACTCAAATAAACACCTCGAGTCGATATGAAGTCAACTTTTTTTCGTTTTCACGAAGTATTTGAGTCGACAATTGCTCTTCTCGAAGGTCCATTCGAACACAAATAAACACCTCGAGTCGATATGAAGTCAACTTTTTTTCGTTTTCACGAAGTATTTGAGTCGACAATTGCTCTTCTCGAAGGTCCATTCGAACTCAAATCAACACCTCGAGTCGATATGAAGTCAACTTTTTTTCGTTTTCACGAAGTATTTGTGTCGACAATTGCTCTTCTCGAAGGTCCATTCGAACTCAAATAAACACCTCGAGTCGATATGAAGTCAACTTTTTTTCGTTTTCACGAAGTATTTGAGTCGACAATTGCTCTTCTCGAAGGTCCATTCGAACTCAAATCAACACCTCGAGTCGATATGAAGTCAACTTTTTTTCGTTTTCACGAAGTATTTGTGTCGACAATTGCTCTTCTCGAAGGTCCATTCGAACTCAAATCAACACCTCGAGTCGATATGAAGTCAACTTTTTTTCGTTTTCACGAAGTATTTGTGTCGACAATTGCTCTTCTCGAAGGTCCATTCGAACTCAAATCAACACCTCGAGTCGATATGAAGTCAACTTTTTTTCGTTTTCACGAAGTATTTGAGTCGACAATTGCTCTTCTCGAAGGTCCATTCGAACTCAAATAAACACCTCGAGTCGATATGAAGTCAACTTTTTTTCGTTTTCACGAAGTATTTGAGTCGACAATTGCTCTTCTCGAAGGTCCATTCGAACTCAAATAAACACCTCGAGTCGATATGAAGTCAACTTTTTTTCGTTTTCACGAAGTATTTGAGTCGACAATTGCTCTTCTCGAAGGTCCATTCGAACTCAAATAAACACCTCGAGTCGATATGAAGTCAACTTTTTTTCGTTTTCACGAAGTATTTGAGTCGACAATTGCTCTTCTTGAAGGTCCATTCGAACTCAAATAAACACCTCGAGTCGATATGAAGTCAACTTTTTTTCGTTTTCACGAAGTATTTGAGTCGACAATTGCTCTTCTTGAAGGTCCATTCGAACTCAAATAAACACCTCGAGTCGGTTAAGTAATCTCAATTTTTGGTCTAATTATCTTCATTTTCGGTCTAATTACCTCGATTCCTGGTCATTCCCGGGCTAAATATCATCGTTTTTGGTCTAATTATGTCCATTTTTGTTCAATTAACTTCTTTATTTGTCAAATCATTCCATGTTGCGTCAAATCATCTACATTTCTGGTGTAATCATCGCCATTTTCGTTTTCGCTCGAATCGTCCCAAGTTTTGCTGTTGTCGATATTCGACTCGCGATGTTCGACTTGTTGAATTGGATCGAACGAGAGCGAGAATTGGAACACGTCGTTTGTTCAGTTGGTTTTTTTCAAATGTGTTTCCAAGGCTTTCGAAACCTTCGCAGAGGCTGATTCGGAGTCCTGTTTGAACAGGTGGAGGATGAAACTCACGTTGACGATACTCGAAGAGAAACAGATCAGATCACCCCAGTGTTTTTTGGGTTTCGAGTGGTATTTCTCTCGAGAATTCGCGCACACGGTCATACTGCATCATCATTAGAATTTCCAAATAAAACTCGAAGACAAATCGTAATTGACTCTGAAATAATCGATTATTGTCCGTTTCAAATCGAATTGACTACAATCTTCAAGACCTCCAAGACGTCTCCTCTCACAAAACGGTCGAAAGTCGGCTTTTAGGAGACGACGACGATTTTGCTGCTCGACAGACTCGAAGTCGACATGACGCCCCCTTCGAAATAGTAAGGCAGCATGGCATGATGAGCGAATTTTTTAAATGCCCCCCAAAATGAGGGCATTTCATAAATTCGCTCATCATGCCATGCTACATTACGATGTCAGGAGTCGTTGTGTCGACTTCTCGTCTGTCGAGCAGCAAAATCGTCGTCGTCTCCTAAAAGCCGACTTTCGACCGTTTTGTGAGAGGAGACGTCTTGGAGGTCTTGAAAATTGTAGACAATTCGATTTGAAACGGACAATAATCGATTATTTCAGAGTCAATTTCGATTTGTCTTCGAGTTTTATTTTGAAATTCTAATGATGCAGTATGTCCGTGTGCGCGAATTCTCGAGAGAAAAATCTGTTTTTGGCGAATTTTTGAAGAACATGAACCTATTGTTCTTGGGTCCAAAATTTGGAAACGCTAATTTCCAAAATCCGTTATAGAACATCACGAATTCACTGCCAAAAAACACCAAAAATTATATGTAGGATATACATACCTACATATTTATTTATTCATTTATATAATATATTATATAATGTTTATGTATGTGTAATTCTATTAGTAACTCTCGATAGAATTGAGATAAAAATTTCAAATTTGCACACAAAAATCCGTTCTGGCAATCGAAAGGCTAAGTTCGTAGATGGGAAGAATCGGGCCACTGTAAGGGGGGGTTTTCGGGGAGAAAAATTACCCATAAATTCCCAAAATGAAACATTTTGACAATCGACACCTCATTTTAAAAGTTTTTTTAACGCTGAACACGATGGTGAAATCAGAATTGCGATATCTCATTCCGTTCTCAAATTGGAGCACTTTGAAGATGAAGAAACGCGGTTGATACTTGAGATGTTCTTCATGGACATCAAGTCCTTCAATGGATACAGTTGACATAAAACCAGTTATTTCTTCGAAAATTCGCTCTTATAGCCATGCTGCATGACTGTGGAATTTTATTTCATGAGAAATTCGCCAAATACGCTAAATCCTTAAAAACTTGAGGTCTTTTCAATATCCCTCATTGTTCATGTACAATACTGTGAATTTTGTTGGTGCTTGTGTTGTAAATTACTGAATTTTTCATTTTTCCCTTATTTTGTTTTTTTTTTAATTTTTTTAATTATTATTATTATTATTTTGCAGTTCTAAAAATGAAGAGGTCGACAGCAATTGCGTAGTGAGAGCACGTGGTCTTCCTTGGCAAAGTTCAGATCAGGACATCGCCAGGTTCTTCATTGGGCTCAACGTTGCGAAGTGAGTTGGATTTACCGGTTTATCGGGAGACTTGTGTGTGTTGAGGTGAAACCAGCAGCGGGTGGTCGATGGTTTGGGGCTGTGGACGACAGGTTGGGCCCAAAACCTGTTAAAAATACCCGAGGATTGCTCCTGACGTCAGGTGAAACAGTGCTCGTGGAACTGTTATTAGGGTTCACCCTTCGTCGGGTATTAAACAAGGAAGTTATGGTAGGTAGATCGAGGTCTGATCTATCATGTTGGCACCACTGGAACGTCGAATCGGACGTTAACGACCGGTTATTTCAAGTTGGAAGGTAGTTCCCGGTGCAGCTGTTTTGTAGAATGAAGTAGCCTGTAGAGGTACATTCCAAATACGAATTTGGTTATTTTTTCGTTGTTTTGACGGCTTTGGGTGACAGATTATCGTAATTTGGGATACACTCTTTCAATCTCAATGAACGGTGACCTATGGGAGGTGGCTACAGGTGGTTTGAAGTCGGTAGAGGCATTTGGGTGATTGCTGTGGATGATACGATAATTACATTTTGAAAGTTCTGGATATGCCGAGTGATCGTCTCCCTAATTATTTGGCCAAGAAATGTATGGACTTAAAGGTGTATTGGACAAGAGAGTCGGAGTGCATACATGAAAAATATAGCGCACAACAGCTTTGTCCTTTTGAGAACTTAAGCAGCAGGAAAGAGTGCATGAAGGAAAATTTAAAAATAATAAGTAAGCGAATGTATGAGGGATATGAGGGACAAGCGCTCAGCTCTCAAAGATATCTCCAATATTCGGCACTTCGACGGGAGTCTGACGTGGTACCAATTGGTCAGTTTAAGGATTTCCAATTTTCCAAACGGCTTTTCAAAGTGAGAGGTGACCTGCTGGCCCTAAAGTATAGACCGTACGACTCTGAAGACCAAGAGTGCGATATCTGCAGTAGTAAGGAAATCGAAAACGCGTATCATTTCATCGGAAAGTGCACAGCTTTGTGTGAGGTCAGGAGGAGGCATTTGGGTAGGCCTGAGTTGAGCTGGGATTAATACCTATCACTGTTGAAGACTGGTGACCCAGGGCTGATAAGGTATTGTAGGATCGCTTGGGATCCGAGGTATAGAACCATAATGGAATATGGATTGAACAGAGCCTAACTGTGTATGAAGGATCAGTTAAAGAAAATGCCGCTCAGAATAGTCGTTCATTTAAATTTAGTTTGTCATCGTTGCCACATCAGAGTTCCTTTTTTGTATTTGTATATTTATTTGAGAAGGAAAATGTTTCATTTATTGTGTACAAGGCGAACCCATCGGACGGTCCTGTGGACCACGATTATGGCATGTGTCCTTGAGCTTATATTTTTGTTGTAAATTGGATAATTATGGATAATAAACCATGTTTTATCTATCTATCTATCTATGGGGGATTGGTACAGGTGGTTTGAAGTCTATAAAGGCATTTGGGTTATTGCTGTGGATGATACGATATGGCTAGTGACCTATGGGGGATTGGTACAGGTGGTTTGAAGTCTATAGAGGCATTTGGGTGATTGCTGTGGATGATACGATATGGCTAGTGACCTATGGGGGATGGCTTCAGGTGGTTTGAAGTCTATAGAGGCATTTGGGTGATTGCTGTGGATGATACGATATGGCTAGTGACCTATGGGGGATTGCTACAGGTGGTTTGAAGTCTATAGAGGCATTTGGGTGATTGCTGTGGATGATGCGATATGGCTAGTGACCTATGGGGGATTGGTACAGGTGGTTTGAAGTCTATAGAGGCATTTGGGTGATTGCTGTGGATGATACGATATGGCTAGTGACCTATGGGGGATTGGTACAGGTGGTTTGAAGTCTATAGAGGCATTTGGGTGATTGCTGTGGATGATACGATATGGCTAGTGACCTATGGGGGATTGGTACAGGTGGTTTGAAGTCTATAGAGGCATTTGGGTGATTGCTGTGGATGATACGATATGGCTAGTGACCTATGGGGGATTGGTACAGGTGGTTTGAAGTCTATAGAGGCATTTGGGTGATTGCTGTGGATGATACGATATGGCTAGTGACCTATGGGGGATTGGTACAGGTGGTTTGAAGTCGGTAGAGACCTTTGGGTGATTGCTGTAGATGATGCAATATGGGTAGTGGCTTATGGGGGATTGCCACAGGTGGTTTGAAGTCGGTAGAGACCTTTGGGTGATTGCTGTAGATGATGCAATATGGGTAGTGGCTTATGGGGGATTGCCACAGGTGGTTTGAAGTCTATAGAGGCATTTGGGTGATTGCTGTAGATGATACAATATGGGTAGTGACTTATGGGGGATTGCCACAGGTGGTTTGAAGTCGGTAGAGGCATTTGGGTGATTCCCATGGCTTTTAGCATGTAGCTAGAGGTGATTAGAGGATGCCAACAAATGGTTCAAGGTGGTTCAATTCGATTGATAATTCAGTTGAGATTCAGTCGGAAAAATTAGATATCGACGTGTTGGTTTAATCTTTGTTAACTAAACTGGTGTTCTGTTGCACTAAATGCTTTGTCTTGATATAAATGTGGATCATCCATTTTCTCTGTATTTATCACGTGATACACTCAGTATTTCATCATCTTGTTATTACCTCGTTTACTACCTCTTTCTGGTTTATTTTCTATTTTTTCAGAGGAGGAGTAGCTCTCTGTCTGTCGTCAGTCGGCCGAAGAAACGGCGAAGCTCTCGTTCGATTCACGAACTCCGAACACCGCGATATGGCTCTGAAAAGGCACAAGCACCACATCGGTCCCCGCTACATCGAAGTCTACCGAGCGGCGGGCGAAGACTTCGTTAATGTTGCCGGAGGTAAATCAAATCCCTGTAGAACAGTCTTCAGGACTGTGAACTGTGACAATCACTGTGATATTAGAGAGATTTTGCTGATGAAGACGTGATACGGGCGGAGCGAGCAGTTCAAAGTGCTGTAAAGCCATCAACCTGTAGAGTACCTCACGCTAAAGTTGTCCACTTTAAGCGAACCCTGGAATGCAACCCGTAGTCAAAACGACGAGTGACATCTAAAGTTGGCAGCACTGCGTGTCAGTGGTGCATCCCGGGGGTCCCCTCCTCCAGGTATGCTATCACTGGTTAGTTGAGATTGTGACCTCGTGCCGGCCGGTCTTCTGCAGACATGTGTTGGTATGTGATAATGTTTTGAAACAAAGTCTATTCGTCGAACCGACGAGGGGTTGCATTCAATGTAAAAAAAAAAATTCGTCAGATCGACGAGGGGTTGCATTACGAAATAAAATGTAATCGTCTTGTCGACGACGGGTTGCATTGCGAGATAACTTTTAGTCGTTTATTCGACGAATAGGTTGCATTCCAAAATAAAAATTAGTAGCTACAATAAAATAAGTACCTAAGTAAATGTGGGATGTTGATGGTAATAGAAAAAGTAAAAAAAACTACACAGAACTACACAGTGTTGGTAGAAATAAGTAAGCAACGAGCTAATTATATGACACCGCAAAACTACACAAAAGGGATTAAAATTTTCATGGTTTGCGATAATGCTTCGAGCTACATGTTCAACGCGGAAATTTATACAGGGAAAAGTTTCCATCCCACAGCATTGCTGTTTGGTCAATACATCACTATGAAACTTATTGAGCCCTTGAAAAATTTGAACCGAAACTTGACTTGCGACAACTGGTTTACCAGCATACCACTTGCGAAACAATTACTCACGGATTATAAGATCACCATGGTGGGAACAATCAGGAAAGATAAAAAAGAGCTTCCAAAACCATTTACCAACCCCAAATTTATGGGAAGGAGGCCCGAGTCGAGTTTCTTCCTGTTTTCTGAAAACATTACCGCTGTTTCTTACAAACCAACAAAAAAAAAAATAAAGTGGTAACTCTTATTTCAACAATGCATTCTGACAATAGTATAAATAATGATACGAACAAACCAGAAATCATTATGAATTATAATTCTACGAAAGGATCAGTTGACACGTTGGACCAGTTATGCAGCAACACGAATTGTGGCAGGAAAACACGACGTTGGCCACTAAGCCTCTTCTACAACATGCTGAACGTATCTATTCATAACGCTTATGTTATATACACGCACAATTGTGCAAGAAATAACAAGACGATTCAAAGTAAATTTCAGTTTGCTATGTTGTTGGCTGATCAACTGATGTTTGATTGGATGCATATGCGGCTGACCCAACCAATTCCAAATCAGCTCCGCAGTATGATAACTAGGTGCCTGGGTATTGCTGAGCCGCCAAATGAGAACCCACAAACTACCCATCTTCACGGTGAAAGGAAAATCTGCGCGTTCTGCCCAAGGCGGGTTGACCAAATCATTGTGCGAGAAATGCAAAAGAAATATTTGTGGGGAGCATAAGCACCAAATTTGCAAGGACTGTTTTATGTAAGAGCTAATTTGTATATTTTATTTACTCTTTTGAATAATCATGTTACATTTTACATTGAATGCATTTTTTTCTTTTTTCATTTGCTTTGTCCTTGATAAATTATTTCATTATTTAAATTTTTATACAGTAATTACTACCCTATTTTTTATTTCCATCATTCACCTAATGCATTTCAACTAATGTTATATATTTTCAATTCAAGATTGGGAAAAAACAATAATACAAACAAAACAAATTTTAAAATCTTTGCTATAAGAAATTATTCAGCACCGACGGAAAAACAGTGAAAAATTAAAATTAAAGGCGGATTACGCACACTTGGCCTTCGAAATGTATGAAATACTTAGCATTTAATACACTCCGACCGTTTAACCCACGGAAAATACAGTTTTTCCGTTTTTTTCATGGAAAAATGGAGGTAGTCGTCGAATCGACGAATGGGTTGCATTGACAGCCCAGTCGGCAGGGGTTGCATTCCAGGGTTAAGCGAATATCGAAGAAAATTCCAAAATGTTCAAAACTCCAATTTCTGAAACGTTTCGATTCCAAAATCCGTTTTAGACCATCCTGAACTGCCAAAAGTACCCGCTGTACAGGGAACCTTGATGAGTTGAAGGCATTTTTGACGTCAAAGGTCTCCAGCATCGTCATGTATCGATACTTTTTGAACCTGTACATTGCAATATTCTCGTGTTTTCAGGTTCGAACAACGAGGCGCAGGCGTTCCTCACCAAAGGGGCCAACGTCATCATTCGAATGCGCGGTCTCCCGTACGACTGCACCGCCAAACAAGTGGTAAGTGGACATGAGTTATGAGGGGGATTTCGAATTTTCTAACGAATTTCCAGTACATCAACATCACATGTGTGGTATGCCCGCATTTTGCATGCCTGAATGCTGCTGTGCAATGTTACAAGGAGGAGGCTGAACACAGCATCTCAGCTGACCCAAATTGCGAGGCTAAGGCCTTTTGATTGGTCAACCACCAGCGATCAGTGGCTGTTGACTGTAACTTCAACCACTGAATCCACCAAAATCTGGCGATATGTGTAGTTTGTGGCAATAACAACAGCCTTAGCCGCCTGAATTCTGCTTTGCAGTTCTTTAAAAAGGAGGCTGAATACAGCACTTCAGCAGACCTTAATGGCGATGTTAAGGCCTTCAGGAGGCAACCAAGGTTCTTGAAAGACTCACCAGCAATTGCTTGACCACCAGCGATCAGTGGCTGTTGAAGAATTGACTGTAACTCCAACCACTGAATCCACCAAAGTCTGGCGATATGTGGAGTTTGTGGCAATAACAACAGCCTCAGCTGCGGTATGCCCGCATTTTGCATGCCTGAATTCTGCTGTGCTTCAAGCAGAAGGCCACCAAAGTACTTGAAAGACCAGCGATTGCTTGACCACCAGCAATCAGTGGCTGTTGAGGAATTGACTATAACTTCAACCACCGAATCCTCCAAAATCTGTCTATATGTGGGGTTTGTGGCAATAACAACAGCCCTAGCTGCGGTATGCCCGCATTTTGCATGCGTGAATTCTGCTGTGCAGTTCTGTAAACAGGAGGCAGAAAACAGCACTTCAGCAGATCCTAAAGGCGATGCTAAGACCTTCAGGAGGCAACCAAGGTTCTTGAAAGACTCACCAGCAATTCCTTGACCACCAGCGATCAGTGGCTGTTGAGGAATTGACTGTAACTCCAACCACTGAATCCACCAAAATCTGGCGATATGTGCAGTTTGTGGTAATAAGAACAGTTTCAGCTGCGGTACGCCTGTATTTTGCATGACTGAATTCTGTTGTGGTTCAAGAGGCTACCAAGTACTTGAAAGACTAGCGATTGCTTGACCACCAGCGATCAGTGGCTGTTGAGGAATTGACTGTAACTCCAAGCACTGAATCCACCAAAATCTGTCTATATGTGTAGTTTGTGGCAATAACAACAGCCTCAGCTGCGGTATGCCCGCATTTTGCATGCCTGAATTCTGCTGTGCAGTTCTTTAAACAGGATACAGCACTTCAGCAGACCCTAATGGCGATGCTAAGGCCTTCAGGAGGCAACCAAGGTTCTTGAAAGACTCACCAGCAATTCCTTGACCACCAGCGATCAGTGGCTGTTGAAGAATTGACTGTAATTCCAACCACCAAAATCTGGCGATATGTGCGGTTTGTGTTAATAAGAACAGTTTCATCTGCAGTACGCCCATATTTTGCATGCCTGAATTCAAGCAGGAGGCTACCAAAGTACTTGAAAGACTTGGCAGTACTTGAAAGACCTGCGATTGCTTGACCACCAGAGATCAGTGGCTGTTGAAGAATTGACTGTAACTCTAACCACTGAATCCACCAAAATCTGGCGATATGTGCGGTTTGTGGCAAGAAGAACAGTCTCCTCTGCTGTACGCCCACATTTTGCATGCGTGAATTCTGCTGTGCAGTTCTTTAAACAGGAGGCTGAACACAGCATCTCAGCTGACCCTAATGGCGAGGCCAAGGCCTGTTGAGGAATTGACTGTAACTTCAACCACTGCATCCACTAGACTCTGACAATATGAACGTAGCTGGACAAAGGCTTCTACTGCCTTCTGAAAGACCAACCCCAAATCCTCCCTGTATCACTTTCAATGCTGCACCGTGGAGTTTTTCAGCTCCTTGAAACCGCTTTTCTCCTTTTACAGATCGAGTTCTTCGAACAGGGAGAAGTCCCCTGCCACGTCATGGACGGCGAACAAGGGCTCCTGTTCGTGCGGAAGCCCGACGGCCGGTCCACGGGCGACGCCTTCGTCCTCTTCCGCGACGAACTGGACGCTCCGAAGGCTTTGGCTCGCCACAGGGAAACCATCGGAACGAGGTACTCGGATTGTCGTTTCTCATACTCGGTTTTGTACGTCATTTTAGGACTTTCAACTCAAAAACGACCGTTTTCTTTTCCAGGTACATTGAGCTTTTCCGGTCGACAACAGCAGAAGTGCAGCAGGTAACCAAATCAAAATATCTTACAAAACTTAATTTCTGTCACAGATTTGACCACAATTTTGGCATTTCTGGAAGGGCTGGAGATAACAAGGCTACAAATCCTGATTTACACATCCAGAGGGACCCTCTGCCGAGTTCGCTTATAACGAACAAATTCGTATTAACCGGATCTTGACACCACAAACAGCTCGGTATACGAGCTATGCCCAGACCGCAGCTAACAGAGCTCTAGAACAGCAAAGATTTGGCGGTTTTACGGCTGTAATTCGGCTGGCTCGCGTATTTGAGGGCTATAAAGCTCGATTTACAGTTATGAGGGGACCCTAATATATATATATATAATATAACGAAAAAATTCGTATTAACCTGGCCTCAATTCCTACCATAAACGGCTCAGTTAATATGGACTCTGTCCAGACTGTAGCTATCAGAGCTCTGGAATATCGATGATTTGGCGGTTTTGTGGCTGTCATTTACAGACCGTCATGTCCGTCTCTCTCAAGTTCGCTTATAACGAACAAATTCGTATTAACCAGATCTTGATACCACAAACAGTTCGGTTAATACGAACTACGGCCAGGCTGGAGCTAACAGAGCTCTGGAGCAGCAAAGATTTGACGGTTGTATGGCTGTAATTTAGAGACCCTAATGTCCGTCTCTTCCTAGTTCGCTTATAACGAACAAATTCGTATTAACCGGATCTTGACACCACAAACAGCTCGGTATACGAGCTATGCCCAGACCGGAGCTAACAGAGCTCTGGAACAGCAAAGATTTGGCGGTGTTACGGCTATAATTCGGCTGGCTCGCGTATTTGAGGGCTATAAATCTTGATTTACACTTATGAGGGGACCCTAATGTTCGTCTCTGCCAAGCTCGCTTATAACGAACAAATTCGTATTAACCTGGCCTCAATTCCTACCATAAACGGCTCAGTTAATATGGACTCTGTCCAGACTGTAGCAATCAGAGCTCTGGAATATCGATGATTTGGCGGTTTTGTGGCTGTCATTTACAGACCGTCATGTCCGTCTCTTTCAAGTTCGCTTATAACGAACAAATTCGTATTAACCAGATCTTGATACCACAAACAGCTTGGTTAATACGAACTACGGCCAGGCTGGAGCTAACAGAGCTCTGGAGCAGCAAAGATTTGACGGTTGTATGACTGTAATTTAGAGACCCATGTCCGTCTCTTCCTAGTTCGCTTATAACGAACCAATTCGTATTAACCGGATCTTGACACCTCAAACAGCTCGGTATACGAGCTATGCCCAGACTGGAGCTAACAGAGCTCTAGAACAGCAAAGATTTGGCGGTTTTACGGCTGTAATTCGGCTGGCTCGAGTATTTGAGGGCTATAAAGCTCGATTTACAGTTATGAGGGGACCCTAATATATATATGTATAATATAACGAAAAAATTCGTATTAACCTGGCCTCAATTCCTACCTTAAACGGCTCAGTTAATATGGACTCTGTCCAGACTGTAGCAATCAGAGCTCTGGAATATCGATGATTTGGCGGTTTCATGGCTGTCATTTACAATGTCCATCTCTTACAAGTTCGCTTATAACGAACTAATTCGTATTAACCAGATCTTGATACAAACAGTTCGGTTAATACGAACTACGGCCAGGCTGGAGCTAACAGAGCTCTGGAACAGCAAAGATTTGACGGTTTTATGGCTGTAATTTAGAGACCCATGTCCGTCTCTTCCTAGTTCGCTTATAACGAACAAATTCGTATTAAACGGATCTTGATACCACAAACAGTTCTTTTAATACGAACTACGCCCAGGCTGGAGCAGCTAACAGAGCTCTGGAACAGCAAAGATTTGGCAGTCTTACGGCTGTAATTTACAGACCCTAGAGTCTGTCTCTTCCAAGTTCGCTTATAACAAACAAATTCGTATTAACCGCTCCTTGATACCACAAACAGCTTGGTTAATACGAGCTGACACAAACATGCCCATCTTGGCCAAATTCGCTTATAACGAACAAATTCGTATTAACCGCTTCTTGCTACCACAATCAGCTCGGTTAATACGAACGAACTGCCCAGTCCCCACGATTTTGTCTTATTGAGATTTTCTGCATTTCGTACTATTAAGTAGGTATCTACTGTATCTTCAGTCTAAGTACATTTCTCAGCTTAACGTTTGGTGCTCCAAAAACGTCGAAATGTTCGGACTTTCTCCAGTCGTTCGCTTATAACCCCTAAACAACGCATCCTAGCGAAATCCTTACCATCAGACAAATTAAAGAGCATTAAATTCCGCGTCGATTGACCCTCCCAACATCGAAATTGAACCAATTTATGAGGTAGTAATCGACTGCTGAAAAACTACAATGCGGCCAAAATGTACCATTTGACGACTTTCGGTCGACTGTACCATCAAAAGTACTGGTCCTATCGAAACACTCTTGGAATCGAAATTGTAGAGAATGTAACGGCAAGTTCAAATAACACCTCAATTTTAAAATTGGACCCATTTTAACCGCACTTCTATGCCAAATTCCAAAATTCCTGCTCATTATTTCTTGTATATTTTGAGTATATATTTGGATTTTATTTTATTTATTTATTTTTTATTTTTTGGAATTTTCAAGGTTTTGAATCGAACGATGGAATCATTCGAGCATCAGCCGAGCTTCACGCCGCTCCAACAAGTGCCGCTCCTGCCGCAGCACATCATCACGTCAGGAACTCGGTTAGTAACGATATCGTTAAGAGAATTGCAGAATAAGTGCCGCCATCTTGAGGGAACATTGAAGAACGTCATGAGGGGATTTGCCACAAATCTATAAACTGGTTTCATGTTAAAAAAAAAAAAGTCTCCATCAAAGAACATGATGTCCATGAAGAACATCTTAAGTATCAATCACGTTTCTTCATCTTCAAAGTGCTCCAGTTTGAGAACGGATTGAGATATTGCAATTCTGACTTCACCATCGTGTTCAGCATAAAAAACACTTTTAAATGAGGTGTCACTTGTCAGAATGTTACATTTTGGGAATTTATGAGGAATCCCCCCCCCCCTCCCTAAAACGAACTTAGCCTTTCGATTACCAAGACAGATTTTTTGTGCAAATTTGAACTTTTTATCTCAATTCTATCGAGAGTTATCGTCTGGAATGACACATACATAAACATATATCCATATAAATATATACTTACCACCGGCCAGGGATCGAAAACTAATTCTACAACTAATTTTTTTTTTACAGGTCAAAGTCCAACTTTTTTCACTTATAAGAGTTTTTTCGTGTTTTCGACCTTAAGTCACTAAAATGGCCATAAGTCCCTCATTTTTCAGTCAAAATTCATATGCGATTATACCGTTGGAAAGAGCGTCAAATTCCCTATCTCCCTAGTGCTAAATGAAACTCTTTAAAGAAGATTCAGATGTTGAACATTGAGCCCAAATAGGAAAGTCTCGAAAATTTCGGAAATGTACAGTTTTTTTTCAAACGTTTGTAAGCCTAACTGAATCTCTCGGTTACTTGCATACTTTAACCCTAAAAATTGGCCCAAAAGCTCGGCTTTCCAAAGGTATGATCAAAAAAATTGTTTACAGTGGACTCATAGTGTAAAATCCTCCTTCCCGTGCCAAAAACCGTGGATCTTCCAGTAAAAATCGACAAGTGAAATGTTTCGCAAAATCGATACTTTTACAGTAAAATGAATTAGGCAGCAGCAATCTTGTTCGCTATCTCCAAAATTTTGGACCGAGAACAATAGCTAAATTTTTTTCGCAAATTTGCTAATGACAAAATTTGTTATAAAACCAGTAAAATGGAGACATTTCACATAAAACCATTTATTTCTATCAAAATTCGCTCTTATAGCCATGCTGCATTATTGTGGATTTATTTATTTATTTTTTTTCTTCTTACAATATCGTTATTTCCCAATAAACTAAGTGAATTTTTTCTCATATAATTCCAGAAAAGACTGCATAAGGTTGAGGGGCCTACCGTACGAAGCCCTCGTCGAACACATCCTCGAGTTTCTCGGAGACCACGCCAAAAATATCGTTTTCCAAGGCGTTCACATGGTTTACAACAGCCAGGTAAATTGTTAATGAAGGCACCAATTGAACGGAAATGTCACTTTTTAATTTCTGTTAATTGATAGTTGTTAATGACGTTTTATTACAAGTGAAATGAATAGCCCATAACTGACGTCCATGTGCGTTCTGTTTGTTTTGTCTGCTTCTTTTTTGGAAAAGGATTTTAACTCGAAGTGAGGTTAAGCGGTCTTCAAAGAGGTACAGTATGGTATGGTATGGCGTATGTGCAGTATGGTATGGTATGAAGGGTAAATATCGACGGTTAAGTTAGGAATTGTGTGAATATTGACGGAATGTAAGGTTCCGCTACTTGTTTATTTATTTGGTTGAATGTGTGGATGTTACTGTTTTATTGTTAGTTTAATTAATAATTTGTTGTTGTGACAGGGGCAGCCTAGTGGGGAGGCTTTCATTCAGATGGATGGTGAAACGTCAGCTTTCAACGCAGCTCAACTCAGACACCACAGGTCAGTGGGGGTTGCTTGTAACTGTTTGGTTGGGGGGACCGAGAGGTGGTTAGGAGCGGTCACATGTGGTTAGGGATAGCGAGAGATGGTTAGGAGGGGTCACATGTCGTTAGGGATAGAGAGAGATGGTTAGGAGGGGCCACATGTGGTTAGGGATAGCGAGAGGTGGTTAGGAGGGGTCACATATGGTTAGGGATAGCGAGAGGTGGTTAGGAGGGGTCACATGTCGTTAGGGATAGAGAGAGATGGTTAGGAGGGGCCACATGTGGTTAGGGATAGCGAGAGGTGGTTAGGAGGGGTCACATATGGTTAGGGATAGCGAGAGGTGGTTAGGAGGGGTCACATGTCGTTAGGGATAGAGAGAGATGGTTAGGAGGGGCCACATGTGGTTAGGGATAGCGAGAGGTGGTTAGGAGGGGTCACATATGGTTAGGGATAGCGAGAGGTGGTTAGGAGGGGTCACATGTGATTAGGGATAGCGAGAGGTGGTTTGGAGGGGTCACATGTGGTTAGGGATAGCGAGAGATGGTTAGGAGGGGTCACATGTGGTTAGGGATAGCGAGAGGTGGTTAAGAGGGGTCACATGTGGTTAGGGATAGGGAGAGATGGTTAGGAGGGGTCACATGTGGTTAGGGATAGCGAGAGGTGGTTAGGAGGGGTCACATGTGGTTAGGGATCGCGAGAGGTGGTTAGGAGCGGTCACATGTGGTTAGGGATAGCGAGAGATGGTTAGGAGGGGTCACATGTGGTTAGGGATAGCGAGAGGTGGTTAAGAGGGGTCACATGTGGTTAGGGATAGGGAGAGATGGTTAGGAGGGGTCACATGTGATTAGGGATAGCGAGAGGTGGTTAGGAGGGGTCACATGTGGTTAGGGATCGCGAGAGATGGTTAGGAGCGGTCACATGTGGTTAGGGATAGCGAGAGATGGTTAGGAGGGGTCACATGTGGTTAGGGATAGGGAGAGATGGTTAGGAGGGGTCACATGTGGTTAGGGATAGCGAGAGATGGTTAGGAGGGGTCACATGTGGTTAGGGATCGCGAGAGGTGGTTAGGAGCGGTCACATGTGGTTAGGGATAGCGAGAGATGGTTAGGAGGGGTCACATGTGGTTAGGGATAGAGAGAGATGGTTAGGAGGGGCCACATGTGGTTAGGGATAGCGAGAGGTGGTTAGGAGGGGTCACATGTGGTTAGGGATAGAGAGAGGTGGTTAGGAGTTGTCTGGACAGAAATGTTCCAAAACAGTGATCAAATTCGTCTCGTTTCAGGTACATGTCATTCGGAAAGAAGCAGCGGTACATCGAAGTGTTCCAGTGCTCAGGCGAAGATATGAACCAAGTTCTGAGCGGTGGCCTCGCCCAACCGCCACAACTGAGCCCCGTCACACCGATGGCTCCGGCCCCGACCAAGCCGATGCTGTCCCCAGGTATACTAGACCTAGGGCTTCAGGTCCCACAGCCCCAGCACATGATTCAGCATCAGCTCCCCCTCTCAGCACCCATGTTCCCCGTTCATCCGTCCTATCAGCTCCTCGACCCGAACCTCCTCATGATCCCTAAAGTGATGGTACCGCTGAAGCGGTCGTGGAACGAGGCCTTCACCCATCCACCGCCTCAGCTGTATCAGCAGCAGCTGAACCAGCAGCAGCTCAATCAGCAGCTGGCCGCTCAGTACCTTCAGGGCCCTCCCCAGACCAAGCGGATCCACTTGCAGTCGATGCAATCCCAAATCCAACTGCAGTCTCTCCAACCGCCGACCATGATCCCCAGATTCTACCCTTCCATGTAGATTTCCATTTTGAATCCTCAACAGATGCCATGAGGATCAAAATCGAATTTCACACGAAGAAATCCCTTTATTTACCTCAAAAAAACATTCCAAAATTCCAAAAATTCCGATTTTGAAACTCTACAGATGCCCTAGATTTTTCAAAATCGAATTTCTCCAGAAATCCTCATGGATTCCCTCTAAAAATCCGCCTCTGAATGTCACGGATCTCGAACGAATTTCGAACGAAAAATCCCTTTATTTACCTCAAAAAAACATTCCAAAATTCCAAAAATTCCGATTTTGAAACTCTACAGATGCCCTAGATTTTTCAAAATCGAATTTCTCCAGAAATCCTCATGGATTCCCTCTAAAAATCCGCCTCTGAATATCACGGATCGAATTTCGAACGAAGAAATCCCTTTATTTACCTCAAAAAAACATTCCAAAATTCCACAAATTCCGATTTTGAAACTCTAAAGATGCCCTAGATTTTTCAAAATTGAATTTCTCCATGAATCCTCGGGGATTCTCTTACAAACTTCGCCTCTGGATTTCATGGATCGAATTTTTAAACGAAGAAATCCCTTTATTTACTTCAAAATAACATTCCAAATTCAAAAAATCCCGATTTTGAAACTCTGTAGATGTCCTAGATTTTTCAAAATCGCCCATTTTTCACATTCCAAGTCTCTCTTAACCCTTTATGGTCCGTCAGGAACCAATTTCTCCAGAAATCCTCAAGGGTTCCCTTCAAAAAATATTCCAAATTCAAAAAAATCCCGATTTTGAAACTCTAAAGATGCCCTAGATTTTTCAAAATCGCCCATTTTTCACTTTCCAGGTCTCTCGTAACCCTTCATGATCCGCCAGGAACCCTAAAACTGAATTTCTCCAGAAATCCTCAAGGGTTCCCTTCAGAAAAATATTCCAAAAATTCCGATTTTGAAACTCTGTAGATGCCCTAGATTTTTCAAAATCGTCCATTTTTCCATATTCCAGGTCTCTCTTAACCCTTTATAGTCCATCAGGAACCCGAAAATTGAATTTTGCTCTATAAATTCTCAGGTTTTCCGAACGTTTTCTCAAAATCCCCTAGAAATCCTCAAGGGTTTCCTCAATGGTTCCCTTCGAAAATCGGCCTCTGGATTTCTTGAATCAAATCGATCCAATGTCACACAAAGAAATCCCTTTATTTACCTCACACAAAAAAATATCCAAAAATTCCGATTTTGAAACTCTACAGATGCCCTAGATTCTTCAAAATCACACATTTCCCCTCTCCCAGGACTCTAAACCTTTTATGTTATTATTTTATTTTTTGTAAAAATCCAAAAACGTACAATTTTAATTTTTTAACCTTCTAAAGAGGCTCTTTATTTCTCAATTGATTTCTCACTCATCCATTTGTTCAACTACGACCCTCAAAAAGCCTTGTAAAAATTTACTTTCTGTCTATAGATGCCCAATTATACCTCAAATAATATTACCGCACTGAGTCCTGAGTCTTTGATTTTTGACCTTCAGAAACCAAAAAATTTGAATTTTGCACGATGAAATCTCGTGTCTTGATTTGGTTTTTCGTCGGAAACCTCCTAGAAATCCTCAAGGGTTTCCTCAAGTGTACCCTCGAGGGTGGCCTCAAGTGTACCCTCAAGGGCCGCCCTCCGAAAACCCGCTTCTTCAAAGACTCAAAGCTCTCCACCGAAATCCGGTCGAAATTTCGATTTTGACGACTTCTCCGAGATGCCTCCTCAGAAGTGTCAAAAAAAGGTTTTCACTGTCGAATCACTCCCCGAAAACTCCAAACTGCAAATACTTGGTTTTGAAACCTTCTAGAGATGCCCTTTCAGCGGTTTCAAACCCAACGTTTTTGTTCGCCATTAAAATGTCATTCGCCCGAAAATTTGAACTTTTCAAAAATCCGATTTTGAAACCCTCTCAAGAGATGCCCTGAGTTTGATTTCAAAATTCGTTGTTTTGTCCTGTCTGAACGCCCGGTCGTTTTGGCGACATGCCAAAAACCCTCTTAGGGTTATTTTTGTTCTAATTAAATAGATTTCCGTACTTGTTTTGAGTTCTAGTCGTTATAATGCTACAATTTGAGTGGTTGAGAACATGTATTCATAAACGAATATCTTAAACCTGCTTAACGAGAAATTTCGATGATTTAGGACGAGATCCTCAAACGAAATGGATCTATTATACCCGGAGTTATTGAGCGGTCCCTTGAGTTATCGAGGTATTTGAGTCATCGAGTTGTCCTGAGTCATTGAGTGATGTCTCCTGAGTTATCGAGTTGTCCCAGAGCTTTTTGAGTGATGTACCTGAGTTATTGAGTTGTCCTGGAGTTACAGAGTGGTCCCCTGAGTTATTGAGTCGTCCCGGAGTTATCGAGGTGTCCTGGAGTTATTGAGCGGTCCCTTGAGTTATCGAGTCGTCCCAGAGCTTTTTGATGCCCACTGTCACCAAATCTAACTAAAGGGCGATTAACGTAAAGGTAATGAGGACATTAGCCAAATAGTTGAAAACTTTATCTTTCACCATCAACTATCCACATTAACTCAACTGCCTCAACTTAAAGCCAGTTCCTCAAGTTAAAGTCTGCGTACGCCGATTTTCGACATAACGATGTACATCGGAGCCGTAGAAACAGTAACAACACACCAACTTCCCTGGGAATCGCTTGGGGGGGGGGGGGGGGAGGACGTCACGCAGGGATTTATATCGAGGGTCTCACAGTAACTCCCCACATCGTCACTTTTGGCCAAAATGAGTTAAGTACCTACCTTTGCATACCGTTTGAAGCGTCTTGGCCCGGAGGATTGATCTAACTAAGTATAAGTTAGGTAACACTAAATCTCCCCGCTCTTTAACCGGTTTCATTAACGCCAGGCTTTAGTTGTGTTGGCGAAAGGAGAATCGGGCAAATGTCACTTTAACCGCCATTTTCAATTCGGCATTAACGTTAAAGCGGCATTAAGCAGTTGGTGAAAGTGGACATGAGTGATGTCTCCTGAGTTATCGAGTCGTCCCAGAGCTTTTTGAGTGATGTCCCTTAGTTATCAAAGTGCCCTTGAGTTGTAGAGCGGTACCTCTGAGTTATCGAGCTGGTCCCTGAGTTATCAAGCGGTACTCCCCTGAGTTATCGAGTCGTCCCTGAGTAATCGAGGCGACTACGAGTTATCGAATCGCTCGAGAGCTATGTGAGTGATGTCCATGAGTTATTGAGTTGTTCAAGAGTTCTCGGAGGGGGGGGGGGGTTTAACCGAGTTATTGAGCCGCCCCAGAGTTATCTAGGCGCCCCTGAGTTATCGAGTCATCCCTGAGTTATCGAGTCATCCCTGAGTTATTTGAGTGATGTCCCTGAGTTATCGAGTTGCCCTGAGTTATTGGGTCTTTTAAACATTTTAAACATTATCCAGCAATTGTGATTCGTACACCGGTATTGCGTTTTCACTGTTCTTTTTTTTTCGTCGGAAGCTTTGCCCTCGCATCTAAAAATCCTTATAAACCCTTGAAAACACCCCAAAAATGGCGTTTTACCCTAGAAAACACGAGGTTTCTCCCACACAAATACCCTCTTATACCAGTTTCTGCCACGTTCAAGGTCTGAGTGGTCGGAAGACCCGCCCTCGCATCTACGAATTCCCTAGAAACCTTACAAAACCCTTAAAAACACCCCAAAAATGGCGTTTTACCCTTGAAAACACGAGGTTTTCTCCCTCAGAAATACCCTCTTATATCAATTTCTGCCACATTCAACGATCTGAGAGGTTCCTGAAAATCCCTAGAAAACACCCTAAAATCCTATTTACCCCCTAGAAAACCCCCGATACCCCCCCCCCACCCCTCAATTACCAGAAATGTCGACCCTCCGCTCCTCACCTCCTCCTCGCTTTTCTCCCATTTGTACGTAGATCTAAGCGGTACAATTTGTTAGGAGAAACAATTTCTCTCTATTTAAACAAGAAAAAACAATTAAATAATTATAAACAAACAGAAGTTTTTTCTGTCACTTGTAAACTGAAAAAAAAGAAAAAAAAACACCTCGTTCTAAGTACTTATTTCATTTTTTTTCTTTCCACTATTTGTTAAGATTTAGACATTTAGGCTGATACGATGCGTGATACTGTTCTTTACCACTCCTTAAAAAACACATTAAAAAAAAAAATTACGTGTCACCCACGTGTAATTCACGTGTCATTCACGTGTAATCCACGTGTAAATGATCAACTTTCGAGTTAATTAATTACGAAAAAAAAAACCGTGAAATGACAATCACACGATTGGTTTTTGAGCAGTGTAGGAACGTTCTCTCAATGTGCAATACTACGGTAGATTAAGTTTAAATTTTTTTTCTCTTTATTTAAATAGTGAATAATAATCGTAAATTTGGTAAGATTTCATTTTTTTCCTTCGAACTTGTTTGGTTGTTTTAGAAAAACTTGTTAATCGTTAAGTTTTTCGAGTAGATTTTAAATGTTGAAAATTCGTTTAAAAACGTTAAAAAAAATGCCAGTAGTAACTTAATTATCTAATTAATTGAATTTTTGAATGTTGAACATTGAAAACAAAAAAAACGAAGATTCACGGATTTCCACCGATTTTGACTCTGACAGAGCCCACTTCTATCTTCTTGTAAATTTGTACAATGAAAATTTAAATATTGAAAATAGTGTTAAATTCGTCTTCCGCGATTGCTTCCAAGTACGTTTTTGTCGTTCACAAAAATAAAATTTAAAAAAAAAATAATAACAAAAATTGGTTCATTCCATGTGGTGATTAACAAAAGACGGTAAATGAAATGAAATACAAGTAAGACTTACGCCTTGATAAGTTGTAGTGCAAGTGTGCGATTTTTTTTTTGTCTATAATAAATTTTTAATTATAACGAACAACCCGTGTCCAGTACGAGTAGAGTTCAGTTCGATGCAGGGAGTGCAGAAGCTAATTTTCGTACTAGGGATGGCCGACGGGGACAAAATAATCGATTATGGAATTATCGATAGTTTTACAGACTCGATTAATCGGTTATCGGTTGAAAAAAATCGATTCATAGATTAATCGAATCGATTTTCACATGTCACACTATGGGGGAAGTCGGGGAAGTTCGACACTATTATATTGGGGAAAGATCATTTTCATTGCAACAATTTAAAAAAATAGCACTGGACGCAGTCACAGTAGAGCCACAGCCATCGCCGGCCCGGCAAGTGAGGCAAACATTAGCACAAGTTTTTTGCATTTTTTAGTTTAACCTCCGATACCGATTTAAATCGGTTTCAAACAATCGATTCTGTAATAATCGTTTTTAAAATTAATCGATTCGATTAAGACGGTGCCTCGGTAGCAAATAATCGATCTTTCGATTAATCGCGATCGGTATCGGCCATCCCTATTTCGTACTCGGGTGAAGGTACGTGGGGCGGCGAAGTGTCAATTTGTAAGTACGGTTTTTTCGCGAATAACTCGAAAACGGCGGACTATATCGAAATGACGTCCGGATAGTAAATTGGTCTGTGTGAAATTCTCTGCAAAACTCGTTCCGTACATTTTTTCGATAGGATCAACACGTGAGGAGATACGAGAGGGGGAAGGGGGGATTTAAACAAAAATGGAGTTATACTGTTTGAAAAAAAGGGAATTCCACGCAGATTATTCAGCCTCTGGACAAATTTTCGACATGGGCCTTCATTTTTTAGTTATACACAAAAAAGTACGGAATCGACCCCCCCCCCCCACACCATCCCTGCAATCTGTGCCAAAATTAGCTTCTTCATCTCGACCAGACAATGTTTTTCGCTCTTCGTTCGCCTGAAATCAACAAGAAAGTACGTGGCGCGCGGTTGTTTCGTTCGTGTTAGTACAAAACTATTGTTTTTTTGATGTTTGATTAAATTGAATTATTAAAAAAATTTATTCCTTAAAAAAAATTTAAAAAACCAAAAAAAAATTCACTCGCAAAGGTTGTGTTTATGGTATAATATAAACGTTTCAACCCCAATTATACAATTACGCTACAAATCCCCACATTAGGCGTAAAAAATGTACTTGATTTAAGTTGTTTTTACTCGTAATTAAGTGTTTTTTTTTTTTCTCTTCCCATTTTATTTTTTAATCAATAGGTAAATGTTATATTTAGAGCGTATTTGAAATTTTATTTTAAAAAACATTCCCGTTATTTTTCAACAAAATATAAGTCTGAATTGAAAAAAAAGTGATACTACCCCGATAAGCTGATACTTTGGGATTTCATTGATTTTGTGTTATGGATGTTGATTTGATATATTGCATTTAAATGAGTGCCTAGTGGGTTGCAAGTTTTGATTTTGAACCCAAAAAAGAAGAGAAATTGAAATTTTGAAAAATTTCCGGACTAAAAAGGTCCTTTTGCTGGGATCTTCTGGGGGTAGGTCCCAATTGCAGTTTCCAGACAGTTAAGAGGGTCCTTTTGCTGGGATCTTCTAGGGGTAGGTCCAAACTTCAATGTCCAGACTCCAGAGAAGGTCCATTTGCTGGGATCTTCTGGGGGTAGGTCCCAACTTCAATGTCCAGACTCCAGAGAAGGTCCATTTACTGGGATCTTCTGGGGGTAGGTCCCAATCGCAGTTTCCAGACAGTTAAGAGGGTCCATTTGCTGGGATCTTCTGGGGGTAGGTCCAAACCTCAGTTTCCAGACAGTTAAGAGGGTCCTTTTGCTGGGATCTTCTGGGGGTAGGTCCCAACCACAGTTTCCAGACAGTTAAGAGGGTCCGTTTGCTGGGATCTTCTGGGGGTAGGTCCAAACTTCAATGTCCAGACAGTTAAGAGGGTCCGTTTGCTGGGATCTTCTGGGGGTAGGTCCAAACCACAGTTTCCAGACAGTTAAGAGGTCCGTTTGCTGGGATCTTCTGGGGGTAGGTCCCAACCACAGTTTCCAGACAGCTAAGAAGGTCCTTTTGCTGGGATCTTCAGTTTGTAGGTCCCAACCACAGTTTCCAGACAATTAAGGGGGTCCTTTTGCTGGGATCTTCTAGGGGTAGGTCCAAACCACAGTTTCCAGACAGTTAAGAGGGTCCTTTTGCTGGGATCGTCTGGGGGTAGGTCCCAACCACAGTTTCCAGGCAACTAAGAGGATCCATTTGCTGGGATCTTCTAGGGGTAGGTCCCAACCACAGTTTCCAGACAGTTAAGAGGGTCCTTTTGCTGGGATCTTCTAGGGGTAGGTCCAAACCACAGTTTCCAGACAGTTAAGAAGGTCCTTTTGCTGGGATCTTCTGGGGGTAGGTCCCAACCACAGTTTCCAGACAGTTAAGAGGGTCCATTTGCTGGGATCTTCTGGGGGTAGGTCCAAACCTCAGTTTCCAGACAGTTAAGAGGGTCCTTTTGCTGGGATCTTCTGGGGGTAGGTCCCAACCACAGTTTCCAGACAGTTAAGAGGGTCCTTTTGCTGGGATCTTCTGGGGGTAGGTCCAAACCACAGTTTCCAGACAGTTAAGAAGGTCCTTTTGCTGACATCTTCTGGGGGTAGGTCCAAACCACAGTTCCAGACAGCTAAGAAGGTCCTTTTGCTGGGATCTTCAGTTTGTAGGTCCCAACCACAGTTTCCAGACAATTAAGGGGGTCCTTTTGCTGGGATCTTCTAGGGGTAGGTCCAAACCACAGTTTCCAGACAGTTAAGAGAGTCCTTCTGCTGGGATCTTCTAGGGGTAGGTCCAAACCACAGTTTCCAGACAGTTAAGAGAGTCCTTTTGCTGGGATCTTCTAGGGGTAGGTCCAAACCACAGTTTCCAGACAGTTAAGAAGGTCCTTTTGCTGACATCTTCTGGGGGTAGGTCCCAACCGCAGTAGTCCAGACAATTAAGAAGGTCCTTTTGCTGACATCTTCTGGGGGTAGGTCCCAACTTCAATGTCCAGACTCCAGAGAAGGTCCATTTGCTGGGATCTTCTGGGGGTAGGTCCCAACCACAGTTTCCAGACAGTTAAGAGGGTCCATTTGCTGGGATCTTCTGGGGGTAGGTCCAAACCACAGTTTCCAGACAGTTAAGAGAGTCCTTTTGCTGGGATCTTCTAGGGGTAGGTCCAAACCACAGTTTCCAGACAGTTAAGAAGGTCCTTTTGCTGACATCTTCTGGGGGTAGGTCCCAACCGCAGTAGTCCAGACAATTAAGAAGGTCCTTTTGCTGACATCTTCTGGGGGTAGGTCCCAACTTCAATGTCCAGACTCCAGAGAAGGTCCATTTGCTGGGATCTTCTGGGGGTAGGTCCCAACCACAGTTTCCAGACAGTTAAGAGGGTCCCAACCACAGTTTCCAGACAGTTAAGAGGGTCCTTTTGCTGGGATCTTCTGGGGGTAGGTCCAAACCGCAGTAGTCCAGACAATTAAGAAGGTCCTTTTGCTGACATCTTCTGGGGGTAGGTCCCAACTTCAATGTCCAGACTCCTGAGAAGGTCCTTTTGCTGGGATCTTCTGGGGGTAGGTCCCAACCGCACTGTCCAGACGCCTAAGAGGGTCCTTTTGAAGGGATCTTCAGTGCTTAGGTCCCAACTACAGTACTGCCCTGTTAAGGCAAAACGCCTCAACTCAAAATTCAAAACATTGCAGAAATTCGTCTCAAAAAGTTTTTCACTGAAACCTTTATGACTGCAACTCATTATAAAAACAACATTCTTTGGTGAGATATCGATGTGCTTTCGAACAATTCAACGGTGAAGAAAAACTCGCAAATTAATCGATTTATAATCGATTAATCGTAGTTAAGGCGATTGTAACATTTTCAGCTTCCGTTTTGGGATGGTTTGTTTAGGTAAAATGCCTCAGCTTGCTCGTGAGGTCACCTTAACGTAAACAACTCAATCAAACGGATGTTTTGTTAGGAAAACGTTGTAAATTTTTGTGGTTAAAACGCCTCATCTCATTATTTTGGTGAGTTGAGGCGTTTTATGGTTTATGGTCACAATTTCCCCCACTTCCGGTTCGAATTTTGAAATTTGGACATCACCGTTGAAAAAGGCCAGGTCTAAAATTGGGGGGTTCCGTAAAAACCCCATTTTCGTAAACATTGGACTTGAGGCGTTTTTATTTAACAGGGCAGAGCAGTCCAGACAATTAAGGGGGTCCTTTAGCTAAAATCTTCTGCGGCCCTTGTACCTACCGCAATGTCCAGACGCCTGAGAGGGTCCTTTTGCTGGGATCTTCTGCGGCTCATGTCCCAACCACAGTTTCCAGACAACTAAGAAGGTCCTTTTGCTGGGATCTTCTTGGGGAACCGTCCCATCGCTGTTTCCAGTCGCATGCGATGGTCCATTTGCTGGATCTTCTGTGGCACGTCTGCCAACAGCAATTAACGAGGGTAAGTCCCAACTGCAATGTCCGGACGCCTGAGAGGGTCCTTTTGCTTGTTACGGTCTTCTGCAGCTCGTGTACCAACCGCCATGTCCAGACCTCTGAGAGGGTCCTTTTGCTGGGATCTTCGTGGGCTGCGTCCCAGCCGAAGTTTCCATTTGCCTCAGAATTTCCTACTGCTTCTATTTTCCTGGGCTGATACCCATACCAAGTTTCCAGACTCTCAAAAGCCTCTTTTCTCTGTTACCTCACCGGCGTCGTCCGCAAAGGATCCTCTCAGCCGTCAGGAGACCGTTCCGCAACGATAACCAGATCTTGACCCCCTACAACTACAACTGGTCGGAAGCACCTGAATGCTGATGGGATGTCGAGAAGTTTGCTGATGTGGGGTGCCAAAACTGTCTCCTACAGGAAATGACACAAAGCAGCCAAGTTGTTCAGAGAATAAGGCTGGAAGTGGACGGTGAATCATGGGTTACCGCTCAGGAAGCAGATCCTGCGTTGCACCTGGGTTGTGGAGGGTAAGCGGCCATCATGGCAGCTTGCCTCACCTCTTGGACCAGTTTCAACAAGCCTTTGGGCCATGTTTTGAAGCGAGCATGATGGAGTCACCCAGATTTTAAAGCAGATTGAGGGTACCTCATGCTAGAAAGGAGCTGCTGGGTGCCAGTGTTGGTGTATAACCTTCCCCCCCCCCCCTCAAATCGCCTTAAAACCTCATTTCAAAGCCTAGAACTTCACAAATACCTCTGAAAACAACAGTTACGCCATAACATCACCATAACCTCCCCGTCAAAAACCACCTTTGTCATAATATATTATATAACTCTCGTTCCAGAACCTTCCAAAACCGTCTAAAATAACAAAAACCGTCTCCACTCAATTCAAACAACTGCAACCTACTGGGCACTGGTTGAAGTAACTTTGCTACTTCCTTCAAAATTCACTCAACAATTTCGACAATTTTTGACTCCCTCATTTTCGTCTTAAATTAGGTTAGTTGTTGTTTTTATCCGTAGAGTTAAGTTCTATTTCAAGTACTTCCACAATTTACTGACAAGTGAGAGAAGGATTTCGTCCAAATGGAATTTTCCAATGACTTAAATGTAGTTTATTTTTAAACACACTTCTTCATTGAACTATTGAAGAAATACTGTTTTTTTTGAATTCTTCTTTTTTTTTCAGAGAAAGTTTTTATTTTGAATTGTGTTCTTTTGTGTTGTGTTTTTGAAAAATTAAAACACGAGGTTTTTGTCTTGATGGTTGTAACGAGGAGTTGTTTTTATATGATCTTTTCTTCAACATACGACAACCGAAAAACATGTACGAAAAACCCACTCGAAACATTGGGAATTCACGGTGTAGTTTGAAGGTTGAAATGAAAAACAAACAAAAAAAATCCAAAAAACAACAGGTTTTTGATTTTTGAATTTTTTGAATTTTCAAAAATTGGTCTTGATTTGGTTTTTTGGGTTCAAAACTGGACAACGTCGAATACTATTCGAGAAATTCAAGAAAAACGAGCGGGTATGCGCATCGGAGCTCCTAGTGGTTTTTTGTGCGAACTTCGCTCATTGAAAATTTAAAAAAATTTAAAATTTTTTTTAAAAAACGTCAAAATGTTGTCATTTGCAGCGTTTTGAGTTTAAAATTGTTGAAAGTTGTTACGGCCACTCGGAGCGATGTCAGCACGTACCCCGGCGGTTGGTAGTTTTATAACAGTTCATTTGTCTTGTTACTAATTTTAAAGTTTAATTTTTCTCATTCACGAATCAGTGAAAAACGTAGACGTTGGGTTTATGGGATTAGCTTTATTTTTTTCATATGGTGATTGAATGGTTAGAGCTCTTTTTTTTCGGACTGATTGATTTCGAATAAAAGGAACTTCGAGCATAAAAGTGACGTAGTGATCTCGAGATCTGTGGATTTTGTACTGTGTTAATATCAAAAATGTTTGTTTAATGATGTTGGATATGCTCGAAATTCCTTGGTGGCCACAGTTTTGTAGAGGGAAGAGTTGAGAAATCGTAATGTTTCGTTAGGTATATTTACCTTGTACAGACTCTCTTTGACAGAGCGACCCCCTTTCTCATTCAGACACTATCTTTTACAGAGTGAACCCCCGTTGTATTCAGACACTATTTTTTACATAGCAAACCCCCCCCCCCCCCCTTCTCATTCAGACACTTTCTTATATAGAGTGAACCCCTTGATCATTCAGACACTGTTTTACAGAGCAAACACCCTTCATATTCAGACATTCTGTCTTTTGCAGAGCTAACCCCCCTTCATATTCAGACACTCTGTCTTACAGAGTGAATCCCTTGATCATTCAGACACTATCTTTTACATAGTGAACCCCATTCTCATTCGGACACTCGGTCTTTTACAGACCGAACCCCGTTCATATTCAGACAGATCCCTTTACAGAGCAAACCCCCATTCATATTCAGACAGCCTCTCTTTTACTGAGCAAATCCCTTTCTGATTCAGACACTATCATTTACAGAGCAATCCCCCTTTCCAATCAGACAATTCTTATACAGAGTGAACCCCCTGATCATTCAGACACTATCTTTTACAGAGCAAACCCCCTTTTCTCATTCAGACACTATCTTTACAGAGTGAACCCCTTGATCATTCAGACGATATCTTTCACAGAGTGAGCACCATTTTCATTCAGACACTCTGTTTTTGACAGAGCAAACCCCCCCTTATTCAGACACTTGGTCTTCTACAGAGCAAACCCCCTTCATATTCAGACACTCTGTCTGTTACAGAGCGTACACCCTTCATATTCAGGCACTCTGTCATTTACAGACCAAACTCCCTTCATATTCAGACAGAGTAGACAGATCCCTTTACAGAGCAAACCCCCTTCATATTCAGACACTCTGTCTTTTACAGAGCAACCCCCCCTCCACCATCATATTCAGACACCCTCTCTTATACTGAGCAAACCCCTTTCCAATCGCATTTGACACCTGATTTCAATCCAATTCCTTCTCCCACCTCCAAAAACTGTGGCCACAGTATTATTTTTCCGGCCATTCATGGGTAAACTTATTATTCCAATACTGTCCGTGGGCTCATCGCAAATCGGGTTAAGGCAAGTTTTTTCTCTAGTTTTCCCTATTTTTCTCCCCCCATTTTACATTACTCGTACTTACCTTTGGTATTATTGGTGGCACCCTTCTATTTACTACAGAACTCGGTGAAAACGGGGTAGAAAAGTGATCGTTTTTAAACAAAATATTTTTGACTGGTCCAGGGTGTTGTTTTTTCCGTTATCAATATTTTTGGTATATGGACTATTATACACAAAATTGGAAAAAGGAGAAGAAAAAATGCTTCATTTCAAATAATTATATTTTCAATAAAAATTTATTTCGTTGTAAAATTGGCCTCTTGGTAGTACAACTGTTGTAATAGTTACTGGTAGTTTCCGCTGTATGAGTCAATCCTGTGTAAATGACCTATCGTACTATTGTAATAGTTCTAAGTGGTTGTAGTACGAGTTTACGGCGGTTTCTGAGGTGGAGGTAAACTTTCGAGATCTCCCCGAAAAAAGGACGAAATTTCGGCACTTGTTTCGGTTTTTGGCTTGTAGTATCTGAACGGTGGGTCGTACAGAAAATTGTTCTCGCAACAACATTAAAGGGCGTTAAATTTTGCGTCGAATGACGTCCTTAAACGTTAATTTAATTCAAGGGTTTAGGCGGAATCGGGAGTCACTTAAGAGGATTTTTTCCATTTCGGTTGAAAAGTGACCACTTTTCAAGCCGAAATGGGTAAACGGAATTTAACGAAATTTAACGATCAACGGGTTCAATCGACGCAGAATTTGATGCTCTGCAACTTCGGTTATGTGACATTATTCACTTGGGGAAGCCATTTTCTAGTTACAGGCGGTTTAAACTGAGCAAACAAATTAGCTCTTATTTTGACTCCCGATTCCAACCACACCCCTCAACCGAATTTAACGTTTAAAGACACATTCAACGCAGAATTTGATGCCCTTTAATTTTGTTCGAAGTAACATTTTCGATACGACGCACCGTTTAGATGTTGCGAGTCAGAAACCCCCCCAAAAAGTGTCAAAACCACTGAGGTGAGGGAAATTTTTCAGAGCCGAAAAAGGCTTGTAACTTCTAAACGGTGTACCGCACAGAAATTTTTACTTGCACTAAAATTAAAACGCATTAAATTCTGCGTCGACTGAGGGGTTAAACGTTAAATTCGGTTCTGGGGTTTGGTCGGAATCGGGTGTCAAAATAAGAGCCAATTGTGTCCCATTTTGGCTGAAAAAGGCGTTAAGCCCCTGTAACAAGAAAACGGCTCCTCCAAATGACAAACGTCTCATAACCGAAGTTGTAGAGCATCAAATTCTGCGTCGAATGACTCCATTAAATGTTGAATTTGGTTCAGGGGTTTGGTCCGATTCTGCGGTCAAGAAAAGCAAATTTTCTCCTTTTTTTGGCCCTTCAGGCCTTCTTTTGACTCCCGATTCCGTCCAAACCCCCGAACCAAATTTCGACGTTTAACGGAGTCATTCGACGCAGAATTTAACGCCCTTTAATTTCGGTGCGAGTAACATTTTCTTTACGACGCACCGTTTAGATGTTATTAGCCAAAAACCAAAATAAGTGCCAAATTTTTTTTTTTTTTTTTTTTTTTTTTTCAAACTTCAGAAACCTTTGCAAACTCGTACTACTCCATATACGATCAATCTCGAAATCTCAAAAAAGTCCAATTCGACCGGACCACCGCTGAAAAGTAACTAACAGTAACAATTAACAGTATTTATTTTTCTCCTTTATCCAACTTCCCGCTCATTACCAAATTTTTTATTTCATTTTTTTTAAATTAATTTATTCATTTACTTTTTAAACCCAGAAAAAGGTGATGGTGTATGATTATTCATCTTTTTATTACATTCCCCCCCCCCCCTAAAGCATTCGTTGTTTTGGTTCTTGGCCTTGTTGTAAACTATAAACAAAAACAACCCTAAAACATTTTACGTACCAAGAAAAAACAAAAAACAAAAATTTTTTTTATATCAACGCTTTTGGTGGTGAACATTGGTGTGGTTACCTTACTCTCAAGCTTCAATTACTGGTGAGTCCCCCTTTTTATATACCATTTTTTTTGTTTGGATTTTTATGTGTTGTGTGTCTGTGTATTTTTTGGATTCTATTGCATGAAGTTTTGTCTTTTGTGTTTATTTTTATTGACAATTCGATACTGGTGTTTTTTTAAAAAACAAAACAACAAAAATTAATAATAAATAGCTGGAGATTGGCTGATTGAAGTCATGTTGTTTTGCGGAAGGTGATTATGGGATTGCATGCTTCGCTTTGAAAGTTGTTGTAATTTTGGTTTTTCATTGGAGTTTTTGAGTGGCTTGTTTTTAATTTTTTTTTTTTTTTTCCAATTTTGAATTCGGATTTTTGATGTTTCGGGCAAAATTCGTGACCAAAAAAACGCACCTGTGGGACCGACTGTACAATTTCAAGTATCAAATTATTCTCCGCGATGAATGGTTTGCTGAGTGGTGCCCTGTAACCCGGGGAGGTTAGGCGATTTGCCCACCCTGAGGGACGTCCGGTTTGCATTCAGAGACCTGTGTGTCCTCCAGAGTGGTCGAACCCAAACTTCGGGAAGGGACACTCAGCAAACCAACCTCATCTCTCAAATGTAGCTGTAGATTGACGACATCGAGACAATTTTGTATGTGTACTGTTAACGAGATTTACAGGTGCGACAATGAAATCGTACTGTTCCAATACTAAAATTAGGACTTGTTGTGGCAGTTCAGTGCCCAATTGGACGGTAGAGGGTTCAGTGGACTGTCAGTGGTTCATATCCGACTGATTAAACAACAGAACTTGGAACTGATTGAATACATACTCCAAAATCACGACCCTGAAATATTCTCTAAGATTGTTGTATTTCATCGCCTGAATATGTTCTTGCAAGTTTCGAGTTAATTACCTGAATATTCTCACCACTTGTCCCAATTCGTTTCCTCAATATTCTTTACATACGCCAAATTCATTTCCTGACCATTCCCTAAATACGCTGAATTCCCTTCCTGAATATATGCTACAATCGTCCTATTCATTTCCTGAATATTCTCACAAATCATCGAATTCATTTCCTGAATATTCCTTTCAATTGTTGGCTTCATCACGTTTATGATCCCTGCAATTGACGATTTCATTTCCTGAATTTTTGCTACAATCGTCCAATTCATTTCCTGAATATTCTTTTAAGACTCCAAATTCATTACCTGAATATTCTCACAATTCGGTGAATTCATTTCCTGAATATTCCTATCAATTGACGGATTCCTTTCCCTAATGTTCTTGACATACGCAGAATTCATTCCCTGCATATTTTCTATGTGGCCAATTAATTTCCTGAAAAGTACCTGCATACGTCGAGTTCTCCACCTAAATATAATCCCTACAATCGTCGAATTTATTTCCTGAATTTTCCCTGCTATAGTCAAATTTGTTTCTTGAATATCTCCTCCAACTGGCAAGTTCATTCCTTGGAGGATTCCTCCGATCATCGAATTCATTTCCTGAATATCCCTTTCAATTGTCGAATTCATTTCCCTAATGTTCTTTACATACGCAGAATTCATTCCCTGAATATTTTCTATGTGGCCAATTAATTTCCTGAAAAGTACCTGCATACGTCGAGTTCTCCACCTAAATATAATCCCTACAATCGTCGAATTTATTTCCTGAATTTTCCCTGCTATAGTCAAATTTGTTTCTTGAATATCTCCTCCAACTGGCAAGTTCATTCCTTGGAGGATTCCTCCGATCATCGAATTCATTTCCTGAATATCCCTTTCAATTGTCGAATTCATTTCCCTAATGTTCTTTACATACGCAGAATTCATTCCCTGAATATTTTCTATGTGGCCAATTAATTTCCTGAAAAGTACCTGCATACGTCGAGTTCTCCACCTAAATATAATCCCTACAATCGTCGAATTTATTTCCTGAATTTTCCCTGCTATAGTCAAATTTGTTTCTTGAATATCTCCTCCAACTGGCAAGTTCATTCCTTGAAGGATTCCTCCGATCATCGAATTCATTTCCTGAATATCCCTTTCAATTGTCGAATTCATTTCCCTAATGTTCTTTACATACGCAGAATTCATTCCCTGAATATTTTCTATGTGGCCAATTAATTTCCTGAAAAGTACCTGCATACGTCGAGTTCTTTACCTAAATATTTCCTACAGTATATACGACTGTAATCAATGTGTAATTCAATGAATTATACATTCATTGAATTTTCCCTACTATGATCGAATTCCTTTCCTGAATATCCCCTCATATTGACGAATTTATTTCCTGATTATTCCCTACTCTTGGCCATTTCATTTAATATTTAATTTGAATATTCTTTACATATGCCAAATTCATTTCCTGAATATCTCCCGCAAATGGCATGTTCACTTCCTGAATATTCCTCCCTACAATTTCTCTTCCTGAATATTCCTCCCTACAATTTCACTTCCTGAATATTCCTCCCTACAATTTCACTTCCTGAATATTCCTCCCTACAATTTCACTTCCTGAATATTCCTCCCTACAATTTCACTTCCTGAATATTCCTCCCTACAATTTCACTTCCTGAATATTCCTCCCTACAATTTCACTTCCTGAATATTCCTCCCTACAATTTCACTTCCTGAATATTCCTCCCTACAATTTCACTTCCTGAATATTCCTCCCTACAATTTCACTTCCTGAATATTCCTCCCTACAATGTCGGCGACTTAATTGCCTGAATATTTCTCACATACGAAAAGTTAATTCCCTGAATATTTCCCACTTGGTCAACTAATTTCTTGAATATTTCCTAGAATCGACGAATACTTCTCCTTAATAATATTAAGGATATTATTATTAAGTAAAGAATATTATTCTTTACATACGCCAAATTCTTTTCCTGAATATCCCCTACACATGGCAAATCAATTCCCTGAATATTTCCATCACCGTCGAATATTCTTTACATATGCCAAATTCATTTCCTGAATATCTCCCGCAAATGGCATGTTCACTTCCTGAATATTCCTCCCTACAATTTCACTTCCTGAATATTCCTCCCTACAATTTCACTTCCTGAATATTCCTCCCTACAATTTCACTTCCTGAATATTCCTCCCTACAATTTCACTTCCTGAATATTCCTCCCTACAATTTCACTTCCTGAATATTCCTCCCTACAATTTCACTTCCTGAATATTCCTCCCTACAATTTCACTTCCTGAATATTCCTCCCTACAATTTCACTTCCTGAATATTCCTCCCTACAATTTCACTTCCTGAATATTCCTCCCTACAATTTCACTTCCTGAATATTCCTCCCTACAATTTCACTTCCTGAATATTCCTCCCTACAATTTCTCTTCCTGAATATTCCTCCCTACAATTTCTCTTCCTGAATATTCCTCCCTACAATTTCACTTCCTGAATATTCCTCCCTACAATTTCACTTCCTGAATATTCCTCCCTACAATTTCACTTCCTGAATATTCCTCCCTACAATTTCACTTCCTGAATATTCCTCCCTACAATTTCACTTCCTGAATATTCCTCCCTACAATTTCACTTCCTGAATATTCCTCCCTACAATTTCACTTCCTGAATATTCCTCCCTACAATGTCGGCGACTTAATTGCCTGAATATTTCTCACATACGAAAAGTTAATTCCCTGAATATTTCCCACTTGGTCAACTAATTTCTTGAATATTTCCTAGAATCGACGAATACTTCTCCTTAATAATATTAAGGATATTATTATTAAGTAAAGAATATTATTCTTTACATACGCCAAATTCTTTTCCTGAATATCCCCTACACATGGCAAATCAATTCCCTGAATATTTCCTACATACGCCGAATTCATTTCCTGAATATTTCCCACCCTTGGCAAGTTCATTAATTGAATGTTCCCAATTGTTACTTTTATTACCTCGATTATCCCCACAATCGTCGACTCCATTATGTGACTTATTTCTCTACAAAATTAAAAACAAATTTCGTTTTTTAATCGAAGAACGAGCTGCTCTCCCGTAATCACTCTCCGAGTTTGTGGCTTTTGGTTTGGAAGTAACGAACGCACCGAAAATTACATATTGCAGCTTTTCTAACTCGTTATGAAAACCACGTAGTTACCTTCCACCAACTCACAACTGTTCATTACGCTCGTTGCACGGTTGAAATTCTACTCGGCGGACGCCAATTAAATGTTCAATTTGGCTATTCAAACCCCCTTGTTCTCTCAAATAGTTACTTTAAAAATTTGAAAAAAAAAAAAAAAAACGAAATTCGGGCACTTTTTTTGGTTTTTTGGTTATAACTTCAAAACGGTGCGTTGTACAGAAAAGTTTACACGCACTAAAATGAAAGGGCATTAAATTCTGCGTCGAATGGACTATTTAAACATAAAATTCGGCTCAGGGGTGTGGTGGGAATCGGGACTCAAAAGAAGAGCTAATTGTGTCCCATGTGTGGCTTGCTCTGTTTAGAGCGTCTGTAACTTGAAAATGGCTCCCCCAAATGACAAATATCGCATGACAGAAGTTGTGGAGGATCAAATTCTGCGTCGAATGACCCCGTTAAACGTCAAGTTTGGTTCAGGGGTTTGGACGGAATCGGGAGTCAAAAGAAGGCCTGTAGAGCCAAAAAGGGGAAAATCAGCTTTTCTTGACTGCAGAATCGGACCAAATCCCTGAACCGAATTCAATATTTAAGGGAGTCATTCGACGCAGAATTCGATGCTCCACAACTTCGATGATGAGACAATTTTCATTTGGAGCAGTCGTTTTTAAGTTACAGGCGCTTGAAAGTGAACGCAACGCACTTTTCGCTCTCACCTCTGATTTTGACTCCCAATTTCGACCAAATCCCTGAACCGACTTTAACGTTTAACCTCTAATTCGACGCAGAATGTAACGCCCTTTAATTTTGGTGCGAGTAAAATTTTCTGTGCGATGCACCGTTAAGCAGTTACAACCCTTTTTTGGCTCTCGAACGTTCAACACATCAGAATGCCTTTTGGCAATTTTTTTGGGTGGTTTTTGGTTAATAACATCTAAACGGTGCGTCGTACAGAAAATTCCACTCGCACCAAAATTAAAGAGCGTTAAATTCTGCGTCGAAACGATTGACGTCCACTCGGATTTCTCTCAAAGGTACCTACGTGGGTTTCAGCTACCGGTACTTCGGCAGACCCCACTCACTGTAAATAAAATCAAAACCGGATCAGTGCCGATTTTACTCCAGTCCCCCGTTCGAAATGAAATCAATCGATTAGTGTCGTTACAACCGCAATATATCGAATATGAAACGGTTGCGAAGTTACTTGCTTACGACGTCCACTTTCACATCTAAAGGGCAGTTGATATCGACTTGTGTGTGCATATTTGACTTAAATTTACTTGTTTTTTTTTCTCTATTTAGAATTGTCACATTTGATGAAACTAACATTTTTTTGTTGGGGTTTCTCCTTTTTTTGACGTAGATTTGATTATTTTTCATTATTTCGAGTTGAAATTTCGAATTTTTTCTCTTTTTCCGGATTTTTTTTCTCGTCCAAGTCGTGAGATAACCTGAAATCGAATCCGTTCTAATTGGAGGTTTCAGTTGTGCAGCATGACGTTGTGAGCGAAATTTCCGGTGACGAATGCAAAAACGTTTAAAACTCGCCAAAAATCGTGGATTCGACCTTGAACGCTGCGTTTGGTCTCATTCGACGCAGAATTCAATTCGCCACGACGTTCATTTCGAGGTGTTTTTTCATTAAAGTGCTTTTTCAGGTGTTTTGGCGCAAAAACACTCGAAAAACGTTGAAAAAATAGGTTTTTTTTGTCAATAAAAGGGCCAATATTTATTCAGGGGATCTCAATGTGTGGTGTATTCGTGATCAGCGTGAAATCTCTTGAAACACCCCCAAGTTATTCGGTAACCACTGAAATCACCCTGTATAACCACAAAGGGCAGAATCTGATGCTTTCACTAAGTTCGACAACGAACCAAAACTTCTAAAATTCGCCAAAAAGCGTAGACAAAATCTTAAGAGTTGCGGTTGGTCTTATTCGACGCAGAATTTAATGCACCACAATGTTTATTTGGAGTGATTTTTTTCATTAGAGTCCGTTTTCATGTGTTTTTTGCGCCCAAACACTCAAAAAACGTTGATAAAAAAGGGTATTCTAAACTTCTAAAACTCCCCAAAAATCGTGGACAGAATCTTAAGAGCTGCGGTTGGTCTTGTTCGACGCAGAATTTAATTTGCTACAACGTTTATTTCGAAGTGTTTTTTCATTAGAGTGCGTTTTCAGGTGTTATCAACTTAAAAACACCCAAAAAACACATTTTCAAAGTGATTATTTCCTCTCGTACAACTCAGTTGAGTGCGATATACCGAAAAACTCGTTCATTTGGCCATGCTGCATGACTGAAACGGCGTTCTAATTCCGAAACTAATCAACTTGCGGAATCCACGTCTCTCCTTTCACATTCCAATGACGCGTAATCAGTTGCAGTCTGTACTCCACTCTAAGAAATGACTGCGGGAGTGGGGTCTTATTTGACCCCACTAGGCTCATACGGGGGCACCAGCTCTTAATCTACTTCTAAGCTTTTTATGTGTTGTCGACTAATGCGTTTCTCTTTTTTCAACGTCACATTTTAGCGACCGATAGATTTCTCTAGCTAAACTTGAGCTCTATTGATAGATTTATCTGGGGATTGATAGATTTCTCTGGCTTAAGATATTAGCTGTTGATAGGTTTCTCCGGCTAACAATAAAATCTATTGGTACATTTCTCTGGCTAAAAATATTAACTGTTGATAGGGTTCTCTGGATAAAGATATTTCCTATCAATATAATCTAAAATCTTTAGTAATGTGATACCTTTCTCTGGCTAGAGATAAAATCTATTGATAGATTTCTCTGGCTAAAAATGGAATCTATCGGTAGATTTCTATGGCAAAAAATACTATTCACTGATAGATTTCTGTGGCTAAGGATATCACCTATGGATAGGTTTCTCTAGCTAAAGATCTTTCCTATTGATAGGCTTCTCTGGCTAAAGATATCACCTATAGATAGGTTTCTCTGGCTAAATATATCACCTATAGATAGGTTTCTCTGACAAAAGATATCACCTACAGATAGATTTGTCTGGCTAAAAATATTATCTGTTGATAGGTTTCTCTGGATGAAGATATTTCATATCAATATAATATGATATCATTAATAATGTGACATCTTTAGCCAGAGAAATATTAAGTATCTGGCTAAAGATAGATTTCTCTGGCTAAAAATGGAATCTATCGGTAGATTTCTCTGGCTAAAAATGGAATCTATCGGTAGATTTCTCTGGCTAAAGATATCAGCTGTTGATAGATTTCTCTGGCTAAAGATATCACTTACAGATAGATTTCTCTGGCTAAATATATCACCCGTAGATAAATTTCTCCAGCTAAAGATCACTTACAGATAGATTTCTCTGGCTAAAGATATCACCTGTTGATAGATTTCTCTGGCTAAATATATCACCCGTAGATAAATTTCTCCAGCTAAAGATCACTTACAGGTAGATATCACTCACTGGGTAAAGATATCACCTATATATAGATTTTTCTGGGCGAAGATCTTTCCTATTGATAGATTTCTCTGTCTAAAGGTATCACCTGTTGATAGATTTCTCTGTGGCTAAATATATCACCTATAGATAAATTTCTCCGGCTAAAGATAGCTCTTACAGATGGATTTCTCTGGCTAAATATATCACCCATAGATAGATTTCTCCCATTATTAACAACTGTTTTTAAAACCCCCTTTGCCTTATTTTCATCTTTCAATTCTTTCCAAATCCACATTTTTTCGAAGTTTTACTTAATGGGAGTATATATGAATATACTATATATATATATGAATATACTTAAAGAGTAATATGAATACCCTTTAAAAATAAATCCAATAAAGTCCACTTCTCTGACTCAAACTTGTTTCAAGTCGAAATTTTCCGACGTGTGCGTTTCCTTGCATAACCACCACAAAACGCCTAAACGCACTTGTCATTTTTCAAAACGATCCTTCATATTTTGTACTTAACCCATTTTTTTTCTTTATCCATTATCCATTTGAGGGTTACAGGGTGTCCCTACGGACATGTCCGTAGAAATGAAATAATAAAAAATAAAATATAAAGAAATAAAATACGTACATGGCTCCAAATGCTGGAAATTCACGTTCTAAAACTTGTACCAACTTCAACTCGTAAGGCACTCTGTGCTCCCACGCGACCTCTCGAAGGTCAAAAAGTGGGAGAGAAGGCCACATTGCCCCTTGAAGTCAATTGAATTGATTAGTTTTCATTGTCGTTGCATGGAATTTATTTACGTTGTGTTTTTATTGATTTTATCGAGTTTGAGATCTTTGTACGATCATTCATTTATTACGTTAAATTTATTTAATTTTATATTTTTTCAAGGTTAATAAATTGTTGTATTATTATGTGTATTGTGTCGATATGTCGATTTCTCTCGACTTATTTCCGTTTTTTTTTTTTTTTTTTTTTTTTTTTTTTCTCTCCCTTTTTCAAGGCGGTCTCGGGGGTTACGTGATGCCTCGCCCGCTCATGTACTGGCCGTACCCGAGCCCACCGGTGTCGCCTCCGCATCCTCATCTCGTCATCATGTGCCCCGACCAGACGTACAGCTCACCAATGGACGTGAGTAAATCGACAAGAAAAAAACCCTGTTCAAACGAGTGTCACCCTGGAAAGTTAGTTTAAGGGGTCTAGCTTCCGAAAATTTCTCGAGAAAAATCATTGTAATTCCTCTTGAAGGTCCTGAATGACGAGCATGTACCAACTTGTGTAGTACCTATTCTGCCGTGCTAAGATAAAGCCCCCTATCGACCATTTTGGTGTTTTTGGAGTTGGGCACATGGCTGCGTCGATCTCGACGTGGCGCGTCTTTTCTGCCAAGCTAGAATTGCCTATCTCCATTGGAAAGGTTCGAAAAAAGAATTTATCTTATCTCCAGTTTGATGATCTGGGCCCACTTCCTCACTTAACTGCATTTTTCTCGACATGAAAAAAATGGAGATAGGGGGTTTTAAACGGAGATAGCACATAAATACTACACTACCCAGTAAAAGGTTAAATGTGTAGTATTAATGAAACCATGGCCGGCTGATCCGCAAAGTGGAGTTAGCGACTCAGCAAGACTTTTAGTCAGCGCTAGTAGGTACATGACAGTCCCACTTAAGATCTTCGTCGATTGTTATGCCCAACTACCGTGTGGATTGAACTCGTTCGATAACAGAACAGGCGCAGTCGCGGGATGATCAGTGATCACTCCCGGGGCTTGAGAAGATTGAGCGTGGCTCTGGACAATGAGGTACCGCACTCAAATCCCCCCCCCCCCCCCCCAACCAGAACTAACGTCTGATGTTTCATCTAACAAGATTGAGATAAATTCTGACTTAGCTAGATCAGATTTAATGTCACCTTTAATGACTCTAGCGACTATACATAGCACTTATAAAATCATTCTGGGTGGCAGGGGAAGGTTTTGCCAATGGAACGGTGAATATTAATTCAAGGGCTACGAAAGTTTGAACGAAAATTCGCTCAGTATCCATGCTGCATCGTGGTTGTTCTTGTTGTTTGTTCGTTATTTAATTATTGTTGTTTCTTGTTGCAGCAGCCTTGGGGAGTGGGGTGCATGGGAACGCTGATGCCGCCGCTCTGCCCGCCGCTGCACCCGTCAAACCCGGCGTGATCTCCGTCGACTTCTGCTGACGAGGGGAGGTGAAGCTTGTCGGGTCGTCAACGACGTCAAGAGTCAAAATGACGTCAACGACGTCGTATTAATGTAGACGAGAGGTTTGGGGAGTGAAACGAAAAACACACTCGACAACACAAATCCGTTCAAACGTACGTTTTTTAGGAGATGAATCGACCAGAAAACCCGCATTTACTGCATTTTGATGTCGGACATTCACTTGAATCGAAAAACTGACATCATTATGTGATTCAGCGTTGAAAACCCTTTAAAATGACGTGCCACACTGTGGGGTTTGTAGCGACTACCCACTCGACCTGAGCACTGTGCACAGTACGCAGATGTCCTCCCTATGCAGTGCGCTGAAACGGGCGGTCCTGCGTCAAACCCCACCGTGTGGCACGTCATTTTCAAGTGTTTTTCAACGCTGAATCGAACGGTGAAGTCGGTTTTTCAATTCGATTGGACTTGCCCGTGATAAACGTACTTAATTTCGATTGAATGCAAATAGTGACATTACCACGCGATTCCCCGTTGAAAACCGCTTCAAACCGACGTGCCACACTGTGGGGTTTATCATGACTACCAACTCGTCCCGTGCACTGTGCACAATGCGCACAATTTAAACCCCCACCGTGTGACCCCTCGATTTCGTGTATTTTCCTACGCTGAATCGAACGGTCACGTCCACTTTTCAATCAGACTACACCTCGACGATTTTGTCCCTCTCAACTTAACTGTTCCACAATACTCGTCCCGTTCTCCCTCCTCACCACCCCAAGTGTCATCCTCCCCTCAAAAAACTTAATAAAAATAAATAAATAATTGAATAATATAAATTGAATTGTAGACATTTTGTTGAATATTTTTTTTCTATTTTAAATTTTATTTCGAATAGTTAACTTTGTTATTTTGTGTTTTTAGCGTATTTTTTTTCTCTCAAACGCGCTGACATGACATCAATTTTTGAAGACACATTTTATTTTCCTGTTTTGAAATTACTGTAGTTTTATTAGTGCAATACGATTCCTCCTTTAATTATTTATTTTTATCTTTTTCTCAGTAACTATTAATATGATTGAACTATAGAAGAACCAAATTTATTTTTCACGTAGTCTTAAGTCTTCAAGTTTCGACGGGTGGGCACGCTCAATCCTGTAGGATTCCACCCCGACGAGCTTTTTATTTAAACGTTTACTTTGATTTATTATAAATATCTAAATAAAAGAAGAAAAATTAAACAAATTTATATTGTTTAAAATGAGTCAGTATCAGTGGGATGTTGCGCAACAAAACGGTTTCCACGTGTCGATACTTCCCTACGCAGTGATTTCATCCAAAACTACTTGTAAATTCTAGAAAAATTGTGAAATCTTCTCTGCAAAAAATACGTGCAAATTTCCCTACACTGGAAAATTCTTGAAATTTTTCGCTTCGCAGCAGTCAGGTAAATTTTTGTGTGCAGTAAATTCTCGAAAAGTAGTGTACGGTGAGCATTCATGCCAATTACTTCCCTACGCAGTGATCTCGTGCAAATTCCCCTGTGAGGGTGAACTCTTGCAATATTTCCAATTTTTCCGGAAATATGTCCGACCTTCAGAACTCTATGGTCATATGACCAAATATGGGCATATGACCAAATATGGACATATGACCAAATATGGGCATATGACCAAATATGGGCATATGACCAAATATGGGCATATGACCAAATATGGGTATATGACCAAATATGGACATATGACCATATATGGGCATATGAATTAGCCCCTGAACGGTATATCGACAAAAGTCTGTGTCGTGCGGGTTGGTATACCCTGCCCCTTGTTTGGCCCCTGTGTCAGAACATAGTTTTACCTCCTACTCTCGTATCGTCCTCGATCACTCCATCAATCCCCCCCCCCCCCCCCCCCACACACACACAATTCATATTGAATTTATTTTTGAAAATTCCTAATATCGTCAAAATTAATTAAAACTCCAGTTTTTATTGAAAACAATAAAAATATAAAATAAAAACGTATTTCTTCTCGTTCAGACAAATTGTCTCGTACAAGGTGCTTCAACGAGCGGTCAAACCGGACGATTGTTTCGTTGTATTGATCGCGTATCAATTTATAAATATTATAAACGAGTATCACTTCAGTCGTTAGAAAACTAGTTGTCAAAAAAAAAGAACTGCTTTTTTTGAATTAATATAGTACCTATACCTACATAATATATTATATTTCAAACAAAAAGAAAAATTTGATAATAACAAAAAAAGCTCAAGTTGTTATATTTTTATTTTTAAAATTCGAACCTTATTATTAGAATATAGAGAAACATATATTTTGATGTTGTTTTTATTGTTTATTGAACTATACAAAACGTTCAATTCCTAGAATGAGCGCAGATAAATGAAAATAAATGTGGACGTCGCGCGGACGGAAATCCTTTATTTTATTTATTTATAGAGTATTTTCTAGTTGAAATGACAAAAACAAAAAGTGTTGACAAATATGTATGAATATTTATGAATTGAAATGATGTTGAAATAAAGTGAAATGTTGAAAATGGTGTTTGGTTTTTTTTCCCCGGTTGGTGGCATTTTTTAAAGAGTGAAGGCTTGAGTGAGATCGGCACTTGAGGGGGCCCTCACGGTTGAAGTGAGACCGTTTTAATAGAAGAAGACGTTCGTGTTCTTATAGCGAATTTTTGAAGTCAAAGAAGTCATTGTTTTCGGTCCAAAATTTTTAAAGAGTGAAGGCTGGAGTGAGATCAGTACTTGAGGGGGCCCTCACGGTTGAAGTGAGACCGTTTTAATAGAAGAAGGCTTTCTCTTCGTGTTCTTATAGCGAATTTTTGAAGACAATGAAGTAATTGTTTTCGGTCCAAAATTTTTTAAAATCCAATTTTCGAATTTGTTTAAAAAATTAAATTTATTTCTAAAAGAAAGGACAAACAGAAGGAGAATACATCATAGAATGTACGGCGGAAATGATTCCCCAGTATGGGCTACAGCCCGTGGTAGGGGATGAGTCCACCATGCCATAGGTTTGAAAATAAAAAAATCCACAGTGATGCAGCATGACTATAAGAGCGAATTTTCGAAGAAATAACTGGTTTTATGTCAAATGTCTCCATTAAAGAACATGATGTCCAGGAAGATCATCTCAAGTATCAACCACGTTTCTACATCTTCAAAGTGCTCCAGTCCGAGAGCTGAATAAGATATTGTAATCGTAAAAGGAGGTGCCAATTTTCTGACATCTTTCACCAAACACCCTGTATAGATTTACATTAGGTACCTACCTATTGTTTTAATTGAATGTTTTTTTTTTCAACCTATATTTTGAGTAAATATCGATATTTTTGATCGATACTATCGGTTGCAAAAAGTATCGATACTGAGCTGTACGATAAATGTCGTCTCCAAGGGGGCAATAACTATCTGAACCCAGAGGGGGCAATATCTCATCTTAGGCAACCTCTTACCTGTGAACATAGATGTATAACTACGGTAGTTATACATCTATGCCTGTGAATGACAGGGGGGGGGGGGGCATGAATAACCCTACAATCCCCCTCCCCCTTCACTTCCCCCCCATAAAGGTACGTCTACACGGGGAGAGGTAGAGCGACACTAATTGCGTAGAGCTGTGTCCGCAGTGTCCACACTATGAGCCCTAGAGAGAGGGACTAGAGATTAGTGTCCGAGACCGCTCTCGCTGAGGTGAGAGCGAGAGCAGTGTCAACTTGACACGGTCAAGTCTGCCTGCACGCTCTCGCTTCGTTGCACCAGTGTTGCCAGATGTAGGGATTTTTCCCTACACGTAGGGAATGTTGAGGGTGCATTGAGCGTAGGGAATCCCTACGCTGAATGTAGGGATTTTTGGTCAAGTACCTACGTGATTCAAACACTGGAAAAATTCTAATAAATTGAATAATTATACGATTTTAGTACATTTATTCGTGATCGGATAACCACTTGTGTAGACACCTATCACCAGTTTCGTTCGTACCCGTCATTTGACAACCACAAGCCACAACTCTTCTTTAAAGAAAAGCATACAGACACTTCTTTTCCATGCTTCCATGTTGTTGTTTTCGTTCAGTAATCGATCTTGTTATCAACTGTCATCTGTCACTCTGACTTGTTGACTACCCTAGACTAGCCTAGGTATTCCAAGGCTAATGTAACGAACGCTACCATTCTTGAGCCTTAGTAATAAGCCTTATTATATTTATATTTATCTCAGTGATATTTCTCAAGTACCTAACAATTCTTGTCCCGAAAAACAAATGACTGGACCTAATCTAACTATTATTGAGACAGCAATAAAAATTACATTGTGCAACTCAGTGGTTCAATGGTTATTTCAGTCCTCAAACCAAACCAGCGGCAGTGAATGCAGTGATCTTGTCGTTTTGTAGATGACGGAGGGAAGTGATCTTCTTTTGTTCTTTCACATTTTCAGCAATGAATGAATGAATGAATAATTGATTTATTCCGATAGACAGAATTATATATACATCAATGGTAGTATAATTACATGATCGAAATTTTACGCGTAGGGAATTTTTTAACACGGTAGGGAATTTGTAGGGAAAAGTTGGGATTTTGGAAACGGTCCGTAGGGAATTTCGAGGCAAGTTGTCTGGCAACACTGCGTGAAAGAAGGAATAAACGACGTATTTGGGTGAACGATAGGGATGGGAACCGCAAACTCTAGTATCGATACTAACGGTATCGATACTCGTTTTTTTGTTTCAATACCAGGTATCGATATATTGGTTAAAAAATATCGATACTGAACAATATTGAAAGTATTGAATCGAAGAATTCCCGGGTAACCCAAAGGTGCCCTTACTGACAAGGTAAAATGGAAAAACCGCGGGTTAAATTCAAAATGTATTTATTAATATGTATATTTTATCATACATACATTTCACATGTAATAATATATCATGTGTATGATATAAGTCAAATAAATAAAATCTAAAATGATTTTTCCCCATAGACTAGTTTTAACAGTTCGGACGGCACCGACACATATATTATTACAAGTCATTTATTCAAAGTCAAATAAATATAATCTAAAATGAATTTTTTTCCCACAGACTAGTTTTAACAGAACCTCTGAGTTTGTGCAGGCTAGCCAACGGTGGCAGTTGGAGGTTGGAGTTTGTGAGGCGTTCTGAGCGGTACGCAGGAGTTAAGGAAGAAATTATTCGTGTTTTGTTCAATCGTACACAACACAGTAATTATAGAAGTATCCCGTGTTCAATACTCGATATTTTTCTAAAAAAGTATCGATACTTCCTAGTATTGCTTTTGAGCAGTATCGATACTAAATATTCGATGTATTGAATCAAAAGTATCGATACTTCAAAATATCGAGGCAGTATTGCCCAACCCTAGTGAACGAATGGATTCTACAGCAAAAACAATACGGTGTGTACGCGACTCTACTTCCTGAGCTGACGGCAAATTTACATTTTGCATTTACAAATAAAATTTCATACATTATTCAACAATAGTTGGTAACAAAGTATTCACATTTACCTACCTGAACCTAAAAATCTTTAAAGGGTTAGTGCTAATCTTCCTCCGGGTTGTATGGATTCCCTCATTATAGTGTCTTGTTTTTTGATTAGTGGAGAAATCTTGCTCAGCAGTTCCTGAAAATTTGTGGCCGTCATTCGTACGAAGTTCATGTACATCTTTGGATCATTTGCCGTCAGCTCAGGAAGTAGAGTCGCGTACACACCGTATTGTTTTCGCTGTAGAATCCATTCTTTCACCCAAATACGTCGTTTATTCCTTCTTTCACGTTTCCTCTTGATAACTAGCAAGAGCAATATTGGAATTTGATTCATTTTCAGGAGACTCATACCATTCGTTGTCATTTGTATTCAGGATTCCTGTTCAAACCATTTCGAAAATAATTCCCGAATGTTGTGATGCCATCTACAGCTGTTTACATTCGTACGGTGAGTTGGTTCTTGGTCGATCAATTCAGGATTCATACTGGTTTCGTCAAATCCAGTATGAAATATTTGGCTCCCCTTGACCCCTCTGACGTCATCCATTCCTGCCGGTCCACGTACGTCATTCATTCCTGCCGGTCCACTACGTCATCATATCCTGTGAGGTGTTCTTGCCGGCCACTTGTCTGACGTCATCCGCCCCTGCCGGTCCACGTACGTCATATCCTGTGGGGTATTCTTGGCAGCACCTGTTTGACGTCATATCTTTTGACGTAGTTGGTCGCTTGTGTTGCGACGTCATATTATCTGAGAGGCCCGTGGATGAGGTGAATTAAAGAGACAAACACAAACGGTGGGTACAGCTTTCGTACAAGTACGCAACCACGAGGAACATTTTATGTCTTTGCGCCCCCTCCCATCAGAAACTTATATGAAGCTTGCATTCGTGTTGACAATATAAATTATTGAGAATGATCACCTGTGTGTAAACAATTATTTAAACAATCACGACATAAAATGTCAAAACGTCATATTGCTCTCGCAACTTGTTTCACCTCGATGAAATTCACTGAGACCGGTTTCCGAGATCGGTTGAGCGCATGTCTCCACGTCGAGAGAGGAGTGGGAACGCGAGAGCACTAGAGCACTCTCGGATTGCTCGTGCAACTACTCTAGGAGGTGTTCACACTTCTCTCGAGAGCTCTCTGCTCTCGCTCTACCGCAATAAGTGTCCCCGTGTAGACTTACCTTAACAACACAATCCGAGGAACAAGGAAATCAATCAATCAACACAAAAACCCCAAATTGTTAACGCATTTTTAAACTTTATTCAATTTTTTTGTTGTGTTCTCAATACAAACATCACACTTCACCCTCCTCCTCCTCAATTCTCCATCCGCTACACGTCAAATCATATAAATTACATAAATTATATAAACCCTAAATATTACACTTATTATATACAAAGTAGCTTTTTCTTGTGGCAATATCGTGTTAAAAACACTCAAGTGGGAAATTTGTTTTATTTAACCCACTAACTTATACGTACATTTATATGTATTTATATGTAATATTATTTTCTTCGTTTAGTCCGACATGTTAACGACATTGTTTAAAAAAAGAAAAAAAATCGTACGGTTAATATTAAAGAACCAAAAAAAAAGGAAAAAACTGGAATAACAATTAATAAGTAGTGCTTTTGTCTCATTTAGATGTAAATTAAACTTGTTACTTGTAACTTAATCGCCTTAGGAACTACTCGAAGGTTAATTTCAATTACGAGTTAATGTCTTTTTTTAGTTTTTTCTCCTTTATTATTTACTACTAATTTTTTGTTTTCTGGAATTTTCGTGTATAATTTTGATGGTTCTTTTTATGACGTCAAAATCAACGAAAAAACGTCAAAACGAAACGGCGTGAAAAGTCAGAAAGTCGAAAAGCGAGTTCTTCGGACGTCCGAAAAGTGTTTTTTTGAAACCGTCTCAAAACGTTGATTTCAAAAAACAAAAATCGAAAAATATCAGGTCGAAATAAAATGAAAAACCGGATACGTTTTTTTTTGTTTGGACGTCCAAAGAAATTTTCGCTCCGTTTTTGCACCTCAAACCGCGTAATTTTGATCAATTTCAAAAAAATCACACAAAAAAACAAAAACGTAATTTCAAAATGGCAAAAACGGTACAATTTTCGATCGTTTTGGAACGATAATATTATTGCACATGGCACATTTTGTAGTATAAACAAAAAGACGTCAAAAAAACGACAAAAAAAAACGTGAAATCAAATCATCACCATTAAAAAACAAAATTACAGATCTCGGGGTTGAATTTTTGACGCGAGTCAAAATCAGTGGTACTCGCGCCGTTCAAATTCTTGGTTTTTCTTTAAACGAAAGAACATATTGATTTTGACACAAAAAAACAAAAAAAAAACACTTTTTTGTAAAATCACAGATGATTTTTTTGTTTTTTAAATTTTTTTTGATTTTTTCCATAATATGGAAAAATATGGAATTTTTTTTGTTTCACATATCATGTATCATGTATCATATACACATACATGTTGGTTTTAAATGGAAAAAAAATGGAATTATGGTGTATATACGGCGTATATACGGTGGACGTGGTGTTCCGATGTTCCGGTGAGCAATTTTCTTCAGCGGCTCGTTTTTGGAGTCGTTTGGCCACTGGTCGATTTGGGGGTCCTGAAACAGGTTTGAAAAAACGAAAATTTAACAAACAAAAATTTTTTTTGAACCAAAAAAGAGGGTTAAATGAGTGACAGGAAGGTCTGTGAGGTGTGGATGGATGTTATAATAAGGTTTTTTTTATAGTATCCACATTGAATGGAAAATAAAATTTTTATTCTTCGATTTGTCAGGCCCCTTACGGGTAGTGTTTAGGTACCTACCTAAATTTGCAATCATGAAAATCTTGTGTTAACTCCGTAGAGCTCGGAAAACAACGAAATTTTCGCACTCGTTTTAGTTTTCGGCCAAAAAAGTAGTTACGCAGCCTCTTGACGAAAAAAAGTATTCTATACTTTTTTGAAGTACATGAAATTCCCTACAATTTCAGTGGTCGTACAACTCCGTAGGCCGAGTAGAACTCGAGATAGAGCTGTGCGAAAACAGAACATTTTTTTCCCAAAAGTACAAATTTTATGTCACGGTCATTTTTGTAGTCTTGTACCGTCCAAAATGCTGGTCCTACGTAAATAAACCTCGGAGAAGGATTTGAAGGCAATTTAATAAGCTTTAATTTAAGACCAAAATGGTGCTTCTAGACCGAATCGTTCTCTCAAAAACCAACAAAAACCGAAAATGGAGAAACCGGTATTGGATCCCAACTGATGTGAAATGTACACGGCATTAAGAGGTTTTATATGGCAGTATTATGCTTTACTTACGAGTACTTAAAGAGTGTTAAATTCTGCGTCGATGAACCTTAGAAACATTAAATTTGGTCCAGCAGTTTGGCCACACAGCGCGTTCAAAAATTGGATCTTTTGGCTATAGCTCCAAAAATATTTGTCCGATCAAAAATCCCTTTTTTTCGCCTGAAAGCTAGTTAAATTTACTATCAAGACCTCTTAAGAAGAAATGAGGAGGCGAATACACTGGCCGAAAAATAGTCAGAGACCGGTCGTCATCGGACCCAAACTAGGGGTGGGGAATATTTAACGAAACCGGTTCAAATAACCTAATACTGGCATGTAACCTAATACCAGATAACCTATTACCAGAAAACCCCTACTGGAATAACTGTTTTGAGAACTTGGGGGAAAGGCCATTCAAATAACCGCTTCAAATAACCTAATACTGTCCAGTAACCTATTACCAGAAAACCCCTACTACTGGAATAACTGTTTTGAGAACTTGGGGGAAAGGCCTTTCAAATAACCGCTTCAAATAACCTAATACTGTTGTTTTGAGAACTTGGGGGAAAGGCCTATTAAATAACCTAATACTGGCCAGTAACCTAATACCAGATGGCCTATTACCAGGAAACCCCTGTTACTGGAATAACTGTTTTGAGAACTTGGGGGAAAGGCCTTTCAAATAACCTAATACCAGATGGTCTATTACCAGAAAACCCCTATTACTGGAATAACTGTTTTGAGAACTTGGGGGAAAGGCCTTTCAAATAACCTAATACTGTCCAGTAACCTAATACCAGATGGTCTATTACCAGAAAACCCCTATTACTGGAATAACTGTTTTGAGAACTTGGGGGAAAGGTCTTTCAAATAACCTAATACTCCCAGTAACCTAATACCAGATGGTCTATTACCAGAAAACCCCTACTGGAATAACTGTTTTGAGAAGTTGGGGGAAAGGCCTTTCAGGGCCTCTTTGTAGCCGGCCATTCGGGATTCCGTGATAATAGGTTGGCTGGGACTATTCCAGGTAATAGGTTCCACGTAATAGGTTACGGAAAACGAATGCGTGAAAGGTGTGTGATCATAACTGTCGACAAGTTATTTGAGTGAGTATTGAGTTAGTTTCGAGTAACACCGACCGTCTGGTAATAGGTAACTAGGGGTAGGGAATATTTAAAGAAGCCGCTTCAAATAACCTAAGACTGGCCAGTAACCTAATACCAGATGGCCTATTACCAGAAAACCCCTATTACTGGAATAACTGTTTTGAGAACTTGGGGGGAAAGGCCTTTCAGGGCCTCTTTGATGCCGGCCATTCGGGATTCCTTGATAATAGGTTGGCTGGGACTATTCCAGGTAATAGGTAATAGGTTCCACGTAATAGGTTACGGAAAACGAATGCGTGAAAGGTGTGCGATCATAACTGTCGACAAGTTATTTGAGTGAGTAGGTATTGAGTTAGTTTCGAGTAACAACGACCGTATGGTAATAGGTTGCGGTATTAGGTTATTTTGGTAATAGGTTACCGGCGATTCGGGAACCTTTCCAGCATCCAACATGAAACCCAGTCTGCCCTGGGCGCTGGAATGGTTCTCGAATCGCCGGTAACCTATTACCAAAATAACCAAATACCACAATACTCAGAGGCCCTCAAAGGCCTTTCCCCCAAGTTCTCAAAACAGTTATAATGGAATAAATTCCAGTAGTAGGGGTTTTCTGGTAATAGATTATCTGGTATTAGGTTACTGGACAGTAGTAGGTTATTTGAAGCGGTTATTTGAAAGGCCCTTCCCCCAAATTCCCAAAACAGTTATTCCAGTAGTAGGGGTTTTCTGGTATTAGGTTACTGGACTGTATTAGGTTATTTGAAGCGGTTATGTTAAATATTCCCCACCCCTAGTTACCTATCACCAGACGGTCGCTGTTACTCGATAACCTATTACCAAGGAAATAACCGTATTAGCCATACCTAACCCAAACCCAACTGTGGGACATCCAAAATGCGATTATCTCGAAAACTACTAACTGTACAGAAAATACGACTGAGACGTGTTTTGTAGAGAATTTAATTGCCCACATTTTCGGTGTCAGTAAGTTTTTTCGTAGGTACAACACGTCACGAGATATGAACGAAAAAACCAAAACTCGATGAACCTCGTACCTTTGGCTCATGCTCCAACTCGCCGACGTCCGGCCGCTTGTAAGGAAAACAAAAATGACGAAATTTTCAACAAGTGAGAATAGTTAAGAAAAAAAGTCAACAATTACAGTGTTATTCATATTTTATTAATACGCCGTTACCACCGCGCCAAAAGCGCAAATCTGCTTTTTTGGGGTCGTTTAAGAGCCAATTTTTTGAACAGTGAGAAATTTTGTAGATGCACCGAAACGAAAGTGACCAAAAACAAGAGTTTTGGTGCGGTGGTAACGATATGGTGTAAATTTGTTTGAATTTTCCTTAACTAAAAACCAAAAATTTTTTTAATAAACCAAAAAACCAAAAATATTTAAGAATATTTTAAAAACCAAAAAATATTTAATATTGTCATTCGAAAACGCAGAAAAAGCCGAATGTTCAATTGTCATGCCATAAATGCGTAAGCTCTCCGATTTCAAAGTTGATCAAAATTTGAGGGGTTGTTGTAAGGGGGGAGGGGGGGAGGGTTGACTTGAAAACGTTGAATAAAGTTGATTTAGAATCGAATCGAGGCGTTCTTTAACATTGACTGGAACAATGACAAGACCAATATTCGACTATAAAACGTCGAAAAAAATCGATTTAGTATTGAGCTCCAACATCAGAACCAAATAATCGATTATATCATCAAATTATTAATCGTAAGCTAATAATCGATGTGACCAATTAATCGGTATTGAATAGTCAGTGTTCCGAAAGCAAATTATCGATTTTCTAAGTAGGTACCCATTTCAAATGCATAATTATTTACGGGCTTCCTTAGTACCTAAAAATCTAAAATCGAGTTGAGGTATTCATTTGGGATAAAACGGACCTGCGACGAAGGGTTCACTATTATTTGGTTTTTTCTGCTCATAATATGATACTATCTTCAGAACAGTGTGATTTAGCGACAATCCGTAAAAACCGCGTAGAAGAGCATTAAAAGTCCTTTAAAATGCACTTTACAAAAGTATTTGTGGTTCAATACTAACGGTCTACATATTCCATTCTGCAACATATATTCGAATTCTTTTTTGGCTATGGCTAACTTGGATCTAATCTTCTGAACTTAGCGGCTATTGGTGGTCCTGTTGTCTCAATGTAGTGCATCACATTGTGCTTTGGTGGTTTTATTTCAAGTGTGACTCTTGTGATGTCCTTGAATTCGCCGAGGAGTGTGTCGTACCTTGAATTCGTACCTATGGTAGTAATCAAAGGAGTATTGCACTGAATGGGAAAACCTTCGGAAACCATTGAAGTCAATGCGTCTCGCAGACAATGCTTTTTCAGATCAACAAGCAAACCGTAATGTTCTAAAAAATCAGCACCTATTATTGGTTTGTTAACATCAGCAATCATGAATGGCCAGGTGAATACACGTCGTAAACCTAGGTCGACTGAGAGTAATTTAATGCCATGAGTTTTGATCTCCGACCCATTTGCTGCAAAAAGTTTATATGCAGAGTTCACCTTGCGATCAGCGTTTGTAGGTGGTACAACGGACAAATCTGCTCCCGTGTCAATCAGAAACTGTAACTTACTTAGCTTGTCCTTGCCAGCTTGTGGCGGCTTGTCATGCCAGCTTCGCTTGCCGCCACCTGCGACTGGCTGTTCAGTTTCCCGACTTGTTTTGATTTTTTTTTTCACTTCTGTAACAGCACGGTGATTCGCAACGAAATGGATTTTCTCCGTACTTAAAATGGAAACGACATTTCCAAGTTCCAGCAGCTACTTTTGAAGCTTGGTTGTTATTTTTAGTCACTGATCGAGAATTGTTGCGGCTTTTTGAACGTGCTCTACTTCTACTACGATATTGGCTACGTCCTCTCGAAAGAGCTTCGACTTGCATACTCAAAGTTTCTATCTTCTCTAGCAACGAATTATACAAGGGATCCCCTTCACACGAAACCCTGATTCCAAACGATGGAACCAGATTGGAACGGCAGTGCTCCAAAACGGTGGAGGTTGAAAATGAGTAATCGTCAATCTGCCATTGTTTCTCCGATTCTCTTTGGAAGGTCCTTGTACAGCATCACCGGCACTTGGAGGATTATTGTTCGTGTTCATTGTCGCGGTCACCAATTTATAGCGAGAGAAAAACACTTGTTGAAACTCAATCGGGAAATTGTATATTAATAATTTGTGAAATAAAATCATGTGTGGTCGAGAAGAGCAACAGGTGAAAATTTTTAATTTGTAAGAAATAATAAAATTATAACAAAACGGAGTGTCCACCACACCGATCAAAATAGGAAAAATTTCGAATAGTCAAAGAACTCAAATTCGACCATATCGGTGTTTAAAAATGGCTCTGACGAAGAAAGGAATACGCACATATATGTGGTGAAATCTAGTGGTGAAATCTGAGGATTCTATAAAGTCCCTAAAACCAGCATTTTTTTCGCATTTTAAGAAATTTTAGTTTAAGAAGTTTTTTTGATCAGCTGTATCTTCCGTTAGTATTGAGCCAAAAATACTTGTAAAAAGTGGATGTTAAAGGACTTTTAATGCTCTTCTACGTGGTTTTTACCGATTGTCGCTAAACCACACGGTTGAGAAGACATGAGCAGAAAATACGAAATGGTAGTGAACCCCCCCCCCCACCCTCCCCCTACGACAACCCCTCAAATTGCAGTCTAGTAAGAGAAGTCCGTTCTGTAGGAGGTCTCGGGTTCGATTCCCCGGTCGGGCCGTGACTGGGGGCCTTGAAGTTTCATATGTAATACATATTAATATATTTATAATTCCATGCAATAACCACACACCGACATGCACTTGACCTAAACTAAAAGTTATAAATAAATAAATACATTCATCTACAATATAAAAATAAAAATAAAAAATAACATGATCACAATATGAAGCAATCAAAACCAAAAGCCTTGGAAAATGAAGTTGACAAAAAATTTTAAAAATAAAAAAACTACAAAATATTATTTAAAAAAGTCAGACATTAAAAAAAACACAAAACAACAAAATGTTTGATTTTGAAAAAAAAGTCCAAATTTCAATCCATCACACAAAATTTTTTTTTGTCGTTTGTTTTGTTTTACCCGGAGGAAGACGCCGAGGAAATTTCGGAGTTTCCGACGTACACGGGGATTTTGGACGTTCTATAAAGAAAAACAATAACAACAATAATTTTCTTTTGTTATTTAATTAAATAATAAAATTTATTTACTGTTCGTAATAAGTTCCTCCCTATCGTCACCTCCACGTCGTCGGAAAAAACGGAATTCAAAAAAACCAGTTTCTGGGGCGAATTTTCGAAATGGCGACGACTTTTCGGCACTTACGCCTCTTCGTACGTGAAGGTCTTCAATGAGCGGGAAAAAATTTGGTTTGAAGGTATTTTTAAATAACAATGTTTGAAGGTTCCGCCGCAGAGAAACCAAAATCCACCACCAACGAAGTGGTCACCCTGCAAGGCCTGTAACACTTACCCGCACGATTTCTTTCATATACGGAAAAATTCGTGGTAGTGCGGGTTTTGTCCCGTCAAATTACGATCTTTGTTCGGGCGGGTTTGATATACGTTAGTGTGGAAAGTCTTGCAGGGTGAACCACCTCCTCCAGATTCCCAGAAACCGCCACCACAACCACCAAAACCACCACCACTGAGACGCTCGAAGAGTCAAATTCTCAAAACGTCCGACAGAAAACGAGAGTTTTCCTCAAAGCACAAATAGTCCAGTCAAGATGTGCATCCGTCCAACCAGGGGTACGGTCATTACGAATTCACTAAAGTTTCGCACTTTTTTAAAGGTTTTTGCTCAATATTTCATTAAAGAAGGGTCTGACGGGTATGGCCACCGTATACACTCTAAAACTTGACTAAATTCCCTACAATTTGAGACCAGAACGATCTCTGTACGACCATTAGTTCTTCAGATACAGCTCTTCAAAAACAGACCAAATTTTCCAAAAAGTGAAAAACCGTCCTAATGGTAACTTATTTTGTGAAATACCTTCAAACTTGTGAAATTTTTTTTCTACGTTGTTGGGGCACATATGAATAGTGAGAAACCAAAAAACCAGCTTCCAAAGTCCAGAGCGACCCTAGTTGACGTCAAAAAACCACTCAATTTTCGCACTATTTTAGGTTTTTGCTCAATATTTCATTAAAGAAGGGTCTGACGGGTATGGCCACCTATACAGCCTTAAAGTAGACTAAATTTGCTACAATTTGAGACCAGAACGACCTCTGTACGACCATTAGTTCTTCAGATACAGCCCTTCAAAAACAGACCGAATTTTCCAAAAAGTGAAAGACCGTCGGAAATGGTCACTTATTTTGTGAAATACCTTCCAACTTATGAATTTTTTTCCAAGTTGTTGGGGCACACGAATAGTGAGAAACCAAAGAACCAGCTTCAAAAGTACAGAGCGACCGTAGCTGACGCCTGAAAACCACACATTTTTCACACTATTTTAGGTTTTTGCTCAGTATTTCATTAAAGACGGCTCTGACGGGTATGGCCACCATATACACTCTTAAACTAGACTAAATTTACTACAATTTGAGACCAGAACGACCTCTGTACGACCATTAGTTCTCGAGATACACCTCTTCAAAAACAGACCAAATTTTCCAAAAAGTGAAATAGGCACAGGGTCAGCTGAGTTGCTCCTACAGCTAACAGACGTATCCATGATCAGACGTTTTCCCCAGTAAGGGAGACATTTTATTACAAATTGAAGGTATAAATAAAACCGATAAAATTATCATGTATGAAACTAGAAGCTTATGCTCTTTCCAAATCCTGATGTATTCGAAAACCGTTTAAATACAATAATCGATTATACAAAATAATCGGTACCTACACCATCTTTTAGAATTAATCGATTAATCGTGGTTAAATAATCGATTATTTAACCAAGATTAATCGATTAATTTTAAAAGATGTGCATTCCCTCTTCCCAACAACACCAAACAAATTCGTAATGACCGAACCTTTGCCTTGAACGACACCCCTTTCACGTCTAAACTTGACTGGACTGAAACACAGCGCCACGTGGACAGCTCCACGTGGAAGACGCCATTTTGTTTTTCACGTGTTCATAAATAAAACGCAGAAGAGACGAGGACATTCAGAAGGCGAGAAAAACAAGAGCTTCAAAGTTCAGTGGGTGGATTTTTGTTTGTCGTTACCTATTGCTTTGCACGAGCGTCGGTATGCTAGAGGCCCGCGATAAACTATCCCTACAAAGAAATAAGGTTATATAATATATAAAACATTGTTTTATTTTACTGTTCAAATCTTGAAACAACAACAGTAACAATTAAAAAACGAAAAAAAATTAAAATCAAAAGGAATCGATCGAAACGACTGCTTGATCAGCACCATCGTGACACATCGTGATTTTGTCTCTTCTGGAGGAAAGTCGTCCGAAGAAGGTCACACTTATTCATAATATTTGTACTGACGTCAGGGACGTAGATGAATAATAATTATTAATTGTTATTAATTATAATTAGTACAAATTGCGACTAATAATTACCTGGTGCTGGGGGACGAGGTGCCGTTGAGCGTCGAGGGGGCGGTCAGTTTGCGGGAGCTGCTCGCCGACGACGACGTCGTGCGGGACGGTACAGACCTCCGAGGGATCCGCGAAGGCGTTCCATCGTCTGTACGAAAACCAAATAACCAAAATAAATTAATTTATCAATGAATACGTCGCAGGAAAACGGGAAATAAATAAATAAAAAATCCCCAGTCATGCAGCATGGCTATAAGAGCGAATTTTCGAAGAAATTACTGGTTTTATGTAATATGTCTCCATTGAAGGACTTGATGTCGATGAAGAACATCTCAAGTAACAACCACGTTTCTTCATCTTCAATGTGTTCCAGTTTGAGAACGGAATAAGACATAGCAATTCTGATTTCACCATCGTTTTTGGCGTTAAAAAAACCCTTTAAATTGAGGTTTCACTTGTGTGACTGTTTCGTTTTGGGTATTTATGGGTAATCCCCCCCCCCCCTTAAAACTCCCCAAACCCCCCACAGCTTATAGATTTGTCAACGCTGAACACGACGGTGAAGTCAGAATTGCGATATCTCAATCCGTTATCAGAGTAGAGCAGAATAACCACGAAGAACATCTCAAGTAACAACCACGTTCCTTCATCTTCAAAGGGCTCCAGAATGAGAACGGAATGAGATATCACAATTCTGATTTCACCATCGTTTTTAGCGTAAAACAACCTTTAAAATGAGGTGTCACTTGTCAGACTATTACATTTTGAGGGATTTATGGGTTATTTTCTCCCCTAAAACTCCCCAAAACCCCCATTACAGTGGCCCGATTCTGGCCATAACTGTGAGCTGTAACTCCAGACGATAACTCTCCGTAGAATGTACCTATTATGTATGTAGTATACTCGTATATATATTTAAACATATGATTTTGGTGAATTTTGGCCAGTGAATTCAGGATGGTTTGGAACTGATTTTAGTAGGAAAATTATAGACTTTTTCAGCATTTTGACATTTTATGTCTTTACCTACTATGGCACATAACTCAAAAAGTGTGACATTACGGTGTGACGAAGAAAGCGTTATGAAAAATCTCTAATGATTTTCACGTACAACCGATTCGTTGCTACGGAACTTTAAGTCGCCTGCGTAGGCAAACGGGTAAGATTTTCGGAAATCAGTACCACTTTCATAGTTGATGTGACTGTAGAATTTTGAATTAAATTTCACTTACGCCTGCGTTGTCCTTCTCGACGAATATCAGTAGAAATATTTTCTTCTCCTTGTAGAAATAGCCTTAATTTAACTTACCTTGTTTTTAAAGGATTTTAATGAAAATTTTAGTATTTAAAATTTAACAAATTTTGGACCGAGAACAATAGTTTTTTAACAAACTCGCTGAAAACGTGGGGTTTTCGAGAGAAAAAAGTCAGGGATTTTTTTTTTTTTTTTTTTGAGAAAAAACAGTTGGGGGGGGGGGGGATTTAAACCTTAAGAAATATCCTTAAGAAAAATCCTTAAGAAATACCTGAGCTGGCGAGACTGAGGGACGAGCCGTGTCTGGACGGCGGCTTCGACCCCTGACGCGAAGCGGGTCTCGAATTGGACCTTGACCCCGGCAACGATCCTCCGGGCGTCAGCGACGACGGCGCCCGCAGCGACGCCTTCCGCGGAGTCGCCGACGTCAACGGCGTGTCGACGTCGCTCAACGACCCGACGGACCCGCGGGACTGCGATCCCCGCGAACCGGGCGTCATCGGAACGGACCTCGTGCTCTTCTCTCGAACCTGCGGAGAACGAAGAACGAATTACCAGAAGGAACAGGTTCACAGGGTTCATATACCGGTTATATGATGTTGAGGGATGTCGAGGGTCGGTCAAATGAAAATTGATATATTTCTTCATCTTCAGGGCAGCTTATAAAATGGAGTTAGACTCCAACAGGGAAGTTCTTGCCTCCAGATCACAGAAGTAACAACTTGGTAACAACTTATATGATGCGTTGGTAATAATTACTAACCCCAAAAAGTCTCAATTCATTATTTTCTCTAAGAAAGCCCTTCCACCCACAGTTTCTACGCCTTCTTTACTTGTTCAGGGATTCTCAGTCGATCCTAGCTCTGTGGTAAGGGATCTTGGAATATTTCTTGATCCCCAGCTTACTTGGCGTCATCACGTTTCCCATGTCGTTAGGAAGGTCTATGGTTCCTTGTACTCCCTCAAAAAGTTACGGAATTTCACCCCTTCTAACCTTAAGTTAATTCTTGCTAAGTCATTAGTCCTACCTCATTTTGATTATGGTTGTGAATTGTTTTCCACCAATTTGAATACCGAGCAGCTCCATCGCCTTCAGGTATGTTGGAACTCAGTTGCTCGTTTCGTGTTTAATATTCGAAAATACGATCATATTACTATCCATTCCATGGCTCTGGTAGGTTGCCCAATGATTAATCACTTTGAAATGCGAGTATGCCTTTTTATTTTTCGATTATTGTATGGAAATACCCATAGTCCTGAGTACCTTGAAGGCATGTTTTTTGTTGGTCACTCTGATAGACTTCGCGCTCTTACAGTGGTGCCTCATTGTACAATCTCAATGGGCAGATCCCTGCGGATTGCTGGGGCTAGGTTGTGGAACTTGTAGCAGCTTGAAATTACGCTACGAAAGAAACTACTCGTCGCACGTGAACATTAGAAGTGATTTTTATTAAATCCAAAACGAATCCTAACATCTTGTTGCTAGGTTGTGTAAATAGCTACGCAGTCTCTTGGAGTCGCTACATTTCTCCCCCTCCTCACTGCAGCCGCTGGTTAGGCCCAACGCTTACGCAACTGGTCTGCGTGTTTCCTCTTCACTTCTCCTCTGACTTCGACTTCATATGACCAGAGTCCCGTTCTTCTGCGTACAAGGCCTAGCTCTTGCCCTGCGTCCCTTGGCTTCTGCACCCAGACCCTGTCCCCCACGCCAAACGTCCGCTCCCGTGCTGCCTGATCATGATGGATTTTCTGTTTCACTACGCTGATATCCACTGTCGACTCCACACTGGGTTTGAGCAAATCAAGCCTGGTGTTGATCGGGCGCCCATAAAACAGTTCGGCTGGCGATCTCTTTGTCGTTTTCTGTGGGGTGGTTCTGTACGAGAACAGGAATGTCTGCACCCGTAGATCGAAATCTGTGATGGCACTCAAGGCTTTCATCCGTTGCTTGAACGTCATAACCTCCCGTTCGGCTAACCCGTTTGTCTTTGGGTGATAAGGCGATGATTTAATGTGGACAACGTTATTGTTCGCGCAGAACCCTCGGAACTCGGAACCTGTGAACTGGGGCCCATTGTCGCTCACAATTGCCCTGGGAATGCCACATCTTGCAAACAGGCCCCTTAACAAAGAGATTGTCTTCGAAGTTGTAATTCTGTCCATGGGGAATATTTCAAGCCACTTGGTTGCTGCATCAACAACAATAAGCCAATATTTCTTCTGAAATGGCCCACAGAAGTCAATATGTATGCGGGACCATTGAGCCGCTGGGACTGACCATGAGTACAGTGGAACTTCCTGCTCCTGCGGGCGGTTTTCCTGACAGAACTGGCATGACCTCACATGCTGGTCAATGAGAGAGAGAGAGAGAAAGAGCTTTATTGGATCAGATTACTTAGACAACATGTTACATTATAAAACTTATATGGTACATTACATTATTATTGTCTACATTATTATTAGCTATGTCCTTGTCTATGTTTGGCCACCACACGTGACATCGAGCCACCGCCTTCATGCCTGTCATACCTGGATGCCCCTCATGCAGGACCTGCAGCACAGCCGTTACAGAACTCCTTACCCCTGTCTTGTCGATCAGTCTCCGAGCTTTCCGTCTTCCGTGGCCTTATCGAACAACATTTCGGTTTTGCTCCAAACTCGCTTCCCATTGCTTGACTGTCTGACTACTCGTAGTTGGCCCAGGCCTAGAGCGTTCGGCCATTCGGGGGGCTCTGGGTGGCTTTGCCTTAACATGGTGCCCCCTTGGATATGTTTTTGAGATCCAGACCCTTTCCACCAAATTTGTTGCTGTATTTTTTCTTTTAATTCTGTAATTTTATGTAATTCTTAACTCTGTAATTTATGTACCTAATTCTTAAAGGCCATGATTTTATTTATTTTGTATTTTTTTTGTATTTACAACCTTAAGGGCCCCAAGAGGCCTATTGTAAATGTATATGCCAATAAAGGTCTATATGAAGTTGTTACTTCTGTGATCTGGAGGCAAGAACTTCCCTGTTGGAGTCTAACTCCATTTCATAAGCTGCCCTGAAGATGAAGAAATATATTCTTCGAAACGTTGGCACATAAATTTTCATTTGACCGACCCTCGACATCCCTCAACATCATTCTTACTGACGGTCAAACTAAATCACACACACTCATACCTGTTATATTGTAACAATCACCACGTAAGAATCTTACAGTCACAACTTATAATGTCTATTTGGAGGGTTGTAGGAGGTTGTAAAGAAAAGGAGACGTTTTTCCGAGATTTCGGCTTTAATAAGCCATCTTCAGGGCCGTAACATATCGAGGGTCTCACAGCAACACCCCACATCGTCACTTTTGGCCAAAATGAGTTACCTAGCTATGCATACCATTCGAAGCGTCTTTTCCCGGCGGATCGATCTAACTAAGTACAAGTTAGGTACCGTAGAATGCCCGGAATAGGGACAGGTTTTAGAGGTTTTCCACAATTATCCTATTTAAAAACTTGATTTTTCTAACCTTGAATCCCAAATTTGCATTCTGCAGAGTATTGCGGACTTAATGGCTTCGTATTTTTTTTTTTTTTTTTTTTTTCAAAAAGTGTCCCGATTGAGAGGCATAGGTTCCGGAATAGGGACACACCTTGTTTTTCTTCAAAAACCCATTTATATCACCTATGTTATCAATAGGGACAAGGTTTTTCTTTTCAAAAAACGTTCCACAGCCTCAACTGACAAGTGGGTGGACAAATTATCCCCCACCAGGAATTTTGAACCGTCAGTTCGCCTTGCACGAGGAATCAGGACTTCGGCGAAGCCAGTCATCAAAGCAGGTGAAATCGAACGATCCTGACGAACTTCGATTGTACCTGGCACCTTCTGGGCCTCCTTCGGTCCAATTTTCATACAGGTGCTTCGAACGGTAAACAACATACGGGGGCAGAAGCTCTCCCTCGCCAGTGCAGGCAAACATCAAGCTAGTTGACGACTTCGTGGTGTTCAGGATTCTATCAGGGTATTTTTGCCCTCTTTTGACGATTGCCTTTTTGCGCCCAGGATCATCGCTCAAATTAGTTTCGTCGTAATCGTAAATGTGGCTTGGTGGCACTCCATCCAAAGTGGCTTTCAAATTTCCAAAAAAAGCGGTGAGGTTCTCTCTTGAAACAAAAGCACGGGCAAGCTTCACATTTTGGCAGAGTCTTTGGGAGATTTTCCTTCTGTGCCTATTCAAAAAGCCTCTGATCCATTTTTTTGGTGACATGGAAAATGAGAAGATCATGAATACATGACTGTCCCTATTGAGGCTCTCAACAATGAAAAAATGACTTTCTGACGAAAAATCGACATTGTAAGTTATTATAAAGCCACATTTTTAAAACCTGGAAACGGTGTTTGTATCGTGAGATGCCTGGTAACCCAATATAAGTGCAGAAACCTACCAAAAATAAGCCGTACCCGAGTTCCGAATGAAGTTTTTGGAGGTAGCCTAAACAACAATTTCAACTGATAAGCGTTATCAGGCGCCTAAGGGATCCAAACGCTTCATCTTCTTCTTCTTCTTTGAGGATCACTGAGAAGACATTCCGACGGAACGTTTCCATGCAAAAAGCATAGAATTGCTCTAATGGAATCCTTATGGTCGCTAGTTGTATCTCGTTCTACCAACAGCGTCCCTTTTCAGGATCCAGTCCCTATTCCGGGCATTCTACGGTACCTACGTTAGGTAACACTAAATCTCAAGATTTATTTCACTGAATTACTACTCAGTAAACATAGTCAGTGGTAGATGGTTTTTGGCTCTGCTGAAAAGTCGCCAAAATGACATTGTAGGGAGTTGCCGTGAGGCCCTCGATATAATGACAATCTGCTATAAGGCTTGACCGTTGTCGGTATCACCAACTTACAATTCTAAATAATTTAATAGTACAGTTATTGACTTACGTAGGTATTGTTTCCTCAACCCAGTCTGTTACGTTCTGAATGAACTACTCGTCAGGTTTATTTTGTTTTCTCAGTACGTACGGATAGCAGTACGGAGAGGTTATAGAGGGTGTTGTTTGTTGAAATCCCCCCCAAAACAACTCCAGGATGCTCGCTGTTGAGTGTGCATATAGAAACCTGATCCTCCTACCCCTAACCTCCACCGTCAATGTTTTCCTGTTCCCTGTCTCCTTCCCACAACCCCCTCTCACCCTTAGTCACCCTCGGTTTCACCTAATATGTTTCCTCTGTTACACCAGCAGGGAGCTTTACGCTTCTTTCAATGCTGTTGGCGGGAGATTTTTGACAGATGAACAAGCCTGAATTGAAGCATTACTTCATTATAGGTGTACCTACCACCACTGATTACTCGTGACCACCAGTAATGCTTATAATAGGGGTATTCATGGTTTGGTCGTTCGGGATCGAGAAGGTCGCGAATGTCGCAAACGTGCGGTTGCCATGGGGAACGGGATGAGTGCGCATGCGCGTCTTGGGATTCTCGACTCGATCCGTCGAGTCGATTTTCCGGAGTCGGAGGTCTGGTAAAAATCGAGTAGCGATGGTCGAGCTTGGTCGTGAACTGCAGCAGCGCTTCCTAGCGGTGTGATAAGGAAACTTACACAGGCGTTGTCATGTGATATCGCATACTTGAGATAACAGTAGTTAACGGTAGATAACAGTAGATAACAGTAGTTTAAAAAAAGCAGATCTAGTACTACATTCATCCGCTCGGAGCGCTGTAACCACGATTTCACTTCGAAACTCGACGGTCATCGAAGGAGGCGTTCATGGTTCAGTCCGTTTGCGACCAGCTCGATTGCGAAGATCTCGACAGTCGACTCAAACCATGAATACCCCTAATATACCAAAAAGTGCGACCTACCTAATAAATGTTCTTAAATTTAAATTGTTCAAGTATTTTTCAAATAATTTTTTTTTTAAATAAGTAAGTAATAAAAAATTTGGAACTTTTCTAATTTTGAGATAGTAAAAAGTATCGATACTTGAATGTAAAATCAATTCAAGGACGCCCCTTCACGTTACCTGACACGTGTGCGGCGTGTGGATCCTCTGAGCGACTGTGATGGGGAACTCGGACCTCGCTTGGGCCTCGCGCTCTCGCAGCTTTTCGAAAATCGGCATCAGCTCTTCCAGAAGTTCTCCGGCTGAATTTGGTTTCCAGAGAGAGAGAGAAGGATGACGTTTGGTTTTTTTTGAACGTTCAAAAAAAATAACACAAAAAACGGGACCACATCAAAGATTTGTCTTTTTGTGGGGGTTTTCAGCGATGAGACAATGAAAAAGCAAACAAACCAAAACGTTGACCCAAACCACACCAAACCAGGCCATCATTCATTTCAGAGGTCATCAGATTCTTATAGGCGAATTTTTGAAAGAGCAAAAAAATACACCACTAAAATCTTTGAAATTAGACTGAAGTTGATGGAAAAAAATGAACCATCAAAATCACTTTGAAATGTCCTCCTTTCTTGTATTTTTATTTTTTTTAAAGCAAACCAGATGTGATTCGCAAGGAGGATTTTAAGATTTGAGGACATTTTTTAGGACGTCTGTCTATGCGAGGAGGACATCTGAGCCATACGGGATTGGCTTGCAGAATTGCCTTATGAATATGTCTTTGAAATTAAACTGGAAGTTGATGGAAAAAATGAACCATCAAAATCAGTTTTAAATGTCCTCCTTTCTTGTATTTTTATTTTTTTAAAGCAAACTACAGGTGATTTGCAGGGAGGACATTTTTTAGGACGTGTGACTACGAAAGGAGGAGGACATTTGAGCCATACGGGGTTGGCTTGCAGAATTGCCTTATGCAAATATCATTGAAATTAGACTGAAAATTATTGAAAAAAAAAACAATGAACCATCAAAATCCGTTTTAAATGTCCTCCTTTCTGGTATTTTTATTTTAATTTTAATATTTATTTTTTTAAAAGCAAACTAGAGGTGGTTTGCAGAGAGGATTTATAGATTTGAGGACATATAGACTAAGAGGACATTTGAGCCGCGTGGGGCCATCAAAGTGGGTTGAAAGTGTCCTCTTTTTGTGAGAATTTGTAAAATTAGGACATTTGTAGGACATCCTCTCGTAAAAATTGAATCGAAATGCACTGAAATTTGAAGGAGAAAAAACGCCTAATACACGAATATTTGCTGTTAGTTGGACACTGGCCCTTAATTGTCACTAGACTACACGTTTTATTTTTTCGTCTTATTATTAATTTTTCGTCCCACTTTTTGAGATGTTACGAGGCTCAAAATAGATTGATTTAAGCAGATTTTTGGCAAATCAATTTTGACAAAAACTATCTCCTCAAAAATTCGCCTAAATTGTGGTACTTTTGTTGGTTTTTCTTTTTTTTTTATTTTTTTTTCATGTCTGGCTGAGGTTTGCGTAGAAGATGTGGATTTGGAAGAGGATTTGATATTGAGATTGAGAGGCCCAACGGAACGTGCAAGTGAACTACCAAAAACGGGAAAAACCAACCAACGGATGCAGCAGCTACGAATAAAATCTGGGGGAACGTGCACGGCGTGAAGAAGAGCAGAAGGGAGATGTGAAGAAAAGTGTATATATATTTAAAAAAAACAACACCGAGAAGAGATAGAAGACAAAAGGAGGAGGTTTCGTGGAGGTTTTCAAACACGCCATGCGGAAGGGAAAAACGAGCGAGACGAGGCGTCGAAAGAGAAACGGAGCAGGAACTTTTACCTGCGGTTTTGCGGCAGATCTCTCATAAATGGCGACGAGAACGTTCCAGTAGACATTTTTTTTTTTTTTCTCAAAAAAGATGACACTACAACTTACCTGAGTCTCACCTGTAGGACGTAAGATCGACATGATTGTACAGGTTCGAGATCGAAGTGCATAAGCGATACCTCGACTATCGATATTGTAATATCGATATATCGCTCGAAAGTACCGTTATATTGATATATTGCATCAAAAATCGTACCGTTCATTCGGTATATCCCTACCCTATTAAGCACACTGTTACATCGACGTATCACTTAACAAAAAATATCGCTCTAATCAAAGTATCTTGTCCAGTTAGATATTTCGCTATCAATATATTGTACACCCAATATATCGCTCAAAATAAATGAATCAGTCGTTTCAGAAACCCAACTAGTCCAAAAAAAGGTTTTTAGTTTTTTGATTGATTCTGTACCCTTTTAGGAAGAGCTACAGGATGCAAGTTTTCTAAAAATTGCTCACTTCTACATTAATTTTATGTGTACAGGTATTGGAAAATCTCAAATGTATGTCAGATGGGCGACGACAGCAGTTTTTCGCGTTTCCTGGTCACTTGGGTTTCGTGGACTAGTCGAGTTTCTGAAACGACTTATTCAAATATCGTTATAACAACATATTGCTACAAGCAACCGTTTATTCAGTATATCCGTATTAAGCATAATGTTACTCGTACATCAATATATCATTGAGAAAAAAACAGCTCTAATCGAGATATCATGCTATAATCGATATATTTAATATCGATATTTACCTCCACATATACCGATACCCACATCCCTAGTGTGATGACATCGAATTTACCACGCATATAATATTAATATTAATATAATGTCGATATGTGATCAATATATTATCGATATATCATTACGATAAGTGAGTGATATATTAAATCGATATGTAAGTGATATATAATATCGATATGTGATCGGTATATTATATCAATATGTGATAGATACATTATATCGATATGTGAGCCATGAATGTGGTCAATATAATATATCGAAAAATAATATAAAAATCGAAAAATAATAATATCGATTTTTGTTTTCTAAATATCATTTCAACTTTCCGATCTACTTCTTCTTCCGTTAGGTACCTACTGAGGTGTTTACCTCGTATGAGTAGTGCCTACCTATAAGTACCTCGTGAACTTCTTACCTTCGTGATGGGTCCAGTGTTGGTGGTCGGCGTCCTCCTTTCGGTCGACAGTTTCGGTTTGAAGGCCGACATGCTTTGTGAGACGTTGTCGGCCAAAATAAACTGCTCGCGGAGCTCGACATTCGTCCGTCCTTTGGCTACAAAAACAAACAACCCCCCGCGTTGTACGTCTCCGTTGCGAGCACAAAACACAAGGAACCTTCTCGGGCGAAGGGGAATTTTTATGGGTTTTCTCTCTCCAAATTTGTGGTGGTGGCGCTCAAAACAACATTTTCCAGGTCGTAGTATCAATTTGTGGGTTAAAATCATTTTTTACCGATTTTGTCCTCTTCGAAGTGGAGGTCAAAAACCAAACTGTAGGAAACTTAACAGTGGGAGTAGCTGATTGGCTTTGGTGTCATAACAGTAGCTGATTGGTTTTGGTGTTGTAACAGTAGCTGATTGGCTTTGGTGTGGTAACAGTAGCTGATTGGCTTTGGTGTCGTAACGGTAGCTGATTTGATTTGTGGTTGTAACAGCAGCTGATTGGCTTTGGAGTCGTAATAGTAGCTGATTGGGTATGGTGCCTTAACAAAATCTGATTGGACTTGGTGTCTTAACAGTTAGCTGATTGAATTCGTGGTTGTAACAGTAGCTGATTGGGTTTGGTGTTGTAACAGTCGCTTATTGGGTTTTGTGTCTTAACAGTAGCTGATTGGCTTCAGTGTCTTAACAGCAGCTGACTGGCTTCTGTGTCTTAACAAAATCTGATTGGACTTGGTGTCTTAACAGTTAGCTGATTGAATTTGTGGTTGTAACAGTAGCTGATTGGGTTTGGTGTTGTAACAGTCGCTGGTTGGGTTTGGTGTTGTAACAGTCGCTGATTGGGTTTGGTGTTGTAACAGTAGCTGATTGGGTTTGGTGTTGTAACAGTAGCTGATTGGGTTTGGTGTTGTAACAGTCGCTGATCAGATTTGGTGCCTTAACAGTAGTTGATTGGCAATAAGTGCCTTAACAAAATCTGATTGGACTTGGTGTCTTAACAGTTAGCTGATTGAATTCGTGGTTGTAACAGTAGCTGATTGGGTTTGGTGTTGTAACAGTCGCTTATTGGGTTTTGTGTCTTAACAGTAGCTGATTGGCTTTAGCGTCTTAACAGCAGCTGACTGGCTTCTGTGTCTTAACAAAATCTGATTGGACTTGGTGTCTTAACAGTTAGCTGATTGAATTTGTGGTTGTAACAGTAGCTGATTGGGTTTGGTGTTGTAACAGTCGCTGGTTGGGTTTGGTGTTGTAACAGTCGCTGATTGGGTTTGGTGTTGTAACAGTAGCTGATTGGGTTTGGTGTTGTAACAGTCGCTGATCAGATTTGGTGCCTTAACAGTAGTTGATTGGCAATAAGTGCCTTAACAAAATCTGATTGGATTTGGTGTCTTAACAGTTAGCTGATTGAATTCGGGGTTGTTACAGTAGCTGATTGAATTTGGGTTCGTAACAGTAGCTGATTGGCTTTGGAGTCTAACAAAATCTGATTGGATTTGGTGTAGTAACAGTTGCTGATTGGCTTTAGTGTCTTAACAGTAAGTGTAGTGGGTAACAGTAGCTTTGGTGTCGTAACAGTATGTGTTGTAGGTAACTGTAGCTGATTGGTTGATGTTGCTACATTAAACCAGTAGGTGTCAGTAAGCGTTACAAGCCACTGTAGCTGACAACAGAGAGCATCAGGAGTTGTGTTGTCAGCAGCTGATGGGGTACTTTTGAAGCTAAATTAAACATAAGTGACACAAAGTGTGATCAGCCGTGGCTGCTGATTGCAATAGCTACATAATGAATGACGTAGGTGATACTGCGTATAAGTGACAGTTGCTAATTGAGTCTTGTAGCTAAAATTAAAATAGTAAGTGATAGGTACTATGAGTGATGAGTCTCAACTCGAAAATCGCGTATAAAAACAATAAAAAAAAAAATTACAAAAAAGGGCACAGGTTTAAACACTAAGTGTCTTGCTGATTACATTTTGAAGGTAAACTAAACAGTAAGTGACACTAAGTGTGGTGGGCCACGACAGCTGATTTTAATGGCTAAAAAATGAAATAAAAAATCGGGTAAAACGAGTGTCTCAAGTGTCAGTTGCTGATCGAATTTTGCAGCTAATGTACTCGTGAACAGTAAGTGACACTAAGTGTGGTGGGCCACGACAGCTGATTATCATAGCTAAATAATTAGTGGATTATCGATCATGAATGTAATAAGTGACAGTTGCCGATTGAATTTTGCAGCTAAAATGTAACGCTAACCTAATAACGAGTGTTGTGGGTGACATTAAGTGCAGCACGTACCAGTAGCTGAATTACTAAACCGTAGATCAACTGGTGGGTAATAGTAGGTGTAGAAAGTGGCAGTTGCTGATTGACTTTTGATTGTTTTTTATTGTTAAATAAAACGATAATTTAAGAGTAACAGCAGTTGTGTGAGGTAATGGCAGCTGATTGCAACAACTTGATGAAAGCTGTAGGTGATAATAAGTGTTCGTCAGGTAGCTGATTGACTGATTGAAATAAAACTGTAGGTAGCTGATTAAACTGTAAGAGGTAAAATGAAGTGGTATGTACCAATGAGTGACAGTATGTTTGTATTTGGATGCTACAATTCAGGTAGCAGTAAGTGCTGTCGGTAACAGTAGCTGATTGACTGTTGCTTCTTCAATCTATCATTAAATGGCAGTAAGTGTCGTATGTAACGTTAGCTGATTGAATGTTCCTGTTAATACAAACTGTAGGTAGCAGTGAGTGTTGCTGATTGACTGTTGCTGCTACAATGAAAATGTAGGTAGCTGTAAGTGTTGTAGGTACAGCAGTTGATTATCTGTTGTATTAGGAAACGTTAGCTGGTTGACTGTTTCTGCTAAAATGAAAAGGTAGGTAGCAGTTAGTGTTGCTGATTGACTTCTGCTGCTAAGAAGTGTTATAGGTGACAGACTGTTGTTGCTGAAATGAAACTGTAGGTAGCTGTAAGTGTTGTAGGTACAGCAGTTGATTATCTGTTGCTTCTTCAATTTATCATTAGATGGCAGTCATTGTCTTCGGAAACGTTAGCTGATTGACTGTTTCTGCTAAACTGCAAAGGTAGGTAGCAGTTAGTGTTGCTGATTGACTGCTGCTGCTAAAAAGTTTTATAGGTAACAGTAGCTGATCGGCTGTTGCTGTTTTAATTTATCATCAAATGGCGGTAAGCGTCGTATGAAACGTCAGTGGTTGACTGTCATAGTTAATAAATAAAGCTGTAGGTTCAGTAAGTGTTGCTAATTGACTGTTGCTGTTGATATGAAACTGTAAGTTGTAGCAAGTGTTGTAGATAACAGTAGCTGATTGAATGTTCCTGTTAGAATAAACCTGTAGGTAGCAGTAAGTGTTGCTGATTGACTGTCGCTGTTGATATGAAACTGTAAGTTGTAGCAAGTGTTGTAGATAACAGTAGCTGATCGAATGTTCCTGTTAGAATAAAACTGTAGGTTCAGTAAGTGTTGCTGATTGAATGTTCCTGTTAGAATAAAACGGTAGGTAGCAGTAAGTGTTGCTGATTGACTGTTGCACTTAAAATGAAACTACAGGTTGTAGCTGATTGTATGTTTCTGCTGAAACGAAACCGCAGGTAGCACTAAACTCCTCCCAATCAGCAGCTACGAGCAGTAAGTTGAAACCTCGTTCGACCACCTAACGGCTACTCAATTTGTCAACGGTCGCCTTCTGTCTGTACAGCCGACGTTTCGGCCTTTGACGGTTCGCATCCTCAGGACACCCCCCCCCACCCCCCACCCCCACCAAATAAAATCACTCACCTTTTTCTCCGGTCGTTCGGTGACGAAGGTTCCGACGATCGTTAAGAGAGAAAAAAAATACAACTACGATCAATCAAGTGCGATCAAAGTGGTTTCAAAAAAAAAATCATTTCAAGTCACTCGAAAATAGCGAGAAAAATGAGAAAAATACGTGAGAGCGTAACAACAAAACCACACAGTGCGCTTAGAAATGACTAGAAAATGCTACCAAGCGGTTTTTATTCGAGAAGTCTACTAATTTCACCTGTTTTGTTAGGTGTGTGTTTTACTCTTTCCCATAAAAAACACCCGTCAAAAAATCAAAAATATAGTGAAATTAAGTGCAAAAGAGGAAAAAAAAAGTATGAAAAGTAAGTCAGTCGAAAAGTCAAAATACGAAGAATCGAGGTCGAAAAAATGATTGGAAATCGAATGAAATGACGAACCAAAACCGAAATGAAAAGAAAAAAATATAGCGTGAGGAGATTCATTCAAAACAACCACTTTTTGGTTGGTTTTTTGGCGTAAAAAAAAAATGAGGAAAATGTTGAGAAAAAGCACCACAAACTTGTGAGAGAAATAAAAATAAAAATAAAACAAAGAAATGATTCAAATAAGTAAGTGAAATCCTTAAATCCGAAATGGGGCGGAAAAAAATGAATGAGGAATTTTGAAAGCGTGAACGAAAACGATGAACGCCCTAAAAACAAATTGACCTCAGACGCATGGTGAGTCAAAAAATTGACCTTTTTTTGCAATTTGATACAAACCCTTGGATTTTCCGAAATTTTTGATGCGGCGTTTTTCAAAAAAGCAGGTAACGACAAAAAAAAAACATTAAATTTTTAAAATTTTATAGATCTGGGGTCAAAATTTTTCGAACAAGTTTTTTTTAAATGTTTTTTATACTATTTCATCATATTTGTTAACTTTGACCGGTTGTTTTTTCTTCTTCATATGTTTTGATTCAAAAATGTTAATCCTCCGAAATTGTCGAATTTTTTTTGGTGAGAAACAATGAGGTTATAAAATAAATTTAAAATAATGGGGTTGTTAGGTTTTTTTTCTTTTTTTTTCAAGGGGCTGAGCTGTGGTCAAAATTGGAGTTTTTTCCAAAAGGCTGAGCTGAAGTAAAAAGGCTGAGCTAAGGTCAAAATGTTTTTTTTTTTATTAATTTTTTTTTGTGTGTTTTTTAAGGGGCTGAGCTGAGGTCAAAATGGATTTTTTTTTTTCCTAAGGATCTGAGCTGAAGTCAAAATGTTTTTCAAAAGGGGCTGAGCTAAGGTCAAAATGTGTTTTTTAAAGTTGCTGAGTTGAGGTCAACCTTTTATCCTTAAGAGAAAGCTGAGCTGAGGTCAAAATTGTGGTTTTTTTTGGGGGCTGATCTGAGGTCAAAATTGTGTGTTTCTTTTTAAATGGCTGGGGTGAGGTCAAAATGGATTTTTTTTCTTTCTAGCTTTTTTTAAGGGGCTGCGCTGAGGTCAAAATGTTTTTTTTTTTTTTTCATGATGAGCTGAGGTCAAAATGTATGTATACATAATGTTTTTTTTTTAAAGGAGCAATGCGAGAAGAATTGAAAAACATACAAATCAAATACCAGTCTAAATAATATGCAATAATGCAATAGGCGCAAACCAAAATGCAGCAAAATGCAACAATATGCAGCAAAATGCGTAGCGAAAGAGCTTCGGAAATAAAGCGATAAAATCGATTGCGTTTGCGAAAAGGGGAAAAATTTACAACAACAAATGATTATTAAGTAACATCAATAAATAAATTTACGAGGTGATTTCCGACAGCTTTTCGTCGCCTCCGAGGACTTTCGAAGGGGAAAAAACTGTGGGAAAAACGTTTTTTTTTTTCGAGAGGGGGACAAAAGTGAGGGAGAAAAAAAAGCGTGAATTATCGATACGTGAATTAAATCGATACGAAACAATCGATAATGAATCAATACAACAAAACAACCAGTGCATTCAAAAATGGCGAAAATACGAGCGTAAGCAGGGTTTTTGGGGTTCTTTTGGGGGGCTGATCAATGGTGGGAACCTTTGAAAGCTACGAGGGGCACATGAAGTTGACAAAAATCATCAAATAACATAACAGTAATAATTAGTAATAATTCATAATAATTGGAAATGATATAAAACATAATAAAGGGTAAATTCTGTGATGAAGGGATGATTCGTTTGGTTGTTACTGATTGGGTTCTTCTAGATTAAAGTGGGAATTGAGGTTGTTACATCGATATTTGGTACGATATATCGATATTATACAATGTGAGATCGATGATTTAAATCGTAGTACAAATATGTTCATTGCGATATCAATGTTGACGTTACTATCCGAATCGATATTTTTTGTTCAATATGTGTTTTTCTTCGTTAAATGTGTGTGTGTGTGAAGGCTAAAATGGGAGGTTTCAGGAGGAAATGGCAGGTTATAAGGGGAGGGAGTGGGGGAAGTGGAGGGGGGGGGAAGACGCGCGGCGAAGACAAGTTTGAACGTGTTCGGGGGAAACCCCTCGCACCTCCGATGACCTGGAAGAGCATGAAAACCCCTCTAATTGAACGCGAAGAACAAAAAATAAATAAAATAAAATAAAAAATAAATAAAGAAGTAAATAAACGACCCAAACCTCATGCAGCATGACCGTAATGAGCGAATTTCTACATTGCCAAACGTTGGTACAACATCGAATATTTTCCACCGTTTTAAATCGTTCAATAATCAATTCAACACAACTGATTGACTATTTAACAACTTTTTTACACGATACAAAAAAAAAAAACCCCAGTTTATTGTACTGTTTTTGCACCCCATAATCCTATGACGGATTTTTTTTTCTTCGTATTTTGTGATGGCTGCTGTGCCCCTGTTCTCGATCTTTTTGTTCGATTTATCTGGGGATGTCAAGTTCTGTGGAAGTACAGACCATAATATACCCCTCTGGGTGGGCATGTTACCTAAACCCCCCCCCTTGAACAGGGGGACTCAGCAGCCGTACATTCCAATTTACACGCGATTTCCGTCGAAAATCAAATATTTTTCACCGTTTTAAATCGTTCAATAATCAATTCGACACAACTGATTGACAATCTAACAACTTTTTCGCACAATACAAAAAAAAAGAAGAAAAAACCCAGTTTATTGTACTGTTTTTGCACCCCAACCCCCAATTATGACGGATTTTTTTCTTCATAATATATCCCTCTGGGTGGGCATGTTGCCTAAACCCCCATGAACAGGGGCACTCAGCAGCCGTACATTACAATTTACACGCGATTTACGTCGAGAAAACCCTACGTTATCTACAGCTCGACACGCCCTCAAAGGTTTCCACTTCACAACATTGTCAAATGCTCGAGGTGCGCAGAAATGCTCAAAAACCGCTCGATGAACCAATTTACAGATTTGAAGTTAAAGAGGAGGTGGACGAGACGTTTGTTCGTGGGGCAAAACATGAGGGGAAAAAACGAAAAAAAAAAGAAAAAACCAAAATGTGTGGTTAACTGTGGGTGGTGGTAAATTGTGTGGAATGACGAAATGGTGACTGTCAAGTGAGCAAGTGGCCAAAGAACCAATTTTTGGTTGAATCTCAAATTTGAAAGAACCAATTAGAAACGAAACGAATCATCACTTTACATCAGAAGGGTGGAGGAGACAAATAATAATTTAAATAAAGCTAGAAACCACGATTAGTTTGAATGAGTAAAACAAGGATGAACCGGTAGGATCGTGATTAAATTGGTTTGAACCGGTAGGATCCTGATTAAACTGGTTTGAACCGGTAGGATTGTGATTAAACTGGTCTGAACCGGTAGGATCGTGATTAAACTGGTCCGAACCGTTGGATCGTGATTAAACTGGTTTGATTGGAACGTGATTAAACTGGTTTTTCTCCGCAACATAAGTTAATTGGTGTCAGTATCAGTATTTTATGGTTAATTGATCATGATTATGGTACAACAATGGAGTTTTCATCAGACACATGTTGTTTATTAATAAATGATCAATCACCAGAGTTATAAATCGTCGCCTAAGAAACAACACCACTTATCAACCAAGCAACGGCTTTTCAGGAGAAGGAAAAGCAAGTTCCCAACCAAGTTGAACGTTGATAAGTCCTGTTTTTCATATTAGATGTCTACTGAGAGCAAGTTCATGCTGGCAGGAGGCCAACTAGTATGTCAGAGCTTATACCTTAAGAGCGTATGGCGTCAGAGGGCTGGCAGGAGGCCAAATAGTACGTCAGAGCCTATGACGTACGAGCGTAACACGTCAGACAGCTGGCCGGAGGCCAACTAGTACGTCAGAGCCGATGACGTACGAGCGTAACACGTCAGACGGCTGGCCTTAGGCCAACTAGTACGTCAGAGCCTATGACGTCAAAGGGCTGGCAGGAGGCCAACTCGAACGTCAAAACCTATGACGTTCGAGCGTAACACGTCAGACGGCTGGCAGGAGAAGGAAAAGCAAGTTCCCAACCAAGTTGAACGTTGATAAGTCCTGTTTTGTCATATTAGATGTCTACGGAGAGCAAGTTCATGCTAACCACCTTATGAGGCGGGAAAATTTGAATAAGAATGAGTTGCAAACTTATATTGGCCAATCTACCATCTACAGGACGCCTGGGAGACTATTTCTGACATTTCCACCGGAAATTGAGGCAACTTGGCCCATTCAGCGGATACGAGTACAATCTGGTGTCACATGAAAACTCCACCGTTATCCCATAACTATGATGAAATAACTGTAGAATACTGATACTGACTGCAATTTACTAACAGAGAAACAGGCAAGAGGGTGTGATAGTTGCTGTGCCCCTGTTCTCGATCTTTTTGTTCGACCGCTCTGGGGATAAGCGGTTCTGTGAGAACACATACCGGATATCCCTCTGGGTGGGCATGTTGCCTAAACCCCCCTTGAATAGGGGCACATAGCGGCCGTCGGTGATAGACCAAAATTGATGGAAATCTTCCAGATTTCACCCCACTAACGAGCAGATGAGACCGGAGTGACGAATCTCGGGCATGGAAAGTCTGCAGATCAATTTTTCACGTTAAGGTACGGCGAGCGATCTCATCTGTCACTCCAAATCGTTAACGATATCTGCCAGACGAGGTCTGCCGACCAAATCTGCCGCAAATATTGGCTCGTGAATCAGTTTACGCAGCCTAAAAACAGCTTTTTGAGAGGCAACTCGGTTGTACCCGCACGATCCCAATCAAACTACGCACTGAGCAGTCCACACAATTTGCACTCATTCCAACCGGTTCAACGAAGTTTAAACCATTTTTTATCAGTTTGAGGAGAAAAATAAATAAATCAAAACAATTTTTCAACTCAAGATTCAATGTGAAAGACACACACAAAAAAAAAAAAAATAATAATAATAAAAATAAATAAATTAAATTAAAATAAATATAATAAAAAATAAAAATAAAATAAAAAAAACATGCTGATGGGGAAAAAACGGTTGAAAATGAAATTTTGTCGTAGTGGTTTCGTATGTACAAGAGGAGGAGGTATTTCAAGGAGAGGAAGAGCGGGGGGACACATGACCACAATTCACAAAGCTACCGGATAGAAGTAATTAAAAATCAATAAAATAATAAATTGATCGAAATGAATAATAACGAATAAATAATCAAACGGGGGGAAGGGAGAGGGGGAAGGGGGATCATTAAATTACGTATTTATTAAATTATTAAAGTATCTAAGAAAACGCATCCACCTCCTCTAAATCGAACTAATGGATTTCACATCGAATAAAAAAAACAATTTTCGTCAGTACAAAGACTCCCCAACGAGGGAAAAAAATGAAAAAAATCCCCAGTCATGCAGCATGGATATAAGAGCGAATTTTCGAAGAAATAACCGGTTTTGTGTACAATGTCACGTTTCTTCATCTTCAAAGTGCTCCAGTTTGAGAACGGAATACGATATCGCAATTCTGATTTCACCATCGTGTTCAGCGTGAAAAAACCCTTTAAAATGAGGTGTCACTTCGTCAGACTGTTTCATTTTGGGAATTTATGGGTAAATTGTTTTCCCCCTTTAAAACACCCCAAACCTCCCCCCCCTCCCACCTAAATTCCGGTACAAACAATTTTCTGGAAATTTGAGTTTTAAAAATTTTGGACCGAGAACAAGAGCTTCCTTTTCATCGAAAATTCGCCAATATGGTACCACAAGGCCAAAATTTAAAATAAATTAAAAAAAAACAGTAAACACTGAATGCATGACATTTTGGAGGTTGCCATAAAGAAAAAGTTAACACATTTAAACAAACCAATGTTTAAGTTAAACATTTTGTAATTGTTTAAAAAAATTGTTGTTAGTTGTTGTTTATTATTATTGATTAAAAATTTTTGTTGGTGATTCATTCATGTTGGAAAGACGTGAACAATAAAACCAAACGGGTTGATTTGAAGGGTTTTCCGGAAATTCGAGGTTTACCAATTTTGGACGGAGAACTTGATTTTCTTCAAAAATTCGCTCAGACTGGACGACCCCTGGACTAGGGATGCAACATCGGAACCAAGTAATCGATTATAACATCAAATGATTAAACGTAAGCTAATTATCGATGTGACCAATTAATCGGTATTGTGTAATCGATGTTCGGTTAATCGAAATCAAATAATCGATTGTTATTTTAGTACTCATTTAAAACGCGTTATTATTCGCTTTCTCACTATAAATTCTGATAGTTTTCTTCGTCTGTAGGTTACGACTTATTGTTAAATTTTAAGGCTAATGAAGGTAAGGGAATGCCAAAATGAAAAAAATTACATAAAATAGTTAATACGTGGATATGTCTTATGGGTGGGGGTCGTTCCAAAATTGGCGCGATCCAAAAAAAATGTGACGTTTTTTGGTGCAATTTTTGTGGTGTTTGGGACATGAAATTTGGAATCTGGCCTCGTTAGGACTTTAACTTGAAATTTGGAATCTGACCTCGTTAGGACTTTAACTTGAAATTTGGAATCTGACCTCGTTAGGACTTTAAACTTGAAATTTGGAATCTGGCCTCGTTAGGACTTTAAACTTGAAATTTGGAATCTGGCCTCGTTAGGACTTTAACTTGAAATTTGGAATCTGACCTCGTTAGGACTTTAAACTTGAAATTTGGAATCTGGCCTCGTTAGGCCTTTTACTTGAAATTTGGAATCTGGCCTCGTTAGGACTTTAAAATGACGACTTAACCGACATATCCATGATCATAATATGATGTTTTATAATCCATATTATGTTTTCCGTAGTAAGGGGGAAATTTCATTATAAATTGAAATTATGCCTAAACAGAACTGATAAATGTATCAAGTGTGAAAGTAGAGGATAAAAAGACAAAGATACGGTTGAAGACAAATCGTCGTTGATATTGTTGCTACCTCCTGCTTAGGCATACTACTTCCACGCTTATGCTATCTCAAAATCCTGATGTACGTATTCCAAAACCGATTAATCAGTAACAATAATCGATTAATAATAAATAATCGGTTAATCGGGTTCAAATAATCGATTATCCGATTAATCGATAATCGATTTGCATCCCTACCCTGGATCAACATTCAATATCGAGGGTGAAGTGGCAAGAAGGCTGTACAACATGACCTAAGTGTTTTTTAAAAAATTATAGGAGACACAAAAAACTGTTTATGTTCAAAATTTGGGAACATATCGAGGGTCTCACGGCAACTTCCCACATCGTCATTTGGGCGACTTTTCAGCAGAGTCAAAAAACCACCTGCCAATGACTATGTTTACTGAGTAATTCAGTGAAGTAAATCGTGAGATTTAGTGTTACCTAACTTAGGCATGTTGACCAGCCCTATTTCAGGTAGGCCATGTTGACCAGCTCTATCTCAGGTAGGCCATGTTGACCAGCCCTATCTCAGGTAGGCCATGTTGACCAGCCCTATCTCAGGTAGGCCATGTTGACCAGCCCTATCTCAGGTAGGCCATGTTGACCAGCTCTATCTCAGGTAGGCCATGTTAACCAGCTCTATCTCAGGTAGGCCATGTTAACCAGCCCTATCTCAGGTAGGCCATGTTGCCACTTCACCCTCGATATATCGATAAATCGAACAACCCAAACGCCTCAATCACAACAACAACAAAAAACTCACCCCGAAAAAAATACCAAATAAACCAAAAAACCGAACCAACAAAAAAAAAGAAATTACACCCAATCAAAACACGACCATTTTGGAGCATTTTTTTTCTGCCTTCCCCCATTCGGTTATTTATTTATTTATTTATTTATTTTTTTGCGCGATTATTCTCTTTTTTGGCGCACCCGCAAAATGAAAATGGCACGTACGGACAACTTACTTGGTTTGCTCAGTGGGCACCAGGGCTCATGCTCTTCAGGTATGAAAGGGTTCGGGATGGGAAGCATTTCGACTGGCGTTTTACAACCGAAATTCAAAATTTTTCAAATTTTATTCGGAATTCAAAAGCGGTACATCGTTTCATTAAACGTGGACATTTGGTTCATCGTAGCGAAAATACCGAATTTTTTTATTTATTGCGGTGGGGGGGGGGGGGTGAGTGAATTTGTCCGGTTTTTCAATGCGAAGTCAGAAAATGTATCGATTCGTACAAAATGTGGACAAGCAGTGAGTCCAATTGAAATTCAAACGTTACGTAAATAAGGACATTTTTTAAAAAATTAAGTTTTTTGTGTTTTTTTTAAATTAAATTTGATTTGGCAAACAAGCACATTTTTTGCATTTTTTCAAGTTTATTCAAATATTTTTCAAATTGTTTTCCAGTAAATAAGGACGTTATTTTTGTACGATGAACAAAACCGTTTTTGGATTTTTTTTTTGGGGGGGAATTTTGTTTGGTAAACAACAAAGTTTTTTGAAGTTTGAAAATATGTAGGTAATTATTGATTGTCGATGTTTTCCAGTTAAAATCGACGTAAATTTAACGCAGTCGTGATATTTCAACGGGTTTAGCGATGGTCGGGGGGGGGGGGGGAGGGGAGGACACATCGAGGGTTACAAAGGTCAAGTGGAGGAGGACATAAGGACGAGGACGAGGAGAAAAAAGGACAAAAACAAAGAAATGTGTACGTTAGTTATGGAATATGGACATTTTAAATAAATAATCACGTTTGATTTTTTGTAGGTACATGACGAGGGGGGCGAACGACTGATTGGGAGAAACTACGAAGAGAAACTGGACGTTTTTGAGAGCATTTTTGAATTTTTGATGGTGTAATGCAGTTGGAATTTTGATTTTTGATTGTTTTGAGCGAATTTTCGAAGAAAATGTAGCTATTGTTCTCGGTCCAAAATTTTTAAAACGCGAATTTTCGAAAACTTTTCATACCGAAATCCGCATCAGACCATCCTGAATCCACTCCCAAAAGACACAAAAAATTCTATGTATATATATGTTTATATATATATTTATGTATGTGTTACTCCAGACGATAACTGTCGATAGAATTGAGATAAAAAAGTCAAATTTGCACAAAAAATCTGTCATGGCAATCGAAAGGCTTAGTTTGTAGATGGGCAGAATCGGGCCACTCTAAGGAGGGGTTTTGGGGAGTTTAAGGGGGAGGGGGGGGGGAATTCCTCACAAAATTTGTGAGAATTTAATTCCAAAAATGAGACAATTTGACAAGTGACACCTCATTTTAGAGGGTTTTTTTATGCTGAACACGATGGTGAAATCAGAATTGCGATATCTCATTCCGTTCTCAAACTGGAGCACTTTGAAGATGAAGAAACGTGGTTGTTACTGGAGATGTTCTTCGTGTTAAGTCTGCTCTGATCTGATGACGAAATGCGATATCGCAATTCTGACTTCACCGTCGTGTTCAGCGTTGAAATGTACAAAAGCTGAGGGGGGTTTTGGGGAGTTTGTAGAGGGGGGGTTCACCCAAGAAATGAAAGTCCGACAAGTGACACCTCATTTTAAAGGTTTTTACACGCTGAATAAGATCGGGAAGTCAGAAGTGCGATATCGTATTCCGCTCTCAAACTGGAGCACTTTGAAGATGAAGAAACGTGGATTGATGATGGTTGATACTTGAGATGTTCTTCATGGACACCATGTTCTTTAATGGAGACATTTTACATAAAACCGATTATTTCTTCGAAAATTCGCTCTTATAGCCATGCTGCATGACTGTGGATTGCTCTTATTATTTTATTTTTATTAATAAAACGGCATTAATTGCAATAGTAGGTACGTCGAGGATAGTGATTTGGAGAGAATAAGGGAGGTAATTGGAGTTTTATGGTTACCTTGTAACTCTTTTTCGATGTCGAGGGCTCAATCAAAACGTCGTTTCAACGCGTAGTTTCACCCAATTCGTTTTATTTATTTATTTATTTATTTTTTTTTTTTTAAATAAGTAGTGATTTTATCGGCAGACGAATCATGAGGTGTTTAGTGAGTTTGGAGTTGATGAAAATGTCGGTTATTTGACTTGACGGGGACGTGGACGTGGACGTACCTCGACACGGGTCGTTCTTAACGAGGAACTCCTCGAGGGCGACCCAACCGCCGCCGACGCGGACCATCACCGTCGACCGGAGGATCCTGACGAGACGGAGCTTCTGACTGTCGCCGAACTGTGAACACGGAACGGGCATAAAATAAAAAATAAAATAGCTTTAGTTTTTCAAGACCCCGCCAGCCATCACCCAAAGAGTTTTAAATTGTTTCCCCTTTTCTCTTGCGAGAAAAGGAGAAAATTCACTCTCCCCACCCTCTTACGCTAAGACACAAAATGCAATACTAATTTAAGACTACGAGACATTTAAGGCCGGCAGGCCAGTATTGTTCATATATGTACCTTAAGACACTTAAATTTAACAATGTATGCCTTTATGCCAATAAAATCTTATCAATCAATCAATTCTGGTCTCGAGGTTAAGTACTCGACTCATAATCAAAAGAAACAGGACCGAGTCCAGACACCAACGGGAAAAAAATCACCCGTTCCCCCAGATCACGTCAGAACACAAGGGACCGGCGGCCCACTACGTCAGAGCCTATGACGTACGAGCGTATGGCGTCAGACGGATGGCAGAAGGCCAACTAGAACGTCAAAGCCTATGACGTACGAGCGTATGACGTCAGAGGGCTGGCAGAAGGTCAACTAGTACGTCAAAGCCTATGACGCACGAGCGTATGACGTAAGACGGCTGGCAGGAGGCCAACTCATACGTCAGAGCCTATGACGTACGAGCGTATGTCGTCAGAGGGCTGGCCGGAGGCTTACTCGTACGTCAGAGCCTATGACGTACGAGCGTATGTCGTCAGAGGGCTGGCTTGCTAGATGATCGGGCGGTAGCGATAGGAGGTGGTGATGACGTCAGAGGGGCCAGAGGGAGGCAGATATCTGACACCCACACCACGTACCACTACGCAATCAGAGAAGTAGTTTCGGTGATGCAAACAATTTTCTGTTCTTGTAGGGATGGGTATCGAAGCAGAATAATATTTTGCGATTTTTGCGAGATATATCGGACTATCGATATGTTAGCCCTAAAATTTCGGTGTATCCATATATTATATGGATACACCGAAATTTTAGGGCTAACATCGATAGTCCGATATATCTCCCCAAAATCGCAAAATTTAGGTATTGATCAAAAATTGACAGTACCAAGGGAATAATCAGACAATTTTTTCCGATGGTCCTTTTTCTCAAATTTTGTTGGCAATTAGGTAGTTTTTCTAAATACATGGTAGGTAAGCGAGTTTGACTAAATTAACGATATATCGGAGTCAAACTATCGATACACAGTTACAGAGTTGCAATCAATAAATTAGATACAGAGTTGCAATCAATCTCTCGTGAGGAGAAATGGCTTTCCTCGTGACTGTGTCTTGTCTTTTTATTATCGGAGAAACCAGGGAGAGCAAATACAGATAGCTATCCTCATTTAGCTACAGATAGCTATTTGGTGAAGGGGGGGGGGGATTCAACAAAAACCAAGTAAATATCAACTTGCAGGACACGTAACCTAATAAAATTACCCTGAGACTCACCCTGTATTTCCCTTCGCCGACTTGGAAGACCCTGAATTTCTGTCGACACGTGCAGAGCATCACGAGCCGCTTCACTTCGTCGTGGATTTTGTCCGCCTCCGTCACGGGTTTCCTGCGACAACGAAAAACTACAATTTAGAAATGTATTCAAAATACCCAGTGAATTTTTATTTTTTTTATTCACCATTAAATTTCCAAAATTACAAATTACAATGTTGGAGATTTTGGTGTTTAACACCAATACTACGCAATCATCACATATACATACAGAATCATACAATCAATGTCTTGGAAAGGAATCTTCCATACGAGACGAAGCTCGTGTTGGAAGATGAGGGAGTCCAAAGCTTTGGGAGGTATACAGATTACTACATACGAGTATATACAGCGCCAAGTAACACGTGGAAACAACATGTGGTGGACGTAAACAGAATTGTTAGAGTAGTAGAAGTTAAAAAAGCGATACAAATCAAATTCAAATTATTAAGAGATTTATCAAATAGGGGAAATCATCAAGTGGGACGATGTCAATTAAATGCACGTAAAATGTGTATAAGGATTATAGTTATAAGTGGGGTAATTTAATGACAGTTCATACAACGGCATTTCAACCTATTGGGGACACGGGACTTGAGCGATGGAGATAAATTAGGAAGCTTTTGCTAAGTGGTCGACTAATCGATCTAATTAGACGCCTTGAGAATTTATTGAACACTAGTTGATTTCTAAGTGGGTTCGGCAAACCATTGAAATCACAAAGACACTTGTATTTGTACGAGTTCTGAGCAGGTAGTGCGGACTGCAGGGTACGAAATCTTCGTAGTGGATGGTAGTAACCCCACGGTTGCTACCAAACGTAACCAAGGATTGAAACAGTTGTTCTGACCAGTGTTGCCAGATGTAGGGATTTATCCCTATTGTAGGGATTTTCAAACCAAAATAGGGCGTAGGGGGGGATTGTTTTTTTAAAGGCGTTTTGTAGGGATTTTTGAATTTTTTTTTTAATAAGGGAAAATATTGGTCCTTTTCCCAGTGTAAAAGGAACATTTCGACTTTCTGAAAGCGTAGGGATTTTTTTAAGGATTTTTCTTGAAGCTCGTAGGGATGTAGGGATTTTGTTGATACTATTGTAGGGATTTTGAGATATTTCATCTGGCAACACTGGTTCTGACTGATGTGGTTTTAGAAATGTTAGATATTATTTTGTGTGTTCGCTGTATCTTTGAATAGTAATAAAATTCTGGAATCCGGTACACTCTTTTGGTAGTGTTTGTACTAATATAAGGTAGCATTTCAATCTTATTGTCGTTACTGAACCTAGCATTAATAATTAATACAATTATTGTATGTGTTGGTAGATTATAATGCTTAGTTTTCCATATCTGTTTAATATTACTTAAAGAAATTAATTTTTGGAAAAGTAGGATTTTAATATCTAAAAACAGTTTGGAAGTATGCTCAAGATTGACTTCTGGGTGATTTGGATAGGGACCGAATTTGTCTTGTAGGTGCTACTCCATATTTTTAAACAATAGGACAAAACAGATTCTACAAAGGCAAAATAAACTTTTCTGAGTAATTACTATGTTGTTTTATCTGTGTTTAACGTAAGTTTGTTCTTCATCATCCATCCGCTCAAGATATTCAATCCAGCTTCAGCTTTCTGAAGCGTAAGGTCCCACGAGTCGGAAGAACAAAACCGTATCGTCAGCAAAAAGGAGCGCTTTTCCTGGGAAATTTAATTCTGAGATGTCGTTGACGTAAAGAATAAAGGTTATGGGCCCTAGTACTGTACATATGATTTCATGTTGAATCACAAAATGTCACGTTAAATGTGAGGAATCTACAGAATCTAAAAGCTTTACCGAACTTATAGAATCTATACAATCTATACAATTAACAGAGTCTATTGAATTCACGGAATCTATAACAATTTACAGAATCTGTAGAAATCTACACAATTTACAGAATCTACGGAATCTATAGAAATCTACAAAATATACAGAATTGACGGACGGTTTGGAATCTACAGAAATCTGCGGAATCTACGAAGTTTGCATCTACAGAAATCTATGGGAATTACGGGATTGACCCAAATCTACAGTACAGAATTGACAGAATGTAAGGAATTTGAGGGTACGGAAGGTGGACACGTACTTTTCTTCCCAGTCGGGGCGGAGGGCGGCGATGAACTCCTTCCAGTCGATGTAACCTTCGGAGTTGTGATCGAACATGTCGGCGACGGCTCCCATTTCCAACTTGTTCGTATCGAATTCTGAAATGAGACGAGAAATAGGACCGGATTTAGCTTTTGAAAAAATCAGTTCAGCTGATAATCAGCTTGAAAAATCAGCGTAAAAACTCTCATTTCAGCTGTAAGGGTGTGGAAAATTGCTAAGAGTCAGTTCAGCTTTTAAAAACTCAGCCTAAAATATGGCCTCCATATTGTAACTACTAGGATGGTTAGGATGGTTAGGATGGTTAGGTTGAGATGGTTAGGGATGGTTAGGGATGGTTAGAGATGGTTAGAGATGGTTTGATAGAGAATGTTAGGGATGGTTAGAGATGGTTAGGGATGGTTAGAGATGGTTAGAGATGGTTTGATAGAGAATGTTAGGGATGGTTAGGGATGGTTAGAGATGGTTTGATAGAGAATGTTAGGGATGGTTAGAGATGGTTAGGGATGGTTTGATAGAGAATGTTAGGGATGGTTAGAGATGGTTAGGGATGGTTAGAGATGGTTTGATAGAGAAGGTTAGGGATGGTTAGAGATGGTTAGAGATGGTTTGATAGAGAATGTTAGGGATGGTTAGAGATGGTTAGGGATGGTTTGATAGAGAATGTTAGGGATGGTTAGAGATGGTTAGGGATGGTTAGAGATGGTTAGAGATGGTTTGATAGAGAATGTTAGAGATGGTTAGAGATGGTTAGGGATGGTTAGAGATGGTTTGATAGAGAATGTTAGGGATGGTTAGAGATGGTTAGGGATGGTTTGATAGAGAATGTTAGGGATGGTTAGAGATGGTTAGGGATGGTTAGAGATGGTTTGATAGAGAAGGTTAGGGATGGTTAGAGATGGTTAGAGATGGTTTGATAGAGAATTTTAGGGATGGTTAGAGATGGTTAGGGATGGTTTGATAGAGAATGTTAGGGATGGTTAGAGATGGTTAGGGATGGTTAGAGATAATTAGAGATGGTTTGATAGAGAATGTTAGGGATGGTTAGAGATGGTTAGGGATGGTTAGAGATGGTTAGGGATGGTTAGAGATGGTTTGATCGAGAAGGTTAGGGGTGGTTAGAGATGGTTAGGGATGGTTAGAGATGGTTTGATAGAGAATGTTAGGGATGGTTAGAGATGGTTAGGGATGGTTTGATAGAGAATGTTAGGGATGGTTAGAGATGGTTAGGGATGGTTAGAGATGGTTAGGGATGGTTAGAGATGGTTTGATAGAGAAGGTTAGGGATGGTTAGAGATGGGTAGGGATGGTTAGAAATGGTTAGGGATGGTTAGAGATGGTTAGGGATGGTTAGAGATGGTTTGATAGAGAAGGTTAGGGATGGTTAGGGATGGTTTGATAGAGAATGTTAGGGATGGTTAGAGATGGTTAGAGATGGTTTGATAGAGAATGTTAGGGATGGTTAGAGATGGTTTGATAGAGAATGTTAGGGATGGTTAGAGATGGTTAGGGATGGTTAGGGATGGTTTGATAGAGAAGGTTAGGGATGGTTAGAGATGGTTAGGGATGGTTAGAGATGGTTAGAGATGGTTTGATAGAGAAGGTTAGGGATGGTTAGAGATGGTTAGGGATGGTTAGAAATGGTTAGGGATGGTTAGAGATGGTTAGGGATGGTTAGAGATGGTTTGATAGAGAAGGTTAGGGATGGTTAGAGATGGTTAGGGATGGTTAGAGATGGTTAGAGATGGTTTGATAGAGAAGGTTAGAGATGGTTAGAGATGGTTTGATAGAGAAGGTTAGGGATGGTTAGAGATGGTTAGGGATGGTTAGAAATGGTTAGAGATGGTTAGGGATGGTTAGAGATGGTTTGATAGAGAAGGTTAGGGATGGTTAGAGATGGTTAGGGATGGTTAGAGATGGTTAGAGATGGTTTGATAGAGAAGGTTAGGGATGGTTAGAGATGATTAGGGATGGTTAGAGATGGTTAGGTTGAGATGGTTAGGGATGGTTAGGTAGAGATGGTGAGAGGTGGTTAGGGATGGTTAGAGATGGTTAGGGATGGTTAGAGATGGTTAGGGATGGTTTGATAGAGAATGTTAGGGATGGTTAGAGATGGTTAGGGATGGTTAGAGATGGTTAGGGATGGTTAAAGATGGTTAGGGATGGTTTGATAGAGAATGTTAGGGATGGTTAGAGATGGTTAGGGATGGTTAGAGATGGTTTGATAGAGAAGGTGAGAGGTGGTTAGGGATGGTTAGGGATGGTTAGAGATGGTTAGGGATGGTTTGATAGAGAATGTTAGGGATGGTTAGAGATGGTTAGGGATGGTTAGAGATGGTTAGGGATGGTTAGGGATGGTTTGATAGAGAATGTTAGGGATGGTTAGAGATGGTTAGGGATGGTTAGAGATGGTTAGGGATGGTTAGAGATGGTTAGAGATGGTTTGATAGAGAAGGTTAGGGATGGTTAGAGATGGTTAGATATAGATGGTTAGGGATGGTTAGAAAAGCTTAGATAGAGAAGGTTAGGGATGGTTAGAGATGGTAAGGGATGGTTAGAGATGGTTAGGGATGGTTAGAGATGGTTCGATAGAGATGGTTAGGGATGGTTAGGGATGGTTAGATAGAGATGGTAAGGGATGGTTGGGGTGGTTAGAGATGGTTAGACAGAGCTTGTTAGGGATGGTTTGACAGCTATTATTGTGGTGATTTTCGCCAAAAACGTTGAAAAATGAAGTAAGTACTATTCCCCTAGCAACGACTCGGTTGAACGCGGAAATCGTCAGAAACTCATTTGGGACAATTTTTGTAGTCAATTTTCGTAACGGTTTTTGAGTTATCTGCCATATGAAAGACATGAAAATGTCAAAATCTAGTAAAATCTCTTCAGCTAAAAAAATTAGCACAGCTAAAAACCAGGCTAAAAAAAAAAACACTTCAGCTGATGTTCAGCTTAAAAAATCTGGTTGGCCGGAAATCAGCTTAAACATACTTATTTCAGCTGTAAGTTAATAAACCAATTCAGACGGAACACTGTTAAGAAACCAGTTCATGCAGAAATCCAATTGAAATTTCCGTTCAGTTAAAAATCCGCTTGAAAAATCTCTGTAGCTCAGCTACTACAACTGGTTCAGATAAAAATCCTAAATCGGCCCCCAGTTTCGGTCAGTTTTGGCTGCAGATCGGGTTTCAGCCCTGGAATTTGCGTTAGTTTGTTTTGACTGAAATTTGGTTGAAGTTCAAAATAACATTTTATTTTGATCAATTCTCGTATTATGTTTTTAAACATAATATTAATAATATCTTTTTATGGGTATCGATGATGAGTGAAAATCAAAATTTTCGCCAAAACCAACACAAGATTCGAAACCTGTACGATTTTAGTCGAAATAAATTCTCGTTCAAAAAACATAATAGTTAAAATATTATGTTATAATATTATGTTTTTTGAACGAGAATTTATTTCGACTAAAATCGTACAGGTTTGTGATCTTGTGTTGGTTTTGGCGAAAATTTTGATTTTCACTCATCATCGATACCCAAAAAAAGATCGAAGGGAATTATTCGATGTATATTTGTATCGTTATTATATCGTATTATATTTGTATCGTTCGAGAACTATCGATTGCCCGAAGCACCTGATTTCTACGTACAGAGCGCGAGGACTTACTGGTTTTGATGATTCCGTCGATGAAGTCGTCTCTCGGAATGAGGCCGTCGTTGTTCTTGTCCATCTTTCTGAAGAGGTCAGTCAACCTCGTTTTCTTGTGGTTGTTGAACTTGAGGAACTGAAAAGAGAACGAGTTCGTAAGGGATCACAAATGAGACGTACTCAGAGTCGAGATTTGACTCGAAAAAAATTAAAATTCGAAAAAAGTGAACCTCGACTTCGTAAAGGATCAAACTGAACGTTCACAGAGTTGAGATTTGACTCGGGGGAAAAAGGAAAAATCGAAAAAAGTCAGTTTAGAGTTCGTAAGGGATCACAAATGGGACGTTCACAGAGTCAAGATTTGACTCGAAAAAAAATTCGAAAAAAGTGAATTTCGACTTCAAATGTGACGTTCACAAAGACGAGATTCGACTCGAAAAAAATCGAAAAAAATTGAAATTAGAAAAAAGTGAACCTAGACTTCGTAAAGGATCAAACTGGACGTTCACAGAGTCGAGATTTGACTCGGAAATAATTCGAAAAAAGTGAATTTTGACTTCAAATGTGACGTTCACAAAGACGAGATTCGACTCGAAAAAAATTGAAATTAGAAAAAAGTGAACCTCGACTTCGTAAAGGATCAAACTGGACGTTCACAGAGTCGAGATTTGACTCGGAAAAAATTCGAAAAAAGTGAATTTTGACTTCAAATGTGACGTTCACAAAGACGAGATTCGACTCGAAAAAAATCGAAAAAAATTGAAATTAGAAAAAAGTGAACCTCGACTTCGTAAAGGATCAAACTGGACGTTCACAGAGTCGAGATTTGACTCGGAAAAAATTCGAAAAAAGTGAATTTTGACTTCAAATGTGACGTTCACAAAGACGAGATTCGACTCGAAAAAAATTGAAATTCGAAAAAAGTGAACCTTGACTTAGTAAAGGATCAAACTGGACGTTCACAGAGTCGAGATTTGACTCGAAAAAAATTCTAAAAAGTGAATTTCGACTTCAAATGTCGAGATTTGGCTCGAAAAAAAAATCGAAAAAAGTGAATTTTGACTTCAAATATGACGTACACAAAGTCGAGATTTGACTCGAAAGCGACCACAAAATTAAAAAAAAAAAAAAATCCAGGCATGCAGCATGGCTACAAGATTGAATTTTTGAAGAAATAACCGGTTTTATGTCAAATCTCTCTATCTTACTGGTTTCATAACAAATTATGTCTCCATTTTTTGCCAAGTTCAGTTTCAGGCTGTGGTCAACTTATATTGACCAATATAATTTCCATTTTTCCGGTAATCCGTTTTTATGTAAGTAACAATATCTCCATAAAAAAATTAACTTTTAAATAAATTTTATACCAATTTTGTCTTTTTTTCACCAGAGTTCAGCGTTGAAAAATCTTGACATTGTTTCATTTTGGGAATTTATGAGTAATTTTTCCCCAAAACCCCTCTCCCTTTAAACTCCCCAAAAACCCCTCCCCAAAACCCCTCTCCCTTTAAACTCCCCAAAAAACACCATCCCCTCCCCTTAAACACCCCCAAAACCCCCCTTAGAGTGGTCTGATTCTGCCCATCTACGAACTCAGCCTGCCAAGATAGATTTTTTGTGCAATTTTGAACTTTTTATCTCAATTCTATCCAGAGTTCCTATCGTCTTTCGGCAGTGGATTTTGGAAAATTTTTTTTTTCTTTTTTCTTCCTCAAAATTCGAGTTTTTGAAAATCTCGTCGTGTTTGGTTTACCCTCTTGCGCCACTCGTCCCAAGAGAAGTTGGCGAGTCGCTCGAGTTCCCTGAGGTGTCCGAGATGATCGTGAAGGCGACGCTGACGGTCCCACGAGAGGAGCCACACGCTCCGCCATCTGTCGTACAGCATTCGACTCCTCGTGCATTTGAACATCGGCTCGGGGGTTTTGCTGAAGGGAAACGACAAATAAATTAATATTTAAAGACAAATATTAAGGGAATATTAAGGAATATAAGGAGATAATACGGAAAATATTAAGGAATAGTAGGGAATATTAGGAAAATTAAGAAATATTAAGGAAAAAATTAAGGAATATAAGGAATAACTGAGGAATAGGAGGGAATATTAGGAAATATTAAGGAATATAAGGAAATATTAAGGAATATAAGGAAATATTAAGGAATATTTAGGGATATTAGGAAATATTAAGGAAATATTAGGGAAATATTAAGGAATATTAATATTAGGGAAATATTAAGGAGTATTAAGGAAAAATATTAAGGAAAAAATTAAGGAATATAAGGAATAACTGAGGAATAGGAGGGAATATTAGGAAATATTAAGGAATATAAGGAAATATTAAGGAATATAAGGAAATATTAAGGAATATTTAGGGATATTAGGAAATATTAAGGAAATATTAGGGAAATATTAAGGAATATTAATATTAGGGAAATATTAAGGAATATTAAGGAAAAATAGTAAGGAAAAAATTAAGGAATATAAGGAATTACTGAGGAATAGGAGGGAATATTAGGAAATATTAAGGAATATAAGGAATTATTAAGGAATATAAGGAAATATTAAGGAATATTTAGGGATATTAGGAAATATTAAGGAAATATTAGGGAAATATTAAGGAATATTAATATTAGGGAAATATTAAGGAATATTAAGGAAAAATAGTAAGGAAAAAATTAAGGAATATAAGGAATTACTGAGGAATAGGAGGGAATATTAGGAAATATTAAGGAATATAAGGAATTATTAAGGAATATAAGGAAATATTAAGGAATATTTAGGGATATTAGGAAATATTAAGGAAATATTAGGGAAATATTAAGGAATATTAATATTAGGGAAATATTAAGGAGTATTAAGGAAAAATAGTAAGGAAAAAATTAAGGAATATAAGGAATTACTGAGGAATAGGAGGGAATATTAGGAAATATTAAGGAATATAAGGAAATATTAAGGAATATTTAGGGATATTAGGAAATATTTAGGGATATATTTAGGGATATTAGGAAATATTAGGGAAATATTAAGGAATATTAATATTAGGGAAATATTAAGGAATATTAATATTAGGAAACTATTAAGGAATAGTAAGGAAAAATAAATAAATATTTAAATTAATACGTCAATACATTAAATGTACTAAATGACTGGGCTATGGCCAAATTCCTGAATTTTCGGAATCTTTTATTCAATAGCCCAGTCATACATAATATACACAAGAAACGACAAACTTTGCATATGCGCACGTATAAACGATTTTTCAATATGTTGTTAGGACCCTTACGGGTAGTGTTTAGGTACCTACCTAAATTTGCAATCATGAAAATCTTGTGTTAACTCCGTAGAGCTCGGAAAACAACGAAATTTTTGCACTAGTTTTAGTTTTTGGCCAAAAAAGTAGTTACGCAGCCTCTTGGCGAAAAAAAGTATTCACTGCTTTTTTGAAGTACATGAAATTCCCGACAATTTCAGTGGTCGTCGAACTCCGTCGGCCGAGTAGAACTCGAGATAGAACTCTGATAAAAAAGGCCTTTTTCTTCCAAAAAGTGCAAATTTTACGTTACGGTTATGTTTCTAGGCTCCTACTGGCCAAAATGCTCGTCCTACAAAAAGGCCGTGAGAGAACGATTTGAAGGCAATTTAATACGCTTTGAATTAAGACCAAAATGGTGCTTTTAGGGCGAGTGGTTATCTCAAAAATCAAAAATAATTCAAAAACAAATTGCAAATTTAGGGACATACTACCACCGTATATTCATTTGGGGGACGTTGAGGTCGTAATATTGTGAAACACAGAATTGAAATGCGTATTTTAGTTTAAATACATAAAAAGACATTCACGAGACATAAATCAGACAAAACACTACAGCGGACCAACGGAGGGACGTAAACTACGGAACGGTGGCACATGAAACAGGTTACAAGTACAAAGGTCAAACGTACAAAACAGGCGGTTTGAAGATAAAAAAGTGGGAGTCAAAAAACATCATACACCAACAAATTACTGACGAAAGACATGCGGGGGATGGGGTGGATACTGTAAGGTATCTAAGGGTAGTATCCACACTGATGTGGAGGTCTGGTGGGGGGTGTCAGTGGAAGGGACACGAGTGGTGTGGGGACGACATGCTCCCTCAGGTCTAATGGAGTGATGATGTTGTTATTTTTGTTGTGTGGCTTAACACATTGTGGTTGTGGCATTTGAGAGCCACGTGCTGGCGTGTCCATCAGGCGAGAATTGTGCGAAAAACCCCCAGAACGTGTTATAACTGAGATTCGAAACCTACCTAACTGCCCCAGGGCGGCCTTAACGAGCCCAAACCTTTGCTAACCATCCCAGGCCTGCTCTAAACATCCATTACACAGCCCTCACTTTCCACACCAGTGCAATTACGAGCCCGAACCTGCTCTAACAAACCCACCTGCTATAACCAGCTCAAACCTGCTCTAACCAGCCCAAACCTGCTCTGACCAGCCCAAAACTGCTCTAACCAGCCCAAAACTTCTCTGGAAAGTTCAAACCTGCTCTAACCAGCCCAACCTGCTCCAACCATCCCACACATTCTCTAACCACCCCAAACCTGCTCTAACCACCCAACCTGCTCTAACCACCCCAAACCTCCTCTAACCATCCCACACATTCTCTAACCACCCCAAACCTGCTCTAACCACCCAACCTGCTCTAACCAGCCCCAACCTCCTCTAACCATCCCACACATTCTCTAACCACCCCAAACCTGCTCTAACCACCCAACCTCCTCTAACCACCCAACCTGCTCTAACCAGCCCAAACTGCTCTAACCAGCCCAAAACTGCTCTAACCAGCCCAAAACTTCTCTGGAAAGTTCAAACCTGCTCTAACCAGCCCCAACCTCCTCTAACCATCCCACACATTCTCTAACCACCCCAAACCTGCTCTAACCACCCAACCTGCTCTAACCACCCCAAACCTCCTCTAACCATCCCACACATTCTCTAACCACCCCAAACCTGCTCTAACCACCCAACCTGCTCTAACCAGCCCCAACCTCCTCTAACCATCCCAAACCTGCTCTAACCACCCTACCTGCTCTAACCACCCAACCTGCTCTAACCACCCAACCTGCTCTAACCACCCCAAACCTGCTCTAACCAGCCCCAACCTCCTCTAACCACCCCACACATTCTCTGACCACCCCAAACACACCTCCCGTCCGATCCACACATATAAACCATAAATATTCATCCAACCCACCTTCCTTTCGCCGGGAACTTAGGCCCATAGTGCGGCAGTCCAGAGTCCACTGTGTCCTTAGTCGGACTCGCTCGGCTACAATTCAAAACAAGAAATTTAAATAGTAAATCAACTAAAATAAACAGCAGCCACTCAGAGACCATCCCTAACCAATTATTAAAAATATAATAATATTTAAATTTTCTAATTTATTTATTTTTAAAATTAAAAGTAAAAGTACCTCGAGCGGCGGTCCAGAGTGCTCAGATGTTCTTTGGACGACCTCAAGCTGAATAAGACAAATGTAAGTAGAAATCAAATGAAGGAGTCAAAGTTCAAGTGCAATGAGAACGAGGAGGAATCGTGCGAGTGTCGTTAAACGTCGATCAATTGATGCGGTAGAATTTCGATTTTGGTGTTTTTTGGAGCGTTGAAATAGCATTTTTTGATAGTTTGGCGGGTGATAGGGTCTAAGGGGGGGGGGGGGGTAGGAAATACAAAACAAAATGCACAACACAAATAATACAAAATACAAATGTCAAGAAGGTTCTGTGGAGGCACATGAAGACGAAATAAGCTGGAGGAAATACGAAGGGGGCCTTAAGTAGACGTGAAGGTTTCGAACAATGCGAATGCAGGTTGTAACATGAATAACGAGGGTTTCACGGCAACACCCCGCATCGTCACTTTGGGCCAAAATGAGTTACGCGTACCTTTCGAAGCGTCTTCTACCGGCGGATCGACCTAACTAAGTACAAGTTAGGTACCTAAGTTGGGTAACACTAAATCTCACTGTTTATTTCACTGAATTACTCAGTGAACATAGTTATGAGCAGATGGTTTTTTTTTTGGCTCTGCTGAAAAGTCGCCAAAATGACGATGTGGGAAGTTGCCGTGAGACCCTCGATATGCACATAAACGTTTAAAAAAACTACATTTTATGAAAATTTGTCGAAAAACACGACCCAAAACCACTTAAAAAACAATCCAAAACCGCTAAAGTGGGAAATTCAAACTTATCGCTATCAAGCACAAAAGCGTCCAAATTCGAAGATCAAAAGTCTCCAAAATGGACGATGACGTACTCAAGTCGGCAAACAAACAGTTTTTGAGATACGAAAAGGTGACGATGACTCACCTGATGCTTTGTCTCCTGTGGACCTCGTGCAGCTCCTGCGTGCTTTGTCTCGTCTCGTCTTTGCTGTAATTGTCAATTTAAAACAATTTGTTAAGGTAAAAAAATTAATAATTTTAAATTTGAATTTAGAAAAAAATTAAGTGAATTCAAGTCCACTAAATTTCGAGTCGCAAAAGTGAGTTTTGAACAAAATTGAGTAGGTTGTTTTTCAGTTTTTGAATGAGATATTTCTAAAGGAAGAAATTGGATCATAGTCTGAGAGGATCTGGGTCAGGGGTTCTGATAGATCAGCATCTGACATCAGGAGTGTTGATAGATCAGGATCTGACGTCAGGAGTGTTGATAGATCAGTATCCGACCCAACATGGAGTCTTGACAGATCAGTATCTGACCCAACAAGGAGTCTTGATAGATCAGGATCTGACGTCAGGAGTGTTGATAGATCAGGATCTGACGTCAGGAGTGTTGATAGATCAGGATCTGACGTCAGGAGTGTTGACAGATCAGTATCCGACCCAACATGGAGTCTTGACAGATCAGTATCTGACCCAACAAGGAGTCTTGATAGATCAGGATCTGACCCAACAAAGAGTGTTGATAGATCAGGATCTGACGTCTGGAGTGTTGATAGATCAGGATCTGACGTCAGGAGTGTTGATAGATCAGGATCTGACGTCAGGAGTGTTGACAGATCAGTATCCAACCCAACATGGAGTCTTGACAGATCAGTATCTGACCCAACAAAGACGCTTGATAGATCAGGATCTGACCCAACAAGGAGTCTTGATAGATCAGGATCTGACGTCAGGAGTGTTGATAGATCAGGATCTGACGTCAGGAGTGTTGATAGATCAGGATCTGACGTCAGGAGTGTTGACAGATCAGTATCCGACCCAACATGGAGTCTTGACAGATCAGTATCTGACCCAACAAGGAGTCTTGATAGATCAGGATCTGACCCAACAAAGAGTGTTGATAGATCAGGATCTGACGTCTGGAGTGTTGATAGATCAGGATCTGACGTCAGGAGTGTTGATAGATCAGGATCTGACGTCAGGAGTGTTGACAGATCAGTATCCAACCCAACATGGAGTCTTGACAGATCAGTATCTGACCCAACAAAGACGCTTGATAGATCAGGATCTGACCCAACAAGGAGTCTTGACAGATCAGTATCTGACCCAACATGGAGTGTTGATAGATCAGGATCTGACACCAGGAGTGTTGATAGATCAGGATCTGACGTTAGGAGTGTTGACAGATCAGTATCTGACCCAACAAGGAGTGTTGATAGATCAGGATCTGACACCAGGAGTGTTGATAGATCAGGATCTGACACCAGGAGTGTTGATAGAATAGGATCTGACCCAACAAGGAGTGTTAATATTTTGGAATCTCACATCAGGAGTCTCGATAGATCAGGGTCTGACCCAAGGAATCGTGATAGATCAGGATCTGACACCAGGTGTGTTGATAGATCAGGATCTGACCCAACAAGGAGTGTTGATAGATCAGGATCTGACTCCAGGAGTGTTGATAGATCACTATCTGACCCAACAAGGAGTGTTGATAGTTTGGAATCTGTCACCAGGAGTCGAGATAGATCAAGATCTGACCCCAAGAAGTATTGATAAATCTGTATCTGACACCAGGGGTCTTGATAGATCAGGATATGACCCCTGTAGTCGTATTGGATCAGGATCTGACAACAGGAGTCGTGTGATAGATCAGTATCTGACCCAACAAGGAGTCGTAAAAGATCAGGATCTGGCACAAGGAGTCGTAAAAGATCAGGATCTGGCACAAGGAGTCGTAAAAGATCAGGATCTGGCACAAGGAGTCGTAAAAGATCAGGATCTGGCACAAGGAGTCGTAAAAGATCAGGATCTGGCACAAGGAGTAGTCAAAGATCAGGATTTGACATCAGGACTGTTGATAGATCACGATCTGACCCAAGAATGAGTCTTGGTAGATTGGAATCTGACAACAGGAGTCGTGGTAGATCAGGATCTGACCCCTGGAGGCGTGATAGACCAGTACAGTTATGATCTGTTGAAATATGACAATTTGAATTATGATCTGTTGAGCTTTGATAATTTCACACGTGATCTGCTGAGCTATTATCTGTTGAAAAATGATCAGAATCTGACGAGAGAGTGCTATTGATCAGCGGCTCAATTTGAAGTCGCGATAGATCAGAATCAGACGTATGAGTCGTTATAGATCAGAACTTAACGAGATCCCTGGTAGATCTAAAACTCAATTGGAAGTCGTTATAGATCAGAACTTGACGAGATCTCTGGTAGACCTGACACTCAATTGGGTGCTGTCATTGATCCGAATCTGACACTCAGTTACAGATCAGAATATGACGTATGAGCTGTGATAGATCGGTAGCTGACCCAAGGAGTGTTAATAAATCAGGATCTGACACCAGGAGTGTTGATTGAGGAGGATCTGACCAAGAAATAGCCGTGGTAGATCAGAATCTGACGAATGAGTTGTAATAGATCTGGAAGAATCGATACCCAATTGGGAGTCGTTATAAATCAGGATCTTGACACTCAAGTCAACAGATCAAGATCTGACGTATGAGTTGTGGTAGATCAGGATCTGACGTATGAGTTGTGGTAGATCAGAATCTGACGGCATCTCTGGTAGAATCGATACCCAATTGGGAGTCGTTATAAATCAGGATCTTGACACTCAAGTCAACAGATCAGGATCTGACGTATGAGTTGTGGTAGATCAGGATCTGACCCCTGGAGTTACCATCGTGATAGGCCACTACAGTTACGTTCAGATTCTGACCCATGAGTTGTGATGGTAGATCAGAAGCTCCCTCATGAGGATCTGACGTGGGGGATCACATGCGTAGACGTCACAAATGAGTACAAGCGCTACTGCGTTCAGATCATAATCTCATGATCTCGTACGTTGAAATTATAACGATTTGAAGGAGACTCGCCTGGTTTTCTTTGATTGTTTACGCTCTTTGATTGTTTTCGCTTTGATTACGGTGTCGACTTCGGCCGTCCGCTTGGCCATGTCCTCCATGAACGCCGTGTGTTCGTCTATCAACCTGCGCAGACAACAAAAAAACCAAAACTAAATTAATAACAATAGAATTTTTTAAATTTAGAAAAGTCAATAATAATTATAAAAAAATCAGAAAATAAAACATATAGCGAGTCGAAAAGTCGATATTATTCAATCAGGAGGGGAAATGAGAAAATTTAATATCTTCACTCGTTGTTCAGGAAGAATGTGATCTACATGCGATCTGTACAGACGGATGATCTCCACAGAAAAGTGATCTGGGCAGAAGGGTGATCTGCAGAGAGCAGTGATATACAATGGAGGGCAATCAGTACAGAAAGGTGATCTACACAGAAGGGTGATCTGTACGGAAAAGTGATCTAGACAAGAGGGATCTTTACAGAACTGGTATCTAAACAGAACGGCAATCTGTGTAGAATCATGATCTATTCAGTAGGATGATCGGTATAGAACAGTGAACTATACAGAAGAATAATCTGCACAAAACAGTGATCTAGAATGAAGGGCAATCAGTACAGAACAGCGGCAATCTGTACAGAAGGGAGATCTGTCCAGAACACTGATCTAAACTTATTGATATCTATACAGAAGGGGGATTTGTACAGTACAGTGATCTGGTCTGGAGGGGGATCAGCACAGAACAGTGATCTAGTCGGGAGGGCGATCTGTCCAGAAAACTGATCTATACATGGGGACGATCTGTACCGAACAGTGATCTAGTCGGGAGGGCGATCTGTCCAGAAAACTGATCTATACATGGGGACGATCTGTACAGGACTGTTAGGTATCTATACACAAGGGTGATCAGTACAGAACTCTGTTCTAGTCAATATGGCGATCAGAACAGAAAAGTGCTTTAGCCAGAAGGATGATCTGTACAAATCTGCTACGTATACAAAAGGGTGATCTGTGCACAGAGCTGTGATCTGGTCCGGGAGGCGATCTGTGCAGAACACTGATCTACACATAAGGATGATCTGATAGTGAGATCTGTACCGACCAGTGTCCTATACCAGGGTTCGTGCCGATTTTCAATTTTCAATTTCCCTGACTTTTCCCTGATTTCCAGACCAAAAATTTCGATTTTTCCCTGACTTTTCACAACGTTTCAGGATCCTTTAAACAGTAACGTTTTGCATGAATCGAAAATTTTAGACGCGCAAATGAAGAAAAACAATATAAGGAACAAGTTTTTTTATTCATAAAAAACGAAGTTTACTTAAAACAAAGTAAGAGATAGAATCACAAGATAAAACACATAAAAGTTTTGAGTACGTGGTTTACATAAACCATACCTTACAAAGGTAAAGGGGTTTTCGACGCGTATCATGGATTTTTCGCAATTCTGCACCCGATTTGAGATTTTTCCCTGACCAAAATCCAATATCCCTGACTTTTCCATGACTTCCAGTGCCCATTTATATTTCCCTGACTTTTCCATGACTTCCCTGACTTCCCTGACCGGCACGAACCCTGTATACGGAAGGGTGACCTTACACTGAACACTGATCTGTACAAAACTAGTATCAGTACAGAACAGTTTCTATACAGAAGGGTGATCAGTACAGAACTCTGTTCTAGTGAAAATGGCGATCAGAACAGAAAAGTGCTTTAGCTTTCTCTGTACAGAGCTGTGATCTGGTCCGGGAGGCGATCTGTGCAGAAAACTGATCTACACATAAGGATGATCTGATAGTGAGATCAGTATAGAGCAGTGTCCTGTACGGAAGGGTGACCTTACACTGAACACTGATTTGTACATTATATTATTATCATCTTCATCGCCATTCTGTCTAGATGAGAGTTCTATACAGATTCCCCTTCTGCATAGATAACAGCTCTGTACAGATACTAGTTTTGTTAGAGTTCTGTACAGATACTAGTTTTGATATAGTTCTATACAGATTCCCCTTCTGCATAGATAACAGTTCTGTACAGATATTCTGTATATTATATCCAGAACATTGATCTAGAATGAAGGTCGATATCTGCACACAGATCAGTGATCTAGTCGGGAGGGCGATCTGTCCAGAACTCTGATCTACACATAAAGGTGATCGGTACAGGAACAGTGTCCTATCTAGAATGAAGGTCGATATCTGCACACAGATCAGTGATCTAGTCGGGAGGGCGATCCGTCCAGAACTCTGACCTACACATAAAGGTGATCGGTACAGGAACAGTACCCTATCTAGAAAGAAGGTCGATATCTGCACACAGATCAGTGATCTAGTCGGGAGGGCGATCTGTCCAGAACTCTGATCTACACATAAAGGTGATCGGTACAGGAACAGTACCCTATCTAGAATGAAGGTCGATATCTGCACACAGATCAGTGATCTAGTCGGGAGGGCGATCTGTCCAGAACTCTGACCTACACATAAAGGTGATCGGTACAGGAACAGTATCCTATCTAGAAAGGAGGTCGATATCTGCACACAGATCAGTGATCTAGTCGGGAGGGCGGTCTGTCCAGAACTCTGATCTACACATAAAGGTGATCGGTACAGGAACAGTGTCCTATCTAGAATGAAGGTCGATATCTGCACACAGATCAGTGATCTAGTCGGGAGGGCGATCCGTCCAGAACTCTGACCTACACATAAAGGTGATCGGTACAGGAACAGTATCCTATCTAGAAAGGAGGTCGATATCTGCACACAGATCAGTGATCTAGTCGGGAGGGCGATCTGTCCAGAACTCTGATCTACACATAAAGGTGATCGGTACAGGAACAGTATCCTATCTAGAATGAAGGTCGATATCTGCACACAGATCAGTGATCTAGTCGGTAGGGCGATCCGTCCCGAACTCTGATCTACACATAAAGGTGATCGGTACAGGAACAGTGTCCTATCTAGAATGAAGGTCGATATCTGCACACAGATCAGTGATCTAGTCGGGAGGGCGATCCGTCCAGAACTCTGACCTACACATAAAGGTGATCGGTACAGGAACAGTACCCTATCTAGAAAGAAGGTCGATATCTGCACACAGATCAGTGATCTAGTCGGGAGGGCGATCTGTCCAGAACTCTGATCTACACATAAAGGTGATCGGTACAGGAACAGTACCCTATCTAGAATGAAGGTCGATATCTGCACACAGATCAGTGATCTAGTCGGGAGGGCGATCTGTCCAGAACTCTGACCTACACATAAAGGTGATCGGTACAGGAACAGTATCCTATCTAGAATGAAGGTCGATATCTGCACACAGATCAGTGATCTAGTCGGGAGGGCGGTCTGTCCAGAACTCTGATCTACACATAAAGGTGATCGGTACAGGAACAGTATCCTATCTAGAAAGAAGGTCGATATCTGCACACAGATCAGTGATCTAGTCGGGAGGGCGATCTGTCCAGAACTCTGATCTACACATAAAGGTGATCGGTACAGGAACAGTGTCCTATCTAGAATGAAGGTCGATATCTGCACACAGATCAGTGATCTAGTCGGGAGGGCGATCTGTCCAGAACTCTGATCTACACATAAAGGTGATCGGTACAGGAACAGTATCCTATCTAGAATGAAGGTCGATATCTGCACACAGATCAGTGATCTAGTCGGGAGGGCGATCTGTCCAGAACTCTGATCTACACATAAAGGTGATCGGTACAGGAACAGTACCCTATCTAGAATGAAGGTCGATATCTGCACACAGATCAGTGATCTAGTCGGGAGGGCGATCTGTCCAGAACTCTGATCTACACATAAAGGTGATCGGTACAGGAACAGTATCCTATCTAGAATGAAGGTCGATATCTGCACACAGATCAGTGATCTAGTCGGGAGGGCGATCTGTCCAGAACTCTGATCTACACATAAAGGTGATCGGTACAGGAACAGTATCCTATCTAGAAAGGAGGTCGATATCTGCACACAGATCAGTGATCTAGTCGGGAGGGCGGTCTGTCCAGAACTCTGATCTACACATAAAGGTGATTGGTACAGGAACAGTATCCTATCTAGAATGAAGGTCGATATCTGCACACAGATCAGTGATCTAGTCGGGAGGGCGATCCGTCCAGAACTCTGATCTACACATAAAGGTGATCGGTACAGGAACAGTATCCTATCTAGAAAGGAGGTCGATATCTGCACACAGATCAGTGATCTAGTCGGGAGGGCGATCCGTCCAGAACTCTGATCTACACATAAAGGTGATCGGTACAGGAACAGTATCCTATCTAGAATGAAGGTCGATATCTGCACACAGATCAGTGATCTAGTCGGGAGGACGATCTGTCCAGAACTCTGATCTACACATAAAGGTGATCGGTACAGGAACAGTATCCTATCTAGAATGAAGGTCGATATCTGCACACATATCAGTGATCTAGTCGGGAGGGCGATCCGTCCAGAACTCTGATCTACACATAAAGGTGATCGGTACAGGAACAGTATCCTATCTAGAATGAAGGTCGATATCTGCACACAGATCAGTGATCTAGTCGGGAGGGCGATCTGTCCAGAACTCTGATCTACACATAAAGGTGATCGGTACAGGAACAGTGTCCTATCTAGAATGAAGGTCGATATCTGCACACAGATCAGTGATCTAGTCGGGAGGGCGATCTGTCCAGAACTCTGATATACACATAAAGGTGATCGGTACAGGAACAGTGTCCTATCTAGAATGAAGGTCGATATCTGCACACAGATCAGTGATCTAGTCGGGAGGGCGATCTGTCCAGAACTCTGATCTACACATAAAGGTGATCGGTACAGGAACAGTGTCCTATCTAGAATGAAGGTCGATATCTGCACACAGATCAGTGATCTAGTCGGGAGGGCGATCCGTCCAGAACTCTGATCTACACATAAAGGTGATCAGTACAGGAACAGTATCCTATCTAGAATGAAGATCGATATCTGCACACAGATCAGTGATCTAGTCGGGAGGGCGATCCGTCCAGAACTCTGATCTACACATAAAGGTGATCGGTACAGGAACAGTGTCCTATCTAGAAAGAAGGTCGATATCTGCACACAGATCAGTGATCTAGTCGGGAGGGCGATCTGTCCAGAACTCTGATCTACACATAAAGGTGATCGGTACAGGAACAGTATCCTATCTAGAAAGAAGGTCGATATCTGCACACAGATCAGTGATCTAGTTGGAGGGCGATCCGTCCAGAACTCTGATCTACACATAAAGGTGATCGGTACAGGAACAGTGTCCTATCTAGAAAGGAGGTTGATATCTGCACACAGATCAATGATCTAGTCGGGAGGGCGATCTGTCCAGAACTCTGATCTACACATAAAGGTGATCGGTACAGGAACAGTATCCTATCTAGAATGAAGGTCGATATCTGCACACAGATCAGTGATCTAGTCGGGAGGGCGATCTGTCCAGAACTCTGATCTACACATAAAGGTGATCGGTACAGGAACAGTGTCCTATCTAGAAAGGAGGTTGATATCTGCACACAGATCAATGATCCAGTCGGGAGGGCGATCTGTCCAGAACTCTGATCTACACATAAAGGTGATCGGTACAGGAACAGTATCCTATCTAGAATGAAGGTCGATATCTGCACACAGATCAGTGATCTAGTCGGGAGGGCGATCTGCCCAGAACTCTGATCTACACATAAAGGTGATCGGTACAGGAACAGTATCCTATCTAGAATGAAGGTCGATATCTGCACACAGATCAGTGATCTAGTCGGGAGGGCGGTCTGTCCAGAACTCTGATCTACACATAAAGGTGATCGGTACAGGAACAGTATCCTATCTAGAATGAAGGTCGATATCTGCACACAGATCAGTGATCTAGTCGGGAGGGCGATCTGTCCAGAACTCTGATCTACACATAAAGGTGATCGGTACAGGATCAGTATCCTATCTAGAATGAAGGTCGATATCTGCACACAGATCAGTGATCTAGTCGGGAGGGCGATCCGTCCAGAACTCTGATCTACACATAAAGGTGATCGGTACAGGAACAGTATCCTATCTAGAATGAAGGTCGATATCTGCACACAGATCAGTGATCTAGTCGGGAGGGCGATCTGTCCAGAACTCTGATCTACACATAAAGGTGATCGGTACAGGAACAGTGTCCTATCTAGAAAGAAGATCGATATCTGCACACAGATCAGTGATCTAGTCGGGAGGGCGATCCGTCCAGAACTCTGATCTACACATAAAGGTGATCGGTACAGGAACAGTATCCTATCTAGAATGAAGGTCGATATCTGCACACAGATCAGTGATCTAGTCGGGAGGGCGATCTGTCCAGAACTCTGATCTACACATAAAGGTGATCGGTACAGGAACAGTGTCCTATCTAGAAAGAAGATCGATATCTGCACACAGATCAGTGATCTAGTCGGGAGGGCGATCTGTCCAGAACTCTGATCTACACATAAAGGTGATCGGTACAGGAACAGTGTCCTATCTAGAAAGAAGATCGATATCTGCACACAGATCAGTGATCTAGTCGGGAGGGCGATCCGTCCAGAACTCTGATCTACACATAAAGGTGATCGGTACAGGAACAGTATCCTATCTAGAATGAAGGTCGATATCTGCACACAGATCAGTGATCTAGTCGGGAGGGCGATCTGTCCAGAACTCTGATCTACACATAAAGGTGATCAGTACAGGAACAGTATCCTATCTAGAATGAAGGTCGATATCTGCACACAGATCAGTGATCTAGTCGGGAGGGCGATCTGTCCAGAACTCTGATCTACACATAAAGGTGATCGGTACAGGAACAGTGTCCTATCTAGAAAGAAGATCGATATCTGCACACAGATCAGTGATCTAGTCGGGAGGGCGATCTGTCCAGAACTCTGATCTACACATAAAGGTGATCGGTACAGGAACAGTATCCTATCTAGAATGAAGGTCGATATCTGCACACAGATCAGTGATCTAGTCGGGAGGGCGATCTGTCCAGAACTCTGATCTACACATAAAGGTGATCGGTACAGGAACAGTATCCTATCTAGAAAGGAGGTTGATATCTGCACACAGATCAGTGATCTAGTCAGGAGGGCGATCTGTCCAGAACTCTGATCTACACATAAAGGTGATCGGTACAGGAACAGTATCCTATCTAGAATGAAGGTCGATATCTGCACACAGATCAGTGATCTTGTAGAAGGTACAGAAGCGTGATCTCACATTTGAGTCGGCGGCACTTCCTGCGGCAGCTCTTGATGTTCGAGGGAGACGAGAAGCGACTCTTTTTCTCCGGTCCACGCGAGGAGTTCGGCGAGAAGTGAGTCCATGTCCTGCAAAGCCCTCAGTTGAGCTTCCAACATTTCCCTCCTCTGAAAAAACAGCCGGAAAATCAAAGAAAATTAAATAAAAAAATTGTATTTGGCGCTCCAATGTCAGTGTTTATCGCGTCATGGCATATTTGAGCTACGATCATTCGAGGCGTTTGCTATCAAAACCAGCTCACTCCATATTTGTCTGAAATCCACTTTTTTGCACATTTTGAAAGTTTAGATCGTCCTTCATGACCTGACGAAGGGACACAACTCAAATCCAGCTCATTTCAACCCAAAACTAGATGAAAACGTTTGCCCTCTAGATCAAATCTAGATCATTGAAAATGAGAAACTAATCAAATTCTAGGCGGTTATACCAACAATTAAAAGTTATTTAATGAAATATTTTCAAATATTTAGTATTTTAAAAAATTTTGCTCTGGAAACTCTGGACGTGACAAGTGTTTTGTCTCTCCTGTAAAATTTCCTAAAATGGAATCGGCTGGTTTTGACAGCAAACGCCTCATTTGGGGTATAGTCCTTTGTGAGACTTGATCTGCTGAGAGATGATCATTTGAACTACGTTCTTCTGAGATATGATCATTTGAGATGTGTTCTGCTGGGCTATGATCTGCTAAGATTTGATAAAGTGAACTATGATCTGCTGAGATATGATCATTTGAGATGTGGTCTGTTGGGCTATGATCTTTTGATTCACGATCTGCTGAGCTACGATGTGTTGAAATATAATAGTTTGAGTTGTGTTCTGCTAAGATTTGATAATTTGAACTACGAACGGCTGAGATATGATCATTGGAGCTATGATCTGCTAATATATGATCATTTGAACTATGATCTGCTGAGGTATGATAATTAAAACTATGATCTGCTCAGGTATGATCATTTGAGATGTGTTCTGCTGAGCGATTTTAAGACTTGATCTGCTGAGATATGACAATTACAACTAGATTTGATAATTTGAACTACGAACGGCTGAGATATGATCATTGGAGCTATGATCTGCTAATATGTGATCATTTGAACTATGATCTGCTGGGAATGATAATTAGAACTATGATCAGCTCAGGTATGATCATTTGAGATGTGTTCTGCTGAGCTATTTCAAGACTTGATCTGCTGAGATATGACAATTTCAACTAGATTTGATAATTTGAACTACGAACGGCTGAGATATGAGCATTGGAGCTCTGATCTGCCAATATTTGATCATTTGAACTATGATCTGCTGGGAATGATAATTAGAACTATGATCTGCTCAGGTATGATCATTTGAGATGTGTTCTGCTGAGCTATTTTAAGACTTGATCTGCTGAGATATGACAATTACAACTAGATTTGATAATTTGAACTACGAACGGCTGAGATATGAGCATTGGAGCTCTGATCTGCCGATATTTGATCATTTGAACTATGATCTGCTGGGAATGATAATTAGAACTATGATCTGCTCAGGTATGATCATTTGAGATGTGTTCTGCTGAGCGATTTTAAGACTTGATCTGCTGAGATATGACAATTACAACTAGATTTGATAATTTGAACTACGAACGGCTGAGATATGATCATTGGAGCTATGATCTGCTAATATGTGATCATTTGAACTATGATCTGCTGAGGTATGATAATTAAAACTATGATCAGCTCAGGTATGATCATTTGAGATGTGTTCTGCTAAGCTATGATCTGCTGTGGTATGATAATTTGAACTACGATCTGCTGGGAGATGATCATTTGAACTACGTTTCCTGAGAAATGATCATGTGAACAATGATCATTTGAGCGATGATCTGCTGAGCTATGATCATTTGAGCAATGATCTGATTGGATATGATCATTTGAACTATGATCGGCTGAGCTATGATCATTTGAGCAATGATCTGATTGGATATGATCATTTGAGATGTGTTCTGCTAAGCTATGATCTGCTGTGGTATGATAATTTGCACTACGATCCGCTGAGATATGATAATTTGAACTATGATCTGCGGAGATATAATCATTTGAGATGTGTTCTGCTGAGCTATGATCTTTTGATTTATGATCTGCTGAGCTACAATGTGCTGAGATATAATAATTTGAGATGTGTTCAGCTGAGTTATGATTATCAAATCTTAGCAAATTATGTTCTGCTGAGATATGATAATTTGAACAATGATGCACTGAGATACGATCAGCTGAGGTATCATAATTTGAACAGTGATCTGTCGAGCTATGATTATTTGAACTGAGACGTGATCATGCTGTACTACGATGTGATCTGACGAGATCAGACAGTGATCTCACTCACCTGACGAGCCCACGACGTCACTTCCTCCCAACGGCTCTGAATGATCGTGATCCAGTGTTTGACGACTGACGCCCCGTCGGGATGCGCTTTCGCGAGGATGTCTTCAGCGAGGCGAACCGTCGAGTCTTTCTCTTTCTCTTTGTCGTTCAATTCTCGCAAGAACCTGAAAGTGGAAGGAAAACGAGAGAGAAATTAGACGAATGAAAGGAGAGAATAGAAGAGAAGAGGACTACGATCGTACGGAGGCTATACGTCGCTACGATCTTCAATACAGATCTTAGATCTTCGATCATAGAGATTAGCTCGTCCATACGATACGATCATAAATAGAAAATACGACCATTAAAACTATTCGTCTTAGTTTTTCAACTTTTTATTGGCTTTGTTACAAAACACATACAGCCGCTGTTTGTACATTTTCTTATTTAGGGGTGATACATAATTACAATGAATTAGGTACAATGAATCGTTATGAACTTCAATACGGAATACAATCGTAATATTAATACCGAATATGATTGTAGAGACTATTCGTCGATATATCGAGCATATATGCATATATAGCATATATGCTCGTACATACGATACAATGGACAATACAAAGTAGGCCTACTCGTCGTTATGATCATCAATTCAGATTACGATCGTGATACGGATACCGGACAAGATCGTAGAGTCTATTCGTCAACAGGATTACGATCATATTATGATCGATTCGCTATGCTCGTCAATACGATCTTCGATACAAACTACGATTATTGAGACTATTCGTCGTTATGATCTTCAATACAGATTACGATCGTGATATGGATACCGAACACGATCGTAGAGTCTACTCGTCAACCGGATATGATCGTCAATACGATACGATCTTCAATTAATACAGAATACGATCTTAGTATAAATACAGAAAAAGATCGTACAAACTAATCGTCGATATGCTCGTCATTAAAATAGGATTTTCAATACAAAACACGATCGTTGAGATATGATAATTTGAACTATGATCTGCTGGGACATGCTCATTTGAGCTATGATCTGCTAAGATTTGATAATTTGAACTCTGATCTGCTGAGATGTGGTCATTATATATGTGTCCTGCTGAGCTATGATCTTTTGATTTATGATCTACTGAGCTACAATATGCTGAGATATAATAGTTTGAGATGTGTTCTGCTGAGTTATGATCTGCTAAGATTTGATAATTTGAACTATGATCTGCTGAGATATGGTCATTTTATATGTGTCCTGCTGAGCTATGATCTTTTGATTTATGATCTGCTGAGCTACAATATGCTGAGATATAATAGTTTGAGATGTGTTCTGCTGGGCTATGATCTGCTAAGATTTGATAATTTGAACTATGATCTGCTGAGATATGGTCATTTGAGATGTGTTCTGTTGGGCTATGATCTTTTGATTCACGATCTGCTGAGCTACGATGTGTTGAGATATAATAGTTTGAGATGTGTCCTGCTGAGCTATGATCTTTTTATTTATGATCTGCTGAGCTACAATATGCTGAGATATAATAATTTGAGATGTGTTCTGCCAAGTTATGATCTGCTAAGATTTGATAATTTGAACTCTGATCTTCTGAGATATGGTCATTTTATATGTGTCCTGCTGAGCTATGATTTATGATCTTTTGATTTATGATCTGCTGAGCTATAATATGCTGAGATATAATAATTTGAGATGTGTTCTGCTGAGTTATGATCTGCTAAGATTTGATAATTTGAACTATGATCTCCTGAGATATGGTCATTTGAACTACGTTCTTCTGAGATATGATCATTTGAGATGTGTTCTGCTGAGTTATGATCTGCTAAGATTTGATAATTTGAACTATGATCTGCTGAGATATGGTCATTTGAGATGTGTTCTGTTGGGCTATGATCTTTTGATTCACGATCTGCTGAGCTACGATGTGTTGAGATATAATAGTTTGAGATGTGTCCTGCTGAGCTATGATCTTTTGATTTATGATCTGCTGAGCTACAATATGCTGAGATATAATAATTTGAGATGTGTTCTGCCAAGTTATGATCTGCTAAGATTTGATAATTTGAACTCTGATCTTCTGAGATATGGTCATTTTATATGTGTCCTGCTGAGCTATGATCTTTTGATTTATGATCTGCTGAGCTTCAATATGCTGAGATATAATAATTTGAGATGTGTTCTGCTGAGTTATGATCTGCTAATATTTGATAATTTGAACTCTGATCTTCTGAGATATGGTCATTTTATATGTGTCCTGCTGAGCTATGATCTTTTGATTTATGATCTGCTGAGCTTCAATATGCTGAGATATAATAATTTGAGATGTGTTCTGCCAAGTTATGATCTGCTAAGATTTGATAATTTGAACTCTGATCTTCTGAGATATGGTCATTTTATATGTGTCCTGCTGAGCTATGATCTTTTGATTTATGATCTGCTGAGCTTCAATATGCTGAGATATAATAATTTGAGATGTGTTCTGCCAAGTTATGATCTGCTAAGATTTGATAATTTGAACTCTGATCTTCTGAGATATGGTCATTTTATATGTGTCCTGCTGAGCTATGATCTTTTGATTTATGATCTGCTGAGCTTCAATATGCTGAGATATAATAATTTGAGATCGTAGCTCAGCAGATCGTGAATCAAAAGATCATAGCCCAACAGAACTATGATCTGCTGAGATATGATCATTTGAGATGTGTTCTGCTGGGCTATGATCTTTTGATTCACGATCTGCTGAGCTACGATGTGTTGAGATATAATAATTTGAGATGTGTTCTACTGAGTTATGATGTGCTGTCGTATGATCATACAATAGGAGGATCTTCAATACAAAACACGATCGTTGAGACTTTTCGTCAACAGGATATGAGTGATTCGATATGCTCTTTGATAAATTAATGAGTCTCTCACAAATCACAAGCATAAAACTAACTTTTATTAACCAAAATATCCACTTACTGGAACTCTCGATAAACATAAGGTCATCGCGTTCATACTAATTATTCCTGTATTCCTATACTCTTCAATGCGGTACGATCTTCAATACAGATTGCGATCTTAATATTAATACAGAATATTTTTTTTTTAATTGTACGAATTTGACACTGACTTTTCGTGTTCGACGATCTGCGTCTTCGTGTCGACCTCGTCGTCGGGGAGTGAGTCGACGAAACGGAGCTTCATTTCGGCGTCGGACAACCACTCGAGGAGCATGTTGACGGCTCTGTGAAGCTCCTCGGCCTGAAGACACAACGGACGATGCGTTAAAAAGGTTGAAGAGGGGGGGGGGGGGGAGGGCGAGAAAAGATAGGGAGAAAAGTTAAGGAGAAAAGTTATAGTAACAATCGAAAGAGGCGAAGTGGGGGAGGGAAAAGTTAGTTTACATTCGAGATGAGGGAAAGTGAAAGGGACGAAGTGACGGTTTACATTTGAGCTGAGAGAAGTGACAGTGAAATTGAAAGGGAAAAGTTGGTATTTTGAGGGGGAAAGTGATAGTAAAAAGTGAAAGGGGCGTCGTGAAAGAGCGATTTGAAAGGTAAATTGAGCAGGATATGGCGAAAGTTGATAAAAAACGGAGGTGTAGAGTGAGAGAGTCTATTTCCACGAAAATAATGAGTACAATTGTTAAATCGATTTCGACGATTAGGTCATCATCAGTAACAAACATGAGTTCATGTTTGGTACTGATGATGACCTAATCGTCGAAATCGATTTATTTCGATTTACTCATTATTTTCGTGGACATAGACTCTCTCACTCTATACCTCCGTTTTTTATTGAAATGGGTTTCCACAACCTCGTCGCGAGTGATCTAATGCGAAAGTGGAGATAAAAGGGTGCAAAGTGACAGGCTGCGAATTTGAAGGGTGCAAAGTGAGAGGCTGCGAATTTGAAGGGTGCAAAGTGAGAGAATCCAAAGTGAAAGGGTACAGAGTGAAAGGTTCCCAAGTGAAAGGGTACGAAGTGAAAGGATACAAACTGAAAGGTTCCCAAGTGAAAGAGTTCAAAGTGAAAGGTTCCGAAGTGAAAGGGTACAAACTGAAAGGTTCCCAAGTGAAAGGTTTTCACGTGAAAGGGTACAAACTGAAAGGTTCCCAAGTGAAAGGTTTTCACGTGAAAGGGTACAAACTGAAAGGTTCCCAAGTGAAAGGTTTTCACGTGAAAGGGTACAAACTGAAAGGTTCCCAAGTGAAAGGGTACAAACTGAAAGGTTCCCAAGTGAAAGGTTTTCACGTGATAGGGTACAAACGGAAAGAGTTCAAAGTGAAAGGTTTTCACGTGAAAGGGTACAAACTGAAAGGTTCCCAAGTGAAAGGGTACAAACTGAAAGGTTCCCAAGTGAAAGGTTTTCACGTGAAAGGGTACAAACTGAAAGGTTTCCAAGTGAAAGCTTCCCAAGTGAAAGGTTCCCAAGTGAAAGGGTACAAACTGAAAGGTTCCCAAGTGAAAGGTTTTCACGTGAAAGGGTACAAACTGAAAGGTTCCCAAGTGAAAGGTTCCCAAGTGAAAGGGTACCTACTGAAAGTTTCCCAAGTGAAAGGTTTTCACGTGAAAGGGTACAAACTGAAAGGTTCCCAAGTGAAAGGTTCCCAAGTGAAAGGGTACAAACTGAAAGGTTCCCAAGTGAAAGGTTTTCACGTGAAAGGGTACAAACTGATAGGTTCCCAAGAGAAAGGTTCCCAAGTGAAAGGTTCCCAAGTGAAAGGGTACAAACTGGAAGGTTCCCAAGTGAAAGGTTTTCACGTGAAAGGGTACAAACTGAAAGGTTCCCAAGTGAAAGGTTCCCAAGTGAAAGGCAGTTGGTTGCTCACCTGTCTGAGGGCGCCTTGTAGTTTGACGCCTCTCCTCTGCGCCATTCCGACCGTCTCACGCCAAAGTCCGCCCATTTCCGTGATCTGCGCCGCCATTCCGGAGACGTCGCCTTTCGACGCCAGCTCTCGTCCGGACCTCTCGACCGAGTCGACTTGAGCCCTTCGGCTTTCGAGTTCTTGTTCGAGACCCTAAAATACGATTTGTTGATAATAAAATGAAAAATGAAAAAAAATAAAATAAAATAAAATAAAATCCACAGTCTATAAGCAGCATGGCTATAAGAGCGAATTTTCAAAGAAATAACTGCTTTCATGTAAAATGTATCAATTTTACTCTTTTTACAACAAATTTTGTTTCCTTTTTTATCTCGGGCGATTCCAATGGTTTCTTATTGAAAATAAATAAACCGAAATCCATTATAAACCATTGGTTTTTAGATATCGACTAAATTTATAATAATTAACGAAAATTATTAATAACTGACAATAACGATTAATCATTAACATTATGTATTAATAAGAATTCTATCATTTAGCGACCAAGATAGAAGGTTGATCTTCACAAAGAGAATAAACCGTTGAGTCAAAAATTAGCTGAGTTTTTGACGTAAATACACCCAAAAAAAGTTTAAAGAGGGTTTTCGTTAGTGGGGAACTAAAATCGTCCAAAATCCAAGCTACGCACTGCAAAGAGCTGCGATTGGTCTCATTCGAAGCAGAATTTAATGCTCTACAACGTTTATTTCGGAGCATTTTTGGATTAGAGTGCAGTTTTAGGTGTTTTAGACGTTAAATGACTCGAAAAACGTTTAATGAGGGTTCTGTTAGTGGGGAACTAAAATCGTACAAAATCCACGTTACGCACTGCAAACAGCTGCGATTGGTCTCATTCGACGCAGAATTTAATGCTCTACAACGTTTATTTAGGAGCATTTTTGGATTAGAGTGCAGTTTTAGGTGTTTTAGACGTTAAATAACTCGAAAAACGTTTAATGAGGGTTCTGTTAGTGGGGAACTAAAATCGTACAAAATCCACGTTACGCACTGCAAACAGCTGCGATTGGTCTCATTCGACGCAGAATTTAATGCTCTACAACGTTTATTTCGAAGCATTTTTGGATTAGAGTGCAGTTTCAGGCGTTTTTGGCGTTGAATAACTCGAAAAACGTTTAATGAGGGTTCTGTTAGTGGGGAACTAAAATCGTACAAAATCCACGTTACGCACTGCAAACAGCTGCGATTGGTCTCATTCGACGCAGAATTTAATGCTCTACAACGTTTATTTCGAAGCATTTTTGGATTAGAGTGCAGTTTCAGGCGTTCTTGGCGTTGAATAACTCGAAAAACGTTTAATGAGGGTTCTGTTAGTGGGGAACTAAAATCGTACAAAATCCACGTTACGCACTGCAAACAGCTGCGATTGGTCTCATTCGACGCAGAATTTAATGCTCTACAACGTTTATTTCGGAGCAATTTTGGATTAGAGTGCAGTTTTAGGTGTTTTAGACGTTAAATAACTCGAAAAACGTTTAATGAGGGTTCTGTTAGTGGGGAACTAAAATCGTACAAAATCCACGTTACGCACTGCAAACAGCTGCGATTGGTCTCATTCGACGCAGAATGTAATGCTCTTCAACGTTTATTTCGAAGCATTTTTGGATTAGAGTGCAGTTTCAGGCGTTTTTGGCGTTGAATAACTCGAAAAACGTTTAATGAGGGTTCTGTTAGTGGGGAACTAAAATCGTACAAAATCCACGCTACGCACCGCAAAGAGCTGCGATTGGTCTCATTCGAAGCAGAATTTAATGCTCTACAACGTTTATTTCGGAGCATTTTTGGATTAGAGTGCAGTTTTAGGTGTTTTAGACGTTAAATAACTCGAAAAACGTTTAATGAGGGTTCTGTTAGTGGGGAACTAAAATCGTCCAAAATCGACGCTACGCACCGCAAAGAGCTGCGATTGGTCTCATTCGACGCAGAATTTAATGCTCTACAACGTTTATTTCGGAGCATTTTTGGATTAGAGTACAGTTTCAGGTGTTTTAGACGTTAAATAACTCGAAAAACGTTTAATGAGGGTTCTGTTAGTGGGGAACTAAAATCGTCCAAAATCGACGCTACGCACCGCAAAGAGCTGCGATTGGTCTCATTCGACGCAGAATTTAATGCTCTACAACGTTTATTTCGGAGCATTTTTGGATTAGAGTACAGTTTCAGGTGTTTTAGACGTTAAATAACTCGAAAAACGTTTAATGAGGGTTCTGTTAGTGGGGAACTAAAATCGTCCAAAATCGACGCTACGCACCGCAAAGAGCTGCGATTGGTCTCATTCGACGCAGAATTTAATGCTCTACAACGTTTATTTCGGAGCATTTTTGGAATAGAGTACAGTTTTAGGCGTTTTTGACGTTAAATAACTCAAAAAAGACGAAAAAACGAGTAAATGACATTTGAAATGTGGTATTTTCGTGGTCAGCGTCGATTTAACTTTGCGATACGAGTCCGTTGATGTTGTCACTCACTTTGTGTTGATCGATGAGCATCTGAACGGTGTCGAGGTCACCGTGAACGGGAGCGTCAGCGCTGAGATCGCGGTGAGTTTTTCGCAACCAGTCGAGGAGCGCTTCGAGAGCGTCTTTGACCTGTGAAACGGTAACAGATCATTTTAACGATGTAATTAGTGACATGGTCTATAGAGAAAAGTGATGTAGCACAGAACAGTGAGCTGCACTGGATTTTGATATGTACATAAGAGTTATCAAGTTTGTAGGATGATCTGTAGAAAACAGTGTTTTAGACAAAAGGGTGATCTAAACAGAAGGGCTATCTGCGCCGAACTGTGATGTAGACAAAAGGATGATCTGCATAGATCAGTTATGTAAACAAAAGGCTGATCTATACAGAACTCTGATCTAAACTGAAGGGTGATCTGCCGAGAACTGTGATTTAAAAAGGATGGTAATCTGATTAGAACAGCGTTGTTGGTTTGTAGATGCTCTGTACGGAACTATGAACTATACAGAAGGGTAGTCAGCAGACGACAGTGATCTGAACAGGATGATCTACATAGAACTGGAAGGATGATCTAAACATAAGGGTGATCTACAGAGAACAGTGATCTAAACAGAAGGACGTTCTATAGAGATCTATGATCTAAACAAATGGCTGATCTGCAGACAACAGTGATCTAAAACGAAAGAAGATCTACTGAGGAGTGTGATCTAAACGGAAGGGTGATCCGCAGATGACAGTGATCTAAACAGAAGGCTGAACTAAAAGAGAACTGTAATCTGAACAGAAGGGTGATCCAGAGACGACAGTGGTCTAAACAGGATGATGAAATACAAATGACAGTGATCTAAACCCGAGGGTGATCTACAGACGACAGTTATCTGAACAGAAGGGTGATCTGCGGGGAACTGAGATCTACACAAAAGGAAGATCTACAGAGGACTCTGCTCTACACGGAAGGGTGATCTGCAGAGGACTGTGATCTGAACAGAAGGGCGAACTAAAAGAGAACTGTAATCTGAACAGAAAGATGATCTACAGACGACAGTAGTCTAAACAGGAGTATTACCTACAGAGGACTGCGATCTGAACCCGAGGGTGATCTGCAGATGACAGTGATCTAAACAGAAAGCTGAACTAAAAGAGTACTGTAATCTGAACAGAAGGGTGATCTACCGACGACAGTGGTCTAAACAGGATGATGACCTACTGATGACAGTGATCTAAACCCGAGGGTGATCTACAGGTGACAGTGATCTAAACAGAAGGCTGAACTAAAAGAGAACTGTAATCTGAACAGGGGGGTGATCTAAACCCGAGGGTGATCTGCAGAGGACTGTGATCTAAACAGAAGGCTGAACTAAAAGAGATCTGTACTCTGAACAGGGGGGTGATCTAAACCCGAGGGTGATCTGCAGATGACAGTGATCTGAACAGAAGGCTGAACTAAAAGAGAACTGTAATCTGAACAGAAGGGTGATCTACCGACGACAGTGGTCTAAACAGGAGGATGACCTACAGAGGACTGTAATCTAAACCCAAGGGTGATCTACAGACGACAGTGATCTGAACAGAAGGGTGATCTGCGGGGAACTGTGATCTAAACAAAAGGATGATCTACAGATAACAGTGATCTAAACGGAAGGGTGATCTGCAGATGACAGTGATCTAAACAGAAGGCTGAACTAAAAGAGAACTGTAATCTGAACAGAAGGGTGATCTACAGACGACAGTGGTCTAAACAGGAGTATGACCTACAGAGGACTGTAATCTAAACCCGAGGGTGATCCGCAGATGACAGTGATCTAAACAGAAGGCTGAACTAAAAGAGAACTGTAATCTGAACAGAAGGGTGATCTACAGACGACAGTGGTCTAAACAGGATGATGACCTACAGAGGACGTTAATCTAAACCCGAGGGTGATCTGCAGATGACAGTGATCTAAACAAAAGGCTGAACTAAAAGAGAACTGTAATCTGAACAGAAGGGTGATCTACCGACGACAGTGGTCTAAACAGGATGATGACCTACAGATGAGGGTGATCTAAACCCGAGAGTGATCTACAGGTGACAGTGATCTGAACAGAAGGGCAATCTGCGGGGAACTGTAAACTAAACCCGAGGGTGACCTACAGGTGACAGTGATGATAAGACGTACCTGACCGCAGTACAGAAGCGCTTCCTCGAGGCTCCGCTGCCTTTCGACAGCCTTCGAGCAGACCGTGTTCCATTTCTCTTTGAGTTGAGCCGCCATGTTTTTCAACGGCGTTTCGTCACCTTTGGCCGCTCGCTCCCTCAGGACTTTTCCGTTTCTCATGACGCCGTCGTAAGTCCCTTGTTTGCTCGCGATCGCCTTTTGAGTCTCGCGGTGTTTGGCGAGGCGGTGTTTCAGTTTTCCAGGGTCGTTGGCGGCGGCGGCGATGTCCACGGAAATTTCGTCGAGTTTTTTGTCCGTTTCGCTCAACCAGCTCATGAGGCTCGACCTGCGGACACGTCACAACACGACGATACAGCGAGGAATTTAAAATACAAAACTGAGTGAGAAATAGTCCGTAGAAGTCAGTAGAAATACAACGTAAAAGCCAGTAGATTTCTTGGCCCCCCCCCCCCCCCCCCTTATCACCCAACTAGGTGAGAAATAGTCCGTATAAATCAGTAGTAATACTACACAAAATTCAGTAGATTTCTCATTTTTTCTCCAAACTACCCAACTAGATGAGAAATAGTCAGTAGTAACACTACACCAAATTCAGTAGATTTAGGTTTTTCCCCCTAAACCTCCCAACTAGGTGAAAAATAGTCGATAGAAACCAGTAGAAATACTACACAAAATTCGGTAGATTTTCGTTTTTTACCCCTAAACTCCCCAACTAGGTAAGAAGAGAAGTAGTCCGTAGAAGTGAGTAGAAATACTACACAAAATACAATAGGTTAAAGTTTTTCCTTAAAACCCCGCAACATGAGAGAAATAACCCGTAGAAATCAGTAGATATACTACACAAAATTCAGTTGATTTACGTTTTCCCCCCTAAACCTCCCAACTAGGTGAGAAATAGTCAGTAGAAATACTACACAAAATTCATTAGATTTTTAGTTTTTACCCCTAAACCCCCTAACTAGGTCAGAAATGATCCGTAAAAGTCAGTAGTAATACTACACAAAATTCAGCAGATTTTTCGCTTTTTCCCCCTAAACCCCCCAACTAGGTGAGAAATAGTCGGTAGAAGTCAGTAGAAATACTACACAAAATTCAATAAATTTTTAGTTTTTCCCCCTAAACCCCCCAACTAGGTGAGAAATAGTCAGTAGAAGTCAGTAGAAATACTACACAAAATACAGTAGATTAACGTTTTTCCTTAAAACGCAACAACATGAGAGAAATAACCCGTAGAAATCAGTAGAAATACTACACAAAATTCAGTGGATTTACGTTTTTCCCCCCTAAACCACCCAACTAGGTGAGAAATAGTCAGTAGAAGTAGTACACAAAATTCAGTAGATTTTTAGTTTTTACCCCTAAACCACCCAACTGTGTGAGAAATAGTCGGTAGAAGTCAGTAGAAATACTACACAAAATTCAATAGATTTTTAGTTTTCACCCCTAAACCACCCAACTAGGTGAGAAATGATCCGTAGAAATACTACTCAAAATTCAGTGGATTCACGTTTTTCCCCCTAAACCACCCAACTATGTGAGAAATAGTCAGTAGGAATAGTACACAAAATTCCGTAGATTTTTAGTTTTTACCCCTACACCCCCTAACTAGGTGAGAAATGATCCGTAGAAGTCACTGGAAAAACTACACAAAATTTAATAGATTTTTAGTTTTTACCCCTAAGCCCCCTAACTAGGTGAGAAATAATCCGTAGAAATACTACTCAAAATTCAGTGGATTTACGTTTTTCCCCCTAATCCACCCAACTAGGTGAGAAATAGTCAGTAGAAATAGTCAGTAGAAATAGTACACAAAATTCAGTAGATTTTTAGTTTTTACCCCTAAGCCCCCTCAACTAGGTAAGAAATAATCCGTAGAAGTAATTGGAAAAACTACTCAATATTCAGTAGATTCGAGATTTTCCTCCAAACCCCCCAACTAGGTGAGAAATAGTCAGTAGAAATACAACACAAAATTCAGCATTATTGAGAAATAATCCGTGGAAATCAGTCGAAATAATTTTTGCTCAACGCTAAGTGGGCAAAGTGCCGCGGACGGCGATGTTTTTTTAAATTTGATTTTTGGAATCTACTTATCTTGAAACGTATAACTCAAATTTTGAGCAGGGAGGGGGGGGGGGTTGGAGTGGAGAGGTGTTTTTTTCTTTTTTTTTTTTTCTTTTCTTTGGGCGACTCCAAAGGTTCCTAATCGAAGATAATAAACCGAAATGGTTCAGTACCGAAGATAATAAATCAAAAACAGTTGGGATTTCGTCGCTATTGAAAACGGACGTTGAGCTCAACTCACCAGCTGTCGTGGTAGTCTTTGGCCTCTTTGTATCCGTGGTCCAACGCTCGCGTCCTTTCGGCGGATTTCGACACGACTCGCTCCCACCGGTGCTGGACGCTGCAACAAAACAAGAACATTAATAATTAATGATTATTAATTATTGATTAATCTAATTGGTTGACTGCTATACTGTTCATGTGCCAGAGTAGGTACACTAAGGACATTCTCAAACGTTTCGGCATGGATGATTCAAAACCAGTTAAAACGCCAATCAAAATTGGACTGAAACTCAGGAAACCTGAAGGAGGGAAGTCAGACGTCTTGGAGAAATACCCCTATCGACAACTGATAGGATCGTTGATGTACCTTGCGGTATTCACTCGTCCTGACATTGCCTACGCAGTGAACTCGCTGAGCCAATTCAACTCGTGCTATACAGTCGAGCACTGGCAAGCGGCAAAACGAATTCTGCGGTATTTGAAAGGAACTCCTGCCTATGGCATACTCTTCCAGAAGACGGGAAACCCCCTCTGCGGTTACGCCGATGCCGACTGCGCCAGTTGCGCTGAGGACAGAAGATCCTACTCCGGATACTTTTTCCAACTGGGAGGAGGAGCGATTTCGTGGGAAGCACGGAAGCAACGCACCGTCGCTCTGTCCAGCGTTGAGGCCGAGTATCTGGCAATAGGAGAGGCCACTAAAGAGGCTCTCTACCTCAGACAGCTCTTTGGCGAATTGGGGATCATGCCTCAAGATACTGGCATCATCATTTACAATGACAACCAAGGTGCGCAGCAGTTGCCGAAAAACTCAAGCTACCACTCGCGTACCAAACACATTGACATCCGACACCACTTCATTTGGAGGTGTGTTGAGGAGAAGCGGGTTGAGTTTCGCTACATGCCAACTGCTGACATGCCTGCCGATATTTTTACAAAGGCTCTGCCTAGGGTGAAGCATGAAGACTTCGCCAGACAATTGGGATTACGAACTGAGGCTCAGATTCGAGGGGAAGTGTGAGATTGCGAATCCGATCCAGTTTGTTAAGCCAAACTAATTGTTGGTAACTAATTGATGTTTTAATTAGTTACAAAGTTGCAAATATTTGTTTGGGTTGTTTTCCCAAAAAATATGCAACTTGGTAACTAATTAAAACATCAATTAGTTACCAACAATTAGTTTGGCTTAACAAACTGGATCGGATTCCCAACCTCACATATACCTCTACCATGACATGGTAACGAATGGCTGCTGAGGTCCCCTGTTCAAGGGAGGTTAGGCAATATGCCCACCCAGAGGGATGTCCAGTCTGTATTCTCACAGAACCGCCTATCCCCAGAGCGGTCGAACAAAAATATCGAGAACAGGGGCACAGAGAACCACCACACTCTTGAGGCTGTACATTTCAAAAAACTCGTCAAAACGTCGTATTGAAGGCCGTTCAATTGGCGTTACGTACAGATTTTGGTCTGATTCACCTCAACTTTCTCGCAAGAATTTCAGTTATTACGAGGATTTTGAGGGTCCTCTCGGGGGGTTTTAGAGCGGTTTTTAGGGCGAAATTAAGACGTTTTAGGGTCGCACAGTGAACGTAACGGTACAACCCCCCACCACCCTCCATGGACCAACTCCGGTGGTGGACAAATCAATCAGTGGATCAATGCAGATTGATCGATTGATTGATTGAATGTTTTATTTATTAACCAGGGAAGGTTAAGGCCTTGAGGCCCTCTCTTCCACCATCCCTGGATGAAAGATTACAAAATTCCTCTTACAATCATAATTCTATGATATACTTGATACATAAATCTTAAAAAGAAAACAAAAAAAAAAAACGAAATATGTACTTATATGTATAACAATTCTATATATATATAATCAAATAAATTTACAATGGTTTTTCTTAATAAAGTTGCAACTGTTTTTAAATCAAATGAACCTCAACCATCAAAAATATGGTAAATAAATAAATACATTCTTCGAATAAGTTTCTAATAATTGTTTTTTCAGTTTTTCTCTAAATATTTCAGTTTTTTCGTTAGGTTTGAAATTGCCAACTAGTTCATTATATATTTTCGTTCCTTGAACGATGAAGGATCTATTAAAAAGGTTTGTTCTGTGCTTCGGGATTTGCAACAGTTTCTCTCTATTCTGGGTTTCCTTTGAGTGCACCTGGGCCATAAATGAAAATTCTTCATAAAGATACTGAGGTCTTTTAAATTTAAGGATTTTGAAAACCAATACTGCAATATGTAGGCGTTTTCTTTCCTTAATCTTAAGCCAGCCTAGAGATTTGTAGTGTTGGGTAACGTGCTCGTCTAATTTAAGCCGTAACACGAATCTCACCAGTGCATTTTGCGCGTTTTGCAGTCTAGCAATATCCTCACTGTTGAAGTCACAGGTTGCTACAGGTGCATAGTCAAAAATAGGTAGGATAAGTGATTGTGCTAGCTGCTTTCGTACATGCATTGGGAAATCACTTGCCAATCTCCGAAGTTGGTATATGCTTTTAAAAACAGATTTACACATTGCCTGACCCCCTAACTAGGTCAGAAATGATCCGTAGAAGTCAGTAGTAATACTACACAAAATTCAGCAGATTTTTCGTTATTACCCTAAACCCCCTAACTAGGTGAGAAATAGTCAGTAGAAATAGTACACAAAATTCAGTAGATTTTTAGTTATTACCCCTAAACCCCCTAACTAGGTCAGAAATGAATCGTAGAAGTCAGTAGAAATACTACACCATATTCAGTAGATTCTAGATTTTCTCCCTAAACCACCTAACTAGGTGAGAAATGATCCGTAGTAAATAATAAGCAGTAATCAGCAGTAAGTAATATGTACTACACAAAGTTCAGTAGATTTCTCGTTTTCTCCCCTAAACCCCCCAAACTAGGTGAGAAATAGTCAGTAGAAGTCAGTAGAAATACAACACAAAATTCAGTAGATTTCTCGTTTTCTCCCCTAAACTCCCCAAACTAGGTGAGAAATAGTCAGTAGAAGTCAGTAGAAATACAACACAAAATTCAGTAGATTTCTCGTTTTCTCCCCTAAACTCCCCAAACTAGGTGAGAAATAGTCAGTAGAAGTCAGTAGAAATACAACACAAAATTCAGTAGATTTCTCGTTTTCTCCCCTAAACCCCCCAAACTAGGTGAGAAATAGTCAGTAGAAATACAACACAAAATTCAGTAGATTTCTCGTTTTCTCCCCTAAACCACCCAATTAGGTGAGAAATAGTCAGTAGAAGTCAGTAAAAATACTACACAAAATTCAGTAGATTTCTCGTTTTCCCCCCTAAACCACCCAATTAGGTGAGAAATAGTCAGTAGAAGTCAGTAAAAATACAACACAAAATTCAGTAGATTTCTCGTTTTCCCCCCTAAACCACCCAATTAGGTGAGAAATAGTCAGTAGAAGTCAGTAAAAATACTACACAAAATTCAGTAGATTTCTCGTTTTCCCCCCTAAACCACCCAATTAGGTGAGAAATAGTCAGTAGAAGTCAGTAAAAATACTACACAAAATTCAGTAGATTTCTCGTTTTCCCCCCTAAACCACCCAATTAGGTGAGAAATAGTCGGTAGAAGTCAGTAAAAATACTACACAAAATTCAGTAGATTTCGCGTTTTCCCCCCTAAACCACCCAATTAGGTGAGAAATAGTCAGTAGAAGTCAGTAAAAATACTACACAAAATTCAGTAGATTTCTCGTTTTCCCCCCTAAACCACCCAATTAGGTGAGAAATAGTCAGTAGAAGTCAGTAAAAATACTACACAAAATTCAGTAGATTTCTCGTTTTCCCCCCTAAACCACCCAATTAGGTGAGAAATAGTCGGTAGAAGTCAGTAGAAATACAACACAAAATTCAGCAGATTTCTCGTTTTCTCCCCTAAACCCCCCAACTAGTTGAGAAATAATCTCACGAATCTCACCAGTGCATTTTGCGCGTTTTGCAGTCTAGCAATATCCTCACTGTTGAAGTCACAGGTTGCTACAGGTGCATAGTCAAAAATAGGTAGGATAAGTGATTGTGCTAGCTGCTTTCGTACATGCATTGGGATATCACTTGCCAATCTCCGAAGTTGGTATATGCTTTTAAAAACAGATTTACACATTGCCTGACTTGACTATTCCACGAGAAGTTGCTCTGCATCATGATTCCTAGGTTCTTCACAATGCCCACGTAGTCTAACGGGTTTTGCCACATATGACTTTAGGAATTGTCAAAAAAATCGATTTTGGCTAAGATCTTTGGGTACCCCGATACCATTACTTTAGTTTTATTTTCATTTATTTTCATACTATGTCTCGAGCACCACCTCCAGAGATTTCCAAGGTCCCCACTCAGGCGACTCACCGCTCCACCGATCGCCTCGACTGGGCAGGTGTGGTGTGATTCAACTCCTCATTGAACCATATGTTGTTTATATCTTCGTTTCTACGCAAACTTTCTACCACCTCAAATATTCGCATACTTACAATTTCATTGTATCGTCAATTATGATGAATAAAGCCTTAGCTTTCCTTTGAAAGGTTTTCATTACAATTTATTCATCATAATTCAAATCAGCTATGGATCGATTCTTGAAACCGGAGAAGTTTGATGTCGACCCACATTCACCGACAGCCACACAGGAATGGAAGTATTGGTTGAAGACTTTCGAAATCTTTGCTGCTGCCTTCGCTGATATTAATGATGAGGGTAAGCTAAACCTCCTCATTAATCGTCTCTCCCCAACAGTCTATCAACTGATTGCTGACAAAACTACATTCGCGGATGCCGTGGAGTTATTAAAAATAACTTACGTAAAACCCCCCAATGAAATATTCGCTAGACATACCTTAGCCTCTCGGAAACAGTCTCCAGATGAATCGATTGACCAGTATCACCAGGCATTACAGCTGCTGAGCAAGAACTGTGACTTTGTTGCAGTGGATGCAGAAACTCATCGAAAAACCTATGTACGCGATTCATTTATCCGAGGTATCAGTTCTCAACACATTCGTCTTAGATTACTAGAGTTCAATTCACTCTCCCTCGATGAGGCTGTTGAGAAAGCACGTGCATTAGAGTCGGCTAAAAACCAGTCAGCCATGGGATTGCTACTTCCATCTCTTCTCCATACAATCCTACGGGTAATGGACAAATTGAGCGGGAGAATGGAACGATTTGGAGGACTGTCTCCCTCGCACTCAAGCAACAAAACAGGGATGTATCTGATTGGGAATCTGTACTCCCTGATTCTCTCCACTCTATAAGATCTCTGCTATGCACTGCAACTAATGAAACACCCCATGAGAGGATGTTTAAACACCAACGCAGATCTACCAATGGCAACACTCTACCTTCTTGGCTGGTCCCATCATCCAGAGTATTGATGAAAAAGCAAGTCCGTTCAAGCAAGTATGAGCCACTAGTGGAAGAGGTACAACTCATCGATGCTAACCCACAGTACGCCAGGGTTCAACTGGACGACGGACGGGAGGTGACGGTGTCTCTGAAACACCTAGCACCATGTGGCGAGGTCCCAGTGGATCTCCTGGATGAACCTAACCACCGTGAACTCCCTGATATTAGTTCAAACCAAGAAGCTGGACACGAAGCTAGGCCTTCTATTCCTGGTCAACATCCTCAGTCGCCAGAGCATGTTTCTCCTTCAACACCAGGAAATGATTCACCCGCGCTAGCAAATGATCCATCCCCGACGGTCAACGAGAGAGCGATGGATGCCCTCACGTTTTAAGGACTATGAGCTCAATTTGTGAAGGGTGGAAGAATGTGGTGTGATTCAACTCCTCATTGAACCATATGTTGTTTATATCTTCGTTTCTACGCAAACTTTCTACCACCTCAAATATTCGCATTCTTACAATTTCATTGTATCGTCAATTATGATGAATAAAGCCTTAGCTTTCCTTTGAAAGGTTTTCATTACAGCAGGACCGGTAGAGCTGCAAGTCATCCGCATACTTAATAATATTATGCTGGGTACCCTGCGAGGAAATGCCCGACAAAGTTCTGATATAAATTATGAACATGAGTGCCGGCAGCACGGAGCACGGGCAGATGGTGACAGGAGGAGGGTTTTTTTTTTGGTTTCGTTCTCACCTGACTAGAAGGTTTTTGATGAGGATCACGTCCTGTTTCTGGCAGAAGTACTTGAGGTGAGTTCCCTGTCTGTCGAGCTGAACCATCGCCTCGCGGTGCTGACCGACCTCCTTTTGGAACGCTTTGTGCTGTTCGATCTGACCCAAAATCGTCTCGAGGACTCGCGAAACGGGCTTCAGGTTCGACAGGGTCTTCTCGGCTGACGTCAACCAGTCGACGAAATTCTGAAAAAAAAAAAGGAAAAATGAACCAAACAAAACCAAAAAAAATCGATTTTGAGCAAAATTGCAGCTGATCAGAGGGACATGGAAAAAACGTTATAGAAATTTAATTGAGATCCTGCTCGCTCAATTTACGTGTTTCAACTGCGATGTTGGCATTTTGCGGTCTGTTAGCCTTCCAAAAAGGCCCCCTCGTCTCATTGTTTTAATTTTTAAAAAATTATTTTATGAATTTTCAAATATCAGACTACGCAGGGGCCTGAAGGTTAAAGGGGAGTTGTGAATAGGAGACAGGGAACAGGAAAACATTGACGGTGGAGGTTAGGGGTAGGAGGATCAGGTTTCTATAGTATTTGCAAATAGAGTTAGTCTTTTTGCAAATCAAATTTAACTTTTAACAAATTTAATTAAACTTCTTACCAACTAATTTAATCTTTTTACATATAAGGTTAATCTTTTTGCAAATAAAATTAAACATTTTACAAATGAATTTAAACCTTCCCACTGCAGCCAGTTCCACAATGACTTCCTCGGTGAAGTGTGTCTTTTGAATGGGTAGCGCGAAATGAAGGAGGCGAATCACTTTTTGATCAGTCCTACTGATCTGTTGCAGATAGTGAAATACTACAGTAATGAAATTTAAAGAAATTAAGTTACGATCAATTCAACCTCGGCCGCAAGGGGATAACGTCTTCATTAAAAGAGCTTGTTCACCTCATGATTAGAAAGGACATTGTTTTTGAAGACAAAGTTTTTCTTCGCCCTTTTTTCTGTTTATGTTCTTTGTTTAAAAAAAAAAAAAAAAAAAAAAAAAACTAGGTGAGAAATAGTCTGTAGAAGTCAGTAAAAATACTACACAAAATTCCGTACATTTCTCGTTTTTCCCCCTAAACTCCCAACTAGGTGAGAAATAGTCCGTAGAAGTCAGTAAAAATACTACACAAAATTCTGTAGATTTCTCGTTTTCCCCCCTAAACCCCCCAACTAGGTGAGAAATAGTCCGTAGAAGTCAGTAAAAATACTACACAAAACTCTGTAGATTTCTCGTTTTCCCCCCTAAACCCCCCAACTAGGTGAGAAATAGTCCGTAGAAGTCAGTAAAAATACTACACAAAATTCTGGCGATTTCTCGTTTTTCCCCCTAAACCCCCCAACTAGGTGAGAAATAGTCGGTAGAAGTCGCTCATACGTACTTGGAGGGCGTCGTGGAACTCTGTCGCTTCTTTGAGGGCGATTTCGAGTTTGATTTTCTTGTCGTTGGCTCGAGCTGAGACGCTCTCCCAACGGGTTTTGAGGGTCTTGAGCGACTGAGCGAGATGATTCGACGAGTCGGCGGTCGACTTCTTCAACATCTCGTTCCCTCGCGAGAGAACACCTTCGACTCGAGGGCGAGAATCTGAAACGGAGAACACGAAAATGACGGATTTACGTTGAAAAAAAAAAAAAAAAAAAAAAAAAAAAAAAAAAAAAAAATCTGATGCGGTTTTTCCCAAAAGACGATTTTTAGTGTCCATTTTTCCAGTTAATAATTAAGTTTTTAGATTTTTATAGATTTTTAACACGAGGGTGAAGTCAGAATTGAGATATCCCATTCCGCTCTCAAAGGAGGCCTTTTACATAAAACCAATCATTTCTTCGAAAATTCGCTCTTATGGCCATGTTTTAGCTTGCCCTACCTAGTCTAAAAAAAAATAAATAAATAAATAAATAACCAAACAAAACAACAGAAATTAAGACAATTTTCGAAAAGTAAATTGGTCAAGATATCAGTGACTGCTTATTCGAGAAGTCTTGTGTCATTATTTGACTCAGCGAGACAAAGATTGCTGCTGCCTAACTCATTTTACTGTGAAAAAATGTCAAATTTCGCGAAATATTTCACTTGTCGATTTTTACTGGAAGATCCACGGTTTTTGGCACGGGAACGAGGATTTTACACTATGAGTCCACTGTAAACAATTTTTTTGATCATACCGTTGAGCTGAGCTTTTGAGCCAACTTTTAGGGTTACAGTATGGCTTGTACAGTATTCAGTTAGGCTTACAAACGTTTGAAAAAACTGTACATTTCCGAAATTTTCGAGACTTTCCTGTTTGGGCTCATTTTTCAATATCTGAATCTTCTTGAAAAAGTTTCATTTAGCACTAGGGAGATAGGGAATTTGTAAGGGTAGAATAGTGATCCCTGCGTCCCTACAACAAGATGTTCTGCACATATTACACGAAGGACATCCAGGTGTCTCAGCAATGAGGTCAATAGCCAGAATGCACCTGTGGTGGCCAGCACTCGACAAGGATATCGAAATATTTTTGAAGACGTGTAAACCGTGACAGGAAAACAGGCCGTGGGATCCGGAATCACCCTTATATTCCTGGAATATACCAACGGAGCCATGGTCACGTTTGCATGTTGATTTTGCGGAGTCATTTGAGGGACAGAACTGGTTAATCCTGGTGGATGCAATGTCAAAATGGCTGGACATTGTCCCCATGAAACAGATAATGGCCGAAAAAAACAGTGGGGGTTTTAGAAGATATTTTTTCACGGTTTGGACTACCTAAAGTCATTGTCTCGGACAATGGGCCACAGTGGACCTCGGGCAACTTCAAGGAGTTTTGCCAACATAACAATGTTCACCATGTGCTAACAACACCGTACCATCCACGATCCAATGGGTTAGCGGAGAGAGCCGTGCGAACGTTCAAACAGCGTTATGGATCAAGTAAGAGCAGCAAGCAGGGCCTACAAACACGGTTGAACCAGTTTTTATTTTCGTATAGGGTGAGTAGCCACCGAACCACGGGACGAACACCAGCAGAGTTAATGTTAGGGCGCCAATTACGAACCAGAATCTCTCTATTGAAGCCAGACTTGGCAGGAAGGCTGGATGAAGAGCTGGTGAAGCAGAAGCTCAACCACGATAGAGCACAGCTAAAGGCATTTTTGGAGGGAGAGACGGTGTGGGTAAAGCGAAAGAAAGACGACAAGAAGTTTTCAGAAGGAACAGTAAAGAAGAAGACAGGACCGTTATCCTATATAGTCGTGGTTGAGGGGGTGGAGCGCCGAGTCCACGCTGACCACATGCGAAAGGCGCATGGAACTTAAAGGGGGAGGAATGTTACATCATTATTTATTACACTCACTGTAGTTACAAATTATTAGTTGATAACATATGAAAAATAGATCATTCTTAAACCAATGCTTGATGTGTTCACTAGATTATTGTGAGGTATTTCATAATTTAACGCTCTTTCCAACGGTGTTATCACATTTAAATTTTGACTGAAAAATGAGGGACTTAAGGCCATTTTAGTGACGAAAGGTCGAAAACACGAAAAAAAATCTTGAAAGTGAAAAAAGTCGGATTTTAACTGGTATAAAAATTTTTTTTGTGATGTGGCTATGGTTGACCTACCTACAAACGTCAAGCACTGCCGCCTTCTGTTATAGTCGATGGATTGGATGGAGTTACTTTTCAATCGTCTGATTTTACAAAATACATCACTGTGTTTTTTCTAGGAAGCACAGACCGAATTTCCCTCTGGGTGGGTTCATTGCCCAACCCACCTCGAACAGGGGCACTCAGCAGCCATACATTACACATTGCTAATCATATTAACTAAAATTTAAAAGAAAAAAAAAAACAAGGTTTCAACAGTACTTAGCCCGGTTTGGGTAGGTTTGAGACGGTTTGGGATGGTGCAGGAAGGTTTGGGATGGATCAGAAAGGTTCGATACGGTCACAACTAGGGGTGCAACATTGGAACCAAATAATCGATTATAACATCAAATGATTACCTAATCGTTAGCTAATAAACGATGTGAGCGATTAATCGGTATTGAATAATCGATGTTCGATTAATTGAAAGGAAATAATCGATTTTTAAGTACTTTCCGATGAGTTTCTTCGTCTATAGGTGACGACCTATTGTTACATTTCAAGGCTAATGAAGATAAAGGATCGCCATAGCGAATAAAATTGCATAAAATAGTTTTTTATTGAAAATGGAGGGAACCATAAATTTAACCGATAAAAAGTTTATATTAAAAAACTAGTGTTTTGGGACATCTTGTAAAAATGAAAGTTTTGAGAGGATAATATTCACCTTTCAAGTGATTCCGCTCTTGGGTCACCGTCAGTCCCGCTTTGGAGAATAATTATTAATCTCAATATAAAATAATTTACCCCCCCCCCTCTACAAATCACCCTTCTATCTAGATCACAAAAAAGATAGGTTAATTATTACCTACTATAAATTAACATTAATTGTTAATAATTATTATCAAGTAGTGTAAATTATTATTAGTTACCTATTAATAACTTTTATGAATGTCCGAAAATGATAGCTTGATATCTGAAAACCATGAGCTGTTGGAATCAGCTGAGCCAGTATTAACATAGAACTGACAGGCTGCCTCACGATTCACCCTCATGTTAACGAATATAGATCTGCTCCAACTTATTCGATTAATCGATTATTCAATACCGATTAATTGGTCACATCGATTATTAGCTTACGGTTAATCATTTGATGTTATAATCGATTATTTGGTTCCGATGTTGCATCCCTCATATCCGCTCCTACAAATTTAAGTGAATTGTGAAGTGTTGACGCAAGCGTGAACTATGACATCAATTTGGTTTTTCAACTCGTGAATTTCTGACTAATGAGAAGACAACGGGAACTACATTCACGGAGGATGGTGGCTATCAGCAATTATGTTACGGTCTAATCAGAATCATTTGATAGAAACATGTCATTGAAATGTATTGAAATTGCTTGCGAAAATTCCTCCTCCGCCAAAATTCATGGATGAAGAATAGGTACCTCTTCCCTTCGTCCATGAAGCTTTTAACCATAACAACGACTTTTTGTCTTAATTTGTATTAATCGATAAATCGGTTTTCGAATAAGCATATTAGAATGGATCAAATCCTGATGTATTCGAAAACCGATTAACCAGTAATAATAATCGATTAATAAAAATAATCGGCAGCTAAACATAAATTAAAATTAATCGATTAATCGGGGTTATTATTTGCATCCCTAGTCACAACACAATTCAATCTTCTCAATAGACCTCCGTACAGCTGAATCTCAGGGCTACCAACCTTCGGCAGAACTGACAATAATTTCGCCTAGAAAACTTCATATTCGTGTTTTTTTCTCACCTTCGAGCTCGTTATAGATGAAAAAGAAGAAAAACGTTTATTGAAATAATATAAACATTTTTGAAATACAAGAAAATTATGTGAATAAACTGTAAGGCATTGGAATCCGTCTAAACATCAATTAAAATTAATCGATCAATCGGGGTCAAGTAATCGATTATTTATTTGCACCCCTAGTCACAACGTCCAATCTTCTCAATAGACCTCCCTACTGCCGAATCTCAGGGCTTCCAACCTTCGGCACAACTGACAATAATTTCGCCTAGAAAACTTCATATTCGTGTTTTTTCTCACCTTCGAGCTCGTTATAGACGAAGAAGAAGAAGAAAAACGTTTATTGAAATAATATACACATTTTGAAATACAAGAAAAATTATGTGAATAAACTGTAAGGCATTGGAATCCGTCTAAACATCAATTAAAATTAATTGATCAATCGGGGCCAAGTAATCGATAATCCGATTATTCGATTATTTATTTGCACCCCTAGTCACAACGTCCAATCTTCTCAATAGACCTCCGCTCTACCAAATCTCAGGGCAGCCAACCTTCGGCAGAACTGACAATAATTTCGCCAAGAAAACTTCATATTCGTGTTTTTTCTCACCTTCGAGCTCGTTAAAGACGAAGAAGAAGAAGAAGAAAAACGTTTATTGAAATAATATACACATTTTTGAAATACAAGAAAATTATGTGAATAAACTGTATGGCATTGGAATCCGTCTAAACATCAATTAAAATTAATCGATCAATCGGGGTCAAGTAATCGATAATCCGATTAATCGATTATTTATTTGCATCCCTAGTCACAACGTTCTATCTTCTCAATAGACCTCCGTACAGCCGAATCTCAGGGCTGCCAACCTTCGGCAGAACTGACAATAATTTCGCCTAGAAAACTTCATTCTTCGGGTTTTTTTCTCACCTTCGAGCTCGTTATAGACGACCATAAACCTCTCGAGCTGCTCCGAAGCCGTTTCAGGGAGACCTCCGACGGGTTTGGACGCAGCGATGACCGAATCGACTTCTCCCAACCAACTGAGAAGATCTTGCACTTCGGCTGAGAACCTTCGAAAAAACAACACAGAAAAAGTCAGAAAAATTACAAAAAATTCGTTCTAGTAGTGCAGCGTTCCGGTCATGGAACTGGAGCCGTTCGAACTGTTACAAGAACGACTTAACCCTACTTGTGCGGTCTGTTACCTGTGACCCTGGCGCAGAGCGTCCTCGAGCTCCGTCTGGCGGTCCATCGCTTTGGCGAGGAGGTCTTTCCATTTGATGTTGAGGTCTTTGAGTTTGTCTTGAACCGAGTCGTCTTTGCCGCGACCCTCTTCGATGATTTGGCGACCGGCGTCGTTGAGAGTGTCGACGGACGTCTGATGAGCCGTCATGTCGTTCATCATGACCTGCCGGAAGGTGTTAGAGGGTTAAAAACGAGAAATTAGGGCCATTTGTGGGCATTTCTACTGATTATTTCTCGCCTAGTTGAGGGTTTAGGGGAGGAAAACGAAAATCTACAGAATTTTCATAGTAATTCTTCTGACTTCTACGGATTATTTCTCACCTAGTTGGGGGGTTTAGGGGGACAACGAAAAATCTACTGAATTTTGTGTACTATTTTTACTGACTTCTGCTGACTAATTCTCACCTAGTTGAGGAGTTTGGGGGGGAAAAAAAAACGAAAAATCGACGGAATTTTGGGGAGTATTTCTACTGACTATTTCTCACCTAGTTGGGGGGTTTAGGGGGAAAAACAGAAATTTACTGAATTTTGTGTAGTATTTCTACTGACTTCTACCGACAATTTCTCACCTAGTTGGGAGATTTAGGGGAAAAACGAAAAATCTGCTGAATTTTGTGTGGTATTTCTATTGACTTCTATGGACTATTTCTTACCTTGTTTTGTGTTAAATTTTCAGTAGTATTTCTACTGATGTCTACGGAATTGTTCTCACCTAGTTGGGAGGGTTTAAGGGGAAAAACGAGAAATCTACTGAATTTCGTGTAATTTTTCGACTGACATCTACGGCTTTTTCTCACCTAAATGAGGGAGTTTAGGGAGGAAAAACGAACATTACTGAATTTTCCGTAGCATTTCTACTGACTTCTACGGATTATTTCTCACCTAGTTGGGGGGTTCGGTCACATTTAATTTGGGAAAACTCACCTTCAGTTTGGCGAGTTGAATCTCCAATTGGTGCGGGTCGACGGCGATCGGGTACATCTCAGTGTCCATCGTCCTGTCAGTAGCCGCGATCCACGCCAACAGCTCTGAAAGCGCCTGTTGGAACTGTCCCAACCGCAAAAGGGCGTTTTCGAGCTGCCGGTACCTCTCGGCAATACCCCTAAAACGGAGGAAATTTTTTTAACTTATTAGGCAACTTTGATCGACTGTATCTTGATCAATATGAGGATTAGGAAAACAATCTCTACACGAATTTGTTGCAAATTTAATGCTTAAACTGTGTAAATAAACGTTACGATCGAAAACCGCTTAGTTTGGAAGATACGAGCGAAAAACCGGAAACAACTCCGACAATTTTGAGGTTTTCTGGCCTCAAATTACAGGTTAACTCCCAAATTTTTCGAAAAAAAAAAAAAAATATATATATATATATTTTTTTTTTTTCAGTCGATTGTGTTGTTCTTCTTCGCCTAACTGCACGAAAAGCTTGTCACCAGCCTCTGGAATCAAACCTGGAACCTAAAGGGGGCTGACCACCTGACACAGCCTTCCTTCGGTCGACATCGTAGGGTTCGAGGCCAGGCCAGAACGTAAAATTTTTTCGCTACCTTTTCGTTCAATTTACAATTTTTAATCATTTTTCTCTGGTTTAAAGGGCCTGGTAGGTAGTTCAGGGCCTAAAGAAAATTTCATTTCATTTAATGTTTGTCTATTTCATTATGTTTCCTAATAACTCTTGAGTAAATTTGCCCATTCTACTGGTAATGTAGGTTTCTCTTTCTGTGATACATCTCGGATACGCCGCGATCTCTTCTTAAACCAATCAATTAATCAGTCAACTACATACAGCTTTCCTTCGGTCAACGTCGAAGGGTTCGAGGCCAGGCCAGAACGTAAAATTTTTTCGCTACCTTTTCGTTCAATTTACAATTTTTAATCATTTTTCTCTGGTTTAAAGGGCCTGGTAGGTAGTTCAGGGCCTAAAGAAAATTTCATTTCATTTAATGTTTGTCTATTTCATTATGTTTCCTAATAACTCTTGAGTAAATTTGCCCATTCTACTGGTAATGTAGGTTTCTCTTTCTGTGATACATCTCGGATACGCCGCGATCTCTTCTTAAACCAATCAATTAATCAGTCAACTACATACAGCTTTCCTTCGGTCAACGTCAAAGGGTTCGAGGCCAGGCCAGAACGTAAAATTTTTTCACTACATTTTCGTTCAATTTACAATTTCTAATCATTTTTCTCTGGTTTAAAGGGCCTGGTAGGTAGTTCAGGGCCTAAAGAAAATTTCATTTCATTTAATGTTTGTCTATTTCATTATGTTTCCTAATAACTCTTGAGTAAATTTGCCCATTCTACTGGTAATGTAGGTTTCTCTTTCTGTGATACATCTCGGATACGCCGCGATCTCTTCTTAAACCAATCAATTAATCAGTCAACTACATACAGCTTTCCTTCGGTCAACGTCAAAGGGTTCGAGGCCAGGCCAGAACGTAAAATTTTTTCACTACATTTTCGTTCAATTTACAATTTCTAATCATTTTTCTCTGGTTTAAAGGGCCTGGTAGGTAGTTCAGGGTCTAAAGAAAATTTCATTTTATTTAATTTTTGTCTATTTTATGAGAAAAATATTCTTAATAAATCGAAAAGTTTTGTGTGAATTTGCCCCTTCTACGGGTGATGTGGATTTCTTTTTCCGTGATACATCTCGGATACAACACAAATACACCACAATTAAATCTTAAACCAATTAATCAATCAACTACAGCTTTCCTTCGGTCGACGTCGTAGGGTTCGAGGCCAGGCCAGAACGTACAATTTTTTCACTACATTTTCGTTCAATTTACAATTTTAAATCATTTTCCTCACGTCCAAAAGGGCCGAATGGATAGTTTAGGACCTAAAGAAAATTTCATTTCATTTAATTTAAAAATGAATAAAAATAGACAAAACTCTCTATTTTATTATTGTGCCTAATAAATCCACAACTCTCGTGTAAATTTGCCCCTTCTACGAGATATAGGATTTTCTCTTTCTGTGATACATCTCGGATACACCACAAAAACACTACAATCAAATCTCAAACCAATCAATTAATCAATCAACTACAGCTTTCCTTCGGTCAACGTCGAATGGTTCCAGGCCAGGCCAGAACGTAAAGTTTTTTCGCTACCTTTCCGTTCAATTTACAATTTTTAATCATTTTTCTCTGGTTTAAAGGGCCTGGTAGGTAGTTCAGGGTCTAAAGAAAATTTCATTTCATTTAATGTTTGTCTATTTCATTATGTTTCCTAATAACTCTTGAGTAAATTTGCCCCTTCTACGGCTAATATGGGTTTCTCTTTCTGTGATACATCTCGGATACACCACAATCAAATGTTAAACCAATCAATTAATCAGTCAACTACAGACCTGTGGAGCTCGTCCCAACGGCTGTTGATCTTCGACAGGTCCTCCTTCAGCCCTTGAGCCTGTTCAGCTGAACTCCTCTCCGTCAGCTCCGCCGCTTGTCTAAAAAAAACCAAACGTCGAATTTAAGACACAGAAATCAAAATGAACGCCAATTTTAGGGTATTATATTTCATTGGAAATTTGTCAAAATTTCGAAACGGTCAAGTACCTCCATATGATCCTGATTTGGGGCAAAGCGTGAAAAAATACGTTCAATTCATCAATTTCTTAATGTACAATCAGTAGTAGCAACATTAATTAAAAATGGACGTAAACGCCTCAGGAGAACATGTTCGTACCTGTTGAGGGACTCGACTTTGACCATCATCGGGTCGAGGAACGCTTTGAGGTCTTTGACTTCTTTCATTTGAGTTCGAATCGTGTTGATGTCTTCTCCGAGGGGTCCGAGGGCCGAGAACCTGAGGACGAATCGGAAACGGTAAATGATTTGTGGGAATCCATCGACATGATCTACAGTTATCTCAATCGATTATATCTAAAATTATACAATCGATTACATCTATAGTTTAGGTCGAAACATCAAAATTTTTTAGATCAGTACGTAGACTTCAATTATATTAAGATATTGTTTAGATCAATATGTACTTAAAGATTGTTTTAATCGATTAGATTTATATAGTTTACATCAAAATATCGAGATGTTTAAATCAATAATATCTACCTATATAGATATAGTTTACATAAAAATATCAAGATTGTTTAGATCGATACATCGACTTCAATTATATCAAGATATAGTTCAGATCAATATATAAAGATTGTTTAAATCGATTATATCTATACAGTTTAGATCAATGTATCGACTTTGATACAATCTGTATTGTTTAGATCATTATATCATGATTGTTTAGATCAATTAGATCGATATAATTCAGATCAAAATATCCAAATTGTTTAGATAAACATATCTACGTCAATTATATCAAGATCGATATATCAAGATTGCTTAAATCGATTGCATAGTTATAGTTTAGATCAAAATATCAAGATTATTTAGATCAATTAGATCGATATTGTTTAAATCAATGAACCAAGATATTTTAGATTGATATATCGATATTGATTAGATCAATGTATCGAGATTGTTTAGGACGACATGTAGACAGTGTTTAGGTCGGTACTTAGATATAACCAGGGTATTATTTTATTATTTTTTCACATGATAACCTCGTATCTTGATTTTTGACGATTTTTAGTTTTTTGCATGTATGGGAAGAAAACCTCGTATCTCATCGGCCTGTGGTTCAAATTTGAGCGGAAAATGAATTTTCTGCCCTCTAGAGGACTATATGAGATTGTAACTCCTAATGCCACTTTATGCCATTGCTATCAGTTTTTTGCCTCTCCTGTAAAATTGGTTTTTTTGAGATACGAGGTTATCATGTGACGCCATCGCACTGATCTGCTGATTTGGACTGTTACAGGAAGAAAGGGTCTGTATGATGGCCCTGAATTTGATAGGCAGCAGGAGCTACAACTGGCACAGACTGCTATTTGGACTGATACAGGAGGAAAGGGTCTGTATGTTGATGGCCCTGCGTTTGACAGGCAGCAGGAGCTACAACTGGCACAGACTGCTATTTGGAATGTTACAGGAGGAAAGAGTCTGTATGTTGATGGCCCTGCATTTGACAGGCAGCAGGAGCTACAACTTGAACAGACTGCTATTTGGAATGTTACAGGAGGAAAGGTCTGTATGTTGATGGCCCTGCATTTGACAGGCAGCAGGAGCTACAACTTGAACAGACTGATATTTGGACTGCTGCAGGTGACAAGGACCAGTAAACTCGTCGTTGTGCACATAATCTGCAGTTCTGTGGTAAATCATAACTGATGGGGCAGCGTAGAGCCGTCCGATTCTGTGCTCACCTCGCTTCTGCCGTCTTGAGGAACTCTTTAAGAGACCGCAGCATATCGTGGAACTCCATCGCCCGCTCCATGGCGTCAATCAGGTTCTCCCTCCTCTTTGCAAACAGTGACGTCACCGTGTCCCAAGCGCTGTCCAGATCTTCGATGTTCTTCCTGACCTCCGGCTTGTCCGGCTCGCCGACCAGAGACATGAGTTTGGCACCGGTCTTCCGCACTTCCTCGACTTGCGGCTTCGTCTGCCACAAAACAACCGCAAAATCAACAAAACCGCCACAGCGAGCACCACTGCATCAACTTGAAATCAATTCAAAAACCACAAGTACCTGAATGATTTCATGATTGATCGTGTCGAGTTGGTCAGCTTGAGCCTGAACTTCCTCAGGCCTCAACGCCGGTGGCTCTTGGTTCATCAGCGACGACTCAATCTCAGCCAAAGCCAAAACCACAGCTTCCAGCTGCGACCAGAATCTGTAAAAAAAAAAACCAGTCAGCATAAGAATTTGCTTCACTACGGCCACAAATCAAAATCACAGCAAAAACAGCACAAACCTGGCAGCAACTTCAAGAGCTTCATTGAGGGACTGGTTTCTGGATTTGGTGGCAGCATTCACGTCGTTCCAGAGGTGCTGCAGCTTCTCCATCTTCCTCTTGATATCTGCCAAAAACCACAATGAATATTGTACAAGTTGTTTTTTCATATTGTTCTGTTTTATTACTTTGATGGGGGTCGAAATTTACCTTTGATGGCAGGGTCGGTGGGGGATTTGGCGATGACATCTGCAGCCGCTTTTTTGATGGCTTCAAAAGCGTCTTCTCGCTTGCCGATTTCATCGACGAGCGATTTGTTCTCTTTGAGCTGCTGCTTGATTTTGGGAATGTGTGCTGACACCTGGTGAACGCAGGAAACGAAAAAATTAAATTGGCACATTTTCATGAGATTGACAAAGCCATATCTTGACAAAGCCAGATTAGCAAAGACAGAGCTTGGCAAAGACAGAAATTAGCAATTTGTGAGGTAGAATTCAGTAGCAGTGAGTGAATCAGTGGACTTACAGGTTCAGCAGAGCCCATTTCGTCTGCGGCGTTCGTCAAGGCCCTCAGCATCCCCTCGAGCTTGTCGGAGAACTCGGAGCTCTCTTGAAGAGCCTTCTCCAGAGCTTCCTGTCGAGCTTTGAGCAGGTTCCTGAGGGCGTCGTAGCGCTGGTTGTCAGAGTCGAGGATCTCTTGGACTTTTTGGCCTTCGTCGTACTGGACGAGCTTGATGAGGGCTTCTCCAGTCTTGTTGAGCTTGTCAATGAGGGGTTTGTGCTCGGAGATGGACTGCAGGAGGCGCTGTAAGACAAAATTGGAGGAGTCAGTAATTTTGAAGGTGAGTGATGAGCGATTTATTATGGTGGAGTATTGAATGATGCTGTTAATTAAGTAGAATCAATTGATGCTGCATCCAGGCTGGAACAGCCATTGAAGGACCAGCAAGTGGAACCATCAAAGTGCCTGCATCATAGAGCCACAAGACTGAGCCATTGAATGACCATCAGAATGAGTCATTGAAGGATCAGCAGCACCCTGAGCCATTGAATGACCAGCAGCACCCTGAGCCATTGAATGACCAGCAACACCCTGATCCATCAAAGTACTAGCAGGCTGAACCATTGAAGGACCAGCAGAACCCTGAGCCATTGAAAGACCAGCAGCACCGTGAGCCATCAAAGTACCAGCAGGCTGAACCACTGAAGGACCAGCAGCACCCTGATCCATCAAAGTACTAGCAGGCTGAACCATTGAAGGACCAGCAGAACCCTGAGCCATTGAAAGACCAGCAGCACCGTGAGTCATCAAAGTACCAGCAGGCTGAACCATTGAATGACCAGCAGCACCCTGAGCCATTGAATGACCAGCAACACCCTGATCCATCAAAGTACTAGCAGGCTGAACCATTGAAGGACCAGCAGCACCCTGAGCCATTGAAGGACCAGCAGCACCCTGAGCCATTGAAAGACCAGCAGCACCCTGAGCCACCAAAGAACCAGAGCAGCACCCTGAGCCATCAAAGTACCAGCAGGCCGAACAATTTTTTTTTTTTTTTTTTTTTTTATTATTAGTAACAATTCTGTGCTTGGCACTATAATGTATGCAACAATGTTGTATAGCATGCAGGAGGCATGATTCACTTGAATATGAAAACTAGGAGTTTGTGCAGGAATTCAGGAATGCAGGAATTTGTGCCGAACCATTGGATGACCAGCAGCACCCTGAGCCATTGAATGACCAGCAGCACCCTGAGCCATCAAAGTACTAGCAGGCTGAACCATTGAATGACCAGCAGCACCCTGAGCCATTGAATGACCAGCAGCACCGTGAGCCATCAAGTACCAGCAGGCTGAACCATTGAATGACCAGCAGCACCCTGAGCCATTGAATGACCAGCAACACCCTGATCCATCAAAGTACTAGCAGGCTGAACCATTGAAGGACCAGCAGCACCCTGAGCCATTGAAGGACCAGCAGCACCCTGAGCCATTGAAGGACCAGCAGCACCCTGAGCCACCAAAGAACCAGAGCAGCACCCCGAGCCATCAAAGTACCAGCAGGCTGAACAATTGGATGACCAGCAGCACCCTGAGCCATCAAAGTACTAGCAGACCGAGCCATTGAAGGACCAGCAGCACCCTGAGCCATTGAAAGACCAGCAGCACCCTGAGCCATTGAAAGATCAGCAGCACTCTGAGCCATCAGAGAACCGGCAGCACCCCGAGCCATCAAAGTACCAGCAGGCTGAACAATTGGATGACCAGCAGCACCCTGAGCCATCAAAGTACTAGCAGACCGAGCCATTGAAGGACCAGCAGCACCCTGAGCCATTGAAAGACCAGCAGCACCCTGAGCCATTGAAAGATCAGCAGCACTCTGAGCCATCAGAGAACCGGCAGCACCCCGAGCCATCAAAGTACCAGCAGGCTGAACAATTGGATGACCAGCAGCACCCTGAGCAATCAAAGTACTAGCAGACCGAGCCATTGAAGGACCAGCAGACTGAACCATCCTAGGATCAGACTGTGGGCCATTGCAGCACTGCAGGTCCACTGTGAGCGGCTGAGCCATCAAACCGCCAGCAGACTGGACCATCATCGAGCCAGCAGACCCACTGTAAAGACAAGGAATCTTAAGATATTGAAATGTTACAGACCTGAGTCACAGCTTGGTCTTGAATCAAAGCCTGCGGCCTCAGCATCGACGGACGCAAGTTCTTCGCTTCACTCTCCCGCTCCTCAAGCCACGAAACCAACTCTGAATGCGACGAGTCGAAATGCTGCGACAGCGCCAACGCCTGCTCCAACAGCGACAACCTGTCGCCCGACGCCACCCAAACGGAATCCATCGTCTCCCTCAGGTCCGCCATTTTGTCTCTCATCAGTGAATTGTCCTCGGACTGCGGGCTCTCCCTCAGGACTTTCTTCGCCGTGTCCAGAACGTCCCGGACGCGTCCTTTTTGCGATGCGATGTCGTCGTTGAGAGCTTTGTGCTCTTTGAGTTGGAGACGGATGACGTGCGGCTCGGACGACGGCGGCTCTGCTTCCCTCAGCTGGGCCTCGACTTCTCTGAACCACTCCAGAAGAGAATCCACGTCACCCAAAACCTACAACATCCAGAGGTTTTTATGAGATAAATTCAATTAAAGAAAAACCAGCACATTTTTGGCCAAAAAAACCCCTAAAGCAGCCTTAATGCCAAGTTCAAAATGCGCCAAAAATTCGAATTTTGTTCCAAATTTACAAATTTGTCCGGTACCTCGAGTGAGCGTTGCTTGCACAGCCTGAGTCTCTCCGCTTTCCTCTGGACTTGCTGAGCGATGGCGTCAAAACGCCTGTTGTCACGAGTTACGAGCCCCTCAATTGTAGCAGCTCCTTCGCCTGGCCCGATGGCGCACAGCTGAGGGCCGAGCTGGTTGATGTTCTCCAGAACGGGTTTGAATTCTGTAACAAGAAAGGAAAAGATTTGTTATGGCGATGTTTGCAGGCTAAAAAAAGAACAACGCAGACATTTGTATGGGACTTCAACAGCCTCCTCGGCCTCTAGAGCTCAGCCTCCTCAGCTGATGAAGAGCCCGTCGTATGTCATCAGCAGTCCTCAGTAGCCTCTTACTATACAAATATCTGCTGAGTTGGTTGAATAACACGAATCAGCTCTAGAGCTCCCTCAGCTGATAAAGAGCCTGTCGTATGTCATCAGCAGTCCTCAGGAGCCTCTTACTATACAAATGTCTGCTGAGTTGGTTGAATAACACGAATCAGCTCTAGAGCTCCCTCAGCTGATGAAGAGCCTGTCGTATGTCATCAGCAGTCCTCAGGAGCCTCTTACTATACAAATATCTGCTGAGTTGGTTGAATAACACGTATCAGCTCTAGAGCTCCTTTAGCTGATAAAGAGCCTGTCGTATGTCATCAGCAGTCCTCAGGAGCCTCTTACTATACAAATGTCTGCTGAGTTGGTTGAATAACACGAATCAGCTCTAGAGCTCCTTTAGCTGATAAAGAGCCTGTCGTATGTCATCAGCAGTCCTCAGGAGCCTCTTACTATACAAATGTCTGCTGAGTTGGTTGAATAACACGAATCAGCTCTAGAGCTCCCTCAGCTGATAAAGAGCCTGTCGTATGTCATCAGCAGTCCTCAGGAGCCTCTTACTATACAAATGTCTGCTGAGTTGGTTGAATAACACGAATCAGCTATAGAGCTCCCTCAGCTGATGAAGAGCCTGTCGTATGTCTTCAGCAGTCCTCAGGAGCCTCTTACTATACAAATGTCTGCTGAGTTGGTTGAATAACACGAATCAGCTCTAGAGCTCCCTCAGCTGATGAAGAGCCTGTCGTATGTCATCAGCAGTCCTCAGGAGCCTCTTACTATACAAATGTCTGTTGTGTTGGTTGAATAACACGAATAAGGTATAGAGCTCCCTCAGCTGATGAAGTGCCTGTCGTATGTCATCAGCAGTCCTCAGAAGCCTGTTACTGTACAAATATCTACTGAGTTGGTTGAATAACACGAATATGCTCTAGAGCTCCCTCAGCTGATAAAGAGCCTGTCGTATGTCATCAGCAGTCCTCAGGAGCCTCTTACTATACAAATGTCTGCTGAGTTGGTTGAATAACACGAATCAGCTCTAGAGCTCCCTCAGCTGATGAAGAGCCTGTCGTATGTCATCAGCAGTCCTCAGGAGCCTCTTACTATACAAATATCTGCTGAGTTGGTTGAATAACACGAATATGCTCTAGAGCTCCCTCAGCTGATGAAGTGCCTGTCGTATGTCATCAGCAGTCCTCAGGAGCCTCTTACTATACAAATATCTGCTGAGTTGGTTGAATAACACGAATATGCTCTAGAGCTCCCTCAGCTGATAAAGAGCCTGTCGTATGTCATCAGCAGTCCTCAGGAGCCTCTTACTATACAAATGTCTGCTGAGTTGGTTGAATAACACGAATCAGCTCTAGAGCTCCCTCAGCTGATAAAGAGCCTGTCCGTATGTCATCAGCAATCCTCAGGAGCCTCTTACTATACAAATATCTGCTGAGTTGGTTGAATAACACGAATCAGCTCTAGAGCTCCCTCAGCTGGATAAAGAGCCTGTTCGTATGTCATCAGCAGTCCTCAGGAGCCTCTTACTATACAAATGTCTGCTGAGTTGGTTGAATAACATTGAATCAGCTATAGAGCTCCTCAGCTGATTGAAGAGCCTGTCGTATGTCTTCCAGCAGTCCC